>JAPPVO010000024.1:62677128-63277128 GCA_030407325.1 Camellia japonica
TAGAGGGCTTCAATCTCAGAACCATTTGGCATGGACTGGTTACATTTTTACCCTTTGAGAGGCTCGCTGGTCGAAAACCCGAAAGGGCGACCCAGGCAAAAGTTAGAGCGAGACAAGAAAAATATATATACAAAAATGCAAAAGAAGAAAAAAAAAATGCAAAGATACAAAAAAATGCAAAAAAAAAGAAAAGAAAAGAAAAATGCAAAAAAGAAGAAGAAAAAGGAATGAAAAGAATAGAAAAAAAAGAAAAGAAAAACAAAGCTCGCAAGGTCGAAAACCTGCAACAGACGCCTTGGCAAAAGTTAGAGCATAAAAAGGAGAGGTTAAATACCCGAGTGTACCTTAACCCCCGAACTACGTAAGGCTTGATTCCCATCTTTGGGATACGTAGGCAACTTCATTCTGAAGTCCAGCCGTAAAACGATTCAAATTCAATTGTGTCCATGTAATGGTTTTGACCATCCTTGCCTTCTCTGTATCCGAGAGTACGGTTGCAATCATCGCTCCGAGGACTGACTACAATGCGTTGCGGTGCCGTTCAAACAAGGGGCAACTTTCCGTTGCCATTCAACGCGCCGCGGTGCCATTTAAACAAGGGGCAACTTTCCGTTGCCGTGCAGCTCTCTTCAAGCACGGGGCAATTTTCCTTTGATCCGAGGTTGTGCATCTCAGGAGTAGGTTTCATGCTCGTTGAGCAAGTGGCCGTTTGCAAAAATAGTTTTTGAGAATTTTTACTGAGGTTGACTAATTTTCCCGAAAGTTGTTCCATCTTTTCCAAAAACTGGACCATTTCTTGGACTCAAAAAAGGAAAATTTTCAGTGCTCATAGCCTGACTTGCATGATTTCAAATCAAAAATTGAACAAGCATGTTAATCTAACTTTCATTTTGGTTAAAATTGTTTTAGTAGAAAGCCAAAAACAAAAATGGTCAAAATGATGAACTAGGGGCGCAGTCGAGTCAGGAGTTCTGTTTTTCCCCTTTGTCAAAATACTCGCCAAGAAGGGCACTCTACCTGCCAGAAAAGGCACAACTGAAGGGCACAACAAAAGGTTGAAAGCTCTCACATCCTCCGAGCAATGAGGTATCAAGCCAAGTGCGAAGCACGAACTGGAATGAGACCAGAGATTCCACTCTCTCATCTGGACAGATCTGATCACGGCCGAACTCCAAGCAGAGCATCATCAATCGATGTCAGCTACAGATTTGCTACACACCCAGTTGTAGCACAACCCCTCTATGGGAGAAGTTCACTGCTGTGCACAGGAGAAAAAGAATCTAGCAGCATGCTAGGGCAAGAGCCTGCAACTTCCTGTTTATCCATCAACCACCCAGGGGAGGGATTGAAAAATGAAAGATTGAAGAATAGAGAGATGTGCGATGAGAGAAAAAGTAAGAAAAGGGCTTTTTCAGAAAAACAGAGCTTGAGGGCCGAGTGATGTGAGAACCACAAATGAGAAAGGGTGGGAAACACTACCCGGTGAAACAGGCTCCCTGTGCACGTCTGAGTGTCGTGTCTTTTTTATCTCGATTCTTGTTTTGAGTCGTTTCAAGTGTTACTCGATGTGTCTAGGTTGTGTGCCTTTTATTTCCGTGTTGAGTCGCTTTGCTGTGTCCAGTCGTAGGCTCAATACCTGATCGAAAACTCATCTCTCAATTTCAAAAATAAAATCGTTTTGGGCTCCGAGTGACGTGCCGTGCCGTTCTCCACATTTGTGCAAAACAGAATTTGTTCTTTCATAAAACCGCAGGGTTCAACCCAGGTCATGTGAGAACAGTAAAACCAGGACTTATCTGAAGCTGTGAAAGTTCCAGGCTGCAAAGCAAAAGAAAAGAGGGAAAATATTGGGCATCTGAGATTGTTTCAACTTCTGCAAGTTCTGTCATTGCATCCTGTATGTTCAAAATAAGCTGTGCGCCCGAAAAACGAGCTGTGTGCCCGGAAATATACTATGTGCCCAAACGAGCTGTGTGCCCGGAAATATACTATGTGCCCAAATGAGCTGTGTGCCTGGAGATGCGCTGTCTGCCCAAGATGAGCTGCGTGCCCGAAATGCGCTATATGCCCCAAAAGAGTTGTGTGCCCGGATTGAACAGAATTTTGTGTTGCGAGTTGCGCGCCTAACGAACAGAGTGTCGTGTTGTGAGCTGTGTGCCAAGTGAATGGAATGCTATGTCGTAAACTGTGTGCCAAGTCTTGCATTGTGCACGCGTTTCATCGTACTTTTTGCATTTATTTGCATCTTGTGTTATCTCTGATTGTTTATCCTTTTACGCTGAGCAGCGTTTAGGATAGTTGTCCCCCGGGACTTAACTTAGGTTGTGTGGAACACGCTCCCGAGTTGTATGGACCTCTTCTCACGATTTCAGCGTGGTTAGAGTTTGGTTCTTCCTCACACGATTTCAGCGTGTTTGGATTTTATCCCAGGTTGCGTTGTAGACGCGCTGGGCGGTTTGTTTTGACCTCTTCTCACGATTTCAGCGTGATTTGAGTGTCCCGTTCCTCACACGATTTCAGCGTGTTTGGATCTTATCTCAGGTTGCGTTGTGCGCGCACTTGTTTCAGCGTGGTTAGAGTGTTCTTTTCCTCACACGATTTCAGCGTGTTTGGAATTTATCCCAGGTTGCGTTGTAGACGCGCTGGGCGGTTTGTTTTGACCTCTTCTCACGATTTCAGCGTGATTTGAGTGTCTCGTTCCTCACACGATTTCAGCGTGTTTGGAATTTATCTCAGGTTGCGTTGTGTACGCACCTGGGCGGTTGTTTGGACCTCCTCTCACGATTTCAGCGTGGTTTGAGTGTCTCGTTCCTCTTCTCACGATTTCAGCGTGGTTAGAGTGTTCCTTTCCTTACGCGGTTTCAGCGTGTTTGGAATTTATCCCAGGTTGCGTTGTAGACGCGCTGGGCGGGTTGTTTTTGTTTACCTCTTCTCACAATTTCAGCGTGGTTAGAGTGTTCCGTTCCTTACGTGATTTCAGCGTGTTTGGAATTTATCTCAGGTTGCGTTGTGTACGCACCTGGGCGGCTGTTTGGACCTCTTCTCACGATTTCAGCGTGGTTTGAGTGTCCCGTTCCTCTTCTCACGATTTCAGCGTGGTTAGAGTGTTCCTTTCCTTACGCGGTTTCAGCGTGTTTGGAATTTATCCCAGGTTGCGTTGTAGACGCGCTGGGCGGGTTGTTTTTGTTTACCTCTTCTCACGATTTCAGCGTGGTTAGAGTTTGGTTCTTTCCTTACGCGATTTCAACGTGTTTGGAATCTATCTCAGGTTGCGTTGTGTACGCACCTGGGCGGTTGTTTTTGGACCTCTTCTCACGATTTCATCGTGGTTAGAGTGTTCTTTTCCTCACACGATTTCAGCGTGTTTGGAATTTATCCCAGGTTGCGTTGTAGACGCGCTGGGCGGGCTGTTTTTGGACCTCCTCTCACGATTATCAGCGTGTTTTGAGTGTCCCCTTCCTCACACGATTTTCAACGTGTCTGGAATTTATCTTAGGTTGCGTGGAACGCGCCTGATTGGTTTTCTTTGTTCTCTCTCCTCTCACCAGTCCAGCGCGGTTGGAGTATGTCACCATTTGTATCTATTATACTCTCTGTTGCATCGCATCTATTATCTATTGCATCACATCTATCACATCCATTACATCATATCTATTTTATTGCCTAGTCTAGGAGACCTTAAATCCTCTAAAGGTGCAATTCCTTTGGTGTTTTTCGTGCCCGAACGACTTCCAGTGGTCTGGTATAGCCACCTGCCTGTGTTAGCGGTGAGTTCCTAGGAGACCAACTGAGACGGTGGAAACTAGAGTTTGAATGGCTTATGCCTAGAACGCAAAGGTTCGGGATTTCCGAGACTAAAGTCTGGTTTAAATACCCAGGGGTATATCATCGGCTTGAAATCTGTATGGCAGCCCCATAGATTGAGATAGCATGTGTATGCGCCTCAATTCTGGATACTGAATCAACCTAGTCTGTCACCCTGTTGGAGAATAGGGAAAGCTGCGACCATAGTCAGGGAGAAAAGTAGTACCTGTGGTTCAACCAAGAAGAAGCGGAAGATTCTCACATCAGCATAAGGTAGGACATTGCTGAGGTAAGTCATTGTCAATTGCCCCTGTAAGGTACCTCCATTTTCCTAGCTATCACATTGCATTTTAGCCACTACATTACAGTGCATTGCATGAATCCTCAATTTTCAAACCGGCTTCGCTTAGCGTATAAGTCCAATTTTCAAACCGGCTTCGCGTAGCGTATAAGTCCAATTGTAGCCACTACATTACAGTGCATTGCATGAATCCTCAATTTTCAAACCGGCTTCGCTTAGCGTATAAGTCCAATTTTCAAACCGGCTTCGCGTAGCGTATAAGTCCAATTGTCAAACCGGCTTCGCGTAGCGTATAAGTCCAATTATCAAAATCTCCCTGCACATCATTTTGCATTTTGCCCCTGCCTGTGGGCATGCCTGCGGGCACACATATCTCTGTTTATCTTGTATGATTGTCTAAGTCTTCGGCCTTGTCAAAAATGGGTCGTCTCTAGGCTTTGACATTCACTCCCGTCACTTGTGACTTCCGAGTTCTGTCAAAGAGGGGCAACTGTAGACACCCCATTTTTGACCGACCTTAAGACTCAGACGTCACCGATTGAGCGCTCGGTGATGTTGCATATTGTGCTCGTTCAGAAGTCTCAGAGTCTCGGCCGTGAGCCTTGCCTCCGGACTTCCGAACCCTTTTCTATACTTTGCCTCGGTTCGCGAACCAGGCTCGGTTTTCTCTGTTTTCTTTCCTGAGGGGAGGGAGAGGTCCCGTAGACTATCTCTCAGTGGCCGTGGGCCACGTTTCGTGCCCGTAGGCCATTTTGCCCATTTCGGAGCCCGGTTCCCGGTTTTCGGAGCCGTCAGGCCGTGTGCCTCGGTTCGGGACCGTCTAACCATCTCCGATTCCTCCGGTTTTTGGCATGCATCTTATTTACTCCCTTTCGAGGGACACTGGGGTCTTAGATACCCACTTCGTGGTTGAACACCACTCCCGGTACCCAACAGTCAGTTTTCGGGGTCCCGAACTGCGCGTTTCGGCCCCCGAACCTTCATTTCGCATCGGTTTGGGTTCATTTTTGGTGGAGGCCTTATTTTCATGGTTAGGAAGCTTGTATGAGGGTGGGAGGCCAGCAATTGTTTTGACAACCAACTTTTTGTTTGGTCAAAAGTGGTTCAGCATGAATCCGGGAAGGAGAAAAGTCTGCGCGGCTTCACCGAAACGAGCGTAACTCTTTGCACAAGAGGAATTAAAATATGAGGCCACCACCATTGGAAAGCTTACTTCCGGGGCTTCATTTTGCACTCAAGAATCTCCTAAGTCCAGATTTGAGGGGAGGAGATATGGTTGGTTGAAGCCCGGTTGGACTGAATCTGCGCGGCTTTACGGAAACTGGCATAACTTTTTCTACAGGAGGAATTTTAATGCAAGGTTTGCGGCATTGGAAAGCTAACTTCTGGGGCTTCATCCTAGGGGGTGGCCGGCCACTTTTCTCCTGTACCTGGCCGGCCGGCCACCTTTTCCAGCCGGCCGGCCACTCACCAAAAAATGTGTTTTTTTGCCTTTTTAAGCTGGCCGGCCATTTTCCTCTCCCTCAGTGTATTCCAGCTGTGCCAGCTGGTTGCCAATTGGACCATCCTCCATACACGTGTATGGAGGATTAGAGAGGTCCCTTAGATATTTTTCATGCCTCTCCTCTATAAAGGAGAGGCTTGGCTTCTTGGCTCAAGGTTAGACATTTGTTAGACATATTTGAGAGAGAGCTATACCTTCCACCTCCCATTTCTCTCCATTTCCAAGCTCCAAAGTCATTTTTCTTCAAGTTTGGTGCCATTTCTTCATCACTATCAAGCATCCCCATCACCACTCCATTTCCAGCAGCAAGGGGAGCTTTTCAGAGGCTTAGAAGTAACATTCCTCAAGCCAAGAGGTAGCAAAAGTGTGGTCTTCAAGGGTAAGTCTCAATCTCCCTCTTTTGTAGCACTTTCTTGCCTCATTTCTTAAGCCTATTTTCTTATTGTTTTAGGCTCCGACCCTAACTGAAAGGGTCACTCTTTTGAGCTTATCTTCATGTTTGTTTAAGGGCTCAACCCTGTTTGAGCCCTCCATTTGGCACTTGCTTCAATATCATCTTATATGCCAATATTTTGCATGAAATTTCTAGCCTATGAGTGATCTGTTTTTGAGCATAATGTAAACTTTAAGAGGGCCTATTTTGAGCCCCTCTTTAACATTGAAGAAGGGCTCAACCCTGTTTGGGCCCCCTATCTTGCACTTGCTTCACAATTCCTCCAATTTACCGTAAAATTGCATGATTTGTTTGGCCTATATGTAAATTGTTTTGGAGCATGTCATGAACTGTTAGTAAGCTTATTTTGTGTCCCTCTACAACATTTTAGAAGGGATAAACCTTGTTGGGGGTCTCCATGTTATACTTGTCATTATACCCCTCTTTGACCCCCATTTTTGCATGCTTTTTTAAGCTTATCTAGCTTCTGTTTTCGGCCATCATCAGAGCTGGAAAGAGTCATATTTTGATCTTATTGACATATTTAATTAAGGGTCTTTGCTGGTTTGATGAATGTTTGGGGTACCTCATGTTATAGCCTTATGTATCCTAGTTCTTGCATGACATTTTTAGCATGTTTGCATACTGAGTTGGGGGATGTCATATACTGTAAATGTTCATATTTTTAGTTTCCCTTCAGTTTTTTAGAATGGTATTTTTCCATTTGGTCATCGCATGTATCACTTGCTTCAATACCCCTCTTGCGGAGCCATTTTTGTATGCCATTGTTGCCCTATCTATGCTTGCTGTTTGGCCATGTTTTAGACTGGGAAAATGCTTGTTTTGGGGCTGCCTTGCTACTTTATTTTCATTCCATGTCCATATTGTGCATGCATTGCATAGCTATAGGCCATTTCGGGTGCCTAAATTCGCATTTCGGGACCATTTCATGCATCGGGTGTACTTTCGCCTCATTTCGGGGCTGTTTTCCCCCGCATTTCAATGCCAAAATTCATTTGCATGTTTGCATATCATCTCCATGCCATTTCATGCCTTAGGGCCATCGCCTCGGTTTGCGCGCCCGTGTGCACGCATTTCGAGGCGCTTCATTTTCATCCAACGGCCTCTTATGTGAGTGTAGCTGAGGCTCTCTCATGTTAGTGTAAGTCCATTTTGCATTCCGTATGCCATTTTCTCGGTTTGCGTGCCCGTGGGCACGCATTTCGAAACATCTCACTTTAGTCTCATTGCATATCATTTCCATGCCATTTCATGCCTTTATGTCATTGCCTCGGTTTGCGCGCCCGTGTGCACGCATTTCGAGGCATCTCATTTTCATCCGACGGCCTCTTATGTGAGTGTGGCTGAGGCTCCCTCATGTTAGTGTAAGTCCAATTGCATTGCGTATGACATTTCATGCCTTAGGATCATCGCCTCGGTTTGCGTGCCCGTGTGCACGCATTTCGAGGCATCTCATTTTCATAGCATTGTGCATGCTAGGATTGTATTTTAGTTGCATTCATGCATATCATGCACATTGCATCGTGTTCGGGATAGGAGTTAGCTCGGGCACGGGAAACGAGGCGCCTTTCGTACTCCGAGTGACGAAACGGGTCTCAATTCCCAAGTCACCAACACTCCGGATTACCCATGATGGAGTTAGGTTTCGTTGTAGCATTCATCTGCATTCATCCTATATTGAGTTGTGCAATCCGACTCCTCGGCCATCATGCATCGAGATGCGTGATTGGTAGCACGAGGATCGAGGCATGCATATATCTGTGAAATACATTGCTATGCCCCTTTCCTGCTCTCTGTTAAAGCAAAATGAAGAATCAGCAACTTTTCAGAGTCTAGCACGCATTTCGAGGAACATTGCAAACAGAGGCTAATCGGGGCATCCCAGTGGATTTCCAAAAAGGTAGCCCAGCATACATCATTCAGCGGAAGTGAGGCAGCCCCTGGCTTGCATGCCAGTTTACAGTTTTTCTTAGTTAAATCGTTAATTAATTAGGAATTTGTATATTATTCGGACTGTATATTTCGGACTGTAATATTCTTTTATTCGGACTGTATTATTTTATTCGGACCCTCTGCGCGAGGGCATAATTGTAATAAGTGTGGGTGAGTGTGATGTATGTCTTCCAACCCCACTTCTTTCTCCCTTTTATTTACCCGCTTATGATGGTTAGATATAGGGCATATTTCAATTAGCATACAGTATGACAGCATGTTTCCATCATTCATCTGTTTTGCACACACCGGGCTCGGTGCATCATACAAACTGCATTTGTATTTCAATTCCAAATTGAATACATGGTAGTTGTTGCATTCCATATGCCATGTTTAGAATAGCCGAGCCTGCTATAGTTTGCATCTTTGCATGTGTTGCATTAGGCAATTCTGTATAATTAGGATCATGCATGATTTCTAATAAGCTTCCGTTTTTGGCTCGGAGTACTCGGTGAGTTTTATGCTTTAGCATCCTTGCACGTGTGTGAGTGCTGCCATGAATAGCATGCTTGCCATGAGGCTATGTGCTTATGTGATATAACTGCCTGAATGCCTGTGGGTGGAGGTTGTGTTGCTTGAATTGGGACAATTCATCAAATGTTTGTTTTAAGCCCACTAGATAGTGGCAAAATCATGTTTTCCTAAGCCCACCCGAGGGTGGCAAATCCACGTCTTAGCCTACTTGCGGGTAGCACCATCAAACCATTTTCAAACAAACAAACATGAAATGTTTTGTTCCAATTCAGGCGACCCGGTCTATACTTGTTTGCTGCGAGCATCACATAGTAACCTAGGCTAATAACCGGAATAAGAACTCACATTGTTTTCAAAATAAGATATCATGGTTAGTAGAGGCCGGTCTTTGACCGGGCGAGCGGGGGTGCTCACAAAGTGACCTTCCCCAATCGTACCCAAGTTCCCGAGCCGAGGCAACTTTGGTGATGACGGACACGTGGCCTTTGGCACCGAGTCAGGGTTTCCTAAATTTCCCATTAAAAAATATTTAGGTGGCGACTCTGTATCTGGCGAAGCAGTCCATGTTTGGCACTTCTTTCAAAATCTGTTTTCCAAAACGATTTGCCGGATTTGGACTCTTTGGTTCAAGATTAAGAACCGTAACACGAAATCGAGTCCGAGCTGTAGCGAGGTCCCCCGCGGGCTTGTTACAACAGGATAGACAAAGATGTGCCCGCAGCCAGGGGCAAAATGCAAATGATATGCGGGAAGATTTTGATAATTGGACTTATACGCTACGCGAAGTCGGTTTGAAAATTGGACTTATACGCTACGCGAAGCCGGTTTGAAAATTGGACTTATATGCTACGCGAAGCCGATTTAAAGATTGGACTTATACGCTACGCGAAGCCGGTTTGAAGATTGGACTTATACGCTACGCGAAGCCGGTTTGAAGATTGGACTTATACGCTACGCGAAGCCGGTTTGAAGATTGGACTTATACGCTACGCGAAGCCGGACATCACTCATGATCATGCAAAGAGAGCTATAATGAAGCAATTATGCAAAATAAATGCAACATTTTAAGCGAATGCTAGGCAAGCAAGTAAACTCAAACCAAACTATACCTCATGCAGAAAGGATGTAAGAAAATTATGGAATCATCACGAACATGTACGATAGATACACAAAGGTGAACGAAGCGTGTGATTGACGCACGAAGCGAGCGTCTGTGATAGATACACAAAGCAAACGTGTGATAGATACACAAAGTAAAGTGAGTGTGATGGATACACTATATGAAGCAAAGTGTGATGGATACACTAGGTGAGTGTGTGATAGATACACAAAGCGAACGTGTGATAGATACACCAAGTAGGCATAGTGTGATAGATACAAAGCGAGTGTGTGTGATTGATACACAAAGTGAATGAAGTGAGCAAAGTGTGATGGATACACAAAAGGCAAACGCAAAGTGTGATAGACGCACAATAGGTGAACACCAAGTGTGATCGATGCACTAAGTGAACAAAGTGTGATGGATACACTAAAGGTGAACACGAAGTGTGATAGATGCACTTAGTGAACAAAGTATGATTGATATACTAAAGGTGAACACGAAGTGTGATAGATGCACTTAGTGAACAAGTATGATAGATATACTAAAAGCGAACACAAAGTGTGATAGATGCACTATGTGAACAGAGTGTGATTGACACGCTAAAAGTGAACACAAAGTGTGATAGATGCACTATGTGAACAGAGTGTGATGGATACACTAAAGGTAAACACGAAGTGTGATAGATGCACTTAGTGAACAAGTATGATTGATATACTGAAGGTGAACACGAATGTGATAGATGCACTTAGTGAACAAGTATGATTGATATACTGAAGGTGAACACGAAGTGTGATAGATGCACTTAGTGAACAAGTATGATGGATATACTAAAAGCGAACACAAAGTGTGATAGATGCACTATGTGAACAGAGTGTGATTGATACACTAAAAGTGAACACAAAGTGTGATAGATGCACTATGTGAACAGAGTGTGATGGATACACTAAAGGTAAACACGAAGTGTGATAAATGCACTTAGTGAACAAGTATGATTGATATACTGAAGGTGAACACGAAGTGTGATAGATGCACTTAGTGAACAAGTATGATTGATATACTGAAGGTGAACACGAATTGTGATAGATGCACTTAGTGAACAAGTATGATGGATACACGAAAAGCGAACACAAAGTGTGATAGATGCACTATGTGAACAGAGTGTGATTGATACACTAAAAGTGAACACAAAGTGTGATAGATGCACTATGTGAACAGAGTGTGATGGATACACTAAGGTAAACACGAAGTGTAATAGATGCACTTAGTGAACAAGTATGATTGATATACTGAAGGTGAACACGAAGTGTGATAGATGCACTTAGTGAACAAGTGTGATGGATACACTAAAGGTGATGATGTGAATATGTGCATGATAGATACACAAAATGAGGATGTGTGTGATAGATACACAAAATGAATGAAGTGTGATTGATACACTAATAAATGATCTCAAACGGAACTCCTTTGAATGAACCGTACATACAATATCGTGCATGACTGAGAAAGAGACTTGATAGGTACAATGCATTATAATGCATGATGCTTAAGGAAAGCAATAAATGGACAAAGCGGCGCTTTAGAAAGCACCTCATGAGGTGAGTGGCGGTGAACCGCTCTTCTCCGACGGGGATCTCCCCTCGTGCTCTTCGAACACTTTACCTTCAACTCACAGTACAAAGGCTCTGGAATGCTGACAAGGGTTCTACACGTAGAATACTTTGGATGCTGCCTTTCTTCCTGATCATATTCACAACTTTCCCTATTCTCCAACGGGGTGACAGACTAGGTTGGTTCAGTATCCAGAATTGAGGTGCATACACGCTATCTCAACCTATGGGGCTTCCATACAGATTTCAAGCCGAGGGCACACCTCTGGGTATTTAAACCAGACTTTAGTCTCGGAAATCCCGAACCTTTGCGTTCTAGGCTACAGCCATTCGAACTCTAGTTTCCACCGTCGCAGTTGGTCTCCTAGGAACTCATTGCGAACACAGCCAAGATGCCTTTGGCAGGGAATGGTACTCAGGGAGAGCACTTCTGATCGCTATTCTGGCTTGAAGCAGACTTGATCTTGAGCTTGAGGTAGAGGCACACTCATACTTCGGAGCATTGACAAGACCTGACAAGGTGTATACGGAATGCGATCTCGGAGCTTACTGAAGTTGAAACAAACTCAGATGCCCGACATTTTCCTTTTTTTGCTTTTGCTTTGCAGTCCGGAACCATTATAGCTTCAGATAGGTCTTGGTTTCACTGTTCTCATATGACCTAGGTTGAACCCTGCGGTTTTATGAAAGAACAAATACTGTTTTGAACAAATGTGGAGAACGGCACGGCACTTGGAGCACAAAATGATTTTATTTTCGAAATTGAGAGATGAGTTTTCGACCAGGTATTGAGCCTACGACTGAACACAACAAAACGACTCAACAAGGAAATAAAAGGCACACAACCTAGACACATCGAGTAACACTCGAAACGACCCAAAACAAAATCGAGATAAAACAAAAAGACACGACACTCAGACGTGCACAGGGAGCCTGTTTCACCGGGTAGTGTTTCCCACCCTTTCTCATTTGTGGTTCTCACATCACTCGGCCCTCAAGCTCTGTTTTTCTGAAAAAGCCCTTTTCTCACTTTTTCTCTCATCGCACAT
This sequence comes from Camellia japonica, assembly GCA_030407325.1. NCBI lineage: Eukaryota > Viridiplantae > Streptophyta > Magnoliopsida > Ericales > Theaceae > Camellia > Camellia japonica. Next base: position 62,689,416 of record JAPPVO010000024.1, read on the forward strand.
CTCTCTATTCTTCAATCTCTCATTTTTCATCCCTCCCCTGGGTGGTTGATAGATAAACAGCAAGTTGTGGGCTCGTACCCCTAGCATTCTGCTAGATTCTTCTTCTTCTGCACGCAGTTAATGAGTTTCTCCCACAGAGGGGCTGTGCTACAACTGGGTGTGTAGCAAATCTGTAGCTGACATCGATTGATGATGCTCTACTTGGAGTTCGGACGTGATCAGATCTGTCCAGATGAGGGAGTGGAATCTCTGGTCTCATTCTAATTCGTGCTTCGCACTTGGCTCGATACCTCGCTGCTTGGAGGATGAGAGAGCTTTCAGCCCTTTACTGACAGCTTCAGCTATGCCCTTTCTGGCAGGTATGATGCCCTTCTTGGCGAGTAAGGTGCCTTTTCTGGCAAGTATGTTGACAATGGGGAAAAGACAGAACACCTGACTCAACTGTGCCCCTAGTTCATCATTTCGACCATTTTTTGTTTTTGGCTTTCTACTAAAACAATTTTGACCAAAATGAGAGTTAGATTAACATGCTTGTTCAATTTTTGATTTGAAATCATGCGAGTCAGGCTATGAGCACTGAGAATTTTCCTTTTTTTGGGTCCAAGAAAATGGTCCAGTTTTGGAAAAGATGGAATGATTTTCTAGAAAATTAGTCAACCTTAGTAAAAATTCTCAAAAACTATTTTTGCAAACGGCCACTGCTCAACGAGTACGGAACCTACTCTTGAGATGCACAACCTCGGACCCACAGCAATGGAAAATTGCCTCTTGTCTGAAGGACACTGCATGGCAACGGAAAGTTGCCCCTTGTTTGAAATGACACCGCGGCATTTTGAATGGCAATGGAAAGTTGCCCCTTGTTTAGATGATGCCGCAGCGCATTGTAGTCAGTCCTCGGAGCGATGAACACAACCAGACTCTCAGATACAGAGAAGACAAAGATGACCAGAACCATCGCATGGACACAATCGAATTTGAATTGTTTTACGGCTGGACTTCAGAATGAAGTTGCCTACGTATCCCAAAGATGGGAATCAAGCCTTACGTAGTTCGGGGTTAAGGTACACTCGGGTATTAACCTCTCCTTTTTAGGCTCTAACTTTTGCCAAGGCGCCCGTCGCGGGTTTTCGACCTTGCGAGCTTTGTTCGTCTTTCTTTCTCTTTTCAATTCTTTTCTTCTTCTTTTTTTTTGATATTCTTTTCTTTTTCTTCTTTTTTCTTTTTTGTTATTTTTCTTCTTTTTCTTGCTCTAACTTTTGCCTGGGTCGCCCTTCCGGGTTTTCGGCCCAGCGAGCCTCTCAAGGGTAAAAGTGTAGCTTGGTCCATGCCAAATGGTTGTAGGGTTTCGAAGCCATCCGTATCCAGGAGAGTGGCTGTTGATTTGCAAGAGGACTCATCTTCAGCTCTTCGAGCATGTCTGATATCTTTGCCCCTAGTTCGAAGGGTACTTATGTTCTAGCTTTGCAAGATTCTTCTGATCTTCTTGATCTGACTTTCCTGGCCTCTTGTTCGAGGGCTGCTTCAAATCTGGCCACACAGGCCTCACGTCGTAGTTGACCGTTGAACCTTCTGAATTCAAGTTCAAGGTTTGGAAGCAAAGGGGTTGAGTCTCGAGGCTGAGAGCGATCCTAGGCTGCACAATCTCAAGAGCGATTCCACACAGGTCTTCGCAGGACAGCGCAAAACATTTTGTTTTTTAAAATTTTTAAGAAAGCGACAAACCACTCGCGCTGAAGATAGTGTGAAACCAGTCTGGATCAAGCCAGGGTCCTTCTCAGTACTCACGCTAACAAGCATGATTTCATTCATTAAGGGCTTATCACGCCTCTCTTTCTCTCAATTGATCAAATTTTTGCAAATCCCGAGGAATTCCTTCCCCTTCGTTTTTCACTGCAGTGTTCAAAAAGTTTTGAAAAACTTAGGTCATTACAATGACTTCAAGGCACAAGAGAACAGGTGGAATGCGCTGCCATTTCATTCAAATCCCGGCACAACTAGCACATGGCAGAAGCAAATGCGAGAGCGTGAAAATCACTGCTGTTTCGTTCATAACTGTTGGCACAACTGGCTCCCTCGCAGAAACAGACTCAAAAGAAAACGAAGAGACAAACGCAAAACAAAATGGTGATGCTCGAGGTAACACCCTCGGAATCACCCGACCTTTGTACAACAGGACTGACTCGATACAACAAGACAGACTCGATAGGATTGACTCGATACGACGAGACAGACTCAAAAGGACTGACTCGACACAAGACAGACTCAACAAGACAAACTCGATACAACAAGACAGACTCAATACCCAAGTCAGAAAGTAGAATAAACAGCATTCGCAAATGCTCAAAATAGTGCGTGCCATCCATCACATCTGGAGTAAACTGAGTGCCGCCCGCAGGTGGTTCATCCCCCGATCACATAACAACACAAGTCCAGAGTACCCGGGGGATATCAGACCCTTCTGAAGCTATGGTTCCAAGACTACTTAGCAAAAGAGAAAACAGACAGCACCTCAGCCTGATTTCACGATAACCCATATGAGCAGAGCTGAATGATTGTGCCCCTACAGAATTCTGCCCGTAAACTGATACCCTCAGGTAACCTGATTCTCAAAGTACTGAACTGCTGCCTGCAGGCCTGATGCCCAAACTACTGAACTGGTGCCCGCAGGCCTGATGCCCAAACTACTGAACTGGTGCCCGCAGGCCTGATACCCAAACTCGCAAACTGATACATGCATTCATGTAGAGACGCACTCTAAAAGCACATAACAAGCAAGTGAGAGCCAAAACACCCCTATGTTGGGGTAGGGTTTCCCTGTCCTATTTTGTCAGGAGCTAGGGTTTCACTACATACGCAGCGGTTTCAAACAACCTATATCGGGTAAGCAACCTGTCCTAGTTTGGAATGGTCACTACGGATCCGAATATGCACTAGGTCGAATGGTCGAAAAGGGTGCCCCGGTAAAATCGAGGTTTGTGTTCCCATACTGGCAGAGCCCATAACCGGTCAGCCTTATGGACATGTCTTGACAAGACAAGCCTCCGGCAAACCGTTCAGGAATAGCAGATGGCAAACACGGTGTCCTAGGCGCACCAATGCAAATGCAATGCAAAGAAACACACAAGTGTAGTCAAAACCAGATATCATGAGTTCGAGTCAAGTTCTCTAAATTCCCAGCAGAGTCGCCAGAAACTGTAAACAAGCCCGCGGGGGACCTCGCTACAGCTCGGACTCGATTTTTGTCACGGTTCTTAATCTGAACCAAAGAGTCCAAATCCGGCAAATTGTTTTGAGAAAACAGATTTTTTGAAAGAAGTGCCAAACATGGACTGCTTTGCCAGATACAGAGTCGCCACCTAAATATTTTATTTTGGGAAATTTAGGAAACCCTAACTCATTGCCTAAGGCCACGTGTCCGTCATCACCAAAGTTGCCTCGGCTCGGGAACTTGGGTACGATTGGGGAAGGTCACTTCGTGAGCACCCCCGCTCGCCCGATCAAAGATCGGCCTCTACTAACCATGATATCAAGTTTGGAAAACATTATGCGTTCTTATTCCGGTTATTAGCCTAGATTTACTATGTGATGCGCACAGCATACAAGTATAGACCGGGTCGCCTGAATTAGAACAAAACATTTCATGTTTGTTTTCGAAAGATGGTTTGCTACTCGCGAGTAGGCTTAAATGCAGATTTTGCCACCCTCAGGTGGGCTTAGAAAAACATGATTTTGCCACTATCTAGTGGGTTTAAAACTCACAGTTGATGATTTGTCCCAATCCAAATAACCCAACCTTCACCCACAGGCATTCAAGGCAGTTATATCACATAAGCATATAGCCTCATGGTAAGCATGCTATCATGGCAGTCACTCACATGCATGCAAGGATGCTAAAGCACAAAAACTTACCGAGTACTCCAATCCAAAACAGAAGCTAATTAGAAATCCATGCATGATCCTAAATGTACAGAAGTGCCTAATGCAACGCATGCAAAAATGCAACTATAGCAGGCTCGGCTATTCTAAAGATGGCATGTGAAATGCTACAGCTAACATGTATTCAACTCGGAATTGAAATACAATGCAGTTAGTATGATGCGCCGAGCCCGGTGCATGCAAGACAGATGAATGAATGCAAACATGCTATCATACTGTATGCTAATTGAAACATGCCCTAATCTAACCATCATAAGCTGATAAATAAAAGGGAGAAAGACGTGGGGTTGGAAGACACACATCACACTCACGCACACTTATTACAATTATGCCCTCGCGCAGAGGGTCCGAATAAATAGTACAGTCCAAATAATTCAGTCCAAATAATACAGTCCAAATATGTACAAATCCCTAATTAATTTACAAATTAACTAAGAAAAATAATAGACTGGCATGTAAGCCAGGGACTGTCTTGACTCTTCTCCAGATGATGAATGATGCATGTCCGGGTTGCCTTGTGCAGAAATCCACTGCGATGCCCCAACTAGCCTCTGTTTTGCAATTGTTTTTGGAATGCGTGCCAAGCTCCGAAAGGCTGCTGATTCTTGATTTGCTGCAACAGAGAGCAGGAAAGGGGCATTGCAATGTATTTCACAAATGTATGCATGCCTCGATCCTCGTGCCACCACTCACGCATCTCGATGCATGATGGCCGAGGAGTCGAATTGCACAACTCAATATGGAATGGATGCACATGAAAACTCAACTAAAACCTAACTCCATCATGGACGATCCGGAGTGTCGGTGACTGGGAAATTGAGACACGTTCCGTCACTCGGAGTACGAAACGCTCCTCGTTTCCCGTGCTCGGGCTAACTCTTATCCCGAACACAATGCAATATGCATGACATGCATGAAATGCAACTAAGATACAATCTAACATGCAACATGCTATGAGATGGCATACACGATGCACGAGGTAACATGGCATACACAATGCGCTAACATACAGCCTAGCATACACAATGCTATGGAATGAAATGGCATATACAATGCATAATGGGCTTACACTAATATGAGTGGACCTCAGCCACACTCACATAAGAGGCCATTAGATGAAAATGAGACACTCGAAATGCGTGCACACATGCACGCAAACCGAGGACCGAACCTACGGCACGGAATGCCACTCTAACAAGACATGGCAAGGACATGAAATATGGCATACTAGCATATAGATTTCAGAGGCAAAATGAGATGCAAAACAGCCCCAAAAGATGGCAAAATGGCACCCGATGCATGGGACGAGTCCCGAAACATGAAATTAGGCATACAGAATGACCTATAGCTATGCAATGCATGCATAATTTGAACATGAAGTGTAAAGACAGAAGCAGGGCAGCCCCAAAACAAGCATATTTACAGTTTAAAGCAAGGCCAAACAGTGGGCACAAATAGGGCTAAATTAGCATGCAAAAATGGCCCCGAAAGCGAGATAATGAAGCAACTAACAAATTATGGCCCCAAACAGAGAAGGGCCCTTCTAAAATGTTGAAGAGAGACCCAAAATATGATGTTTTACATTTTATGACAAACCACAAAAACAAACACAAGTATGGAAAAATTCTCATGCAAGAAAGGGGCCAAAATGGAGACAAAGAAGCAACTGATGCATGCTAGTCCCAAACAGGTGAGGGCCCTTCAACAATGTTGAAGAGGGGCCCAAAATATGACTTTTTACAGTTGATGGCCGAGCCCAAAAAAGTGTAAAACTATGCTCAAAATGCAATGCAAGATATGGCCTAAAAGAGAGGCTACAACACAAAGTATACAAATGATGCTCCAAAAAGCAATATATCCTTAATGAAACATGGAGAGGGGGTCAAAACAAGGCCATTTTAAGTTCGGACCAAGGTCCAAAAACAGAAGCTCAATAGGCTAATAAATCATGCAAAAATGGGGCTAAAATATGGATATCAAAGCAAGTAGCACATGGAGGACTCAAACAGTGATGAGCCCTTCTACAATGTTGAATAAGGGCTCAAAATAAGCCTATTTACAGTTTACAACATACTTCAAAACAGATTACACATAAGCCTAAAATGCTACACAAGAAATAGGCATACAAGAGGGATAATGAAGCAAGTGCAAAATGGGGGCCTCAAACAGGGAGAGGCCCTTCATAAAACATGAAATAGAGCTAAAAATAAATACTACTTTCAGTTATAGCCGGAGCTCAAATGTACAAGTAAGAAAGGCTAAGAAATGGTACAAAATAAGCACAAGAAATGGGGAAATGGTGCTCACCCTTGTAGACTAATCCCTTGCTGCCTCTTGGACCAAGAAAAGCTGCCTCCTAGCCTCTGAGAAGACCCTCTTAGCTGCTGGAATGGAGGTGGTGGTGTGGTGCTAGGTGATGGTATGAAAAAGGGGTGTGAGACTTGAGAAATTTGAGTGTTTGGAAGAGAGGAAGAGGGAGGGGTGTAATGCAAGCTTAAAGCAAATTTTTCCAACCCTAAAACCAGACCTGGGGTGCTGGTTATATAGGCCAAAGAGGGGGAGAAAGAGGGGGAAAAAAAGGGAGGGAAATCACTCCAAGTTTTCCTCCAAAAGTTGCCCCCCCGGATACAGAATCTGGGGGGAAACAAAGTGTATTTTTGTGATGTGCCAGGTGTAAGGATGCTGGCCGGCTGGTTATTAAGGTTGCAGGTGGCCGGCCGGCCTTCCCCATGGCCGGCTGGCCAAGGGTCAAAAGGGTCAAGTCAAATTAGTGGCCGGCCACCACAGATTGGTGGCCTCCCATGTGTTCTCAACACAACCCTGCGGTCAAAAAATGGCAACTGTGAACCAGGAAAGAGAACAACCCACTTTTCAAAGGGGTTCAAAAGGTTCAAATGGAATTACTGGCCGGCCACCAAATATTGGTGGCCTCCCAGATGTGTACATCACAAATATGGGGTTTAGGGTGCAAGAAAATGGCCCAAGGGTGGTCAACATTGGCTTTCGAGTGAGAGAAAACGGGCGACGGAGGGCGATGAAGGAATATAACTGGTTGCTGGAACAATTACTGGCCTCCCACCCTTCTACGACCTTCCTGGTGATGAAACAGAGGTCCCTGCCCAAAATGAATGCAAACCGATGCAAAATGAAGGTTCGGGGGCCGAAACGCGCAGCCCGGGGTCCCGAAAACCGATTGTTAGGCACCGGGAGTGGTGTTCGACCACGAAGTTGGTCTCTCGGACCACAGTGTCCCTCAAAAGGGAGTAAATAAGATGCATGCCAAAAACCGGAGCAAACGGAGGTGGTTAGGCGGTCCCGAACCGAGGCACTTGGCCTAACGGCTCCGAAAACCGAGGACCGGGCTCCGAAATGGCCAAAATGGCCTACGACCATGAAATGTAGCCCGCGGCCACCGAGAGATGATCTACGAGACCTCTCCCTCCCTTTGGGAAGAGAAACGGAGAAAACCGAGCCTGGTTCGCAAACCGAGGCAAGGCACAGAAAAGCCCGGAAGTCCGGAGGCAAGGCTCACAGCCGAGACTTTGAAACCTCTGGACGAGCACGATATGCAACATCACCAAGCGCTCAATCGGTGACGTCTGAGTCTTAAGGTCGGTCAAAATTGGCTGTCTACAAAGATGAAAACCCCTGGTATTACGATATTTGGAATTTCTTAGAGAAGGAAGCATATCCATTAGGGGTAAATGCCAAGGATAAAAGGGCAATCAGAAGAATGGCCATTCAGTTCATCATCTGTGGGGGTAAGCTGTATAAGAGAGGTCATCTGGGAATGCATAAGCTATGTGTCAATGCCGAAGAATCGAAGCGTTTAATGGAGGCCATCCATGGAGGGGAATGCGGTGCGCATATGAACGGAGTAATGCTAGCACAGAAGATCCTCAGACAGGGTTACTACTGGTCCACCATGGAGGAGGATTGTATCGGTTTTGTTCGGCGATGCCACAAATGTCAAATTCACGCAAATCACATGAACATTCCGCCGTCGAAACTGTACAATATGACTTCGCCATGGCCATTTTCAGTCTGGGGAATTGATGTGATTGGGGCTGTCACTCCAAAGGGGTCAAATGGGCATGAGTTCATCCTGGTCGCGATAGATTATTTCACGAAGTGGGTCGAGGCCCAATCTTATGCGGTATTGAAGGCTTCGCACGTTGCAAAGTTTATCAGAAACAACATTATCTGTCGCTACAGAGTCCCAAACGAGATTATTTCAGATAACGGTTCCCACTTCAAGAAGGAAGTGATTGATTTGTTGGAAAAATACAATGTGGCTTTCCATAAGTCATCCACCTATCGGCCGCAGACCAATGGAGCAGTTGAGGCCGCCAACAAGAACATCAAACACATACTGTAGAAGATGGTGGAGACCTACCGGGATTGGCCAGATAAGCTGTCGTTTGCTCTGTGGGGCTACCGGACTTCAATCAGAACTTCTACTGGGGCAACTCCGTATTCATTGGTTTATGAGATGGAAGCCGTTCTACCTATTGAAATTGAGGTTCCGTCTTTGCGAGTACTGGCTGAGTGTCAAATTGCCGAAGCAGATTGGCAACAGAGCAGGTTTGAGGAACTCATGCTCTTTGATGAGAGAAGACTGAAAGCACTGTACCATGTTCAAGGTTATCAGCGCAGAATTGCCCGGGCTTTCAACAAGAAAGTTAAGTCTAGGAATCTAAAGGAAGGAGATTTGGTGCTCAAGGACAACCGAGCTCCCATCCACGGCCCAAGGGGCAAGTTCAGACCCAATTGGACTGGTCCCTACATCATTAAGTCTATCTGGTCAGGTGGAGCTGTGGTTCTGATGGATCTAGATGGCCTAGAGTTCTCATAGCCGATCAATATGGACAAGTTAAAGAAATATTACCCTTGAGAGGCTCGCTAGGTCGAAAACCCGAAAGGGCGACCTAGGAAAAACTCAGAGCACAAAAAATTTTGAAATTATAAAAACTGAGCTCGCAAGGTTGAAAACCCGCAAAGGACGGCCTTGGCAAAAGTTAGAGCGTAAAAGGAGAGTGAAAATACTCGAGTGAATCCAAGCCTGAACTACGTAAGGCTTGATTCCCATCTTTGGGATACGTAAGTAACTTCATCCCGGAGTTCAGCCATAAACTCTTCCCCGATCAGCTTTGTCCATTTGATCATCTCGGCCATCTTTGTCTATTTTAGCATTCAAGAGTTCGGTTATGATCTCCGGTGCAGTGCTTTTCAGACTAGAGGCAACTTTCCGTTGCTGTGCAGTGCCGCGGTACTAGTCAGACTAGGGGCAACTTTCCAGTTGCTAGGATCAGGGGTTGTGCATCTCAATGACAGATCTCAGGCGTGTCCAGTTCTGATCCATATCGAAAATATGGTTTTGAAAAGTTTTAATAAAAGTTGACTTTGTTCAAAATTAATCTTTTTACGACTTAGACCATTTTTGGACCAAAGCGAAAAATTTTCAGTACCCACAACCTTCAATTTCATTGATTTCAATATAGAGTTCTCCTGCTCTTGCATACAAATTGAAGTTGCTTTTTATTACAATCATAAAGAAAACTTGAAAGTATTAATAAAGCAATAAATCCGGGGCATAGATAAGTCAGGTGTCCCTGCGCCCCCTCCCAGAGCTGGTCGAAGCCTCTGATGCCAAGCTGGGCCCAATATGTGCCTCTTCATTGAGCCAATCTAAGCACTCATCAGACAAAGTGCAACTGAAAGTGGGAGCGGGGGCCAGGAGCTCTCTAGTCCTCCATACTGTGGTATACCGGGCAAGCTGTGCGCCTCGAACTGGGAATGTGGCAGGATACTCTATCCCCTCTGGCGGGCAAGTTTGATCATGACCGAACTGGCGTCGGAATCGTAACGGAAAGTAGAACACACAGTGGGTCAGACCAATCAACTGGATCCCGGTCTACCGGGATATGCTATAGCTCATTGCCGGGAGATTGAGCCAAGAACAGCGCCAAGCAATGCGATCTGCAAACAAATTGCACATCCAGTCAAACCACCATCCCTCATCAAGGGCATCGACTAGGCGTTGTCGAAAGAAGTAGCCGCGAGCTGAGTAGGCTGGGCAAGAGTCCACAACCTGCAATTTATCCATCAACCATACCTGGGGAGGGATGAAATGAGAGAATAAAGAATAGAGAGATGTACGATGAGAGAAAAGTAAGAAAAGGGTTTTGTGAGAAAAACCGAGCCTGAGGGCCGAGTGATGTGAGCAATACATATGTGAGATTGGGTAGGAAACATTACCTGTAGCAGTAGTGGTCCCGCGAATCTGGTCGTCTCCTGGCAATAGAAAGCATCCAAGCCCATTACTGTCTCGGCCAATGTCATGGCAATGCAGCTCTTTCCTTCCTTCAAGCCTTGAGCAACTTCAATCAGACGAATGCTAGATCCACTAAAGCCTGGGGCAAGCAAAAAGTGAGATAGCATGCACAAGCAAAGGGCGTGTTGCCGAAAACCTTGCCAGTGATGGTCGCCGCGGTCACCGGCATCAGAAAAACGATGAATCAAGCCGAGGATGTCCAGTTTCCCGTTACAGATCAGAGACCGAGCGTCATGCATGGTGAGTCCACATATTCGCCCTAAAGCTTGGGCGTGGCCAAAGCAAAACTGAGGCAAAATCTCTTCGTGGCATTCAGACTCCATCAAAGCTTGAAAATCTTCAAAGGTTGGACACATCTCCTGCTCGCCGAAGCTAAAGACATGCGTTACCGGGTTCCAAAACCTCGCCACGGCATGGAGGAAAGGAAGGTGCAGCGGAGTACGGCTCAGCGTGAATAGTGCATTCAAGCCGAAGCCCCGGAAGTTCAACTTCTCCGAGCCGTCTAAAGTAGCAATCCAAGCTACGAGATTTTCGACAAGAAACTCCTCCATTTTGGTGCAAAACTGAGATGAAATGAATCAACCACGAAGCTAGGACTTTTAAAGAGGATAAGGCACTGTTCGGGGGACACGTGTAGAAAAACCGATGGTTGCTGTCTCCAAATGAAAAAGTTGGTCGGCCAGCTCCCAAAGGTGGTCGCCTATGCTGTAAAGTGGGGCTTTGGTCTTGTTCTAGCCTCTAGAAGGAAGTTCCTAGCATTTCCATGCATCGGAAGTGTTGAAGGTGCGAGTTTTCCTCAGTTTCGGATGCGTTCCGTCACTACAATCGTCCGAAATGCACTTTGTTTATCGAGTTGTTGTTAAGTTTTGCTTATCGAGTTGTTGTTTTTGTTTGTCGAGCTGTGTTGTTTATCGAGTCTTGTTTATCGAGTCATCAAGTTTCGTGCATTGAGTTGTTACTCTTTGTTTAATCAACTTTGTTGTGTCTTGCTTATCGAGTTGTCAACTTGTTGTGTGTTTGCTTATCGAGTTGTAAACTTACTAAGGTTTTGTTGTCTCTTAGTAAGTTAGGTTGTTTAGTTTGTTGCGTCGGTTCACTACCTGACTTGGCAAATACACAATGCACATTTCCATTCAATCTCGTTTTTGGTACAAAATGATGCGATACGATGCTAAGAATATAAAATACAACACTTTTTCAAAAGTTGTTTCATTCCATCATGCTTCCTTTGTTACAACATTTTACAACAAGGGTAAAGTTTTACAGAAAATAAAACTGCCTAATAATGTACAATGTGCTACAACTACTAGTAAAAAAGGCAAATAAAGCAGGAACAACTGTGCTCTCAAGTGCAAGAATAAGAGGCCCTCTTCGTCCTCTTCAGCTGAGAAGTCCCTGCACCATCCCCGCCAGCACCATCATCAGAATCAGAGTTGCCATCCTCAGAACCCTCATCGGCGTCACCTCCACCCTCAGAACCAGACTCAGAGTCCTCCTCTCTGCCTGCAAATGTCTCGGACTGAGGATGCGCGGACTCCTCCTCCTCGCTGGACTCCTCATTTATGACGTGTGCTCTATGCCCGCCTCGTCTGCGAGACGACTCCCCTCTCCCAGCTTCTCGAGAAGGCCTAGATGGTCTAGCTCCCCGGGAAGGCCCAGGTGGCCTGGCCTGTGGCTGAGCATATACTGGAGGCATCTGAAAATAAAGAGTGCAGTTTGAATACATCAGCTTAAATATGTATATCAGATGCAGATACAAGAAAACTACATGAAATGGGTGCATACAGATAGAGTACGTGGATGTGGTGTGTGTCAGATGTGCTCTACACAGGCAGCCTATCAATGCAGTAAAATGTTTAAGATCAACATGTCATCAGAAGTATGATAAATGCAAGAAAACTAAAGAGTACTTGGACACCCATGATGGACAGTTGCGCCTCTCTCCGCAGGACCATGCCCTCGAGTGAGGCCACTAATCCGAGCATCCCCTCCATGTGCTCTTTGGATGGCTGCAGATACAAGCTCAAATCATCAATGAATAAATAGGTGCCTAAGTATCTGTGTGATAAATGGAAAACAGTGGAACATACCGGTGGTGAGTCAGGGTCATTGACATATCGGTGATCAGGCATAGGAGGCTCTATCGGAATCGGGTAGGAAGTCCCGTATCACCATCCCGTCAACTCAGTCGGGATATCTGGCCATCCGGCATGATGATAAGTCGGAGGAATCGAGGGAACCAGTCCAGCCCCACCTCTAGATGTGCCAGCCCTACTGATCAAAGGAATGTCCCTGGCTCGGGTGCAACTCGAAGATGGCATGCCAGTAGACCTCCTCGTGGGAGTACGGACACCCGCCAATGGAGGCATCAAGTAGGTATGACGGTAGGTCGCGTACTCCCCGTCCTCCAAATGCAGCACTGCATCAGTGCCCAACCGGGCGTCAATAACACCCTGGGGAGTGAGCCTATCAGCAGATCGCATATCATCTGGAGGCACTGAGGGAACACTCGGCTCAGGAAAGCCCATAGTCTAGCGAAGGAAGCGGTCCCCCAAGAACCAGGCCCTACCAACTGGCCCCTCGAACAAGATCCTGTACCGGTAAGCGGCCCATCCTCCGGCAAACTGAAATCGAATGTCTCTACCTAAAGGCGCCCAGGGCTACCACGTGATCTGCAGATGACCAATGCATCAGATATCAGGAATGTGCAAGACAAACCAAAGATAAAAACATGAAGAACTGAGAGTTCTGAAATACCTCTGTCGCCCGCACCGTGTCAAAATACTGTCGTAGGTAGGGAAGAGTCTCCCGGGCCCGCGACCGGTACTGGCCCTCGAAAACTAGTGAATAAGGGGTCGTAAGGGGCACCTCCACCTCAAGCTCTGGGGCTAGCGTCGGGAAATACGCAAAAACCCATAACTGTGGAAAACAGGGCAAAAGCCATCAAAATACAGAATGCTGAGTGCAGAATCTGAATACAGAATGTTGAGTGCAGAATGTGAGTACAGAATGTAAAGTGTGCCATATGCGCAATGTACAAATAATGAAAAGCAGAAATGTAAATCAAGAGGGCAGAAGAAAGTACCTCCCAGGCTCTCCAATAGCCGCCAACTGTGTTTTCCCGTCCGCGGGAGGTCGCACTCATGTAGCAGTAGAGGCTAGCCAAGCCGGCGCCACCCTAGTCATACTGGCTAACCTGTGAAAGGTCTACCAGGGCACTCAGCAAATGTAGCCCAACGGTGTTCCCCCTATCGGCGAACAGAGTGGTCCCGAAGAAGAACATCAAAAATCCTCGGGTGTACTGTGCTATCTCCTCGGTCGTCTCGGGCACCCTCGGTCTGAAATATGAAGAAAACCAGGTATACCGGACTCTACCTGAGGATCTGTCAACTGGTGGGCGAGCTCCCAACAGATAAATCCAGGCGGCCTCTCACTCGCCCATGTCCTTGTCATAAGGGATCGCCCAGCCTCCCACGTCAAGGCCGGTCAGTACAGCAAAGTCGAATGGGGTCATAGTCATGTCCCCGGTAGCAGAGAAATGGAAGGAGTTGGTGGTGTCCCACCATCTCTCTACAAGAGCACTCATCAGCGTCCTGCCGACAAGATAGCGAGAAATCCCAGTGCAGAAGGGTCCAAACCCTGCCTGGTCAACCCAATCCCGAACAGCCTTCGGGAGCTCTGTATACCACTCTCTCGCAGCAATGGAGCCGTATCCTCGTGTAACGCGGGAAGACACCTGCATTCATAATGAACACATGTGTTTAGTTTCAGAATGAATAAGCTGTGTGCAAATGAAATGAATAAGCTGCGTGCAAATGAAATGAATGAGCTGCGTGTTCAGAAATCAGAATGTGTGAGCTGCGTGTTCAAAGTAAAGTGATTGGGCTGCGTGTTCAAATGTCTACCAAGTGTGTGCTGCGTGTTCACCTTCAATTTGGGCTGTGTGTTCATCATCAAAGGTTGGGCTGCGTGTTCAAATGTCTACCAAGTGTGTGCTGCGTGTTCACCTTCAATTTGGGCTGTGTGTTCAGAAAGTCAGAGTTTGGGTTGCGTGTTCAAATGTCTACCAAGTGTGTGATGCGTGTTCACCTTCAATTTGGGCTGTGTGTTCATCATCAAAGTTTGGGGTGCGTGTTCAAATGTCTACCAAGTGTGTGCTGCGTGTTCACCTTCAATTTGGGCTGTGTGTTCAGAAAGTCAGAGTTTGGGCTGCGTGTTCAACCTTCTAATAAGTGTGTGCTGCGTGTTCACCTTCAATTTGGGCTGTGTGTTCATCATCAAAGTTTGGGTTGCGTGTTCAAATGTCTACCAAGTGTGTGCTGCGTGTTCACCTTCAATTTAGGCTGTGTGTTCATCATCAAAGTTTGGGCTGCGTGTTCAAATGTCTACCAAGTGTGTGCTGCGTGTTCACCTTCAATTTGGGATGTGTGTTCAGAAAGTCAGAGTTCGGGCTACGTGTTCAACCTTCTACCAAGTGTGTGCTGTCTGTTCACAATTGATTTATAGGCTGCGTGTTCAGAAATTTAAGTGATTGAGCTGTGTGTTCAAGATGCAAACAAAGTACTGTGTTTTAAACCAAGTGTTCAGAACGAGCAGATAAGCATATATGGCATGAAATACACAGAAGATGCAGAATATAAGGCAGGAAATGTAAAAAGTAAAGTACATACCTCCCGCGCCTGATGGGAGAGGTGGGACTCCGGCTCCCGCAATAAAAGATCCACCGGTGCTCGATCATCGAAATCAGTGAAATGATAGAAAACTGCCTGAAGGAGGACATGTGTTGGAGGGTCGTATCTCTCAGGAATAAATGGTCGAACTCTCGGAGGCAGAGCCATAATATCTGGATCATCTCCGGCGCCTGGAGGACCTCCACCTTGAGGAAAGTGACCGGCCATTTCGAAAAATCTGCAAAAAGGAGCAAAATGAGCCAAAATTGGAAAAAGTCAACAAAAGTCAACTCTTGGGAAATGAAAAAGTCAACAAAAGTCAACTCCCGAGAAAATCTTCCAAATATTGAGACAAACTCACCTCAAGTGGCGGAAATGAAGAAAGAAGCACCGAAATCAAAATCTAATCGGTTCGAAGTGACGAAAACTGAAAGATTTCGCGAAACAACTTTGCGTGGGGCGTTGGAAAACGCGTATAGAGCGCAGATCTAAGAGAGAAAGTGGTCTAGGAAGGAGGAGGAGGCAATTTCGAAGCTGAAGTTATGAGCAAAAAGTGTTTGGCCTTGTATATTTAAAGAAATGAGGGTGAAAAGTCAAAAATGCCCCGGATTTGGACTAGCTGGTCGGCCGGCCACCTTTTCTGGTAGGCCGACCACCCCCTACACTCAAACCTGGTCAGTGGCCTCCAGTGGACTCCAAACTTGGTCGGTGGTGTTCCCAAGGTGGTCTCCAAGCTCTCTGCAAATTTTGGTAGTAATCGGAGTCCCCAGCGCCTGAGAAAGTACAAAGAAAGTGCACTTTTCGCCGCGAAATCCCTCCGCGGGAACTTCAACTCCAACTTTCGATGCATGTTTCATTGTCACTCGCTGAGAGCAAGATGTATCCTTTTCGAATATGTTGTGACCCTTCCGGGAGGTAAACCGGAGGTTGCGATTGAGTCGCACTCGTCGAAGCTTGCGTTTCTTTACTCGTTGTTTCATGACAAACACGCGTTCGAGTTTGCACTTATCCTGCATTGTTGTGCACGTCACTTGCATTCTCATGCATACCACTTGCATTGTGGTGCACGTTTCACGAGTATTGTCATATCCTCACGCTTAACTTGCGCTGTCACGCGCATGTCTCTCGCATTGCGATGCACTTTCCCATCGGCACCATGTTTGTCTGCATTCGATATAGCGTTGAACATGTGTTGCTAACTATGTTGTGCTTGTTAAGTTTCTCTCTTTTTCAGGCACGATATTGTATGTATGGTTCATTTGAAGCTGGTGCGACCAGACGAATCGCGCAAGTATTGTATCTTCTCCGTGTGAGACGTGGCGAGAATTGAATAATTCTTCGCATTCTTAAACTGCATGAAATGTAGTTGTTGCTTTGCATTCTTGCTTAAAACTGTTGCGTGTGCGCTTCATTACAGCTTGCTGCTTTGCATGATCATGAGTTACAGTCGGCTTTGTGCATATCGTTTTGCATTTTGCCCCCCCGCTTGCGGGCACAATTCTTTGTTTTCTTGTATGTTTGTCTAAGTCTTCGGCCTTGTCAAAAATGGGTCGTCTCTGGGCTTTGACATTCACTCCCGTCACATATGACTTTCGAGTTCTGTCAAAGAGGGGCAACTGTAGACACCCTATTTTTTACCGACCTTAAGACTCAGACGTCACCAATTGAGCGCTCGGTGATGTTGCATATTTTGCTCGTTCTGGAGTTTCAGAGTCTCGGCTGCGAGCCTTACCTCTGGACTTCCGGGCTCTTTTGTGCTCTGCCTCGGTTTGCGAAACTGGGTTCCCGTTTTCTCTGTTTTCTCTTCCCGAAGGGAGGGAGAGGTCTCGTAGACTATCTCTCAGTGGCCGTAGGCTACGTTTCGTGGTCGTAGGCCATTTTTCCCGTTTGGAGGCCAGTTTCCGGTTTTCGGAGCTGTCGGCCATGCGCCTCGGTTCGGGACCGCCTAACTACCTCCGTTTGCTCCGGTTTTTGGCACACACCTTGTTTCCTCCCTTTAGAGGGACACTATGGCCCGGGAGACCACCTTCGTGGTCATACGCCACCTCTGGTGCTTAACAGCCTGTTTTCGGGGCCCCGGACCGCGTGACTTGGCCCCCGAACCCTCGTTTTGCATCGGTTAGGGTTCATTTTTGGTATGGACCCTATTTTCATGGTTATGAAGATGGTAGGATGGTGGGAGGCCACCTTTTCCCCTGAAAAACTAGTTTTCTCATTTTCTCTCTCCTAAAGCCGATTTTTCTGACAGAAAGCTGGTTTTTTTTACTTTTGAGCCACAATTTCTGGCTTTTCAAACCATCATTGTGTTGTGCACACCTGGGAGGCCACCAATATGGGTAGGCCGACCAGTAATTCATCCTGACCCTTTTGAGCCCCTCTAAAAAGCTGGTTTTTCTCCCTCCTAGGTCACTTTTTCTGGTTTTTCTCTACACAGCTGTGTTGCACTCATCTGGGAGGCCACCTTTCTGGGGTGGCCGGCCAGCATTTCTTCTTGGACCTTTTGACCCTTGGTCGGCCAGTCTTGTCTCCTCAGGTGCATTCCAACTGTGCCAGCTGTTTTGCACCTGACCCTCTGTCCGAGGATTGGTCCTTGTTTTTGGTCCATTTAAGGTGGTTTTGCACCCTTTGCTTAGCTTCCAAAGGAAGCTTGACGGTCAAGCTTCTTGAGGAAGCTTGACCCTTTTGGTCAAGCTTCTTTTAGAAGCCTTGACCCCCTCTCTTGGCTTCTCCAAGAAGCCTCACCCTTCTCCCTCTATATAACACACACTCCACCTCCATTTGTAAGGGTTAGAAGATTTTGGCTGGTGCATGCATACAACTCCCTCCATCTATATACTTCAACCCTCCAAACCCTAATGTTCTTGGACATTTTACACTACAACCCATAGCCTACCACCTCCATCATCCATTCCAGCACCTTGGAGGCCATTTGCAGAGGTTGAAAGCTCACAATCTTGGACCAAAAGCTGCTGCATTGCTGTGCTACAAGGGTAAGCCTCCATTTCCCCTTTTCTTGCATTCTTTTGCTTCATTTCTTAGCCCTATTGGCAAGCATTTCTGGGCTCCGACCCAAACTATAAAGTGTCTTATTTTGAGCCTCTCTTCAACTTTGATTAAGGACACTTTGCTGTTTGAAGTCATCTACTTCCTTGTTTGTTCAATCTCTCTTTTAGGGCTATTTTGGCATCCTATTTTAGCCTTACTTGTGAACATTTTCAAGATTTGCTATAAACTAGAAAAAGTCTTATTTTGAGCCCCTCTTGATGTTTGTTTAAGGGCATTTTTATGTTTGAGGTCATATGATTCTTTATATGCTTGATTGCCTTTTGTTTTGAGCCTTGCATCTAAGCTTTTGTTGCATGCTTGTTTTGGCCTCTTAGCCACTGAAATCCAGTGGATTTTCAATGACTTAGATGCTGTTTTGAGAGCCCAAATTAGAGGGGGTGACCCCCCCTCTCCTTGATTTGTTTGTTGGCCTTATTGGCCTTCAAAAGAGGCTCCATCTTGCATACTTTGAAGTCACTTTTCAGGCCCCATTATGTGAGTTTTGAGGTCTGCCTTGGCTCTGTCCAAGGCCCTTTTGGCCATATTTTATGTCTATGTTGCATGTGTAGAGAAATCTCATTCAAGACCTTCCAAAGAGGCCTTTCTTTGCATGTTTCCGAGACTGATTTCAGGGCCAATTTGGTGAGGTTTAGGGCTGTCATAATCCATTTCCAGAGGTGGTTTTGCCATGTTACATGTCTACCTTGTATGTACTTAATAACCCCTTGTATGACCCTCTAAAGGAGCTCATCATTTTTGCATGCATTGGCTGCATTTCAGTGATTATTTGGGCATATTTTGACATGTTTTATTCACTGTTTTTGGCTGGTTTGATGAGTTCTCATACGCTTCATATACATGCCATGTAAACCATGTTTGCTAGCCAATGTTGCATGTTATTTTAGTCCATCATGTTAGCATCTTTTGGCCATGCCTTAAACTGGAAATGTGCATGTTTTGGGACTGCCTTGGCTCTGCCTTTAGACTTCATGATCAAATAATGATTGCTTTGTGTACTTGTGGTTCAATGCATTGGACTAGTTTTGAGTTTCGGGGCTTATTTCATGCATCGGGTGCCATATTTCCATGTTTCGAGACCATTTAGCATCATGTTTCAGTGCTGAAATTTACATGTTTGAATGCCATGCTTCATCCTTGCCATGCTTTGGTAGAGTGGCATTTAATGCCTTAGGTTCAGTCCTCGGTATGCGTGCATGTGTGCACGTATTTCGGTTATCTCATTTTCATCTTATGGCCGCTGATGTAAGTGTGGCTGAAGTCCACTCATATTGGCGTAAGCCCATATTGCATTGTGTATGCCATCTTAGTCCATAGCATTATGTATGTTAGGTTGTATGTTAAAGCATTGTGTATGCCATATTAAGTCGAGCATTGTGTATGCCATTTCATAGCATTGCATATGCTAGGTTGTATATTAGTCGCATTCATGCATGTCATGCATATTGCATTGTGTTTGGGATAGGAGTTAGCCCAAACACGGGAAACGAAGGACGTTTCGTACTCCAAGTGACGGAACGTGTCTCAATTCCCGGTCGCCGACATTCCGGATTAACCATGATGGAGTCTAGCCTTGTTGTGTTTATATGCGCTTTCATTTCACATCGAGTCGTGCAGTTCAATTCCTCGGCCATCATGCATCGAGATGCGTGATTGGTGGCACAAGGATCGAGGCGTGCATACATATGTGAAAATACTTTGCCATGCCCCTTTCTTGCTCTCTGTTGCAGCAAATCAGAAACCGGCAGTCTTTTAGAACTTCGCGCAATATTCCGGGCTTAATTGTAAACAGAGGCTAATCGGGGCATCGCAATGGATTTCCGCGCAAGGCAACTCGAACATGCATCATTCACCATTCGGAACAGAGCCGAGGCGGTCTATGGATTTGCGTGTTATTTATTTCATTCCTTAGTTAATTTGTTAATTAATTAGGGATTTTGTATTTATTCGGACTGTATATTATTTATTCGGACCCTCCGAGCGAGGGCACAACTGTAATAAGTGTGCGTGCGTGTGATGTATGTCTTCCAACCCTATGTCTTTCTCCCTTTTATTTACCAGCTTATGATGGTTAGTTTAGGGCATGTTTCAATTAGCATACAGTATGATATCATGTTTGCATTCATTCATCTGTTTCACATGCACCGGGCTCGGCGCATCGTACTAACTGCATCGTATTTCAATTCCGAGTTGAATACTTGTTAGTTGTAGCATTTCACATGCCATCTTTAGAATAGCCGAGCCTGCTATAAGTTGCATTTTTGCATGTGTTGCATTAGGCATTTCTGTATAGTTAGGATCATGCATGAATTTCTAACATAGCTTCTGTTTTGGCTTAGAGTACTCGGTAAGTTTTATGTTTTAGCATCCTTGCATGCGTGTGAGTGACTGTCATGATAGCATGCTTACCATGAGGCTATTTGCTTATGTGATATACCTGCTTGAATGCCTGTGGGTGAAGGTTGGGTTATTTGAATTGGAACAATTCATTAATTATGAGTTTTAAGCCCACTAGATAGTGGCAAAACCATCTTTTCTAAGTCCACCCGAGGGTGGCAAAATCTGCATTTTAAGCCTACTTGCGAGTAGCAAACCATCTTTTAAAAACAAACATGAAATGTTTTGTTCCAATTCAGGCGATCCAGTCTATACTTGTATACTGCGCGCATCACGTAGTAAATCTAGGCTAATAACTGGAATAAGAGCGCATAATGTTTTCAAAACTAGATATCATGGTTAGTAGAGGCCGATCTTTGATCGGGCGAGCGGGGGTGCTCACGAAGTGACCTTCCCCAATTGTACCCAAGTTCCCGAGCCGAGGCAACTTTGGTGATGACGGACACGTGGCCTTAGGCACGAGTCAGGGTTTCCTAAATTCTCCAAAAAATATTTAGGTGGCGACTCTGTATCTGGCAAAGCAGTCCATGTTTGGCACTTCTTTCAAAAAAAAAATCTGTTTTTCAAAATGATTTGCCGGATTTGGACTCTTTGACGATTCATCGGTCTTACATTGCACTCTGCGAGATTAGATACAGGACTGTGACATTGAGTCCTGAACGGTAGTGAGCCCCAATGAACAAAACGGGATATTCTCTCTCGGGACGTTCGGGGACGTCTACACCAATCCTCTGGAGAAACGCACAGGTCTTTACTTTATGTTTCCAAGCAAGCCACCAAAAAAATTGCACTTTGGGTGGAAGATAGTTCACCCATATTGACCTACCAATAAACCCCAACTCTGCAGCCTCTATTGTTGTGTAATTGTACAATGATGATACAAAAGACTGACCAGATTTGGCTGCCAACCACACTGGTTTGTCCTCACTATCCAAATTAAGAGATGGAGCCAATCTCAGCACATCTCGGAGCTTGATAAGTTCCTCATCCTTCCAAACAAATAGTTGCCTTCTGAAACTAAACACCCAATTTTCTAAATTTTCTTTCTTTTCAACAAGGAGCCGTACAGATCCCCTTTGCTCAGTAGATAACCTGGATAATCTAGGGAATTCTTCTTTAAGACATACATCACCACACCATTTATCATGCCAAAACTTCACTCTAAGGCCATTGCCTACTGCAATCTTGAAATGATTAACATAAAATTGAACCAAGTTGGTTCTACACTCTGCCACAGCCAAGATATCCCTCCAGATTTTTGAGCTCCTATTGTCTTGATTCAAACTAGGAAAAGTAGCTTCTCAAAGCCTTGGTGTTTGGGTGGTGATTTTAATGAAATTAGAAATGTTGCTGAAAGAGTTGGGTGTTCAAGAAGGGATAGGGGAATGAAAGACTTCAATGAGTTTATAGATAGATGTGAGGTGACTGAAATTCAGATGCTTGACAGAAAATACACTTGGTCCAATGCTCATGAGGGGATTAAATGGAGTAAAATTGATAGGTTCCTTCTTAGCCCTGAATGGATTGAAAGGTTTAAGCTCAAATTATGGGGATTATCAAGAACCATCTCAGATCATTGTCCCCTAGTACTTTGGAGGATGTGACGGATTGGGGACCAAAACCGTTTAAGTTCTTGAATGCGTGGTTATTGTATCCTAAGTTTGCTTCTCTAATGGAGAAGGTTTGGGGAGAGTCACACATTGTAGGGGATGCTGGCTTCACTCTACAAAAGAAATTACAAGCTCTAAAGATGGCTTTGAAAAAGTGGAATAAAGAGGTGTATGGTATTGTGGAATCAAAACTAAAAGCAGTGGATGATGAATTGCATATGCTTGATTTGAAAGCTGAAATCAGTCCATTAGTGGAGGCAGAACTGAAAAAGAAAAGAGAGCTAAGAAGTGAGATGTGGAATCTTAGTCGTATGATTGAATGGACATGGCTTCAAAAATCAAGATTGGATTGGAATCTAAGAAGGGATAGGAATACTAGATTCTTCCATATCACAGCAAGCTGCAGACTCAATAAAAATGCAATAAACTCCATTACAGTTGAGAGGAGTGTAATTGAAGAACCTAACCAAGTAAAATATGAGATGTGGACCTATTTCAAAAAGCATTTCTCAGAAAAGTGGAAGAGGAGGCCTGTGTTAATAGGGGATTTCAAGTCTGTAAGGAACAGTCAGAATTTTGCACAACTCAAAGCAGATTTTTCTGAAGAAGAGATATGGGCAGCAGTGAAGGACTGTAATGGTAATAAAGCACCGGGTTCGGATGGTTTTAATTTGTTGTGCTTTCAAAAGAATTGGAGGGTGGTCGAAGAAGAAGTGATCCGTTTTATGAAAGAGTTTTATATTAGAGGAAGGCTGGAGTATGGGTTGAACTGCTCATTTATTACTCTCATTCCTAAGAAGGAAAATGCTTTGAGTCTAAATGAGTTTAGGCCAATAAGTTTGATAGGGTCTATGCATAAGATCCTATCTAAGGTTCTTGCAACTAGACTAAAGTCAGTGCTTTATGAGGTAATTAGTGAAACTCAATCTGCTTTTCTAAGAGGGAGAAACATATTGGATGGAGTGTTAATAGCTAATGAAATAGTAGATGGGTGGAAGAAAGCTAAGAAGAAAGGGTTGTTGTTTAAGCTTGATTTTGAGAAGGCTTATGATCATAGTTCTAAATCGCGGTATCGAGTAACGTAACGGTATCAGTCGCGGAGTATCGGTATCAGTAGTACCGACCGGTACGTATCGGGAATCGGGTGTCGCGACCGTGAAATTTCAAAAATCATTAGCAATCTCTCTAAAACTCAATTTTATGCATTTTTTTGACTCTTTTAGCCTTAATTTATCACATTTTAATCAAAATTTTGATATGTAGGAGCACTTTTGACTCATTTTTAACTAAATTATATGTATTTATTTTAGTCTCAAGCTTTTATTTGGCATAAATGTTAAACTTTTAATAAAAAAATTGATGTGGAAATATTTTTTTTTACTTATTTTCAACAATGAAATACTTCCAATGTACAACACATCAATAAGAGAAAGATGGACATGAAAATAAATCACTCACTTCAGTCATAATCGCATACAAACAATCTACTACAAATCAAACACTCTGAAACTTAGTAATAAAAAGAATTACGTGGTGGTACAGAAAGATCTTGATTTCAATATTTATTTATTTATTTTTTCCCTTGCTCAACTAAAAATATATATATTAATATTTAAACAATCATAAATATATATATATATATATATATATCTCCCATCCCACACCATAATATAACCACATAACCACAAAATGTGAGGCTTAAATAAAAATTAAAAAACAAAATAGACATCATCAACAAATATAGCAATTACAAAACAGAAAAAATAAAATAAAAATAAAATAAAAATAAAACAAACAAATATAAAAATGAACTACACACTAGTACACAGCACAACGTTTCAAAACAAACAGAGCATTGTAACAAACCTTTGAAGAAGCTCGCGAGCGGTGCGGCGGTGCCCCGGGGAGATGGATTTGGGTTCGATTCGGTGCGGCGGTGCCACTAGGAGATGGATTTGGGTTCGATTCGATGGTTCTCCCTACAATACTTTGTAAGATCGGTGGATGGTTTGGGTTTAATTGAGGATTTGGGTTTGGTTTGGTACAAAATCGATGGATGGGTTTGGTGTGGTCCGTCGATTGCAGGTTGTTGTTGGGTTTGGTGTGGTCCGATTGAGGGTTGTTGTTGGGTTTGTTGTTGATGGTTTTTATTTGCAGGTTGTTGTCTCCTCAAGGTTGAAGCGAACCGGCGTATCGGAACAATATCGTTCTTGTATTGGATTCAGGCCGCTACGTAGCGGGAATCGGCCGCTACGCCTGCGAATTTCGTTCTCACTGGTATATCGGTCCGTATCCGAAGCGACACTCCAAATTTCCGGTACGAACCGACCGGTATGGTACGTACCGACCGATATTTAGAACCTTGCTTATGATTCCATTAACTGAGAATTTCTTGTTTCAATGCTTTCAAATTTTGGGTTTGGATCAAAGTGGATTTCATGGATGAAGGAATGTGTGTCATCAGCCAGAGTCTCAGTTTTAGTAAATGGAGCACCAACTAAAGAGTTCTCTCCTCAAAAAGGGCTTAGACAAGGGGATCCTTTATCACCATTCTTATTTAACTTGGCAATTGAAGGGCTGAGTGTTTTACTAAAGAGAGTAAGAGAATTGGGAATCATTAAAGGGGTGGAAATTGGTGTCAATAGAATAGTAGTCTCTCATTTGCAATTTACTAATGATTGCCTTTTGTTTTGTGAGGCTAATAGGCAGGAGATGCTAAATATCGAAAGGATTCTTAGGTGGTTTGAAATCTTATCAGGTCTTAAGATTAATTATCATAAAAGTGTGGTGTGTGGGGTGAGTATTTCTGAAGCTTTGAGCAAGGAGTTTGCAACACTTTTGAACTGCACAACTCAGGGGCTCCCATTGAAATATCTTGGGCTGCCTTTAGGTGTGAGTCCAAGTAGAAAGAACATATGGAAACCAGTTTTGGATAAAATAAAGGCCAGGCTTTCTGGATGGAAAATGAGATTTTTGTCATTTGCTGGTAGGTTGACGTTGATCAAGGCAGTATTACCTAATCTACCAGTGTATTACCTATCATTGTTTAAGATACCTGAAGGAATTGCTAAGGAAATAGATAGCATTCAGGCTGCATTCTTATGGGGAGGCACAGACTTGAAGAGGAAAGTGCATATGGTGAGATGGAAGGAGGTAACTTTGAGTAAAAGTCAGGGAGGATTGGATATTCGGAGAGTTAGGGATGTTAATGTATGCCTTTTGCTTAAGTGGTAGTGGAGGTTTGCAAATGAAGGGGAATCTTTATGGAAAAATGTAATATGCAGCAAGCACAATCTGGAAGGGGGAGACTGGTTTCCTACATGTGAAATCATGACAGTTAACTCTTTATATTTTTTGTTAAATTTCACTTTGGTCCCTATGTATGAAATTGTAACAGTCAACCTCCTACATTTTTAGTCAAATTTTACTTTGGTCCCTACAAATGCTTTTCTTTTGTTACTCAATTGTTTAAATCTCACAGAATCCAATCACATGATAAAAATGTGACTACGAAATGAGAATAAGAGAGAAGAATTATCTATATTTTTCATCAATATACATTTTGTCCTATGTGATAAGTACATGAGAGTTATATAATACAATATATATATATATATACGTATACTGAAAATTGGGATGAAAATGTAAGAAAATGAAACTTTTGAAATAAAAAATGACAGCAAAGAAATCAAAAAGAAAAAGAGTAATAGATAGAAGACTGTATTACTATAGAAAATAGAGTTTTGTGATTCCAATTCATGCAAAATCCTAATTTATCTTCTTAATCGTGCATAGTCTACGCTTTATTTTACCTAATACAGTCATAATTTGATACAATTTTGGGACAAAGTGTGTATTGGTAAAAAATGGAGATTATTTTCTTCTCTTTCCCTCATTTCATAGTCATATTCTTGTCATATGATTGGATTCTATTACAGATTTAAATAATGGAGTAACAGAATGAGGACATTAACACTTGTGTAGGAACCATAGCATGGAGCTGATCAAAAGTATAAAGGATTGACTGTCATGATTTCATGTGTAGGGACCAAAGTAGAATTTGATTATAAGTACAAAGGGTTATCTGTCATGATGTTATGTGTAGGGGTCAAAGTGAGATTTGGTACAAAATACAAGGGTGTAAAGTGTAATTTACCTAATTTTCAATTACTAGTAAATGCATATTGGAGAATCTTTTATTATTAGGGTAAATTATACTCACTTCCCTTGAAGTTTCTAGCAATTACATTGGTCTCCCCTCCTTTTTTTTGAAATTACATTGACCTCTCTTGAGATTTATTTTTAATTTAGAGATTCTCTATTTCCGTTTGTTAACCATTAGTTTGATTAACATTTTTTTGGGAGGGCGCAAACGTTAGTGATTGATTGTTAGATTAGCACATCAAGAGATTTTAGTTTGATTTGTGTAACATTTGAAGTAATTATTTGTAAATTAAAAATAAAAGAATCAATTAATTATTTTTTAGGTAAACATATTACATTATTGAAATCAAATAAGAAATACAAGAACTTGTATGCTTGTAATGTAATAAATTATATATATTTATAATCAAACTATGTAAGTATTTAGAAATATTATTTGATACTATTCAAATAAATACATGTGGTGTCTCCAATTTGATTTTTATTAATTTAGATAGTGAGACTCATCAATTTTATCTTTCTTTCTTTCTTTTTTTTAAGACAATTGAACTATATGATATCAAGTATTGATTAAAAACTATCAAATAACTTCTCTTATATTTATGTAATTAATTTTTTTAATTTGTTTCGTCATTATTTTTTTTTTTTGTCATAACATATTGTTTTAGAATACACACTATTTTATGTGTACCATATACAAGTTATAATTTTTGTGGTGTTAATTATCATAAATATCATTACTAATTTGTTTTTCAGTCAACTAAAAAAACAAATCATAAGCAAACACCACATAAGATATAACTAAAATAATAATTGCACATTTAATGGTTATCAATAAAATTGTTTCTAATGTTAAAATTACTAAACAACTCTCCCATTAACACCGTTGCTAATAGAAGAGGTCAGTGTAATTTATAAAAAATAAAATAAGAGGCCAGTGTAATTGTCAAGAATATCAGGGGGAGGTATTGTAATTTATTATTATTATTATTATTATTATTATTATTAAGATCTTTAATAATATTTAAACAATTTTTATTACATGTACTTTTATCATTTACAAAAATTTCAATTTTTTAAAACCAAATTTTAATAGACTGTTGCAGCAGAAATGGATTTTTTTTAAATACATTTTGATTGGTAATGGGAATTGACGGTTGCAATTAATATGGTAAACAACATGTTACCATTATCAAATTTGATTCGAATAATTTGACTTTTACACTGATGAAGAGAGAAAAGGAAAGTGGAGAGAGAAACAGATGAAGAGAGAAAGGGTCATGTTACGTGTCATGAAAATTTTTATGAAAATTCATCTGTACCGTTAGATTATGAGATCATATCTGATTTAACGGTGTAGACAATTTTTCTTACCATTTTCCTTAATATTTTTCCTGCCACCTATCATTTCTCAGAGAGAAAAGTTTGAAAATGATGTGAGTTTGAATAAATAAATTAATTAATTAAATTAAAAAAATTCGACAGATAATTGGTAGATGCAGTCTACTTTTTCGTTAACCCACAAAAGCTTTGACCAATCTGAATTATATCCTTTATTATTGGCTGAAATATTTATAATTTCAGTTCTATCACCATCCCAAAAAAACAAAAAAAAACAAAATATGAGACTTACTTGATTTCTATATAAAATCAATTGAGAAGTTAATTATATAAAATGACGTGGCATTTTATGATTCTTTCATTTAAAAAAACATTCATAATTATGTCTTAAAATTATAAAAATATTATTGCCATAATTATGTTTATTTATTTATTTTTTACAATAGGAAAATTTTATTTTATTTTTTTCAAATATTTGGAGTCGCATAATTTTCTGAATAAAAGCTTAGAACTTGTGTTGTAATAAAAACAAACTTGGCTTGGGCATTAGATTGGAGAGCTCCTGTTGGGTTTTGACTATCCTATTTTAGAGTTTATTTAGTGATTCGAACTACTTATTTTGTACAGTTCACTAAACCAAAAACCTATTCAAAAAAATCAACATGAGCAGACATCAATATTAATCATATATTGAGTTCCCCTCTCTATTGGTGTGGTGCCGAATAAAGTTCTGGCATGATAAGTGGTGTGGTGCGTCTTGTCTCAAGGAGGAGTTCCCCTCTCTATTCAATCTTTCTACAGAAAAGAATGGATCTCTCCGCCAAGTTTCTGCTAAGAAAACAAGCAACTCTGTTTGGCACTTCTTTTATAGAAGAGCTTTGTATGCTTGGGAGCTGGCTGATGAAGTGAGATTAATTGCCTTGTTATCCTCTGCTCCTTCTCTAAACACAGCCTGTGCTGATAATCTGGCTTGGTCTTCCTCTTCTGCTGGTTTATGCTCCTTCTCAGTGTCCTCTCTTTATTCCTTCAGTTCTTCTCTTCATGGGCCTAATCTTAGTATTATCAAATTTATTTGGAGTAACATTTTACCTCCCAAAGTCCATTTTTTTGGGTGGCTGGCCTGGAAAAGTAGAATCAAAACTGCTGTCTTCTTGCAAAATCTTGGCATCCTTTCTGCCTCTTCCTGCTGCCCTTTCTGCAATGCTGCCCCTGAATCTGCTCAGCATATCTTACTCCATTGCCCATTCTCTTGGTCCATCTGGTCCCATGTGTTGTTTGAATGGAGGCTTCAATGGTGCATCCCAGATTCGGTGGCAGATCTTTTTAACTGGTGGATGGGTGTTAAATTTAAGAGGCCTATTAGGAAATTCTGGAGAGCTATTCCACTTGCAGTTTTATGGTCTCTCTGGAAGCATAGAATGAGTGTGTCTTCACCAATGCTAGTCCGAACCCAGATAAACTGTGGGATCTCATCAAGTTCAGATTAGCCTTCTGGCTCAAAAACTCCCTCCCTGACTTTCCATTTTCTTTGGTGGATGTTGTTCTCAATTGGAGGCAAATTGTTTGTTGCTATTGACTGATTTAATGCATGCCTTCAGGTGCTATTTCTGTTGTCTACCGTTCTGATCTGTGTGAGTTTGCTGCTGGAGGTTGTTTCAGTTTTTGCTGCTGGGTGGAATTCTAGCATCTGTTATGGTGTGAATTCTAGCATCTGTTATGCTCCAACCCATCTTGATTGCTGCTGCTGTGCTGATGTCTAGTATGGTTTGGGTGAATTTTCTGCTGGTGCATTACTGCTGTGAGGATGAAAGGTTCAGTGAAGATGAAAGGTGAATTTTCTGCTGGTGCATTACTGGTGTGAATTCTAGCAAATGGTGACTACTCTGATCTGTGCAAATCTGTGATAAACCTGTTGGGGACTGATACACATTGTTGTGTAGCCTGTAGCAGATCTGTTGTATTCTCTACATCTGTGAAAATCTGTCTTTTGGTTCTGATTGTTCTGTTCTGGCTTCTGATTCGCATATGGTTAAGCTCTGATCGGTTAGCTGCAGATTAGCAGTTTCTTAGCTGTTTTGTCTTCTTTCTTCCTTGTTTTTCTTGTTTTGTTTGTTGGTTTCTCACCAACTGGCGCTTGGAACTTATGCTAGTTCCAAGCTCTTCTTTATTGATGTTCTGTATCTTCTTTTGATTACTTTCATCAATAAAGATTTTTCTTTGCCGATCAAAAAAAAAAAAAAATATTAATCATATATTTATTTTTTTTCTTTATTTATAAATGAATAACTTATTATCAAAATCATACTAATTCTTCTTTTTTAAAAAAAACAAATGCCATTTAATTATGTAATTATTGATATTCAATCAATATAAATTTTTACATATATAATGTATTTGTCAAATCTTATAAAACAAACGTTTTAAATCATCAAAGTCGACCCACCAAACTCAAGAGAAGAAATCCAACTTTAAATTTTAACACCATTTGAATCGCTATTCAATTTTGTGTGGAAAAAGTCAGAATTATTTCACATAACCGGTGACAAAATTGACTCAGGGAGATAGGCCCCGCAGATATGAACCTCACTCCTTCGTTTTTCGACAATTACTACTCTTTTTTTTTTTTTTTGGCCGTTATATATTACCAATTTACCTGGCAATATATCATTTATTTATATTAATTTCTTAATAATTATCTCTAAATAAAAGAATCAATTATGGATATTCATATGGGTAGTAATACAAAATAATAAAAAAAATTAATGAGATATATATTTCTTTATCCTTCTGTGATCATTTATGTGAAAAAAACTTATGTGTAGCACAGCTCAACAATAACAATATTACATATTCAAAAAATTATTTAGAAAATTATTCAGAAAAATAAACCAATATACTACATTCATTATAGATGTGACTCCTAACTTTAAATTTACATTATACACGCCACTTTTGAGATAAGTTGTGGAGTAAAAATTCATAGTACATGACATTTTTGCTTCATCAAAATTATGTACACAAAAAAAGACTCAAGAAGATGGATAAAAAGAAAGCAAATGAGGAGGAACACAAGTAGAGTTCTTCCAATCCCTAGAATGCAATTTGAGTATCTCTTTGGCTCTCTCCTTTGTCTTCAAACCAGTGTCCACTTGAAGCACAAAGCACAGCTTTGTAACAACACCCACTTGCACCATCTCCTGAAGAACCCTAGAAGTTGCAGAAAACCTAGCTATGGAACACAAAATTCTCACTGCCCTATCAGTCACCACATGTGAAACCCTAATTATTTTCTTTGACACAACGGCTAACCCTGCACCGTGCTTCAGGAACTCCGCTCGCCCTTCAGCACAACCACAAACCCGGTCTAAAACAACCATTATTAGCTCACAATCTCTTCTTTCTAATTTGTCAAGATCAAGAAGTAGTTCAATCAAGATTGAAACTACACCGGCTTCGACTGCTTTGACTCGGTTCTTTCCCCATGGACAAATCTCCACCAGAAGCTTCAATGCAGCCCTAGAAGCTTGTTTCGAGATCTTATTATCACCCAAAATGTGAACTATTTCAATGAAGAGCTCGGGAACAACACCGATCAATTGGCTTGGATCGGCCACCTCAAAAATGGATTTCATTATCATTATCGCATAGGCACGAGATTGGTAACTCCCACATTTCATTACATGAACTAAACCCCCAATAAATTCACCATTATCAGAGTTCACTAGCTTTTTGCGAGATAATTCTGAGGTTTCGAGATGATGAAGTAAATATAATGCTTCCTCCTTTGTTTCAACTATTGTAGATTCATTTTTTCTAATGATTGAAGCCAAGAACTCAACTGTACCGGACTCTTCCAAATGCTTTTTGTTCGTTTCGCTTGCGTTTGCGATCGATTTGAGCCTTTGGAGGCACTTTTTTTGCATGTTTGGGGATTTCTTCGCGTCGTTGAGGAGTTTTGTGATTTGGGTTTTATCAACTTGTGGTTTTGGAGTTGGGATTCGCTCGATCCCATGTGAAGTGTTGAGGGTGCACCATGCTTGGATCAATCGTCGAAGCGTGTGGTTCGGTGTTGGATCAGTATCAGATAGCAATACTTGTTTGGTGACGGGACAATTGTTGTTCTTGCATGAGAATAACCATCTCTCTATGCTCTCTCTATCGTAAGTAATACCGGTTGAGACTATGACTGGATCTCTCATGAGTTCCATTGAGATTGGGCAAAGAAAATAAGAAGGAACATCAATTTCTTCCATTTGAAAAAAAAAAAAAAAAAAAATTCAAGAATACCTTAAGTTAATATGTATCGGTGATATAAATAATATCGACCGATATATCAGTGATTGAAAAACTAAAAGATGTCAAGGAAATGACCTAAAGGCCAAACTAAGCAATAAGGAGATATAGAAGAGTGGTTAACTAACGTACTTGAGAGAAGGAATTAGTTGAGAGATGGAATGAAGTTGTTTTAGCAGTTGCAAATTGGTTTGATGAAGTTTGTCAAGGAAGGTGAGGTTTTTATATGAAGACAAAGAAGGTACTTGTTCAAAAAGAGAAAGTCAACAAAGGAGAGGGAGAGAGAGAGAGAGAGAGAGAGTCAATTAAGGACTTTTCCTTCGGCTTTGGAAGGGAAAATGTTTCAAATGTGAGCTGGGTAAATTAAAGCAGGTGCTGCTGCCCATTTGACTTTCTCTTTACACTAACCCCTTATTTCGACTCTCTCTCTCTTTACAATACATACATTCCACCATATATATATATATATATATATGTATATATGAAAAATGCTAAAAATAATTTTTAGGACTATTATCAATGCTGAAAAATGTGTAACAAATATATAAAATATGAAAAATTATTTTGGGATATGCAAAGAAATATATTGAAACTATAAATATGTTAGATGTATGTCTTTTTATTGACTATCCTTAAAACTGTCATTAGTAAGACCTTATATATATAGATTTTGTTAATGTGTATCTTTCAAACTGCTGTTTTGTTGTTTTGTTGGCAGTGTTTGGTTGCCTTTCTTCATATTTGATCTGTTTGGTTGGTCACTCACCATCTTGGAGTAGAGTTAGCACATGATTGAGCTTGTTTTGTGGTACTAATCTAATTAGGATCGTTAAGTTTAATTATGATGCTTGTTGCTTTATTCTACTTTATTGATGTATGCTCTTTGTGTTGTAACTCTTTTTTTCATCAATAGAACTTCTTTTTTGCTAATAAAAAAAAAAATGCTAAACCTAAATCTAATTATCATAAAAACTTAATAAGAATTTTAGATAGAGTAAAACTATTAGCACATAAATGTAATCAGTTTGTTTGGTTTTGATTTTTAGAAAATTATTTTTAGAAAATTCTATTTTTTTATATTCCGTATTTTAATGTTTCAAAGACTTTTTTTAATATTTTAAGTAATTTTTTTTTTTTAATTTTTAGACACAACTAAACATAAATACACTTAAAAATTATAATATTTGTGAAAAGAATCTTTAAAAAATACACTAAATACCAAAAGTACAAAAAAAAATTTAAAAATTCAGTATATTTTTTGTATTTTTATGTATATATTAACTTTTGAAATATTTTTTTACAAATATTTTACTATTTAGGTACATCTAAATAAGGTGCATCTAAAAAAGTAAAAAAATTGTTTAAAATTTAAAAAATATTCACTAAAAACAAAAAAAAAATACAAAAAATAAAAAACATAATTTGTCAAAAAATTGAATTCAGAAAATTGAATTCAGACACACTAAATAGTTTTCCAAGACACAACAAGTTGGTTGCATATATTTGGTACTAACCCTTTTGTTTCTTGTTTGTAAATTATTATGTGAATAATTTTTGTATATGTAGCACAACTGTTTTAAGTGTTAAGGAATAAATTTTAGTATTAGTATATTTTGGATTATACTTACAATGAATTTTGTTCACATATTTTAATTTTGAACTTTAAATATATATATATATATATTAGTTTATGGCACTATATATATATGGGGCTTTTAGTATTTTACAATATATATATATATATTTTTAGTGTACAACAATTTTTGGCTCTTGGCTGCATCTTCAAATTCTGTTAGATAGTGTTTGTTTGGAAGGATTTAAGTTTGATTCAAAAATTTTATACCGGACTATGAATCCCAAATCTATGGAATTGTTCTATCCCATGGGGGGGTGAGACACAATCCATAGGATAACTCATCCTATGGGATTAGATAGTGAAATTATATTTTTGACTCTTTACTATTTAATATCTTTTTAAAAATAAAATTTATTGTTAAATTATTTATTTTAATAATCATATGGTATTAATTATACTTAGTAAAGTAAAATAAAATTTAAAAATCTCAACTACAAATTAAAATAAATTTATGTAATTTTTATTAATATTCTATTTATTATTTTTTTAAAAGTTCTAGTAAAAAAATTAAATAAAATTTATAATTCAGATTTAATAATCATATTATTTAATAAATAATTCAAAATGGCAAAATCGTCTTTTGAGCATTTATCCTTCTCCATAATATTCCAAACAAACATAAGATTCAATAGAATAGTCCAATCCAGACATCTAATCTTATAAATGAACAAACATAAGATACAAATTTAGTCCAACCAAATAGTCCGGAAATAATATATCTCAGAATTAACAGTCCAGTAAATTACAATCTCTCTTTATCCAGTCCGTCCAAACAAACACGCACTTAGTGTTTTTATTGGTAGCTAAATAGTGATTTATGGATTGGCCCTTTCAATAGGTTACTTCAAGATGACAATTGTCCACATGAACTTGGTCTCTCTTCTTTGACTGAGATTTTGATTACTGTTTACAGGGTTCTAGAAATTTGTTAATTTTATATTATATATAATTGGATAATAACCAACAAAAAAAATGATAATGATCAATTTAAAATTAAATGAGTAGCTAGGGTTATTGTAAAAGGTATTTTGTGTAATATAACGGAAGTAGTATATCAAGTTTGACATGGCCTAACAATAAATAAAAATATACATTACGTTAATTCAATCACATGAGAAATCCATTATACAAAATATTTTTCTGAATTAATTATGTTCCACATGGTTTACTTCTTTCATTTAAGTTTTTGGAAAAATGAGACTTGTACAATGATAAGAAAACTAGAAGCTTTCAACAAAGACCAAGTACAATGATTACCACTTTATTTACCATTATGAATAGATTCTCCAAACTTCCATCTCTTGATTGGTTCCATATATTGTTTTAATTTTTATATATTTAATCCTTGTTGTGAGTGGAGGTCTATATAAAAAGTTTTGTAAAGTTGAAAGGGAAATGCCAACCACTAAGCAATAAAATGGACATTAACTAATATTGATATTAGTTTTGAAATGTAATAAGTGTATAAAAATAAATAAAATAGGTCTTGAAGCTCTAAATTTTTTAGTATTATTTGATTCTTAATCAATGGACTTTAAGCAATGTTGACAGGACTCGAGTTGAAATTACACAGATATGAATGAAATGAAAAGTTGATGATCTAAAAGAAATTTTTTTGATGAATTCCTAAAGGCATAATTCTCATACACTGTTTTTTAGTTTTATGTTCTCTTGAATATCTTTCTATCTTTAAAAAACTTATATCATGTTATCAACGCGAAACGTTAATCAATTGTGTTAATTGATAGTTTTGATTGTGGAGATTTGAAGTACTGAATCTTTGGTCTAACCCCTAAAAGAGAACTTTTACGCTGTGTTTGGTTGGGGATTTGGGGAGGGATTTGGAAAGGGAAAGGGAAAAAGTGTGTGAAACTATGTGAAATGTAGGCATATTTTTTCACATTTCACCTACCTTTTCCATTTCCCTTTCCAAATCCCTCCTCAAATCCCTCGACCAAACACAGCATTAGGGTGTTGTTCTGTTTTGATCTTGTTATACATATCCAATGGTTAGATTTAGGGGTTGTTTAGGGTATCTTAAATAAGTGTATTTTTTGTCTTTTTGAACTAAAAAATTGAGGAAAAAAATATGGATGTTTAGGTTAATTTTTTGACTTTTATAGAAAAATGTATATTAAAAAATTGTATTAATTAGTGCATAGGGGAAAATTAGGATTGAGAATTGTGTAGCCGTAATTTTTGACTTTTGGTGAATAGTAATAACTTTTTAATTTTTTGAATAACTTTTTGACTTTTTGATTTTTTTAGAATTGCCAAACTTGACCTTAGTTTCAAAAATTTTAAATTGTTAAGAACCTTTGGTCTCTCATAGTTTTTTACAATAATTT
The DNA here is from genome assembly GCA_030407325.1 of Camellia japonica. NCBI lineage: Eukaryota > Viridiplantae > Streptophyta > Magnoliopsida > Ericales > Theaceae > Camellia > Camellia japonica. The sequence continues at coordinate 62,725,208 of JAPPVO010000024.1, forward strand.
TCTTATGTTTTTTCCATCACAATATGATATAGTTTTCTAGAGTGCTAATGGGACGGCCCATTGAATAGCTCGCATGTTTAGATGAGTTTTTGCCATTTGATTGGGTTTCATTTTCTCCAAATCCAATGGCTCTTATTAATTCGCTTTCTTACATTTCTGAGTAATTGGAATTGTTTTGATCAAAAAAATAAGTATCTTAAAACATAACATTTTTAAAATCAAAAAATGTGGACAATGAAAACTTTGGCAACAAAAAGTAGTTTGAATTTAATTTTAGCAACTTTTCAACCCTTCGACTTCCACAGTCAAGTGGGATCTCTCTTTCCTAATCGGAGCCAATATTTTACTTGTTTCTTTCTCTTTTATAAAATATGAAATATAACTATCATTCAATCATTTGAGCTCAAAACAATTAATTTATGAATCATTTAAATAATGAGTGGAGATCAATTTTTTAGTCCAGCAACACAAGGGCCTAACCAATTCCCAATTTGTACCTTCACACCAGACCAAGTTGTTTGATAATGACAGATTAGGAGTAATTCATGACATTGCTGATGATGCAAATTTTTAGACCTAGAAACCAAATGACAGTTCTTTAATTTTGGATATGTAAAACTCCAAATATTTGTCATTTTAGATCCCTCTCGGGGAAAAGTAAAACATTTGGGAAATCAGAATTAAGATATCCAATGACTCCGGCAACTTCATCGATGGTCCGAGTGAGAAGGATTTCATCATTCACTTGCTAAAATGCAAAGCTTTTAAGACCATTTTTAGGAGAGAAAAAATCGTAGAGACAAATTGAAGGGAAAAACAAAAACAAACTAGCACACTTCGTGCCTCAGACCAGAAAGTTTCATACAGTCACACAAATTAAGTTACATTGTACAAAGCACAAAAAGCACCAATTACACAAAGCAATGCCTCTATGATACATATGAATAATGCCCCAAGAAAATATTTTAAACATTACATATCTCACCCCAAATCACCGTATAGGGAGGGACCTCCAGCGTCCTCTCAAGGAAAAACAAAAAGCAAAAATAATACATCCTAAAAACGAGGAATAAAAAAAAATATAAAAACTAACCAGAAAATTACCCAGCACTACTCATCCGACAAGAGAAACAACCAATGTACAAAGGGCAACTTCTACCTGCCTGTGGATATCAATTGACAAAGGGCAACTTTTGGAGAGCAACTCAAATGGCTAGCAACCGCCGCCATCAACTTGGTTTACTAACATGTGTCTTCATGTTATGTGTTGGACACCAAACTCTCCAAAAGCCTTGGAAAAAACCTCCATGTGGCCTCATGCTCTATACAGAACACCAGAAATCCCAGGTGACAGCATGAGCCTGAAATGAGTTACAAAGAGAATGCAGAACGATCTAAAGACTATATCCAAGCAAGAGAACCCCGGTCGTTAGCAAGTTGAGGACGGCCTCGAGTTGGTGTCGGTGGCCTATTTGCATTAAGCTCCTAATCTCGTAAAAAAAACACAATACAACATCAATCCCACAAGAAGTTGTAGACAAAATCACACTAATGGTCTTCGAAGTATATGTTTTGTTACACTTTAGTACCAGAAGTATGTGATCTGTTACTGATTTTGAATGATGCTAATACTAGGGACTAAAATTTTGGGGACCAAAGTGGAACAGAATGCATATTTGGGGACCATTTGTGTAATTAACCCAAAAATTATTATTAGAATATATCAGCACCTGCATCCATGTATCTTCTATATGGCGTTCAGGTGACGTTTCTGGTGAAGAAATTGCTGGTGGCAATGGATGAATGAGTTTTGGAACTACTACAAGATCTCTACCCAAAACTAAGATTGCCCCTGCATTATTTGCGGTACCTAAAGAAACAAATAAAACCATGTTTAAATATGCTAAATCACTAGTCATGCTAAAAACTCAGAAGCTTTTTGTAAGGATGTCAGGGCCAGAACATACCACAGTAATTCGTGGCTGAGAACAGAGTAATTAAATGCCCCTGGGCGAAACGTTCAAAGCCATCCATAACACATTCGTGTGCACGTACAATCAATTGAAGATCATTGTTATTGCAGAATTCCATCACACGATCAGGCTGAACCAGAAAACCACATCAGATGAACAGTATCATCCAAAATGCTATACAAATTAGTAACGGAATAAACAAACCTTCCTCCCCAGAGACAAGAATATGCAACAAAACATTAAAAAAACACTATCAATTTTGGGACAATAGTAACATAGATCTCCAATTTATGGACACATAATAAGACAACCAAATTTCACATATTCTATCAACATATAATTATGACCCAGCACCAGACAAGTACTTTAAGATGACGCTTTCGCATATTTTGGAGGTTGATGTGTACAATGTGACGTGATATAGTCGAGTGGAGAAGAAAAATATATGTAGCCGACCCCATTTGATAGGACATAAGGCTTGGTTTGGTTTGGTTTATGTGTACAATGTGACATAGAAACCCCAGAAATTTCACAATTTGTCTTGCTCCTGAAATGACCTCTAATTTAGGTTACTATTAACAGCTTTTCAGTTAAGGAACTGTAAAACCATCATCTCAAGCTTCCTAACGATGTCAGGGATTCAAATCTACAGCCGTACAATTTCTTTTACATGGAGGTCTACAAAATTCCATGGTCACAATCTATCAACAAGGCAGGCAAACACTATGGTTTTTGTACCACATAAATACAGATGTACAATAAGAATTAGATGTTTGACTCAACAAGCTCTAGCAAGTAGTATGCAAGAAACCCGGGCCAACATTGTTTGGCAACTTTATTCTTATCAGAACTCTTACATCACCAATTTACATTAAATGTAAAAATGACTCAATCAAAAGCAATGCCACCAAGATCCTTGGACAAATTAAAGAATTGACCATATCTATCTATACACAGTTGTGGTTGAATTATGGAGTCCTCACTCCAAAAATAAGCAATAGAAAAACTTTGGGATGAGAAAACATACTGAAAGCTCAAAAAAAGCTATGAATTGGATTTAACAGTAACAATTGGCTGACTCAAAGGAGGATTAGGCCAGTTCAACATAATTTAAATTACAGCTTTAAATGATTTAATACAATTGTATCTTCATATGGACTGTTCGCAGTTTCATCTTGGCATTGTTGCTATATCGTTGCAGCTTTTCTTATTTTTAATCCCAAAAGTTATAAAAAATTCCAAAACGTTAAGGCAATACAAAAATTATTTCATATTTAGAACATTACTAAACTTAAGCAATGGAAAATATCTGAAAGGAGATTTAAAAAAAAAATGAAACAGAGAACACACCCCAAAAGTAACCAGCCCAGGACCTCTAGCGTTTGGTCGTAACCCTTCCACGCTGTCATTTTCTGTTGGGTCAGACCTTAAAAAAGAGAAATTCATAAATCCATGATATAACTGACAAACAAATCAAATGCAAAAACTATAAACAGGTATGGACAAGCACTGACCACAACAAGTCCATGAGAACTATTGAGCCTGCCTCCATCGTAACAGGACGCTGAAGATTCTCAATTTGGTCCACATGATTTATTGATCTTCCAATTCCACCATGCATACAGATAATTTTTTTCTCAATTAGAGCAGCCAGTGGGAGCCAATTAAACAATCGGTTTATCCGATGCCACGTCCAGATTCCATCTCTCTCACCCTGTTTAGCATATCATGAAGTTTTTAGTTGTTTTTGATCAGCTATGTTGTAAAGTTCATAAAAGAAGAAAAAAAAAACATTTTAACATACAAATAATCCCTTACCATGCGCTCGATACACTCAATTCGAAAGCCAAAAAGGGCATTGATATCAGCAGCTTCGTGATTCCCACGAATTAAAATCACCCTATAACCTCCTTTTGATTGTTTGGTCATTATTGATTGAGTTTTCCAATTTTTTGATTTTTCGTCAAAACTGGGTGATTTTTGAAAGTCACTGTTTGAACCTTTGTTTGCTGGTTTTGTCCCTCCTCCTCCTATCCTGGGGAGCCGACTCGAACCCTAGAGGGGTTTGTTATCCCTGGTTTAACGTATTTTGGCCCTACCTTGGCTTTTTATTACTGTTCAAATGCTTTGTTTCAGTTTTCTGGCTTGTAGTTGATCTGGTTGCTTTGTTTTTGGCTTATCTTGGATTGTTTTAGCTTTAGAAGATGATTTGTTGTGCTGGTTGGGTGGTGTCTGGACTTGTTTGATATCTGGCTTGTGTTTCTGCACCCTCTTTTTCTCATCTCATGGTTGACAGCTTGGTTCAGGACTTTAAGGGAAAGGAGGAGAGTGGACTGAGTCGTGGTTTGACTGTTGGTGATAGTCCTTCTCTCCAGATTAGTCCGGTCAAGCTTGATGGTCTTAATTACTTGATTTGGTCCCACTCCTGTAGTCTTGCTATTGCCGTCTGGCGTTTGACTGGCTATATTACTGGTAGTACCCAGCAACCTACTACGGATAATGCTTTATCTGCGCAATGGATTTCTGAGAATGCTTTAGTTATGACCTGGCTAATCAATTCTATGGAGCCTCCTATTAGTCGGACTTTTCTCTTGATGGATACTACTCACAAAATCTAGATAGTTGCCTCTCAAATGTATTCTCAATAGGGTAATGATGCACAGGCTTATGAATTGAGAAAGAAGATTAGGGGCTTGGATCAGAAGGATCGTTCTTTTGCAGTCTACTATGCGGAGTTGAGTGGTTTATGGCAAGAGCTAGATTACTACCAGAGTTTCCAGCCAGTTTGGTCCACAGATGCCGCTATGTTTCAGTAGGCTGTGGAAATAGAGCGGGTGTATGACTTTCTTGCTGGCTTGACTTTGGAGTATGATCAGATATGGGTTCAGGTGTTGGGTCGCTCTCCGTTTCCCACACTGCACGAGGCTTATGCATTGGTTCTGTAGAAGGAGAGTCGTTGTAGTGCTATGGTACATGTCTCTACTCAGGATCGGTCAGCAATGGTTGTAGCCCCAAAGTCACGTGCTACTTAGCCTAGTCAGTCTCAGGGTGGTGTACGGGTCCCTTGGTTGATCGGGACCGGTTGAAGTGTGATTATTGTGGGAAAGATAGACATGATAAAGAGCACTGTTGGAAGTTACATGGTCGGCCTACTCGAGGCCGTGGTCGTGGTGTTCGTCCCCAAGCACATGTATCGGAGACTACTGCTAGTGCCTTGGGTGACACTGCTTCTCTTTTCCAAGATGAGCTTCACACTCTCAGACGTTTGATGGCTTGCCTTGATTCTTCATCTACCTTAGCTCCTTCCTCTTCTGCCTTTTCCAACTTTGCTCACACAGGTATTGTTGCTAGTGCACTTAATACCTCTTCGTCGTCTCCTTGGATCATTGATTCCAGTGCTACAGATCACATGACGGGTACTTCTAGTTTTTTCCGTTCTTATTCCCTTGGTTTTGGGCGAGATAAGGTTAGAGTGGCTGATGGCACTTTATCCTTTATCTTCGGCAAGGGTTCAGTTCACTGCACCTCTTTGCTTTCTCTTTCATTTGTTCTTTATGTTCCTAATTTTCCACTAACTTACTTTCTGTTAATAACATTACCATTGCTCTCAACTACTCTGTAACCTTTTTTCCGACTCATTGTGTCTTTCAGGAACTGGCTACAGGGACAATGATTGGCAGTGGTAGAGCACCAGGTGGTCTGTACTTTTTGGATGCCGTTCCTCCGCCATCAACTTTGTCCTCTTAGGCTCTTCAATCCACTTCCGGCTCCTCTCTACGTTTGCTTCATCAGTGACATCGTCGTTTGGGCTATCCTTCTTTTAGTATTTTAGAAAAAAAATTTCCTTCCTTAGTTTGAGATGGTACTAGGAATAACTTTGTTTGTGATGTTTGTGAGCTTGCTAAGCATAAATGTACTTGTTATCCTTCCATTAATAAAAGAAGTACTTTTCCTTTTATGCTTATTCATACTGATGTGTGGGGTCCTTTCCCTGTAGTGTCTACCTCTGGTTATTGGTGGTTTGTCACATTTATTGATTATTATTCCCGTGTGACTTGGATTTATTTACTTCGTACTAAAAATGAGGTTTTCTCATGCTTCCAAAGTTTTCATAAAATGGTATCCAATCTCTTCAATGCTAATATCAAAATTCTTAGGAGTGATAATGGGACTGAATATGTTGATGGGGCTTTCAGGGCATACCTCGAGGAGCATGACATTCTTTATCAGACTAGTTGTGTTGGCACTCTTGAATAGAATGGAGTTGCTGAACGCAAGAATGACCACCTCTATGAGGTTGCTCGTTCTCTCTTGTTTACCATGAACGTTTCTAAGTCTTTTTGGGGCATGCTGTTCTTACCGCAGCTTACCTTATTAACCGTATGCCCTCTAGTGTCCTCCACTTCCAAATTCCTCTTGAGCTTCTTCCTGTGCCTTATCCCACTTCTTCCCTTCCCTCTCGAGTTTTTGGCAGTGTCTGTTTTGTTCATCTCCAACCTCGTACTCGTGGGAAGCTTGATCCCAAGGCTGTTCGATGTGTCTTTCTTGGTTATTCTGCTACTCAGAAGGGCTAAAAATACTATGGATGTTACCTTCCGTGAATCTGAGTCTTTTTTCTCGTGTCCTCCGCTATCTCCTCAGGGGGAGTGTTACGGATGAGATTGCGGATGAATCATATCAACATGAGTTGTCTTTTTTCCTTCCTAATTAGCGGGCTGTTATTTGTGGTGAGGGGGGGCCTACGAGTTCTGTTGAGAAGGAGATTAATATTGATGGTTGTTTAGACATAGCTGATCTTAAGACTTACTCACGGCGTCAGAAAGAGCAGACTTCTCTTGTGGCACCTGGTCAATCATCATCTCTCATGCCAGTTCCATGCCCAGTTTCCACTGACTCTACAGGCAATAATGCTCAGCCTATTTCTTCACCAGTTGTTGATAGCCCTGTTGTTGATGATTTGAGTCTTCTTGTTGCTCTTAGAAAAGGGGTTAGAGCCTGTACTCAACACCCCATTTCTAAATTTGTGTCATATAGTTCGCTGTCTTCTAGATATTGTGCGTTTGTTTCGTCTCTTTCTTTTGTATGTATTCTATAGGGTTGGAAAGAAGCTATAAATGATCCCAAGTGGAAGGTAGTTATGGTAGAAGAGATGCAAGCTTTGAGTAAGAACAACACTTGGGAGTTGGTGTCTCTTCCTAATGGAAAAAAACCAGTTGGATGTAAGTGAGTGTTCACCATTAAGCACAATGCAGATGGGACGATTGAACGGTACAAAACAAGACTAGTAAAGGATTTACTTAGACATATGGGATAAACTATCAAGAAACTTTGGCTTTTGTAGCGAAGATGAATTCCATTCGAGCTATTTTTTTGTGTGATGCTAATTTGGGATGGCCTTTACAGCAACTAGATGTGAAGAATGCCTTTTTTCATGGAGATTTGGAGGAGGAGGTATATATGGATGTACCTCTAGGATTCTCATCTCAAACTACAGTTGGAAAGGTTTGTAGATTGGAGAAGGCTTTGTATGGTTTGAAACAATCTCCTTGAGCCTGGTTTGGTCGATTCCTAAAGGCAATGCTGGGATTTGGGTATAAGCAAAGCAATGCAGATCACACCTTGTTTGTCAAACGCAATGTACATAAGGTAACAGTGCTTATTGTATATGTGGATGACATAGTTGTGACAGGTAATGATGAGGAGAGGTGACTCATCTCAAGATGCAGTTAGCTAAGGAGTTTGAGATCAAAAACCTTGGTCCATTGAGGTACTTTCTTAGGATTAAAGTTGCCAGATCTGATAAAGGCATCTTTATTTCTTAGAGGAAGTACATTCTAGATCTTCTTGAGGAAACGGGCATGTTGGGTTGCAGACCAGCTGATTCTCCAATTGAGATTAATCATCATCTTTGTAGTAGGGTTGGTGAGCTTGTGGAGAAGGAAAGATACCAAAGATTTGTGGGAAGACTGATATATCTATCTCATACTCGGCCAGATATTGCCTATGTAGTTGGGATAGCGAGTCAGTTTATGCATGATCCTCGTGTAACTCATTTGGATGCAGTCTATCGTATTTTGAGGTATCTTAAATCTGCCCCTGGAAAATGAATTTTGTTTTCTAATCATGGTCACTTGAGGTTGGAAGCATTCACAGATGCAGATTGGGTAGGCTCTATAGATGATAGATGCTCTACCTTCGGTTACTGTGCTTTTGTAGGGGGAAATCTAGTCACATGGCAGAGTAAGAAGTAGGCGGTAGTATCCAGGTCCAGTGCTGAAGCTGAATACAGAGCTATGGCACATGGAACATGTGAACTGATGTGGCTTCACTCTTTGTTGAGTGATATAGGGTTTGATTATCGAGATCCCATGACTTTGTATTGCGACAACAAGTCTGCCATTAGTATTGCGCACAATTCTGTTCAACATGACCGGACTAAGCATACTGAGATTGATAGACATTTCATTAAGGAGAAGTTGAATAAGAGTGTGATATGTATGCCTTTTGTTAAGTTTGAAGATCAATTGGCGGATGTTTTTACGAAGGGTCTGAGTAGTAAGGTCTTTCACCTCATTTGTTGCAAGTTGGGCATGAGAGACATCTTTGCACCAACTTGAGGGGGAGTGTTAAGTGTTATAAATAGGTGTAAGGGGATACCCTATTCTTTTGAATAAAATAAACAATACAACAGCTTCTCTCTTTTTGTTTCTTCTTCTTCTTCTTCTTCTCCTCCTCCTTCTTCTCCTTCTTCTCATCTATACATTCAACAAAACCAAATATTTTGAAGTTAATTTCCTATATATGATTAGCATGTTATGTTGACCAATTTTTTAGTTGATTCTAAAGCAGTAGTTTGCATTTGATATGTTTGTCCTGCAGGGGTTTTACTTGATGACCTACTAGTTGCTGAAGATCTGGCTGCTGCTGAGACAACCAGTGCAGCTTCACATGCTGCAGCTGCAGCTGCTGCATCCAATGTACAGGCGGGAAGGTTACCTGGAAGATATGTGTTTGCTGATGAAAGAACCAGGCAAACGATTCCTGATGCAGTTTCTGATGGTTCAGTTGTGCTGGGAAGTCCTGTGGCTCCTCCCATAAATGGTGATATGTATACTGATATTAGCACTGAAAATGCGATGCTCCAGGGTAGCCGGTATGCTTGTAGTTGCATATCTACATTGCTTTCATTTATGTGTAGTTTTTAGCATGGTAGTATTTTGGCTTTTGTTCTTCTTATAAAGAGCTACTAAAGTAGGTCTTCTTTGGTCTTCTCTGCAGGAGACTGACTAAAGGTGTTGAGTACTTGGTCGAGGCCTCTGCAGCAGAAGCTGAGGCTATTACTGCTGCATTGGCTGCCGCCAAAGCACGACAAGTTAATGGAGAAGTTGAACTGCCAGAAAGGGATCGCGGGGCTGAGGCTACCCCTAGTGGGAAACAGATATCTAGCTTAATTAAGCCTGATTCTGCTGTGTCAAATAATTCAGCTCCAGCTGGAGTGCGGTTGCATCACAGAGCTGTCAGTATAAAGAATTTGATTTCCATCTTAAATTTTATTTTCAAGTCAATTTTGTCATAATATGCTTATGAATACATGACTCTGTTTGTCAAGGCATATTCTTCTATGCATTTGCAGGTGGTTGTAGCTGCAGAGACTGGTGGAGCTTTAGGTGGCATGGTCAGACAGCTTTCAATTGATCAATTTGAAAATGAAGGACGACGAGTCAGCTATGGAACCCCAGAAAATGCCACAGCCGCAAGGAAACTTTTAGACCGGCAAATGTCTATCAACAGTGTGCCCAAAAAGGTATAGAGTGTTATATTTTTTGTAAATGATAAAATATTCTTTTATTTACTCAGACAAATGGTTTTGGATGGGTTGAGTTGATCTGTACTCACTTATATATATATTTTTTGTACTTGCATAAGCATTATGGAATGTGCCTTAAACATATGAATAATGCAAGCAAGTGTTTTCACATTAGAACATAGACTGTCCTTATGAAGAATGGGTACTCCAAAAATGTTGTCGTACTCATACCGGGTACTGGTACTCGTACCGATAGGGCTGCATGTGTACCGGATACTTGAAATAGGCACTAGGTAATTTTTATACATTCTTTGGCAGTTGGATACTCCATGGGTACACCAAGCTATGGGACATTGGCAGGGATATGTTTTATTTATTAGAGAGTTCTTATTTACTTGAAATTGCAAATCCTTTACTTGATGTGTCAGAGATGAAAGATGTATTATTCAATGATGAAATTGATGGAAGTGAAAACTAAAGTGTCAAGTTTTTAAATTTTGCTTAGCTTGCTTTTGGAATGAAACTTTATCTTGTAATTTCTCCTATTTAATGGCATTAAAATAGCTTATAGACTTTGCTTTGGTATTGGTATTGTTGATTTTGTAATTTCTCCTTTTAGTTTTGGTATTGAACTTTGATTTGTAAATTGAATCTCAAACTATAAATTATGAAAAATAATAAATTTATTGACACACCCCAGCCGTACCCGTATCGTATTTATTTAGGTCTTGCCGTATCAGCGTACTCGTATCGTATCCATACCCGCACCCATGCTTCATATTCTAGAGCTCCTTTCCTCTGTTATTCCACCCTTTTTACTTTTCTTTTACCCTTTTAAATTTTTTTAACTGGAAGTATACGAGAGTAAGAATTATACTTCTTTTGGCATGTGCCAACTAACAAAGCAGCAAGTGCAAATCTGAATTTTGTTGGCTCTAGCATTCCATTTCTTTTGTTTGACATGCAATGTTGTTGTCCTGTCCTTAGTTTACAACAATGACATGGGGTTATCTTGTTTGCTCCCTCATTTGGCTGCTATAGTCAGCTGTAATCTGTGTCCAATTACGATTTTTAGTTTCTGTTTTGATGGGATGGGAATACCTCTTTCTTCATTTTTCAGGTGATAGCTCATCTCCTGAAGCCTCGTGGTTGGAAGCCTCCTGTGCGCCGACAATTTTTCTTAGATTGCAATGAAATAGCTGATCTTTGTGATAGTGCTGAACGTATATTTTCAAGTGAACCGAGTGTTCTACAACTCAGGGCTCCTATCAAGATATTTGGTGATTTGCATGGGCAATTTGGGGATCTTATGCGACTATTTGATGAGTATGGCTCACCTTCAACTGCTGGGGACATAGCGTAAGTGTTTTTGTTCGTAGATTATGTTTCAGTTTTTGACATTTTATTCCAATATTGTTTCCATCCTTTAACAAAGAGTTCATCATTGGCCCCAACTTCTTCTGATGTTTCGGAGGCAAACATTAGCCTCTGTAACTTGTTTTGTGTGTTTTTGTTTTTATATTGAAATTTTGACAAATCTGTGCCTTGATCACATATTGCGTGGATACATTTTTTAAGTTATTGGTGTAAGAATCAGTATGGCATTACCACGACCTGGTGTTTGGTTAGACTTGAGATGTGATGCAAACAATCAAAAGTTAAATAGGATTGAATATGTGAAAAGCATTCATTGAAACAAAGCAATAGTCAAAAGTATAGACCGGAACCACCTGAGGGTGGTGGACTGATGGTGGCTTCTTTGATTCGAATATTTCTTCATTGAGGAGCTTGATCAGGTGGCCTGATGGTGGTTTCTTTGATTTGAATATTGCTTCTTGTGAAGCTTGATTTGAATTTTGAAAATCTACGATACTTTTCAGACCCTGTTTTGTACTGGGTACTGTGAATTGAGTCCAAGGTGCAATAGTACGAGGCAACATATGATTTTGGCTAGATGCAGGGTCTTTTTGTTATGCATAAAATGCTAGAAATAATTGTTGTTTATTGTCATGTTTCCATGGGCATTCCCATGGAACTACATTTTTCTATTGCTCTTACAGGTCTACTGTCTGCGTATTATGTTTTTTTCTTTAATGAAAGTGATTACTTCTGTTTGGCCTTTTTAAAGCATTTTCTAGGTCCTTCAGTGAGATTATGCAATTACTAGCAATTTTTTTCCCACCCTTTTATCATGATGCTAATTTCATGTATGACTATCAGATATATCGATTATCTCTTCTTAGGAGACTATGTTGATCGGGGCCAGCACAGCTTGGAAACAATTACTCTTCTGCTATCTTTGAAGGTATAATACTCTTATTTGGCCTGTATGTTCTTCCTTAGTGGTTAATTATCTTGGGGCTCAAACATTTTCTTAAACTAAAACATGTTGGCTGTGTTTCTGTCCATTTGATGAACTTTATAGGTGGAGTATCCTCTCAACATACATTTAATTCGTGGGAATCACGAAGCTGCTGATATCAATGCCCTTTTTGGCTTTCGAATTGAGTGTATCGAGCGCATGGTAAGGGATTATTTGTATGTTAAAATGTTTTTTTTTTCTTCTTTTATGAACTTTACAACATAGCTGATCAAAAACAACTAAAAACTTCATGATATGCTAAACAGGGTGAGAGAGATGGAATCTGGACGTGGCATCGGATAAACCGATTGTTTAATTGGCTCCCACTGGCTGCTCTAATTGAGAAAAAAATTATCTGTATGCATGGTGGAATTGGAAGATCAATAAATCATGTGGACCAAATTGAGAATCTTCAGCGTCCTGTTACGATGGAGGCAGGCTCAATAGTTCTCATGGACTTGTTGTGGTCAGTGCTTGTCCATACCTGTTTATAGTTTTTGCATTTGATTTGTTTGTCAGTTATATCATGGATTTATGAATTTCTCTTTTTTAAGGTCTGACCCAACAGAAAATGACAGCGTGGAAGGGTTACGACCAAACGCTAGAGGTCCTGGGCTGGTTACTTTTGGGGTGTGTTCTCTGTTTCATTTTTTTTTTAAATCTCCTTTCAGATATTTTCCATTGCTTAAGTTTAGTAATGTTCTAAATATGAAATAATTTTTGTATTGCCTTAACGTTTTGGAATTTTTTTATAACTTTTGGGATTAAAAATAAGAAAAGCTGCAACGATATAGCAACAATGCCAAGATGAAACTGCGAACAGTCCATATGAAGATACAATTGTATTAAATCATTTAAAGCTGTAATTTAAATTATGTTGAACTGGCCTAATCCTCCTTTGAGTCAGCCAATTGTTACTGTTAAATCCAATTCATAGCTTTTTTTGAGCTTTCAGTATGTTTTCTCATCCCAAAGTTTTTCTATTGCTTATTTTTGGAGTGAGGACTCCATAATTCAACCACAACTGTGTATAGATAGATATGGTCAATTCTTTAATTTGTCCAAGGATCTTGGTGGCATTGCTTTTGATTGAGTCATTTTTACATTTAATGTAAATTGGTGATGTAAGAGTTCTGATAAGAATAAAGTTGCCAAACAATGTTGGCCCGGGTTTCTTGCATACTACTTGCTAGAGCTTGTTGAGTCAAACATCTAATTCTTATTGTACATCTGTATTTATGTGGTACAAAAACCATAGTGTTTGCCTGCCTTGTTGATAGATTGTGACCATGGAATTTTGTAGACCTCCATGTAAAAGAAATTGTACGGCTGTAGATTTGAATCCCTGACATCGTTAGGAAGCTTGAGATGATGGTTTTACAGTTCCTTAACTGAAAAGCTGTTAATAGTAACCTAAATTAGAGGTCATTTCAGGAGCAAGACAAATTGTGAAATTTCTGGGGTTTCTATGTCACATTGTACACATAAACCAAACCAAACCAAGCCTTATGTCCTATCAAATGGGGTCGGCTACATATATTTTTCTTCTCCACTCGACTATATCACGTCACATTGTACACATCAACCTCCAAAATATGCGAAAGCGTCATCTTAAAGTACTTGTCTGGTGCTGGGTCATAATTATATGTTGATAGAATATGTGAAATTTGGTTGTCTTATTATGTGTCCATAAATTGGAGATCTATGTTACTATTGTCCCAAAATTGATAGTGTTTTTTTAATGTTTTGTTGCATATTCTTGTCTCTGGGGAGGAAGGTTTGTTTATTCCGTTACTAATTTGTATAGCATTTTGGATGATACTGTTCATCTGATGTGGTTTTCTGGTTCAGCCTGATCGTGTGATGGAATTCTGCAATAACAATGATCTTCAATTGATTGTACGTGCACACGAATGTGTTATGGATGGCTTTGAACGTTTCGCCCAGGGGCATTTAATTACTCTGTTCTCAGCCACGAATTACTGTGGTATGTTCTGGCCCTGACATCCTTACAAAAAGCTTCTGAGTTTTTAGCATGACTAGTGATTTAGCATATTTAAACATGGTTTTATTTGTTTCTTTAGGTACCGCAAATAATGCAGGGGCAATCTTAGTTTTGGGTAGAGATCTTGTAGTAGTTCCAAAACTCATTCATCCATTGCCACCAGCAATTTCTTCACCAGAAACGTCACCTGAACGCCATATAGAAGATACATGGATGCAGGTGCTGATATATTCTAATAATAATTTTTGGGTTAATTACACAAATGGTCCCCAAATATGCATTCTGTTCCACTTTGGTCCCCAAAATTTTAGTCCCTAGTATTAGCATCATTCAAAATCAGTAACAGATCACATACTTCTGGTACTAAAGTGTAACAAAACATATACTTCGAAGACCATTAGTGTGATTTTGTCTACAACTTCTTGTGGGATTGATGTTGTATTGTGTTTTTTTTACGAGATTAGGAGCTTAATGCAAATAGGCCACCGACACCAACTCGAGGCCGTCCTCAACTTGCTAACGACCGGGGTTCTCTTGCTTGGATATAGTCTTTAGATCGTTCTGCATTCTCTTTGTAACTCATTTCAGGCTCATGCTGTCACCTGGGATTTCTGGTGTTCTGTATAGAGCATGAGGCCACATGGAGGTTTTTTCCAAGGCTTTTGGAGAGTTTGGTGTCCAACACATAACATGAAGACACATGTTAGTAAACCAAGTTGATGGCGGCGGTTGCTAGCCATTTGAGTTGCTCTCCAAAAGTTGCCCTTTGTCAATTGATATCCACAGGCAGGTAGAAGTTGCCCTTTGTACATTGGTTGTTTCTCTTGTCGGATGAGTAGTGCTGGGTAATTTTCTGGTTAGTTTTTATATTTTTTTTTATTCCTCGTTTTTAGGATGTATTATTTTTGCTTTTTGTTTTTCCTTGAGAGGACGCTGGAGGTCCCTCCCTATACGGTGATTTGGGGTGAGATATGTAATGTTTAAAATATTTTCTTGGGGCATTATTCATATGTATCATAGAGGCATTGCTTTGTGTAATTGGTGCTTTTTGTGCTTTGTACAATGTAACTTAATTTGTGTGACTGTATGAAACTTTCTGGTCTGAGGCACGAAGTGTGCTAGTTTGTTTTTGTTTTTCCCTTCAATTTGTCTCTACGATTTTTTCTCTCCTAAAAATGGTCTTAAAAGCTTTGCATTTTAGCAAGTGAATGATGAAATCCTTCTCACTCGGACCATCGATGAAGTTGCCGGAGTCATTGGATATCTTAATTCTGATTTCCCAAATGTTTTACTTTTCCCCGAGAGGGATCTAAAATGACAAATATTTGGAGTTTTACATATCCAAAATTAAAGAACTGTCATTTGGTTTCTAGGTCTAAAAATTTGCATCATCAGCAATGTCATGAATTACTCCTAATCTGTCATTATCAAACAACTTGGTCTGGTGTGAAGGTACAAATTGGGAATTGGTTAGGCCCTTGTGTTGCTGGACTAAAAAATTGATCTCCACTCATTATTTAAATGATTCATAAATTAATTGTTTTGAGCTCAAATGATTGAATGATAGTTATATTTCATATTTTATAAAAGAGAAAGAAACAAGTAAAATATTGGCTCCGATTAGGAAAGAGAGATCCCACTTGACTGTGGAAGTCGAAGGGTTGAAAAGTTGCTAAAATTAAATTCAAACTACTTTTTGTTGCCAAAGTTTTCATTGTCCACATTTTTTGATTTTAAAAATGTTATGTTTTAAGATACTTATTTTTTTGATCAAAACAATTCCAATTACTCAGAAATGTAAGAAAGCGAATTAATAAGAGCCATTGGATTTGGAGAAAATGAAACCCAATCAAATGGCAAAAACTCATCTAAACATGCGAGCTATTCAATGGGCCGTCCCATTAGCACTCTAGAAAACTATATCATATTGTGATGGAAAAAACATAAGAAAATTATTGTAAAAAACTATGAGAGACCAAAGGTTCTTAACAATTTAAAATTTTTGAAACTAAGGTCAAGTTTGGCAATTCTAAAAAAATCAAAAAGTCAAAAAGTTATTCAAAAAATTAAAAAGTTATTACTATTCACCAAAAGTCAAAAATTACGGCTACACAATTCTCAATCCTAATTTTCCCCTATGCACTAATTAATACAATTTTTTAATATACATTTTTCTATAAAAGTCAAAAAATTAACCTAAACATCCATATTTTTTTCCTCAATTTTTTAGTTCAAAAAGACAAAAAATACACTTATTTAAGATACCCTAAACAACCCCTAAATCTAACCATTGGATATGTATAACAAGATCAAAACAGAACAACACCCTAATGCTGTGTTTGGTCGAGGGATTTGAGGAGGGATTTGGAAAGGGAAATGGAAAAGGTAGGTGAAATGTGAAAAAATATGCCTACATTTCACATAGTTTCACACACTTTTTCCCTTTCCCTTTCCAAATCCCTCCCCAAATCCCCAACCAAACACAGCGTAAAAGTTCTCTTTTAGGGGTTAGACCAAAGATTCAGCACTTCAAATCTCCACCATCAAAACTATCAATTAACACAATTGATTAACGTTTCGCGTTGATAACATGCTATAAGTTTTTTAAAGATAGAAAGATATTCAAGAGAACATAAAACTAAAAAACAGTGTATGAGAATTATGCCTTTAGGAATTCATCAAAAAAATTTCTTTTAGATCATCAACTTTTCATTTCATTCATATTTGTGTAATTTCAACTCGAGTCCTGTCAACATTGCTTAAAGTCCATTGATTAAGAATCAAATAATACTAAAAACTTTAGAGCTTCAAGACCTATTTTATTTATTTTTATACACTTATTACATTTTAAAACTAATATCAATATTAGTTAATGTCCATTTTATTGCTTAGTGGTTGGCATTTCCCTTTCAACTTTACAAAACTTTTTATATAGACCTCCACTCACAACAAGGATTAAATGTATAAAAATTAAAACAATACATGGAACCAATCAAGAGATGGAAGTTTGGAGAATCTATTCATAATGGTAAATAAAGTGGTAATCATTGTACTTGGTCTTTGTTGAAAGCTTCTAGTTTTCTTGCCATTGTACAAGTCTCATTTTTCCAAAAACTAAAATGAAAGAAGTAAACCATGTGGAACATAATTAATTCAGAAAACTATTTTGTATAATGGATATCTCATGTGATTGAATTAACGAAATATATATTTTTATTTATTGTTAGGCCATGTCAAACTTGATATACTACTTCCGTTATATTACACAAAATACCTTTTACAATAACCCTAGCTACTCATTTAACTTTAAATTGATCATTATCATTTTTTTTGTTGGTTATTATCCAATTATATATAATATAAAATTAACAAATTTCTAGAACCCTGTAAACAGTAATCAAAATCTCAGTCAAAGAAGAGAGACCAAGTTCATGTGGACAATTGTCATCTTGAAGTAACCTATTGAAAGGGCCAATCCATAAATCACTATTTAGCTACCAATAAAAACACCAAAGTGCATGTTTGTTTGGACGGACTGGATAAAGAGAGATTGTAATTTACTGGACTATTAATTCTGAGATACATTATTTCCGGATTATTTAGTTGGACTAAATTTGTATCTTATGTTTGTTCATTTATAAGATTAGATGTCTGGATTGGACTATTCTATTGAATCTTATGTTTGTTTGGAATATTATGGAGAAGGATAAATGCTCAAAAGACGATTTTGCCATTTTGAATTATTTATTAAATAATATGATTATTAAATCTGAATTATAAATTTTATTTAATTTTTTTACTAGAACTTTTAAAAAAATAATAAATAGAATATTAATAAAAATTACATAAATTTATTTTAATTTATAGTTGAGATTTTTAAATTTTATTTTACTTTACTAAGTATAATTAATACCATATGATTATTAAAATAAATAATTTAACAATAAATTTTATTTTTAAAAAGATATTAAATAGTAAAGAGTCAAAAATATAATTTCACTATCTAATCCCATAGGATGAGTATCCTATGGATTGTGTCTCACCCCCCATGGGATAGAACAATTCCATAGATTTGGGATTCATAGTCCGGTATAAAAATTTTGAATCAAACAACGGACTATTAGTCCTATACCATGCTTAAATCCTTCCAAACAAACACTATCTAACAGAATTTGAAGATGCAGCCAAGAGCCAAAAATTGTTGTACACTAAAAATATATATATATATATTGTAAAATACTAAAAGCCCCATATATATATAGTGCCATAAACTAATATATATATATATATATTTAAAGTTCAAAATTAAAATATGTGAACAAAATTCATTGTAAGTATAATCCAAAATATACTAATACTAAAATTTATTCCTTAACACTTAAAACAGTTGTGCTACATATACAAAAATTATTCACATAATAATTTACAAACAAGAAACAAAAGGGTTAGTACCAAATATATGCAACCAACTTGTTGTGTCTTGGAAAACTATTTAGTGTGTCTTGGAAAACTATTTAGTGTGTCTGAATTCAATTTTCTGAATTCAATTTTTTGACAAATTATGTTTTTTATTTTTTGTATTTTTTTTTTGTTTTTAGTGAATATTTTTTAAATTTTAAACAATTTTTTTACTTTTTTAGATGCACCTTATTTAGATGTACCTAAATAGTAAAATATTTGTGAAAAAATATTTTAAAAGTTAATATATACATAAAAATACAAAAAATATACTGAATTTTTGAATTTTTTTTTGTACTTTTGGTATTTAGGGTATTTTTTAAAGATTTTTTTTCACAAATATTATAATTTTTAAGTGTATTTATGTTTAGTTGTGTCTAAAAATTAAAAAAAAAAATTACTTAAAATATTAAAAAAAGTCTTTGAAAACATTAAAATACGAAATATAAAAAAGTAGAATTTTCTAAAAATAATTTTCTAAAAATCAAAACCAAACAAACTGATTACATTTATGTGCTAATAGTTTTACTCTATCTAAAATTCTTATTAAGTTTTTATGCTAATTGGATTTAGGTTTAGCATTTTTTTTTTATTAGCAAAAAAGAAGTTCTATTGATGAAAAAAAGAGTTACAACACAAAGAGCATACATCAATAAAGTAGAATAAAGCAACAAACATCATAATTAAACTTAACGATCCTAATTAGATTAGTACCATAAAACAAGCTCAATCATGTGCTAACTCTACTCCAAGATGGTGAGTGACCAACCAAATAGATCAAATATGAAGAAAGGCAACCAAACACTGCCAACAAAACAACAAAACAGCAGTTTGAAAGATACACATTAACAAAATCTATATATATAAAGTCTTACTGATGACAGTTTTAAGGATAGTCAATAAAAAGACATACATCTAACATATTTATAGTTTCAATATATTTCTTTGCATATCCCAAAATAATTTTTCATATTTTATATATTTGTTACACATTTTTCAGCATTGATAATAGTCCTAAAAATTATTTTTAGCATTTTTCATATATACATATATATATATATATATATATGGTGGAATGTATGTATTGTAAAGAGAGAGAGAGTCGAAATAAGGGGTTAGTGTAAAGAGAAAGTCAAATGGGCAGCAGCACCTGCTTTAATTTACCCAGCTCACATTTGAAACATTTTCCCTTCCAAAGCCGAAGGAAAAGTCCTTAATTGACTCTCTCTCTCTCTCTCTCTCTCCCTCTCCTTTGTTGACTTTCTCTTTTTGAACAAGTACCTTCTTTGTCTTCATATAAAAACCTCACCTTCCTTGACAAACTTCATCAAACCAATTTGCAACTGCTAAAACAACTTCATTCCATCTCTCAACTAATTCCTTCTCTCAAGTACGTTAGTTAACCACTCTTCTATATCTCCTTATTGCTTAGTTTGGCCTTTAGGTCATTTCCTTGACATCTTTTAGTTTTTCAATCACTGATATATCGGTCGATATTATTTATATCACCGATACATATTAACTTAAGGTATTCTTGAATTTTTTTTTTTTTTTTTTTTCAAATGGAAGAAATTGATGTTCCTTCTTATTTTCTTTGCCCAATCTCAATGGAACTCATGAGAGATCCAGTCATAGTCTCAACCGGTATTACTTACGATAGAGAGAGCATAGAGAGATGGTTATTCTCATGCAAGAACAACAATTGTCCCGTCACCAAACAAGTATTGCTATCTGATACTGATCCAACACCGAACCACACGCTTCGACGATTGATCCAAGCATGGTGCACCCTCAACACTTCACATGGGATCGAGCGAATCCCAACTCCAAAACCACAAGTTGATAAAACCCAAATCACAAAACTCCTCAACGACGCGAAGAAATCCCCAAACATGCAAAAAAAGTGCCTCCAAAGGCTCAAATCGATCGCAAACGCAAGCGAAACGAACAAAAAGCATTTGGAAGAGTCCGGTACAGTTGAGTTCTTGGCTTCAATCATTAGAAAAAATGAATCTACAATAGTTGAAACAAAGGAGGAAGCATTATATTTACTTCATCATCTCGAAACCTCAGAATTATCTCGCAAAAAGCTAGTGAACTCTGATAATGGTGAATTTATTGGGGGTTTAGTTCATGTAATGAAATGTGGGAGTTACCAATCTCGTGCCTATGCGATAATGATAATGAAATCCATTTTTGAGGTGGCCGATCCAAGCCAATTGATCGGTGTTGTTCCCGAGCTCTTCATTGAAATAGTTCACATTTTGGGTGATAATAAGATCTCGAAACAAGCTTCTAGGGCTGCATTGAAGCTTCTGGTGGAGATTTGTCCATGGGGAAAGAACCGAGTCAAAGCAGTCGAAGCCGGTGTAGTTTCAATCTTGATTGAACTACTTCTTGATCTTGACAAATTAGAAAGAAGAGATTGTGAGCTAATAATGGTTGTTTTAGACCGGGTTTGTGGTTGTGCTGAAGGGCGAGCGGAGTTCCTGAAGCACGGTGCAGGGTTAGCCGTTGTGTCAAAGAAAATA
Source organism: Camellia japonica (assembly GCA_030407325.1). Taxonomy (NCBI): domain Eukaryota; kingdom Viridiplantae; phylum Streptophyta; class Magnoliopsida; order Ericales; family Theaceae; genus Camellia; species Camellia japonica. The sequence continues at coordinate 62,746,344 of JAPPVO010000024.1, forward strand.
ATTAGGGTTTCACATGTGGTGACTGATAGGGCAGTGAGAATTTTGTGTTCCATAGCTAGGTTTTCTGCAACTTCTAGGGTTCTTCAGGAGATGGTGCAAGTGGGTGTTGTTACAAAGCTGTGCTTTGTGCTTCAAGTGGACACTGGTTTGAAGACAAAGGAGAGAGCCAAAGAGATACTCAAATTGCATTCTAGGGATTGGAAGAACTCTACTTGTGTTCCTCCTCATTTGCTTTCTTTTTATCCATCTTCTTGAGTCTTTTTTTGTGTACATAATTTTGATGAAGCAAAAATGTCATGTACTATGAATTTTTACTCCACAACTTATCTCAAAAGTGGCGTGTATAATGTAAATTTAAAGTTAGGAGTCACATCTATAATGAATGTAGTATATTGGTTTATTTTTCTGAATAATTTTCTAAATAATTTTTTGAATATGTAATATTGTTATTGTTGAGCTGTGCTACACATAAGTTTTTTTCACATAAATGATCACAGAAGGATAAAGAAATATATATCTCATTAATTTTTTTTATTATTTTGTATTACTACCCATATGAATATCCATAATTGATTCTTTTATTTAGAGATAATTATTAAGAAATTAATATAAATAAATGATATATTGCCAGGTAAATTGGTAATATATAACGGCCAAAAAAAAAAAAAAAGAGTAGTAATTGTCGAAAAACGAAGGAGTGAGGTTCATATCTGCAGGGCCTATCTCCCTGAGTCAATTTTGTCACCGGTTATGTGAAATAATTCTGACTTTTTCCACACAAAATTGAATAGCGATTCAAATGGTGTTAAAATTTAAAGTTGGATTTCTTCTCTTGAGTTTGATGGGTCGACTTTGATGATTTAAAACGTTTGTTTTATAAGATTTGACAAATACATTATATATGTAAAAATTTATATTGATTGAATATCAATAATTACATAATTAAATGACATTTGTTTTTTTTAAAAAAGAAGAATTAGTATGATTTTGATAATAAGTTATTCATTTATAAATAAAGAAAAAAAATAAATATATGATTAATATATTTTTTTTTTGATCGGCAAAGAAAAATCTTTATTGATGAAAGTAATCAAAAGAAGATACAGAACATCAATAAAGAGGAGCTTGGAGCTAGCATAAGCTCCAAGCGCCAGTTGGTAAGAAACCAACAAACAAAACAAGAAAAACAAGGAAGAAAGAAGACAAAACAGCTAAGAAACTGCTAATCTGTAGCTAACCGATCAGAGCTCAACCATATGCGAATCAGAAGCCAGAACAGAACAATCAGAACCAAAAGACAGATTTTCATAGATGCAGAGAATACAACAGATCTGCTACAGGCTACACAACAATGCGTATCAGTCCCCAACAGGTTTATCACAGATTTGCACAGATCAGAGTAGTCACCATTTGCTAGAATTCACACCAGTAATGCACCAGCAGAAAATTCACCTTTCATCTTCACTGAACCTTTCATCCTCACAGCAGTAATGCACCAGCAGAAAATTCACCCAAACCATACTAGACATCAGCACAGCAGCAGCAATCAAGATGGGTTGGAACATAACAGATGCTAGAATTCACACCATAACAGATGCTAGAATTCCACCCAGCAGCAAAAACTGAAACAACCTCCAGCAGCAAACTCACACTGAAGGCATGCATTAAATCAGTCAATAGCAACAAACAATTTGCCTCCAATTGAGAACAACATCCACCAAAGAAAATGGAAAGTCAGGGAGGGAGTTTTTGAGCCAGAAGGCTAATCTGAACTTGATGAGATCCCACAGTTTATCTGGGTTCAGACTAGCATTGGTGAAGACACACTCATTCTATGCTTCCAGAGAGACCATAAAACTGCAAGTGGAATAGCTCTCCAGAATTTCCTAATAGGCCTCTTAAATTTAACACCCATCCACCAGTTAAAAAGATCTGCCACGGAATCTGGGATGCACCATTGAAGCCTCCATTCAAACAACACATGGGACCAGATGGACCAAGAGAATGGGCAATGGAGTAAGATATGCTGAGCAGATTCAGGGGCAGCATTGCAGAAAGGGCAGCAGGAAGAGGCAGAAAGGATGCCAAGATTTTGCAAGAAGACAGCAATTTTGATTCTACTTTTCCAGGCCAGCCATCCAAAAAAATGGACTTTGGGAGGTAAAATGTTACTCCAAATAAATTTGGCAATACTAAGATTAGGCCCATGAAGAGAAGAACTGAAGGAATAAAGAGAGGACACTGACAAGGAGCATGAACCAGCAGAAGAGGAAGACCAAGCCAGACTATCAGCACAGGCTGTGTTCAGAGAAGGAGCAGAGGATAACAAGGCAATTAATCTCACTTCATCAGCCAGCTCCCAAGCATACAAAGCTCTTCTATAAAAGAAGTGCCAAACAGAGTTGCTTGTTTTCCTAGCAGAAACTTGGTGGAGAGATCCATTCTTTTCTGTAGAAAGATTGAATAGAGAGGGGAACTCCTCCTTGAGACAAGACGCACCACACCACTTATCATGCCAGAACTTTATTCGGCACCACACCAATAGAGAGGGGAACTCAATATATGATTAATATTGATGTCTGCTCATGTTGATTTTTTTGAATAGGTTTTTGGTTTAGTGAAATGTACAAAATAAGCAGTTTGAATCACTAAATAAACTCTAAAATAGGATAGTCAAAACCCAACAGGAGCTCTCCAATCTAATGCCCAAGCCAAGTTTGTTTTTATTACAACACAAGTTCTATGCTTTTATTCAGAAAATTATGCGACTCCAAATATTTGAAAAAAATAAAATAAAATTTCCCTATTGTAAAAAATAAATAAATAAACATAATTATGGCAATAATATTTTTATAATTTTAAGACATAATTATGAATGTTTTTTTAAATGAAAGAATCATAAAATGCCACGTCATTTTATATAATTAACTTCTCAATTGATTTTATATAGAAATCAAGTAAGTCTCATATTTTGTTTTTTTTTGTTTTTTTGGGATGGTGATAGAACTGAAATTATAAATATTTCAGCCAATAATAAAGGATATAATTCAGATTGGTCAAAGCTTTTGTGGGTTAACGAAAAAGTAGACTGCATCTACCAATTATCTGTCGAATTTTTTTAATTTAATTAATTAATTTATTTATTCAAACTCACATCATTTTCAAACTTTTCTCTCTGAGAAATGATAGGTGGCAGGAAAAATATTAAGGAAAATGGTAAGAAAAATTGTCTACACCGTTAAATCAGATATGATCTCATAATCTAACGGTACAGATGAATTTTCATAAAAATTTTCATGACACGTAACATGACCCTTTCTCTCTTCATCTGTTTCTCTCTCCACTTTCCTTTTCTCTCTTCATCAGTGTAAAAGTCAAATTATTCGAATCAAATTTGATAATGGTAACATGTTGTTCTTTTACCATATTAATTGCAACCGTCAATTCCCATTACCAATCAAAATGTATTTAAAAAAAATCCATTTCTGCTGCAACAGTCTATTAAAATTTGGTTTTAAAAAATTGAAATTTTTGTAAATGATAAAAGTACATGTAATAAAAATTGTTTAAATATTATTAAAGATCTTAATAATAATAATAATAATAATAATAATAATAAATTACAATACCTCCCCTTGAGATTCTTGACAATTACACTGGCCTCTTATTTTATTTTTTAAAATTACACTGACCTCTTCTATTAGCAACGGTGTTAATGGGAGAGTTGTTTAGTAATTTTAACATTAGAAACAATTTTATTGATAATCATTAAATGTGCAATTATTATTTTAGTTATATCTTATGTGGTGTTTGTTTATGATTTGTTTTTTTAGTTGACTGAAAAACAAATTAGTAATGATATTTATGATAATTAACACCACAAATATTATAACTTGTATATGGTACACATAAAATAGTGTGTATTCTAAAACAATATGTTATGACAAAAAAAAGTAATGACGAAACAAATTAAAAAAATTAATTACATAAATATAAGAGAAGTTATTTGATAGTTTTTAATCAATACTTGATATCATATAGTTCAATTGCCTTAAAAAAAAGAAAGAAAGAAAGATAAAATTGATGAGTCTCACTATCTAAATTAATAAAAATCAAATTGGAGACACCACATTTATTTATTTGAATAGTATCAAATAATATTTCTAAATACTTACATAGTTTGATTATAAATATATATAATTTATTACATTACATGCATACAAGTTCTTGTATTTCTTATTTGATTTCAATAATGTAATATGTTTACCTAAAAAATGATTAATTGATTCTTTTATTTTTAATTTACAAATAATTACTTCAAATGTTACACAAATCAAACTAATTCGATGTGCTAATCTAACAATCAATCACTAACGTTGGCGCCCTCCCAAAAAAATGTTAATCAAACTAACGGTTAACAAACGGAAATAGAGAATCTCTAAATTTAAAATAAATCTCAAGAGAGGTCAATGTAATTTCAAAAAAAAGGAGGGGAGGCCAATGTAATTGCTAGAAACTTCAAGGGAAGTGAGTATAATTTACCCTAATAATAAAAAGATTCTCCAATATGCATTTACTAGTAATTGAAAATTAGGTAGATTACACTTTGCACCCTTGTATTTTGTACCAAATCTCACTTTGACCCCTACACATAAAATCATGACAGATAACCCTTTGTACTTATAGTCAAATTCTACTTTAGTCCCTACACATGAAATCATGACAGTCAATCCTTTATACTTTTGATCAACTCCATGCTATGGTTCCTACACAAGTGTTAATGTCCTCATTCTGTTACTCCATTGTTTAAATCTGTAATAGAATCCAATCATATGACAAGAATATGACTATGAAATGAGGGAAAGAGAAGAAAATCATCTCCATTTTTTACCAATACACACTTTGTCCTAAAATTGTATCAAATTATGACTGTATTAGGTAAAATAAAGCGTAGACTATGCACGATTAAGAAGATAAATTAGGATTTTGCATAAATTGGAATCACAAAACTCTATTTTCTACAGTAATACAGTCTTCTATCTATTACTCTTTTTCTTTTCGATTTCTTTGCTGTCATTTTTTATTTCAAAAGTTTTATTTTCTTACATTTTCATCCCAATTTTCAGTATACGTATATATATATATATATATATTGTATTATATAACTCTCATGTACTTATCACATAGGACAAAATGTATATTGATGAAAAATATAGATAATTCTTCTCTCTTATCCTCATTTCGTAGTCACATTTTTATCATGTGACTGGATTCTGTGAGATTTAAACAATTGAGTAACACAAGAAAAGCATTTGTAGGGACCAAAGTAGAATTTGACTAAAAGTGTAGGGGGTTGACTGTTACAATTTCATACATAGGGACCAAAGTGAAATTTAACAAAAAATATAAAGAGTTAACTGTCATGATTTCACATGTAGGAAACCAGTTTCCCCTTTCCAGATTGTGCTTGCTGCATATTACCTTTTTCCATAAAGATTCCCCTTCATTTGCAAACCTCCACTACCACTTAAGCAAAAGGCATACATTAACATCCCTAACTCTCTGAATATCCAATCCTCCCTGACTTTTACTCAAAGTTACCTCCTTCCATCTCACCATATGCACTTTCCTCTTCAAGTCTGTGCCTTCCCATAAGAATGCAGCCTGAATGCTATCTATTTCCTTAGCAATTCCTTCAGGCATCTTAAACAATGATAGGTAATACTGCCTTGATCAACGTCAACCTACTAGCAAATGACAAAAATCTCTTTTTCCATCCAGAAAGCCTGGCCTTTATTTTATCCACAACTGGTTTCCATATGTTCTTTCTACTTGGACTCACACCTAAAGGCAGCCCAAGATATTTCAATGGGAGCCCCTGAGTTGTGCAGTTCAAAAGTGTTGCAAACTTCTTGCTCAAAGCTTCAGAAATACTCACCCCACACACCACACTTTTATGATAATTAATCTTAAGACCTGATAAGATTTCAAACCACCTAAGAATCCTTTTGATATTTAGTATCTCCTGCCTATTAGCCTCATAAAACAAAAGGCAATCATCAGCAAATTGCAAATGAGAGACTACTATTCTATTGACACCAATTTCCACCCCTTTAATGATTCCCAATTCTCTTGCTCTCTTTAGTAAAACACTCAGCCCTTCAATTGCCAAGTTAAATAAGAATGGTGATAAAGGATTCCCTTGTCTAAGCCCTTTTTGAGGAGAGAACTCTTTAGTTGGTGTCCATTCACTAAAACTGAGACTCTGGCTGATGACACACATTTCTTCATCCATGAAATCCACTTTGATCCAAACCCAAAATTTGAAAGCATTGAAACAAGAAATTCTCAGTTAATGGAATCATAAGCCTTCTCAAAATCAAGCTTAAACAACAACCCTTTCTTCTTAGCTTTCTTCCACCCATCTACTATTTCATTAGCTATTAACACTCCATCGAATATGTTTCTCCCTCCTAGAAAAGCAGATTGAGTTTCACTAATTACCTCATGAAGCACTGACTTTAGTCTAGTTGCAAGAACCTTAGATAGGATCTTATACATAGATCCTATCAAACTTATTGGCCTAAACTCATTTAGACTCAAAGCATTTTCCTTCTTAGGAATGAAAGTAATAAATGAGCAGTTCAACCCATACTCCAGCCTTCCTCTAATATAAAACTCTTTCATAAAACGGATCACTTCTTCTTCGACCACCCTCCAATTCTTTTGAAAGCACAACAAATTAAAACCATCCGAACCCGGTGCTTTATTACCATTACAGTCCTTCACTGCTTCCCATATCTCTTCTTCAGAAAAATCTGCTTCGAGTTGTGCAAAATTCTGACTGTTCCTTACAGACTTGAAATCCCCTATTAACACAGGCCTCCTCCTCCACTCTTCTGAGAAATGCTTTTTGAAATAGGTCCACATCTCATGTTTTACTTGGTCAGGTTCTTCAATTACACTCCTCTCAACTGTAATGAAGTTTATTGCATTTCTATTGAGTCTGCAGCTTGCTGTGATATGGAAAAATCTAGTATTTCTATCCCCTCTTAAATTCCAATCCAATCTTGATTTTTGAAGCCATGTCCATTCAATCATACGACTAAGATTCCACATCTCACTTCTTAGCTCTCTTTTCTTTTTCAGTTCTGCCTCCACTAATGGACTGATTTCAGCTTTCAAATCAAGCATATGCAATTCATCCTCCACTGCTTTTAGTTTTGATTCCACAGTACCATACACCTTTCTATTCCACTGTTTCAAAGCCATCTTTAAAGCTTGTAATTTCTTTTGTAGAGTGAAGCTAGCATCCCCTACAATGTGTGACTCTCTCCAAACCTTCTCTATTAGAGAAGCAAACTTAGGATGCAATAACCACGCATTTGTAGACACCCCATTTTTGACCACTTTTAAGACTTGGACGCGACTGATGGTTTTGGAAGTTGTGCAGTGCAAAGGTTTAATTTCTTCGGCAATGAGAGAGAGTCAAATCTCAACTTCATACCCCTTTTTTTGGACCAAAACGATCTTGATCAAAAGATTTTAGTCTTAAAACCCTCTCTTTCAAAACGTTTTTGAAATAAAGTTTTTACGATGTTCCGAGGCTCGCATTTTGTCAAATGTTGCGCTTTTCGGTAAACCGAGCAAGGACAAAGTGGAAATGAATGAAAGAGAGATGAAATCTTTGAAAAATCTTTCAAAACACCTTACTTAGGGGTTTGGAGTTGAAGAAAAGAGGAGAAGAGGGAAGAAATCCAGTTGGGGGAGAAAATGGGCATGAACCGTTAAGAAAGAGTCGAACAGCCCTCGCCGAATCGGGCCTATTCATTTGCATACTTGGAATCAAGCTATGAGGCCACCACCGTTGGAAATAAGACTTCTGGGGCTTCATTTTGCACTCAAGAATCTCCTAAATCCAATTCCGGACGGGGAGATATAGTTGATTGAAGTAGGGCATCACTCCGGTTGGACTGAAATCTGCGCGGCTTCACCAAAAAGGGCATAACTTTTTCCACAGGAGGAGTTTTAATGCAAGGTTTGCGCCATTGGAAAGCTAACTTCCGGGGCTTCAATTTGGACACTTGAACAGCCACCATTGGACTTCCCTATCACTGGCCGGCCACCCTTCTTTCCGGAAGACCCATTTTTTTTCCTGAAAAGTAGCAGGCCGGCCAGAAAATGTAGCAGGCCGGCCACTTACCTAGTTGGATGACCTTTTTTGCCCTTTTGAGCTGGCCGGCCATGACCCCCTCCCCAAGTGTGTTCTAGATGTGCAATTTGTTTTCCTCTAGGCCCTATGCCCGAGGGTCAACCTTTTGGGGGGGAAATTTGAATTTGATTTCCCCCCCCCTTTTCCCTTCTCTCCCTCTATAAAACCGGTAGCTTCAGCTGCATTTAAAGGTTAAAAAAAGTTTTGTTTGGGAGTCTTGCATTAAAGCTCCCTCTCTCTCTCTTCCAAGCTCCAAAACCCTAAGCTTCTTGACCATTTCTACACCAACCCATAGCACCACACCTCCTCACTCCATTCCAGAAACTTGGAGGCTATTTCCAGAGGCTAGGAGCACCATTCCTTGGACCAAAAGCTGCTGGAGCTTTGTGCTACAAGGGTGAGCCTCTTTATCCCTCTTTTAAGCCTATTTTTGCATGTTTTCTTAGCTCTTTGTGCTTACATTTTTGGACTCCGATCTGAACTGTAAATAGTCATATTTTGACCTCCTTTTTATGTTTGATTAAGGGTCTTTCCCGGTTTGAGGCTTCCTTCTTACCCTTTGTGTTTAAACTCTCTTTTAGGCCTTTTTTTGCATAGTATTTTAGGCCTATTTGTGAGCTGTTTTGGACTTGGTCACAAACTGTAAAATATCTTGTTTTGACCCCTTCTTCAACATTGTTGAAGGGCTCTCCTCTGTTTGAGGCCATCAGCTACCCCTTGCCTCTTTATCCCTCTTTTAGGCCTTTTCTTGCATGATAGTTTAGCATCACTTGTGTTTATTTTCGTGGCTTGATGTAAACTGTAAAGTGCCTTGTTTTGAGCCCCTCTTCAACTTTTTTGAGGGCTCCTTGCCATTTGGGGCCAGCTGCTGTCCCTTAGCTCTTTTCCCCCTTTTAGGGTCACTTTTGCATGATAGATAAGCCATATTTGTGATCACTTTTGAGACTTGTTATAAACTGAGAAAAGGCTTGTTTTGACATCATTTTCATGTTTCATTAAGATCATTTTCTCATTTGAGGTCTCATATCTCCTTATATGCTTGATTCTCTCTCATTTTGAGCCTTACACCCTAGCCCTTGTTGCATGCCTTATTTGACCTTCTAGCCACTGGAATCCAGTGGATTTCTAGTGGCTTTGATGCTATTTTGAACCTCCAAATTAGAGGGGGTGACCCCCTCTCACCTTGACTTGTTTGGTGGCCATCTTGGCCTTCCAAAGAGGTCCTATTTTGCATACCTTGTGGACTGATTTTGGGGCCAATTTGGTGAGTTTTGAGACCATCATATTTGATTTTCAAAGTTAGTTTGGGGCTGCCACATGTCCATCTTGTATGTGATTAAGAACCCCTTTGTATGCCCTCTAAAGGAGCCCCTCATTTGTGCATGTGTTGGCTGCATTTCCATGGTTATTTGGGCATATTTTGGCATGTTTAGTTCACTAATTTTTTCTGGTATGGAGAGGTTCCATGTGCTTCATATACTTGCCATGTAAACCATGTTTGATAGTCAAAATCGCATGCTATTTTAAGCCATCTTGCTAACACCTTTTGGCCACACTCTAAACTGTAAAAGTTCATGTTTTGGGACTTCCTTGACTTTGACTTCATGGTTCATGTTCAAATAATGCATGCTTTGTATAGCTATAAGTCATTCCATGTGCTTAATTTTGAGTTTCGGGGTTCATCTCATGCATCGGGTGCCATATTGCCATGTTTCGGGGCTGTTTAGCATCACATGTTAGTGCTGAAATCCGCATGTTTGTATGCTATATTCCATGCCTTGCCATGCTTTGATAGAGTGGCATTCATGCCTTAGGGTCGGTCCTCGATTTGCGTGCATGTGTGCACGCATTTCGAGTGTCTCATTTCCATCTAATGGCCTCTTATGTGAGTGTGGCTGAGGTCCACTTGTGTTGGTGTAAGTCCATTATGCATTGTGTATGCCATTTCATTTCATAGCATTGTGTATGCTAGGTTGTATGTTAGCGCATTGTGTATGCCATGTTACATCGTGCATCGTGTATGCCATTTCATAGCATTGTGCATGTTAGGTTGTATCTTAGTTGCATTCATGCATGTCATGCATATTGCATTATGTTTGGGATAGGAGTTAGCCCGAGCACGGGAAACGAGGGACGTTTTGTACTCCGAGTGACGGAACGTGTCTCAATTTCCAGTCACCGACACTCCGGATTATCCATGATGGAGTCTTGGTCTTGTTGTGTTTTCATGTGCATTCATTCTATATTGAGTTGTGCAATTCGACTCCTCGGCTATCATGCATCGAGATGCGTGATTGGTGGCACGAGAATCAAGGCATGCATACATATGTGAAAATACATTGCCATGCCCCTTTCTTGCTCTCTGTTGCAGCAAATCAGAAATCAGCAGCTTTCAAAAGCCTTGCACAGCATTCCGGCATCAATTGCAAACAGAGGCTAATTGGGGCATCGCAGTGGATTGCCGCGCAAAGCAGCTCAAACATGCATCATCCATCATCCGGAATAGAGTCGAGGCAGTCCCTAGCTTGCATGCTAGTTTACAGCTTTCCTAGTTTAATTTGTTAATTAATTAGGATTTTGTATTTATTCGGACTGTAACTATTCATTTAGGACTGTATTATTTATTTGGACCCTCCGAGCGAGGGCAATGTTGTAATAAGTGTGCGTGTGTGTGATGTATATCTTCCAACCCCACGTCTTTCTCCCTTTTATTTACCCGCTTATGATGGTTAGATTAGGGCATGTTTCAATTAGCATACAGTATGATAGCATGTTTGCATTCATTCATCTGTTTTGCATGCACCGGGCTCCGCGCATCATACTAACTGCATTGTATTTCAATTCCGAGTTGAATACATGTTAGCTGTAGCATTCCATATGCCATGTTTAGAATAGCCGAGTCTGGTATAGTTGCATTTTTTGCATGTGTTGCATTAGGCATTTCTGTATAGTTAGGATCATGCATGATTTCTAACATAGCTTTTGTTTTGGCTTGGAGTACTCGGTAAGTTTTTACGCTTTAGCATCCTTGCATGTATGTGAGTGACTGCCATGATAGCATGCTTACCATGAGGCTATTTGCTTATGTGATATAACTGCCTGAATGCCTGTGGGTGAAGGTTGGGTTATTTGGATTGGGACAAATCATCAACTGTGAGTTTTAAGCCCACTAGATAGTGGCGAAACCATGTTTTCTAAGCCCGCCTGAGGGTGGCAAATCCACATTTTAGCCTACTTGCGAGTAGCAAACTGTTTTCAAAACAAACATGAGATGTTTCGTTCCAATTCAGGCGACCCAGTCTATACTTGTATGCTGTGCGCATCACATAGTAAATCTAGGCTAATAACCGGAATAAGAACACATAATGTTTTTCAAAACTTGATATCATGGTTAGTAGAGGCCGATATTTGATTGGGCGAGCGGGGGTGCTCACGAAGTGACCTTCCCCAATCGTACCCAAGTTCCCGAGCCGAGGCAACTTTGGTGATGACGGACATGTGGCCTTAGGCACGAGTCAGGGTTTCCTAAATTTCTCAAAAATAAAATATTTAGGTGGCGACTCTGTATCTGGCAAAGCAGTCCATGTTTGGTACTTCTTTCAAAAATCTGTTTTCTCAAAACGATTTGCCGGATTTGGACTCTTTGGTTCAGATTACGAACCGTGACAAATTGAGTCCTGAACTGTAATGAGCCCAAAACGAACGGAACGGGGGACTCACACCCTCCCGGGGCGTTCGGGGACGTCTACAGCATTCAAGAACTTAAACGGTTTTGGTCCCCAATCCGTCACATCCTCCATAAGTACTAGGGGACAATGATCTGAGATGGTTCTTGATAATCCCCATAATTTGAGCTTAAACCTTTAAATCTATTCAGGGCTAAGAAGGAACCTATCAATTTTACTCCATTTAATCCCCTCATGAGCATTGGACCAGGTGTATTTTCTGCCAAGCATCTGAATTTCAGTCACCTCACATCTATCTATAAACTCATTGAAGTCTTTCATTCCCATTCCTTTCTTGAACACCCTACTCTTTCAACAACATTTCTAATTTCATTAAAATCACCACCCAAACACCAAGGTTTTGAGAAGCTACTTTTCCTAGTCTGAATCAAGACAATAGGAGCTCAAAAATCTAGAGGGATATCTTGGCTGTGGCAGAGTGTAGAACCAACTTGGTTCAATTTTATGTTAATCATTTCAAGATTACAGTGGGCAATGGCCTTAGAGTGAAGTTTTGGCATGATAAATGGTGTGGTGATGTATGTCTTAAAGAGGAATTCCCTAGATCATCCAAGTCATCTACTGAGCAAAGGGGATCTGTACGACTCCTTGTTGGAAAGAAAGAAAATTTAGAAAATTGGATGTTTATTTCTGAAGGCAGCTATTTGTTTGGAAGGATGAGGAACTTATCAGGCTCCGAGATGTGTTGAGATTGGCTCCATCTCTTAATCTGGATAGTGAGGACAAACCAGTGTGGTTGGCAGTCAAATCTGGTCAGTCTTTTGTATCATCATTGTACAATTACACAGCAATAGAGGCTGCGGAGTTGGGGTTTATTGGTAGGTCAATATGGGTGAACTATCTTCCACCCAAAGTGCAATTTTTTGGGTGGCTTGCTTGGAAACATAAAGTAAAGACTTGTATGTTTCTACAGAGGATTGGGATATTGGATGTGAGTGTATCGACTGATTGTGTGTTTTGCAAAAATGAGCCTGAGATAATAGAACATGTTCTTATCTTGTGCCCCATGGTTTGGAGGGTGTGGACAGGTCTGTTACAGTGGTAGGGCATGCTTTGGGTCGTGCCAAACTCAGTCGAATGTCTGCTGCACTGGTGGGCTGGAATTTGGCTTAACAAAGCAGATGGGAGAATCTAGAAGGCCATTTCACTTGTAGCTTTTTGGTCAATTTGGAAGTGTAGAAATGATTGTGTATTCAATGGTGCTCAACCAAAAATGGGAGAGTTAGAGTTGCTATTTGGCTCAAGGCTTCATTCAAAGACCTCAATTTCTCTGTTACTGATTTTCTGTTCAACATTTATCAGATTAGGAAATGTATTGGTAGAAGGGTGTGAATTTGTCCATTTGCTGTGATGAACTATACTGGTGTTGCTGTGATGCTGAACGGTGTGTTTTGCACTGGTGTAACTAGTCTATCGTAGCGTTGCTGTTATGCTATGATGCTGGTTTGTGAGCAGTGGCATTTTGCTGGGAAGTGATGGGAGCTTCAATTAAGTCTGCTGTTGATGGGTGCTCTGCTTGGCCACTGTAACATCCTGAACTGAGATGTAGTGTTGCTGTGATGCTGGTCTGTGAGCAGTGGCATTTTGCTGGGCAATGATGCTGTGTTCTGATGTTGTGTACTAGTCTTACTGGAATTATCTGCTGCAGATTTTGCTGTGAAGTCATATGGTTCTTGGTGTTGATTTTTGCTTTCAACAGTCTACCATCCCATTGCTTTTTGATACTGTGCAACAAGGAAATTGCAAATTCCTACTGGCTTATGTTTCCCGAGCCAAAGTGAGTGAGGAAAGTGCTGGTTGGTTGTGTGCTGGTTGGTGTTTGCTTGATTAGAAATGGGAAGGCTAAAATGTTGTTATGATTAGAAATGGGAAGGCTGATTGGTTGTTCTGTTTTTGTGATCATCTAGAATGCAAATGGATTAAGGGGAGTTCATTGGGATGGCTGAAGTTTCTACTTTATGTGTAAGTTTTGCAGGCTCTGTTGTGGCTGCTTTGCTGTTTGGTGTCCAAACCAGCAAGCTGCTTTTAAGTTTCACTCTTCCTGGAGTTCTTGTTCAGGCTAGTTTAGAGCTCACACCTTTTTTTCTGTTTCTCTCTGTTGGTTTCTCACAAATTAGGAGGTTGGAGCTTTCTTTAGCTCCAAGCTCCTCTTTATTGATGTAACTTTTCATACTTGTATGTGTTTGTCATCAATAAAGCCTTTCCTTTTGCCGATAAAAAAAAAAAAACACTACGCCAAAACAGGGCATTAACGGCGGTTTTTTTAACGGCGGTAACGAAAACCGCCGTTAAAGGTACTATTAACGGCGGTAATGAAAACCGCCACTAAAAGTGTCTTTAACGACGGTAATGAAACCCACTTTTAACGGCGGTAACGAAACCGCCGTTAATGCCCACTTTTAACGGCGGTAACAAAACCGCCGCTAATGCCCAACCATTACCGCCGTTAATGACGGCGGTCTTTGCCGGCGGAGCTCCGGCGAAACTCCGGCGTGCTTCGGCGAAACCATCTACAATAAAGTAAAAGTAATGTTTAAATATTTATTTAGGGAATATATTTCATGAAGAGTGGCTGTGGCAGAGTGGTTGGTGTGGGTGGATGAGAGGTCTCGGGTTCAAAACTTGGGGAATGCAAGAAGAAAGAATTATTTTTTGAAAAATTTGAACCTATTTACGGCGGTAAAAAACCGCCGTTTTTGGTCCTATATTACCACCGTTTTTGGTCGACTTTTAACGACGGTAGTTTACCTTTTTACGACGGTTTCACTTTTTCCGACACGCGTATAAACGGCGGTAACAAAACCGCCGTTAATACCGCCGTTAAAGGCTTTAACGGCGGTTTTACAGCCTTTAACGGCGATAAAAAACCGCCGCTAAAGCCCAATTTTGACGTAGTGAAAAATTTCACATGTAGGAACCAATATAAAATTTGATAGAAAGTGGAAGAATACAAAATATAATTCACCCTTGAAAATTACATTTACACATCTCTTGATCAAGGGAGGCTCAAAAGAAATCCTTGTGACGTCTATATATGTTTATATT
The DNA here is from genome assembly GCA_030407325.1 of Camellia japonica. Lineage (NCBI taxonomy): Eukaryota > Viridiplantae > Streptophyta > Magnoliopsida > Ericales > Theaceae > Camellia > Camellia japonica. Next base: position 62,761,347 of record JAPPVO010000024.1, read on the forward strand.
TATTTCATTTTTTTAATAGGAGGGGAATTTTCAAAATGGTAAAATTTAAAAAGAAAATATCACATCACTAAAGTGTGAAAAAATAATTATATATTAATAAAAAAATTATAAATATTGATAATTTAATTTATAAGCTTTTCCATGAGCTTGTATTTTTTTTTTCTTTTAAAAATATTGTCACGTAATGTCCCCAAATTTAAAACCAGTCATCACTTTAATAAGAGATTGTCATCATTTACAAATCGACTTTTCAGTATAATGAAAAAAATAATAAAAAAAATAAAAGAATTATGTGATACAAACTAATAAACTTTCTTAACACAGTAACAAACACAACGCTATACTATCATATTATTGACGTAGATTTTATTTAAGATTCTAAAATTTTATTATTATATATGTCACATCAATTAATAATTTTAATTTTTTTTTTGTTAGTAAAATTTATTAGTTGACTACCAATCACATCTGGGGTGCACTTTTAAACAGATTACCGTTTCTTTTCCATGGTCATGGTGGGTTTTTATTAAGGAGCTCTTAATTAGCCTTTGCCAAATGGCTGTGGCCTGGCACACTTTTGGGCTTTTTTAATCCAACTCAATTCACATATAATTTTTATTTTCTTCTTTTATTTTTCATATTTTTTTTATTATAAATAATTATTTTATTAAAAAAAAAAAGTCTCGTGAAAAATTATAAGAATGATATTGTTCAATATACAATGAGGACCCACTTTCCAAAAAAATTATACAGGACCTGTTTCATGTTCAATATAGACTTTTTACTTTAGAAGAAAAGACTTGTGTTATCTATCTATAAAAAATAAAAATAATAAAAAAAAGACCTATAAAAATAATTTTTATTTACAAAAATGATATTAGGATATTATTCTTCTAGCATATTTTGCATAATTTATTTATTTATTTATTTATTTTTAATGATAGAATTTAGAATCTTGTCAAAATTCTTCTTTCAAGTTTTTCCATCTTCTCCAACAGCAATAACTCATACAAACATATTTACAAGAATTTCATAATATATATAGGATTGTTATACCCAGATAACCAATTCACACATTCACCAAAAGTATCAACCTATCTATATTAAAGGTTTAAAAATACAACATACAATCCTCAACCTTATACACTGAACCTTAAACTATCTATATATTCTATATCAGCTATGAGAAAACACAAGTCCTATATGCAGCTATATAACTGTCCTAACTGCTCTTTTATCTTTACACTAAGCATGAATCTCCTCTCTTCCCCAAGCTGAACAAAGGAGGTAATAGAAAGAGAATTAGACAAACTAAAACCAATTTTATCCCAAAAAGAAGTTATTTTCACAGAAACGGATCACAGAATACATAGAAGTGAGAGCAATGTTACGGACACAGAATTGGTGCATAAAAAAATACCCAAAATTTTAATGTGGTCAACCATATAAGAGTTGAATTTTAATTGCACATTATTTTTTTGGCTATTTTTCTATGCATGAATTCTGTGAACATATTTTTACTGCACCAGGGATAAGTCCCACGCTGTGACCTACACACTATGGGACTCATATTCTTATGAGTATTCTGTGATCCTTTTCTATGCACGCAGAATTGTTGTTTTTCTTCTCCTTCCTCCAAGCCATGGGCTTTTAAGTCACCTATACCTGCAATGTTTTTGACAATCTCTTAGGGTGGTGATAGAGAGTTTTGAAGAGTGGTAGTTTCTTCAAATTCTTCATCATGCTACAAAATCATGTAACAATTGAGCAGCAAACCTCTTCCTGTCTTGAATGTTGATGCTCTCATACCCGGTATTCGAATGGGAAGCTTGTTGTGGACTGTTGATGATACCATTGTAATGACTCTCCATAGTTCCCATATTAAGCCTACTTCCCAACTGAATGTTGCTCTGGTTGTTGGAGAGGTAGTTTTGCTGATGCGTCAAGTTTTCACAGTGAGGAAGGCCAAGAGTGAGTGAAAATCCACTTCCTTGATTATGGTATCCCGTTGTTGCCAATTGCTCATGATCAAATCTTTCGATTTCGCCAATCGGGTACATGCCAAATGAGTAGCTGTTCTTGATTCCTTTGTCTGTTTCGCCCCGCGATTTCGTATCCATGTCCATTGAAAGGATACTACTCGGCGAATTCTGTTTATCTGAATTTCTCGGCTTCTTTGGGCTTCTTTGACCAATCCCTTCCATGTCTGATGATCTCATGAGGGAGGTGAAGTCAGTTTGAGGTTGAACGGATCCTCCGAGGGGTGGTGTTGAAGCGGTTAAATTTGGAATTTCAGTGGGAGAACTGTTGTGGTTGATTGGTTTTTCTTGCTTGGATTTGAGAGTATTGCTTTGAGTTTGATCCATTTGAAAACTACTGTTTTCTTGCACAGCAGTGGATTTTGACCCTGACTCCTTGTTCTCAGAACCATTTTGTTCTTGATCCTTCATTTCTTCCATGTACATTTCCTCCACCATAGGCTTCCATAGCCGGACTCGAGCATTTATGAACCAATTAGACACCTGCATTTCATATCACAATTCTTTTATTTTTTACGATCCTTTTGTTCTGGAAAATATTTTTTGTGCATTTTCTAGCATTTAATACCATCAGAAATGAAGGTTAACATAAATTTTTTTTTATTCCATCGGTCAAAAATAAGTAAATTTATTTTAAAGGTGAAAAACGTTTTTCATTTATTATCAACGCCACCATCCTACCTCCATCACCCTACTGCAAGGATTTGAATATTGATTGTTACATAAGTTTTAGATTTTTGATACTGTTATTGACTGATGTCGGTTGATATACAATTATATTGCTAATATTAATATGTATCCTGATACTCTTATTTACAACCATGACCTATTGCCACTGCCCCACCACAGCCACCTCTACACCAATACTATCACAACTACTAGCACATTCATTTCAAGGTGTGAACCAATAATGGAAAAAACATTTTTTATAAAAAAAAATTCTCAAAAAATAAACAAAACATTAGGTTTAATGCAACTGCCCATTGAAAGATAAAATAAATAAAATTGAAGTAGAAGCTAATTGATACCTGGCCCCTAGTAAGCCCTGTTTGCTTCGCAAGCATGTGTTTGTCTGAATCTTTCGGATAGCTGTGTACCAAAGTAGTCAATTGTTACAAATGAAGTAAATACCATATGATACTACATATGGTAATGGTAATTGAAAAAAAAAAAAATGGACCTTTAATTGATTAAATAAATCTAAAAACACAGTTGTCGATTACAGAACTAGACACAGTCAGATTCTGTAATAAGAGTTTTGTGTTTGTAATAAAACTGTAGAACACTTACGGATGAAGGAAGTGTTCAAAGAGCCAGGCACGAAGAACTGAAACAGCTTTTTCGGGCAATCCTCTTTGAGGTCTCCAAGCATTGTGTTGGACTTGGATCATTCCGAATTGTTGTAGAGCCCGTTGTTGACGAAGTTCTTGATCAACAAACTTAAGTCTTGATCCCTCAGCCTTCACTCCTGAGCTATCGTCTTCACCTAGGCTCTTGTTCGTGGCTTTGATTTGCGCGGTAATCACATCTTTTAGACAACGGAATTGCTTTGAAATCGTTTGTAAAGCAAGGGCAGTGTATGATTTCGCTGATCCAATTCCTGCTGCCTGCTCAAATGATGATACTACTCTCTGCATTTGGTGATGGTACTGTCTGTATCTTTGCTCAACCTTTCAAATTTTACAAGAAACATACACAAATCAGTTTAGAAACATGTGTTAATTAGCAACATGCTCTCATTTTCATTCTCTGGTGTAGCAATATGGCAATCATGCTCTCAGAAAAGAAGATGTAATTGGAGAACACAAAATCGATTTCGTGGCATGCACAGAGCTGATTCACAATACTAACCCAACCCAACATTTCTTGCCAATTAGGGTTTTAAATATTAGCCATTGCGGGATTTTAGACTTTTTGATACTATTATTTATTGATATATATTTGATATTGGTCGATCTATGACCGTATCACCAATATTGATACACAACTTGATACCGTTAATTAAAACCATGCTGCTAACTCAAAAAAAAAAAAAATTTACATACTAGCAGATCCAGTAATTTCTTGGCATTAATTGTGAGTTACATGGTTGATCAATCAAAGCATCAAATATCATAGGAGATAGGAAAGTTAAACCTCATGAACCCACCAACCCCACCACTGGTAGTAAATGAGTTTGGCTATGCCAACTTGTCCAAGTTAAGTAGAATTGAAACTCTATTCAATTTTTTTTTTTTTTTTTTGTAATTTATTTCTTATTTATTTGGTCTGGTCCAGATTGGACCTACACAACTCAAACCCAAACTAGTTTTCAATATATTATTATTATTTTCAGAAAACAGATTATGAAACCGAAACAAAACAGACCGAACCAATAACAAAATCAAACTCTATATGAGATCATCAAACCATATTTAATTTCCATTTAACACAGACCCAACTCAAAATCAAAAAGATTAAATAGTTTGTAAATTGTAAAAGTAAACAAAAAAACAAGAAATATGACATGTTTACCTCATCAAGCATGTTAACAAGCTTTGCCTTCTTCATCTGAATCTCCTGCCTCTGAGCTGCGGTGAGCTCGGCCACACTCTTCACACTACTTTCGCCTCCAGTTGAACCATCACAGCCACCGGTCACCACCGTTGATTCTCTCTTCATCTTCATCTTCTCTTTACTCCCCTCTCCGGTGTCGAGCTTAATTTCCTTCCCCACATTAACAACTTCATCAAGAACTTGCTGTGCAGCTTTCAAGTACTTTGAACCCAAAATCACACTTTGCAAACTAGAGATTCCATTAGAGACTGATGACGGCGAGCCACCAGATCCACGGACATCGTCATCGCTGCTCGCCGGAGGTGGCTGCCCGGAAATTTCATGTTCTCCGGCAAGTGACCTGAAACCCGGGTTTTGGGAGGAATTCAGGCTTAAGGACAGACCCTGCTGTTGATGGGCGGTGGTGTTGGGTGACACCGCCACCACTGGTCTCCGAAACCCTAATTGTGACAAAACATCACCGGAATTACTAGCCACTGTGGCTCCGGCGGTGGTTTGATCAACGCTGTTCCATAGATTGTAATGGAAACGAGGCACCATGCCGTGGAGGGTTGGAATTTCATGGACCGATGGACGGTTAGGATCGTCTGAATTGGTTGATCCGACGGTCGAGAGGGGGATACCGACAAAGTGGTGGTTTTGGGGTGGTGGCGCGTGTGATATACTTGCGTTGTGGAGCGCGTTTCCGGCGGCGGAATTCAAGAAAAACATGTTGGCTTGTTGTTGTTGATGTTGTTGTGTGTCAGAATAAGATGAGTAGTTACTAGGGTTCATCAGATAAAGTGTTTGCAGAGTGTCAGCTTGGATTTCCGAGCTTCCATGAAAGTATGTCGCCATCAATTTTCAAAACCCAAATCTCAAAAACACTGAAACTGAAACTGAAACTTGTCAGATCGGAAAATTATTCTTTATCCTTCTTGTCTCTGTCAGACCACCACCATGAATCTGACAATGGAAGAAAGTGAGAGAGAAGAAAGTAATGATGAAACCACAAAATACCCTAAAGATTGCAAACATTTTCAACACAAACCCACAAATTATAAACTTAAAAAACTGATCTAAACCATGGATTCAGAGGAATTGGATATAGATGGCTATTGTAGAAGGAGAAGAAGAAGATGTATAACACGTGAGCAAGCTCTTTATATATATATATGCAAAAGATAAGGAAAAGAGAGATGGATTTGTTTAAGGTATTTGTTAATTGTTTACTTACAGTGACAGGAAACCCATCAAAGATCATCACCATAATTTAAAAGAGAGAGAGAGAGAGAGAGAGAGAGTATACATCAGAGGACACTCACATGTCTATCTAACTGTCTGTTTTGGTAGCTTAGGCATTGGAGGAGTTGATCTCTTGTCAGACTCAGTTTTCTGCAACTCTCCGACTGAAAAGGAAAAGGAAAATAAATAGAGAGAGAGAGAGAGAGGGGTGGGGTTCAAGCTTTATTGGAGTCTCGCAATAAAAGATGCCCTGCTTGTGATATTTATGAGCTTTTTCTTTGGATGGGAAAATTCAACGATAGAAAAAGAAAAGAAAATAATTGAGAGGTTGTGAATTTCACTGAGCATTTAAATTATTGATGTAATTGATTTAAGATGAACTTCAGTAATAATCAATTATTGCAAGAGTAATCATATAGAGTTACAATTTTTTTTAATATAAAATTTATATAAAAAATTATGTGGTTTATAATTTTAAAAATATTATTATCACATTACTGTTATTTTTTTTTTGTGGAGTAAGGATCATCTATCCCCAAATAATTCTGTCATTCTATCCCAATTCACTCACTGCCATTGGATCATATGAAATTTCCAAGATGTGAAAATCTCAAAACATATCTAACGGTAAATGTATCATGTAATTAAATGTGATCAAAAATTAAGAAAATTGTGACTTGAATAATGTGTTAAGTCTCATTTAGGAACAAATTATTTTAGTAACTTTTTGACTTTTTACGAAAAGATGTGCAGAAAAATTGAGAGAGTAATGTGATAATTTACAGTAACTTTTTGACTTTTTAACTAAAATATATAGTTGTCAAATGAGACCTTAGTAATAACTTTTTAGGTAAATTATGCAAATAGTCCCTGTAATTTACACGACGTGTCAATTTGGTCTTTGTAGTTTCAATTTACTCGATTTTGCCCCTTAATTTAACAGATTGTGTCATTTTAGTCCAATAAATAACGGTTGTTAAATTAATTTCCTCACCAAACTTCTAGGGTTGAGCTTGCAGATAATTGAGCTCTCTTCTTGGTGCCAACCTAGTTGGGATTGGGTTAGTTTACTATGATGCTTGCTGCTCTTCCCCTCATTTATTTGATGTAATCTCATCTCTTGTATGATTTTTCATCAATAAAAGGTTCCTTTTTTTGCTGATAAAAAAAAAAATTTAATAGAAGGCCAAACAATGTGTCAAATTTTTTTTTTTGAATGGCGAAACAAATGATCTCTACTGATGAAGCATACGACGTATGACAAAATACATCAATAAAGAGGGGCTTGAAGCTAACACAAGCTTCAAGCACCAGTTGGCAAGGAACCAACAAGAACAGAACAGTAAAAACAGAACTGCTATGAACAAAGCCAAACCAGAGCAGAACAAACTGCCATGAAACAGAACCAGCACCTAAACGAAGCACTACAAGACTGCCATGACCCTAAATAAACCAAAACCTGCGGCCAAGAACCATGAAGCAGAACCACTTCTGCCTGAAGGCACTACTGAAAATAGACAGAACCAAGATAGAACAGAAACAGAACCAAAAAACAATAGCAACCAATTAACTCTTCCCAGAATCCACCAGACAGAGCACTACTTATCCAGAACCAGTACCTGAATGAATCAGAACCTACGGCCATGAACACAGCTGCCTGAAGGCACTACTGACAAAAACCTCAACATATTAGATTACCATGCCAAGAGCATTATCAACCAAAGCAACTTAAGAGCGAATGCAGTGCCTTACACCAGAAACATTGAAGAGAAAATCATTAATGGAGAATGGAAAATGATTGGAAGAGGACTTTAACCAGATCGCTAGCCTGATGATGATGAGATCCTGCAGCAACTGAGTGTTAAGTTGGGAGGCTTGAAAGAGACACTCGTTTCTGATCTTCCAGATGGACCAGAGGGTGACCAAAGGAATGGCACGCCAGACTCTCCTCTCATTTTTCTTGCAGATGTACCCTGCCCACCACTGCAACAGGTCTTCAACAGAGACAGGAACCATCCAGAGAATTCCCTACCATTGTAATAACCCAGTCCAAATTCTCCACACTAAAGGGCAGTGAATCAGAACATGTTGGACAGATTCCTGCTGTGATTTACAGAAGAGACACGAGGTAGAAGTCGAACTATCCAATACACCAATCCGTTGCAAGAAGACAGATGTTTTAACCTTGTATTTCCAAGCGAGCCAACCGAAAAATTACACTTTGGGTGGCAGATAGTTGAGCCAAACCAAACCACTAGAATTAACAGTGTTGCCCAAGGCAAGGTTAGAATGATTATAAAGAGTGGAAACAAAAGACTGACCAAGATTTAGTGCTGCCCAAACTGCACTGTCATCAACTCCTAGATTCAAGGAAGGGGAGCTGCTATGGTGGTAATAAGTCTGTATAGCTCATCATTTTCCCATTCGAAGAGGGCTCTCCTGAAGGTAAACAGCCAAATGGAAGCTGTGTTTGACACAAAATCCTTGAGAAGTCCCTCCTTACTATTGGACAGGTTGAAAAGTCTGGAAAATTCATCTTTGAGGCAAAGAACCCCACACCATTGATCATACCAAAACTTAATTCTACGGCCATTCCCCACTTTTAACTGAAGATTACTAACATAGAACATTAGGAGGGACTTATGCTTATCTGCTGCTGCCACAATGCCACTCCAGATATTAGAATGATGATTACTTGAGTAGAGGTTTGGAAGCCATGTCCCTCCTAGAAACTTGAATTTACTACATAAGACCTTCTTCCATAATGAATCATGATCTGAGGCAAACCTCCACTACCATTTGAGTAGTAAGCACACATTCACATATCTTATTCTTTTGATGCCCAATCCTCCTTGCTTTATGCTCTTTGTTACCTCCGTCCATTTAACAAGATGTATCCTTCTCTTTAGATCTGGGCCTCCTCAAAGAAATGAAGCTTGAATTTTGTCTATCTCCTTAGCTACACCTTCAGGTATCTTAAACAGAGATAAGAAAAACACTGGCAAGCTTGACACATTGTGAAAAATACAGGGATCAAATTGACATATTGTTTGACTTTTCGTTAAATTAACTTAAAAATCGTTATTTATTGGACTAAAATGACACAATCTGTTAAATTAATGGACAAAATCAAGCAAATTGAAATTACAGGGACCAAATTGACACATTGTATAAATTTCAGGGACTATTTGCATAATTTTTGCTAACTTTTTTATATTAAAAACCATGTTAATGAGTTTTTGTTTTAAGATGATTTAAATTTTTTTTTTTGTATATAATTAAATTATGTTTGTTTTTTTTTTGTATACAGTGTAATACTAATGTACAACAATTCTACAAGCTACTTTTTATTTACTGTCTGTGTTTGTGATTAGTGTTGTGTGTTAGGTATGCATGCAATGGATGAATGACAAGAAACTTTCAGTGACCTGATCCCCCTCCTTTTCAAATCATTTGATGCAGCCACGTTTGGCTGTGGAAACCCACCCCTCAAAAAACAAATTTAAAAAAGAAAACTTTTAATAGGTGAATTTATTATTTAATAGCTCTAATGATAATTAATAAATTTTTTCATTAAATATTATTAAAAATGTCACTAATTATTAATTTTTAACGATAATTTAAAAATTTTATCACAAAAATATCATTAATTATAAGTTTTTAGCGACAGTTTAAAAAATCGTCACAAAAAAGTCACTAATTTTTAATTTTGGCAACATTTAAAAAAATTCATCATAGAAAAATGTCACTAATTGTAAGTTTTAACGAAAATTTATAAAAATCGTGACAAAACAAGTTATTAATTGACAATTTTTAGCAACATACAAAAAATCATTACAAAATTATTTTTAACAATGATTTTACTATGATTTATTTTCAATAGGACTTGATGAAAATTAAATCAAACTATATTAGGACTTATTGGTTGTTTATCCAATAAAAATTTACACGTATTATCACAAAAGAATAGATTAATGAAAAAATTTATTAATTTAATTATTAAAATTTGTAAGATTTATTACTGAATTGATTTTTTTTTTAAAAAAGGTACACTCGGCTGTGATTTTCTCAAAAAAAAAAACAAAACAAAACAAAACAAAAAAAAAAACAAAACAAAAACGAGAGTGTAGTGTTAGAAAAATAATTATAAATTAATAAATTTTTTTGTTGATAATAATTAAAGTTATTGTTTTCTTTTAATAATTATATAATTATTTTTCTGACAGTATATTAAATTTTAATTTTTCTCTAATAAAGTCTAGAAATTGGGATAGGACAAAAGACGCATACAGTTGAAAAACGAGGAAACGTCTACTTCCACCATAGCTTAAAATAATACTTGTGAAAAAGAATGGTTGGAGAAGAGGTCCTCGCCTTTTGGGTAAATTATTGATTCATTTCGATTACGAAGTGATATTATTTATGTGATTTTTTTTTAGGACATTTGATTCAAAAGTCTACGTTTTAATTTTGTTTGTCTAAAAGTTCTGACGTTGAAACATTTAGGCCTTGTTTGGGAACCTTTTTTTTTAGCCAAAAAATCAAAAAGTTATTAAATTAGTCAAAAAGCCAACAACCTATACCAAAAAGTCAAAGATTCTCTTTTCTCTCTACTTTTTGCACATCTTTTCGTAAAAAACCAAAAAGTCATCCCAAACATACTAGCTTTTTTTAGCTCATATTTTAGCCAAATAGCCAAAAAGTTACTAAATTAGCCTGTTCCCAAATGAGGCCTTAGTCTAAAAAGACAAACTCAATAAAAATGATCAAAATACCCTTCATTAGATATCTATACACCACGGTCCAAACCCTCTTACTCACTCCTTAGATCTCTCTCTCTCTCTCTCCCCTCTTCAGATTCGTTGCTGTCATCTCGCTGTCGCCATTTCCTCTTGCTTTCTCGACGTCGTCGCCCTCTCGTCGTCGCATTTGCGTTGCCATCAACAGTTGATCAAGTTTGAGCACGAAATAATCTGGTTCGTATAATTCTGTTGATCAAGTTTGCACTCCTCCAAACGTTGTCGTCTTATCATTTGAAAACAAAAACGTCAGCCAGCCGACAGATGTGTGCCGAAAACCTCTATGATACTTAAGTCAACAAATAGAAAATAGACACAAAAGTTCTATGAATTCGAGAGTATGAATTGCAATACTTGGAAATAGGTGCAGTCATAAGCTTTTATAGATTCTTCGTGGCACAATCCTAGTAGGACTCTAACTCTCTTTAGCAGAGTCCTCCTAGGAGTCACATTCCTTAAGGATAATGCTTATCCCTGGGTTACCCTCATCCCTGCCAACCAAGTGAGATGGCCAGAACTCTTTGCTCAGCTATTGCTGCGCTCAATCGAGCTATATTACTTTGTTCTACTTCTAGTCGAGCTGTGCTAAACTTGACCAAAAAGTGACGTTTTGCCGAGCTACGTCTAGCTCGGCCTTCTCTATTGAAGTCGCCTCAGTCCGTTTACTGACCGTGCACAAATAACTAGGGCCATGCCCAAACTACCATTTTTGACCAGCCCAACACAGGTTCAATCCAAAACTGAGCTACACGAGCTCTTATCTTGGCCTATTGCGTGGCCCAACTTCCAAAGGTAATCTTACCTAGCTCGACCCAATTAGTTTACACAAATTACCCTCTCAATTCCATATCTAAATTCTTTTTTAGTTCGTAAATTGTTGACTCCATTGCCACCTTCTGTAGATCTGTATTTGTGTTGAATTTATCTCAATTCCTTATGTATTTGTGTTGAATTTGAATGAATTTTGTCATAATTAGGAATCAGATGATGGAAATCGGTAGAGAGTTATAGTACTTGTGGTTATCCCTCTCGTTGTGTGTGTGTGTGTGTCTATCTGTTGTGCATTGGACATAAAATGCTGTGTTTGATCTAAAATAGAACATATTATATTTTGTTTGATACAAAAATTGAACAGATAGGTCAAAATTTGAATAAATAAAATTATATGATCAAAATTGAAGTAGATAAAATCAAAAAATTGAATAGATAAGATCAAAATTTGAACACATAGATTAAAAATAAGCTTAGAGATTTAACGGATAGATTCAAAAAAATTCAACAGATTGAGAAAGAAAAGAGAAAAGAGAAAAGAGAGAGAGAAACAGATAGAGAAAGAAAGAGAAGTAGCGAGAGAAAGTTCAAAAATAGTTTGAATTTGAGCAGATAGAAAAAATAAATTATAAAAATTTAATAGATAGGTTAAAATTTAACAAATAGACAAAAAATTTGAACAGATAGAAAAAAAACTTGAACAGATAGTCATCAAAAAGTTAAACAGATAAAAAAGGTGAAGGGGTAAAATTGAAAATAAAATATTCTCCAAGACTTCTCACCAAATTATTTTACAAAACGTGAATCTATCAACAACAAAAAATATCTTTGGACCTAATACTTTAGATGATTGTTAAAGTGAAATTTTCACTATTTTTCTTTTATTTTAAAAGGGAAAAATCTTTGTAGGATGTAATGTTTATTGCGTTTTTCTACAAAAAATTAAAAATAATTTTATGCATTTGTAATTAGTTTTAGTCAAATATCTTGATATGTAGATATCTTAAATTTTATGAGTGAAATAATATCAACACTCAATATGTGTGTTGTGATTTTTTATTAGCTCTCAATATTATGTGTGGAATGACACATGATACTCCTCAACACTCAAATATTTTTTGTTGGGATTCTTTAAAAATTTTATGGATATAATTAGGGATACATGAATTATTTAGTTTATTTTTTATTTTTTATTTATTTTTATTATTTATCTATAGAGGGGGCTTACATCATCACATGGTGTAGACTTCATTATCAAAGCATCATATTGATCAAAAAAATTATAATCGAATGATCCAATCATATTTGTTATTAAAAAAATGCTTGGTTATTATATTTTAAAAATAAATAATTTATTATTTTAAAGCCAAATATAGTTTGATCTTATGATTACTATTGATTGATGAGTCTAATTTTTGGCATATCTTAAAAGCGCAATCTATTTCTATAAACAAATTATCAAAATAGTCTTGTGATTAACCTATCAAGGTTCAACAGCACAATCTATTTCTATAAACAATCTCATTCCAAGTGTTACGTGTACACAATATATAATAAATCCACATACATATATATGTGGAGAAAAAGGATGAAAATATTGTTTTCATACAAAAAAAAATCATATTTGTATATATAAAATTCATCAAATTTAAAAATTAATGAAATCTAAAGTTTCATTGCATCCCCAACTTATTCAGTCAAAATTTGACATAAGCCCCGTTTGGGATGTTTATTTGAGTTAAAATAGTTATATAGGACAAAATATCATATTTAATCTATAATTATTTTATTTTTTTCTCATAAAAAAATTAAAAAGTCTATTCTAAACGGTAATTTTTAATCTCAAAATAAAATAATTAAAAAATTAAAAAATCAATCCAAATTCCAAATCAACCCATAAACATATCCCCACCACAGTTGTGTTAGAGATAAGAAATTCAGACCCAAAAAAAAGTTTTAAAATAAAATTTTAAAAAAACAATTATGTCTTGTCAGGTTCTTTCTGGAGATTGTCCTCGCCTGTCAGTGCTACTTTAACTTCTCACAAGAAAAGGACTTCATGGGAAAGTAACTGAGAGAGAGAGAGCGAGAGTGAGAAGAGGGCGGAATTAAGATCCTCTCTCTTTGCATTATTTTCTATTTGTATTTAGATCTAATTTTAATAATTCGAATCGTTCATATTTTAAGATTTATTTATTATATCATACATGTAAAAAATAAATTGATCGAATATCAAAAAGTATATATTCGGAAAAATCGAACTAAAAATTATTTTTTTAAAAAATTTAATAAACAGTTTTTTGAAAACATACTTTCTGATATTCGATCAACTTAATTTTTTACAGATATGATATACTGAATAAATCTTAAAATATAAACGGTCCAGATTATTAAAATTGAATTTAAAAATGGATCAGAAGGCCCTACAAGTAAAAAAAATATAAGGAAAAAGTGTAAGGAGGGTATCTTGGGGTGTGGTTGTGTTCAAAGCAGTGATTGCATAAAACATAGGTCAATTAGGTTGTACATCTTAGGAAACATGTAGATGACTAGGTGTTTATGCTATTTGAATCATGTGAGCTATTGAGGTATGTTTAGATTGCTATACCATCCCATCATGAGTTTAGGATTGAGCTATTTGCTATAATTGTGAATGTGAAAGTCATATGGAGGAATTGGCACATACAACATCAAAAAGACATTTTCTTGATGGAGTCTTCTTCCAAGGTATGGAAAGAGTGATGATTTTTCACTCTTTTGTTTGTTTATTATTTATTTTTATCACATGATTTGTTATTGTTGTAATGCCAATCAATATAAGTGACAAAACTTAGGATAATTGTTAAGATTGTAAGTACATATTATATGTATTTGTATAAATTTTTATAAATATATATAAATTATTTTAAAAATTTATGTTAGTTTTTATAAATATATGTAAATTAATTTTTAAAAATTGAAAAATCATGAGTTACGTATATTTGTGAGAATTTATATAATTTTATAATGTATTTTACGTATATTTGTAAAAATTTATGCAAATATATATGGATGCACCTTACACACCTAAACACTTTTGATTTATAAATTTTGGCATCATAACATTATTATATGTTTTGACGACTTTGTTTGCTTGAGTTTTTATAATTTATTTTTAAAAATAATTATTAAAAATTATTTTTTGTTTATGGACCCTGCGCCCGCCGGCCGGGGGGGGGGGGGGAGAGTACTTTTTTTTTAACAATTTTCAAATTTGTTAATTTTTTTAGGAACAATTTTGTCTTAAAAAAAGAATAAAGAATCTCAATCTAGGCCATGATATGGGACGACGCAAAGAATCTTTGTAGATGGGATCACTTCACATTTAACAAATTTTATAAGAAAAAAAATTAAACTAAACAACATTCATTTGGTTTGATTTTGAATTTTCAAAACCAATTTAAGTTATTTTAATTTTTGGTGTTTTGTTTTCTTTAGGAATTTTTTTGAATACTTTAGTCATTTGTTTTATATGCAACTTGTACTTAGAAAGTAAAATATTTATAAAAAAAAATCTATTATGCATTTTGTACTTAGTGAATTTTTAAAATATTTTTCATAAATAATTTATTTTTAAAATGTATCCAAATTAAGTGGAGCTAAAAAGTAATATAATTTTCTTAAAATACAAAATAAAAACTTATAAATATTTTTAAAAGTTGTTAACCGTAATTTAAACTTGTAAACAATTGGTCTCTAATGGTTGTGATCCGAATTTGATGGGGTCCTTTAATTTGTTTTAATACATTTAAACTATATTAAATAAAATATTAACATCATACATTAAAAAATAAAAATTGAAGGGTTTTTCATAACTTGATGGGGTCATCTCTCACTTGGAGTCCCTGCCCACAACTATTTGAACATCTTTTTCCCATTAGGGGACTTATTTTTTGTGTTAATAGTGTTAATTTAATGATTTATGTATTTATTTTGTTTTATTTTTGGTAGGTGTCAATAAAATTAAAGTAGGATAATAATACCTTATTTGGAAACATATTATTTTAGGGGTAATTTGGCAACATCATAAAAAAAAGGTGCAAAAAGTTAAAAAAATCTTTGGTAGCGCTTGGTTGTGTTTTGGAATTGTGATTCTAATAAAAAAAATTTCAAAATTCATAACAAAACAAATTTTCTCAAAACTCAATTCAAAAATTATTTTCAAAACTCATAACCAAACACACAATTCAAACTCTTTTCAAAACTCAAAATCAAACTCTTTCAAAACTCTATTTTTTTTTAAAAAAAAATCAAAAAAAAAAGTTTTTATTTTTTAAAAAATTATTTTTAGAATCATGATTTGAGTGTGGAATTGTGTTTTGAGTTATGAGTTTTGAAAAGAGAAGATTTGTTTAGTTATGAGTTTTGAAAAGAGTTTTAAGTTGCATTTTGATTTTTGAGTTGTATTTTGAAATTTTTTAGATTTATTTTTTTAAATATTTAAAAATTTTCTTAATTTTATTTTTTTAGGGTAAATATTTTATATTTTAAATATTTATTTATTTATTTTAATGTTCAAACAAATTTTCTCAAAACTCAATTAAAAAACTATTTTCAAAACTCATAACCAAACACACAATTTAAATTCTTTTCAAAATTCAAAATCAAACACTTTTCAAAACCCTATTTAAAAAAAATTTGAAAAAATAGTTTTTATTTTTTATAAAAATTATTTTTAGAATCATGATTTGAGTGTGGAATTATGTTTTGAGTTGAGTTTTGAGTTGCATTTTGATTTTTGAGTTGTATTTTGAAATTTTTTTGATTTATTTTTTTAAATATTTAAAAAATTTCTTAATTTTATTTTTTTAGGGTAAATATTTTATATTTTAAATATTTATTTATTTATTTTAATGTTGACTATATTTCATACATTTGTGTACTATATTTTTTAAAAATATTTTAAATATTAAAAAAAATTTAAAAATTATTTTTTTATTTTAAATATATAATTTTTATTGTAAATATTTTTTATTATTTTATTTTATTTTATAAATTTATTTTTATTGTTATGTATTTGGTTACGATTTGAGTGTGGAGTTTTGAAACTAGTGTGGAGTTTCGAGTTATGTGTTAAATTATGAGTTTTAAAAATAATTTTTAAATTGAGTTTTGAGTTATGTGTTTATTTACAATTTAAGAGTGGAGTTGTGTTTTGAGTTTAAAATATTAAAATTAAAAAGCTAAAATATTTACAAAATAAAATAAAATATTTAAATAAAAATTATATATTTAAAATAAAAAATAAAATTTTCTTAAACATTTTTTTTAATATTTTAAAAAAATAAATCCAATTTTTTTAAAAATATAACTCAAAATTCAAAAACTCAAAACTCAAAATACAACTTAAAATTCTTCTCAAAATTCAAAAACACTTTTTAAAACTCATAACCAAACAAATTTTTTTTTCAAAACTTATTTCACAATTCCCCACTCAAATTACAATTCAACACTCAAATCATAATTTCAAAATTAAACCAAACGGAGTCTTTCTTTTTTTTTATATATATAATTTATTGATTTGTGAAGGCCATGTTTGGTTTTCTTTTGGAATCACAATTCCAATAAAAAAATTTCAAAACTCATAACCAAACACACAACTCAAAACTCAATTCAAAAATTATTTTCAAAACTCATAACCAAACATACAATTCAAAACTCAATTCAAAATTCTTTTCAAAACTCAAAACCAAACTTTTTTCAAAACTCTAGTTTAAAGGAAAAAATTCAAAAAAATATTTTTTTATTTTGTTTTTTAAAATTATTTTTAGAATCATAATTTGAGTATGGAATTGTGTTTTCAGTTATGAGTTTTGAAAAGAGAAAATTTCTTTGGTTATGAGTTTTGAAAAGAATTCTGAGTTGTATTTTGAAATTTTTGGAAATTATTTTTTTAAATATTTTCTTCATTATATTTTTTTGGGTAAATATTTTATATTTTAAATATTTATTTATTTATTTATTTATTTTAATATTAACTATATTTCATACATTTATGTGTTGTATTTTTTAAATATTTTAAATATGAAAAAATTTTAATTTTTTTATGTTAAATATAATTTTTATTCTAAATATTTTTTTATTTTAAATATTTTATTTTATTTTAAAAATATATATTTAAATATTTTAATTTTTTTTTGTTACGTGTTTAGTTACGATTCGAGTGTAGAGTTTGAAAAGTATTATGAAATTTCGAGTTATATGTTTGGTTATAAGTTTTGAAATAATTTTTGAATTGAATTTTGAATTATGTGTTTAGTTACGATTTGAGTATGGAGTTGTATTTTGAGTTTAAAATATTAAGATTAAAATATTTACAAAAGAAAATTATATATTTAAAATAAAAAATTAAAATTTTCTTAAACATTTTTTAATATTTTTAAAAAATAAATTCAAAATACAACTCAAAATTCAAAAACTTAAAAACTCAAAATACAACTTAAAATTCTTTTCAAAATTCAAATTTTTTTTTGAAAACCCTTTTCAAAACTTATAACTAAATAAAAAAAAAAAATTCAAAAAACTCAAGTCACAATTTCACACGTAAATTACAACTCCACACTCTGAGGGGTTGTTTGGGATGACCTAAATAAGTGCACTTTTTATCTTTTTACGAAAAGATGTGCAGAAAATAGGGAGGTGATGTGATGAAAAAAAGATAAAAAGATGAATTATTTTTGGGTTGCCAAACTTGGCCTCAAATTATAATTATAAAACTAAATCAAATGGAGCCTAAATTTTTTAATATTTTTTTGATTTTTAAAATAAAATTCAATGTTTCCGACGAGATCACTTTGCATTAGCATCGCACCATCATCATAATCGTCATCATTTGTTGGAACAAATATCTTATTCAGTGAGGAATTAATAAGAAGGAATCTATGTGAGTCATTACAAAGGAGATTAAGGAAAGTAGATTGAAAAGAGGGATTAGAGTTTGGCACTTCCAATTTTAGATGACCATGATGGGCATTACCAACTTTTAAAATTTTTATGTTTTTTATTTTTATTTCTTACTTTTACCTATCAACATCAATCAAGTAGTTGTTGCATGACCATCTCCTAATTTTATCTCAAATATATTCTACTAAGATAAGGTACTACTTTAATCATTTCAATTTTAAAAGAACATTTTACAAGGGAATTTTAAGTATAAATTCAAAAAATGACTTGTATATAGTTATTTTAAATTTAGTAAAATAATTTAACTGAATAATGAAATTGATAAATAAATTATTAAATTTAACATCTCTTGATATTTGAAAAAATTACAATAAATCCTACAAATTTAACATAATTACATTAAGCTTTCATAAGATTTTAATTCACATAACACTTAATTCCTTTTAATCAGAAATTCATTAATCATATAGATAGAAAAATAATATTACCATCTCTTTTACAATAAGATAAATATTTTGCTATATTTATTTTTGTATTTTCATATAATTTGCATTAATTTCAGTCATATTAATTTCACTAAATGAAAAGTTAGCGTAATTGTTTCAAAATTATAAATTTTACTATTTTATTTTAAACCTTAAGTACAATTAGTATAATTTTATAAAATCATACCCCACAACAAATACTAAATGTATTTATATGTATATGATACATAAATTATTTAATTTTTTTTTAATATGGTAAAATTGAAAACTCAAAATATTATACTTAATATTTATTTTTACTCATTTATTTTTCATCATGCATCTTTTAACTTTCATTAATTATAAATCACTATTCATAATATATTATATTATATACAATTTTTACAAATATTTATATTTTTAATTATAAAATTAACGCTTCACCCATTCTATTTCTATCACCAATTCAATTTGTTCCACCCCTAATATAATAAGGTACGAGAGCAAAGGACCACAAACCCGCCTGAAACCTGATCCATGACCATCCTTAACTCTTATACTCACCCCAACCCATGAGTCCATGAGCCATCCAATCCCAAGCTTGCAAGGTCACTTTTGCATAATGCTCAAAATAATGATGGTTCAAAATGGTCCACGAAAATGCCTTAAAAGTCAATACCATTTGCTTGCTCTTGCACGTCTCTTATCTTGATTTTGACGCATCAAAACGAATATGTAAATCCAATTTTGCTTTCAATTATTATGAGTATATAATATAGTTTAATACTATCGATTAAAGCTTGCAAATAATTACGCAGCTTGTTATTGCTTCAATGACGGATATAAAATTATTAATAAAATTTTATTTTACCAATTTAGGCTTCGTTTAGAATGTGGATTGATTTTGGATTCGTTTGGAAAGTGGGTTGGCTTTCTGACATTATGGTTTTTTAGCTATTTTAGCCTAAGGCTAAAAAGTTTCGTTTGAGAATGATTTTTTGACTTTTTTGATTTTTGTGAAAGAAAGAATGTAATGATTATGGGTTGGATATAATGTTTTGTCTTATTGGGTTTTGGAAACAAAATAAAAAGCTAGCTTTTAGTTTTTTACCAATTTTGGGTCACATCATCTCTAATATTTTTTACCCACAAAAAGACAAAATAGGCTAAAAAAACTAAAAAGTCAAATTTTTACCAAATTCTCAAAACACCACATTATTTTTTTGTGACTAAAATAGCCTCAAATCCAACCCAACCCAACCCCTTTTCCCAAACGAAGCCGTTTGAGTTTTTTGAGTTTTTCTATTTTAGCTTGGGGTTAAAAGCCTCGTTTGGAATAGATTTTTTTGACTTTTTTGACTTTTGTGAGAAAAAAATGAAATGATTATGGGTTAGATGTGGTATTTTCTTTTATTAGATTAAAAAGTTTATTTTGTCTTTTTGTGACTATTTTAGCCAAAAAAATCTTTGACTTTTTTATGCCAAATGAGCTCTTAAAAAAAAAAAGATATATACATATATATCATTGACAGATATATGTCATTGATTTTTTTTTTTTTTAATCACTTTATGTCGGTGGGTATATGTCAAAATTTTATTAGTATTATTCAGCTTGCTTGGTTGTGTTTTTTCAAAAACACTTTTCAAAAAATTCTACTTTCTTGTTTTTCATATTTTTTTGTTTTTACTATTTTTTTTTTAATATTTTAAGCAATTTTTTTACTTTTTAGACATACCTAACATAAATATACCTAAAAAGTAAAAATTTGTGAAAAAAATCTTTTAAAAATTCACTAAATACAAAAAATACAAAAAAAAAAAGAGAAGAGAATTCAGTATATTTTTTGTATTTTTGTGTATTTATTAAAATTTTAAAATATTTTTTCACAAATTTTTTAATTTTTAGATACATCTAAGTAAGGTGTATCTAAAAAAATAAAAAAAATGTTTAAAATTTTAAAAATATTCACTTAAAACAAAAAAAAATACGAAAACCAAAAAACTGAATTTTCAAAAAATTTAATTCAAAAAACTCAAACTAAACACACTGATTATTTTCTTCCTAATTAATTTCAAATGAAAAAAATTAGCCTGTTTAGCATTTTTTTAATGCTTCTTTGGTTAGTTAAAGTAGGTGAAGAAGAAATTTTTGGCTACATTCGAATTTTGTATTTATTGTAAAAAGAAAGGAAAGTAGAACTTCTAATACATACCAAATAAACTAAAAATATTGATTCTTTTTACAAATATTTGTTGGTTTTTACTTTCATTTTTCTAATCCACCAGACAAAAAATTAACATTTACTTCATTTTTTTTTAAATCTTTTCGTTTCTTCGTAGTTAGAAACCGCCTTTTGCTTTAAGCTTGTTATTATTAGGGTAAATTACAAAAATACCCCTTGAAATCTGCTTAATATACATATTATCCTTTTTTTTTTTTTTTGAACGGCAAAAGAAAAGCTTTATTGATGATAAACGCATACGAAATATGAAAATTATATCAATAAAGAGGAGCTTGGAGCTAAGAAGCTCCAATCTCTTAGTTGGTGAGAGACCAACAAAGAGAAACCAGAACCTGAGGGAAACAAAAAGAATGAAACTCAAAAACCCACTTCAGAAAATTGCACAAAAATGGACTCTAAACCAGACCAACAAAGAGAAACCAGACCAGCAGTATAACACCCAATAGATCAGCAACATACAGCAAGACCACAAGAGATCACAAAGTGCAGAGACAAAACTTCAGAAAACACCCAACTTCAGAAAACATCAGACCAAACCATCAGACCAACTTCAGAAAACATTCAACTTCAGAAAATATCAAACCAAACCATTTTGCAACAAACAAAATGATAAAAACCAGACCAACCCAATCAGCAAACAGAGCTGATATGAAGCAGAAGAAGCAAAACCAGAAGGAGCAAAACCACAGCTGTAGCACAGGCAGGAGGAAACAGAGTCAAGCCCAGTGCATTTACAAAAGAACTTGGCTGCTGTTGCACCTAAATCGGACTAGAAACACTGAATACCTCAACAAATTCTGCCTCTTAAACAAACTCTAATCTGCCAAATGTTTTGCAGGAAGTCATTAATAGAAAACTGAAAATGCTTCGAATAGGCCTTCAACCAAATTGCTAGACAAATAATAATTAACTCCTGTAGCTCCTCCATATCTGGTTGAACATTTTGAAACACACAATCATTCCGATGTTTCCAAATGGACCAAAGCGCAACTAGAGGTATAGCTTTCCAAATCCTCCTTTCAACTTTCATGAAGCAAGAACCATTCCACCAATACAACAAGCACTCAACCGAACCAGGCACTACCCAAATCGATCCCCACCAATGCAACAGGCCAATCCAAACCTTCCAAATGTAGTTTGGAAAATTATAAATACTCCATTATTATAATTTTTTATTTAACATAATTAACTAAAAAAATGAAATTCATAATTACTTTCCTGTACAATAATAAAATTAACTAAATTATTAATTGAAATATATTTCTATCATTAAAAACTGTTAACTAACTTGATGATTTACTAATAAAAAGAACAATTTGTTATGAAATTAGAAACATCAAGAAGTGGAATGTAATTTTTAGAAGTATAGCGAGCAATTGATATTTTAATTAAGCCACGGGGGATGTATTTGTAATTGATCCTTATTGTTAACAATGTTTTTACTTGAATGTAAAAATTTGGAGAAAAAAATCAATGTAAAAAGGTAGTTTAAAGAGTATTCAACACAATATAAAAAACTTGATTAATAATCACCCTTTTATAAAATTTGAGAACCGCTATTCACACTTCACTTTATTTTAAATACATTATCTTCTTTATCCCTGTTATATATAGTAATATTACTACTCTTAGAATTTTTATTTTTTTCAGAGAGTGTATTTTGTATAAAAGAATATTAATGTAATTATGTATAATAAGGACAAAGAAGAGAATATATTTGGAACAAAATAGAGTAAGAATAACGGCTCTCTAAAAATTTCATCTTTTACTATAATTTATAAATTAAGGCTTGGTTTGGGAACAAGCTATTTTAGTAACTTTTTGACTTTTTACGAAAAGGTGTGCAGAAAAGTAGAGAGGTGATGTGATGTGTTTTAGTTGACTTTTTGACTTTTTGGCTATTTTAGCCACTATTTATTTAAGTTTAAATTTCATGATTTTTTGTTTGGGAACATGTTATTTAGTAATTTTTTGATTTTTTAGTTAAAATATGATATAAAAAAATTAATATGTTTTAAATGACTTTTTAATTTTTTACGAAAAGATGTGCAAAAAGTAAAAAAAAATAAAATTTTTAACTTTTTGATATAAGTTATTGGCTTTTTAATTTTTTAGTAAATTTTTAATTTTTAAACTAAAAAAATAATATTACCAAACGAGAGCTAATTAGCATATAACCAAGAAGCTTGAAGCTTGGGGTGAGTTGATCCCGCAAGACCAAACAGAGGTTGGTTTAGTGATAAGGGCTTTCAAATTCTCTGTTTAAAATTTAGATTTGAGTCTTCATAGTCTTGTTTTGCTTAAACATATTTATTAGCAATTAGGACAGACGAGGGGTCTCAATTTTGTTTCTGACGTAAATGATGTGGGATTTCTGCAAATATAATGTAAGTGCTAAAACACAATATTCAGTAACGAGTATGTGGAGTAGCTTCCATATCCATTCTTAAATATCTAAATAAACAAAACAAAACAAAAATATTGATCCCGCGAGTACCATGAATGTGGATCCTATTGGACCACGTGGAAGCTGATCACACTCTCGCTCACTATTCATTAGCTACAAAATACGGGTGCATGCTTGTCCTTTTTCATATCTAAAAGCAGTTTATCAAAACGAGAGGTTATTTAGTAATTTCGAAATATTATTTTATACTATTTATTTAAAAAATAATTGTCTAATTATCTCTCAAAAAATATAAAAATGTCAAGAATTTTACTGATTCAACCAATGATAATTAAATTAAAGCACTACATCATATTGCCTCAGAAGTAAAGAATAATTTTCCTACTATATTTGTTTGGAGTGTGCTATATAAGTATATATATATTTTTAATCTTTTTTATCTTTTTTGGATCACATCATCTCTCTAATTTTTTACACATCTTTTCGTAAAAAGTTAAAAATACACTTATTTAAATCATCATAAACAATCCGCCCCAATGGCCTAACTCTAAAAAGTTATTTACCAAACTGTGGAGAAGTATTTTGTGAAAGACAGCATGTGGCAAAGGTGACGCCGAAGTGTCAGTCAAGGTGCCACGTGGCCTGGTCACACGCCAAGATGATCTCAGCTAGGCCGAGGTTGTCTGTGGAGATACCGAAATCTAAGGAAAGCAAATAAGGGATAAAAGTCCTAGAACTGGAGAGGATCTCAATCTGGATAAGGATAAAGCTCAATAAGAGTTTATCCATATTTAGCTGAAGGTCCAGGATGAGTATGGAGTCTGAGTTCATTGAAGTAAGGCTTCTAAAGGGATTAGGTCACTACTGGTTATAAAAGCAAGGCACCATCGTGGGTCAGAGGTGAGTTCTTTCTTGTGAGTTTAAGCACTATTTGCTATCTGTAAGAGATATTGTGTACTGACTTGATCGTCGGAGTACCCCCGGGTGGACGAACCTCTGCCGGGTTCTCATCTTCTCGTGCAGGTTATTGGGCTTAATTTATTCTGCTGGTGCTCTCTAACTGAGTTTCCCTTTTAGTTGTGTGGTCGAAAATCAACACCCACAATTTGGCGCCATCTATGGGAACTTAAGGAGAATAGATGGCCAACGACGGACATGAAGAAAAGATTGGGGATGACATTAACAGTGAGAGTTGTGATTGGGAAAGAAAACCGTAATGAGGAAGTGCAAGATTCAAATTCTTAGGGAGAAAGACGCCGCCAAAGAGGGGAATGCCCCGAAGAAAGTTGGTCGAGATGAGTATTATAACGAAAGCGACCTCCAGATATGGAAGGATAGATGCTGAGGAAGGACGGTGAGATGAAAGGGATGGCGAACAAGTTGGTAGACCTATAGTCAGTTGTCAACTTCATGATGCAGAACAACGTGATACAACCACCGTTCCCCGTTGTAGGACACGCCAGTACCAGCGGCAAAGACTGACGCCTAGAAAGTGGGACAGAAAACAATCCTAGCAGTCCTGCAGTATGGCAAGGAAAATAAGCGCTCACATTGGCCTTCACGGAATGTCGAGCAGTAGAGTCGATGAGAGGTGAGTCGCAGAGGACACCATGAACCAAGGGGGCCTACGTCAAAGAACCTCGGCATATCCAGGGAAAGAGACTTTGCTTTGATACAATGAATGAAGAGAAGTTTAAGAGGACGCACAATGATGCCAGGAGCAGCGCACCAAAAAGACTGAAATCTATTGATAGCCGAGCTCCAAGCCGAACGAAGAAAGATTTAAGGGACTACCTCCAAAGAAAGCAACTCCATGTAGAGGTAACATCCCCCATCAAGCTGAGAGCGTCGTTCTTAGTGGACCTGGATAGATTTGAGGCCCCAAAGAGATTCCATATGCCGAGATTCTAAATTTATGACGGTAAGTCTGATTCGAACTTTCATGTCGACTTATATTTAAATTCAATGGCTTTGTATAACAGGAATGAGCAGTTGTTGTGCAAGGTGTTCTCCTCATCCTTTGGAGAAATCGCATCGGATTGTTTCGCAAGTTGCCGAAAGAAATTGTGAAGAGTTGAGAAGGCCTGGTCGAGATGTTTGTGACCAGGTTTGTTATAAACAAGTTGCAGCCACTAAGGATAGACTCCCTGCTGGCTTTGAACATTAGCGAGAGTGAAAGCCTCAAGGATTACGCCAAGCAGTATTATGAGGTATTCAACTGGTTACGCCAAGCAATATTATGAGGTATTCAACCAAATACCGGCACGTAACCAGGAGCCAGCGGTCGTATCTTTCAAAAATGACCTGGAAGATGAATGCCCGCTTCAAAAATCACTGGCAAAAACTCTACCAAAAAGTATGGAGGAGCTAATGGCACGGATCGAGAAGTATGCCAGAGTAGAAGAGGACACGCCAGAGACGAAACGGCTCGCCAAAGCGAGGCTGAGGTAATACTAGTTTTAATAGGTAGGAAACAAGGTTGAGGACTGCACAAGTAGTCACCACTGTATTCAGGATCCCGGTCCACAAAGTCCTGGAAAGGATCAGGAACTAACCATGTTACAGAGCACCAGAGAAGATCCCTGGTGAGTTTATGAGAATGAGCCTTAGGAAATATTGTGCTTACCATAATGAAGATGGGCACTTGACTCAAGGATATAGGGCTCTGAAGACACATTTGGAGGATCTGGTCAGACAGGGTCACTTAAGAGACCTAGTAGATGAAACCATAACGAAGGAAGAGCAAGCAAGGCTACCCCAAGCACCGGCAGCACCACCGCCACCACAGCAAGCAGATGGACCTCGGGTGATCAATGTGATTCATTTAAAGGTCAATGAGAATGATGTATGTGAGGAAACTCAGAGGGTAAGACACCTACAGCATGTGTATCAGGTCCAGCAAAAAAAGCCTAGGACAAATGAGTACCTGGGTCTAGTGGTTTCTTTTTCTGAGACAGACCTGAATATGGTGCAACATCTACACAACGATGCCCTAGTGATAACGCTGAAGATTGGAGAGTGCCAAGTGAGGCACATACTAGTTGATCAAGGCAGTTCTTGTGACATAATGTATGTTAGATATTACAAGGAGCTTGGCCTTTACCCATATGACCTAGAACAATCCAACATCCCAATGGCTAGATTCAACGGAACACCAACATGACCTCTAGGAGCCATGAATTTGGAGGTGTAGACAGGCACGGAGAAGGTAAGCACGGAGTTTACAGTAATTGGTACCCCTTCCGCTTACAATGTTATTTTGGGAAGACTGTGGTTGCACGTAATAAAGGTTGTTCTCTCAACACTGTACCAACTGTTGTGGTTCCCAGCGGAGCATGGAATTGAGGAGGTCAGAGGGATCAGGTGCAGGCAAAAAATTGCCCCATGGTAGCAATGAAGTTCACCTACAATGTGCGAGAAACAGAGACGGTTAAAATTGAAGACAAAGACATGGAGGTCCTAGATGACGTTGGCAAAGAACCAGCCGACAAGAGCGATGAGGCTTTGAAGAAGATTCTGGTCCAAGAAAACGATGGGGAGCGCTTTTCCTTCTCAGCTAAAGGCTTAGCCGAGGAGGAGGAAAGGGAGTTAGAAGCTTTCTTGCGAGCAAACATAGAAGTGTTTACCTGGACGCCCTGTGAAATGCCTGCCATCGACCCCGAAGTTACTTGCCATATGCTCAATGTAGACAGGTCGGCTAAACATGTCATCCAGCAGACAAGGAGGCCAACATTAGTACATGTGGAAGTAGTTGAGGAGGAAGTGGACAAGCTATTGAAAGACTAGGCCATCTGAGAAGTACACTATCCAACTTGGTTGTCCAACACAGTGGCAGTGAAAAAGAAGAACGACAAGTAAAGGGCCCGTGTGGACTTCATTAGCCTGAATAAGGCTTGCCCCAAAGACAGTTTCCCATTGCCTAAGATTGATCAGTTAGTAGATGCCACTTCAGGACGTGGAAGGATGAGTTTTTTGGACGCATACAGAGGCTACCATCAGATAGCAATGTATGCCCCAGATGAAGAGAATACGACATTCATTACCCCGAAAGGACTCTATTGTTACAGGGAAATACCTTTCGGGTTAAAAAATACGGGAGCAACTTACCAACGATTAGTGACCAAGATGTTTAAACGTCTGATTGGGAAAATAGTAGAAGTCTACATTGATGACATGGTCGTGAAGACCAAGGAGCTTGGGAACCATATGGCTGATTTGAAGGCAGTCTTTGATATCCTAAGAATATATCAACTCTGACTCAATGATTCGAAATGTGCATTTGGAGTCGGGTCTGGTAAGTTCTTGGGATACTTGGTCACCAGGAGGGGCATAAAAGCAAACCTAGATTAGATCAAGGCTATCCTTGATTTGAAAATCTCGACTTCAGCCAAGCAGGTCCAGATTTTGACTGACAAGGCAGCAACCCTGAATAGATTTATCAGCCGAAGTTCTGATAAATGTAAACCATTTTTTCAATTGTTGAAAAAGACCACAGATTTCTTGTGGACAAAAGTATGCGAAGTCGCCTTGATCGACTTGAAAATATACCTAACAACAGCTCTAGTTCTGTCAAATCTAATACTTGGAGAGGAATTGTTCCTATACTTGGCAGTTTTAGACCACGCAGTGAGTGCAATGGTAATCCGAGAAGATGAGGGAGAATAAAAGGCGGTATACTATATGAGTAAAATCCTAGCAAGTGCAGAAACCAGGCACCTGTCCTTGGACAAGTTAACACTAGCCCTAGTAATGGCTTCCAAAAAGTTGAATCACTACTTCAAAGCTCATAAGATTGTGGTGCTAACTAAGTATCCCTTTAAGTCCCTGTTGCAGCATGGAGATTTAACAAGTAGAATAACCAAATGGGCAGTGGTACTGGGCCAATATGACTTGGAATTCAGCCTAGAACAGCAATCAAGGGCCAGGTTCTAGCCGACTTTGTGGCCGAGTTCACCCTTGGTGCCATCCCACGCCGAGCTCCAGTGAGCCGAGGTTTAGGATGTCTAGGGGAACCAAAAGAAACCCAACTGGGGCTAAAGAAACCCACTCCAGCAAAACAGAAGAAGGAAAAAAAAACCAAAGCCCTACGACATCTATATTGGTGACTCCTTCTGCTTGTTTGTTAATGGAAGTTCAAATCGTCAAAGGGGGGCATGAGTGGTTTTTGTATTGCCAGATGGGTGAATGATTGAGCAATCTATTCGTTTGGGGTTCAAGGCCTTAAACAACGAAGCAGAGTATGAGGCGCTGATTGCAGGACTAAAACTAGCAGCAGCTATGGAAGCCGATGAGGTGACAGCCTCTTGTGACTCCCAACTTATTGTCAATTAAGCAACGGGCGAGTATGCAGCTCGAGACGAAAGAATGATAGCCTATGTCAAAGAGGTTGTCAAGCTGCTAACATTGTTTGAAAATTGCTGGCTACAGCAGGTTAACTGAGATGACAATAGCCATGCCGACGCCTTAGCTAACCTGGCCAACGTTATGAAATTAGGTGAGGCTAGGATGATAATGGTTGATTATTTGTCAGGCCCAAATGTAGAGTGTCTAATAACGGAGTACGAAGCAATGTGCGTGAAAATGGGTCCTAGCTGGATAGATACCATAGTTGTGTTCCTCAAAGAGGGTAGACTGCCAGAGGACAGAAAGGAGACACATAAAACCAGGTTGAAGTCGGCTAAGTTCTGTCTGTCGGCAGAAGGCCATCTGTACAGGAGTTTCTTCACTGGAGCTCTACTCTGATGTGTGCATCCTTCTCAGGTAGATGACTTTTTATATGAAATCCATGAAGGAATTTGTGGAAGCCATGCACGGGGAAGGTCACTTGCCCATAGAGACATCACTCAGGGATACTGGTGGCCCTACATGCAAAAAGATGCTGAAGCCTACGTGAGAAAGTGTGAAAAATGTCAAAAGTTTGCACCATTGATACACCAACCAATTGCCGATTTAAATCAAGTATCCAGTCCTTGGCCGTTTGCCCAGTGGGGCATGGACCTAGTAAGACCACTACCACAGGCAACTGGCCAGAGAAAGTTCCTGCTAGTGGCTATTGACTACTTCACAAAATGGTAGAGGCTGAACCTCTCGCAAAGATTCGAGATATTGATGTGAAGAACTTCATCTGGAAGAACATAATCATCAGGTTTGGGATTCCAAGAGCCATTATAGCAGACAATGGCACTCAGTTTGATAGTAAGCTAATTAAAAGCTTCGGTGCAAAATACAAGATCAAAAACTATTACTCTACTCCTAGTTTTCCCTAGAGTAATGGTTAGGCAGAAACATCTAACAAGACCATTTGGATGGGATTAAGAGGAGGCTGAAAGCAGCCAAGGGCAAGTGGGTGGAAGAATTGCCCAATGTTCTGTGAGCACATCGAACCACGCCGAGAAGATCAACTGGGGAGTCCCCTTTTGCCATGGCATATGGTACTGAAGCAATCATCTCACTAGAGGTCGATATCCCTAGAATCAAAACCCAGGAAGTAGAGAATGGGACCAACGAGGCATTCTTGGCCCGAGGTCTAGACCTCTTGGAAGAAAGAAGGGAGAGAGCAGCAATTCGGTTGGGGGCATACCAGCAGCAGCTTACTAGGGCTTACAATAAGAAGGTCAACCCAAGAGAGTTCAAGGTTGGGGACCTCGTTCTGAGGAAAGTTGTCGGCAACAAGAAGGATCCTAGGGAAGGCAAACTTGGCCCAACTTAGGAGGGGCTTTATAAAATCATCATGGTTACTGGCAATGAGGCATATCGGCTTGAAGACACTAATGTCAAAGAGTTGCCATGACCCTAGAACACTTGCAATCTAAAGTTTTTCTATCATTAGTTTTTGTTTTTTGAGATTTATGTAATATTAGCCGAAGTTTTAATAAAGCGCTAGTTTGATTTTGTGAATAATTGTTGAAATTTGTGCGATGGGACTGAACAGTCTTATGATGATGTTTTTGATTGAAACATGATGAGTAACTTAGACTTATCATATGGTAGAGTTGAATTATACTTGCCATACGATAAAGTTGAATTAAGTTGGCGATGTTTCCAAATGAAACATGATGAAATAACTTAGACTTGCCATGTGGTAGAGTTAAATTAACACTTGCCATATGGTAGAGTTGAACTAAGTTTGGTCTAGTTGGATTAACATAGACACTGAGGTAGAAAACCTCAGCTAATCTTTGTTTGAATCAGACTTCGGCAAAAATTGGAGATACATGCTTAATGTGAACATAAGTGGTACTTAGGTTCACATTAAGGGGCAAAAAGCAGGAATGAGGAATAGGCTTGACATTTGTTGAAATTTTTGACAAACAATTTACAAGTTAGAGTTAGCCGAGGTAACCAGATCAGGGAATACCCAAAGTATTCGTTATCAAAGATAACCAAACAGTTTGTCAAAACTTGGAAGGGTTAAAAGAATGAAGTATTGATTAAGGACGACAAGCACAAGTAAAAGAGATAACACTTGTTGCAAAAATACTTAAAGAATTTTTATGAACTGCCAATCTGCCAAGATCACAGCAAACGGTGGACTCCGAGGCAAGTTGGTCCGAGGTGACCAACTAATGGCACACCCGAGATGAAGTGTATCCGAGATGATACATGTTAGATGTATTCTAACCCGAAGTCATTACACAGTTAAGGTGTAATTGGAAGGATTGCAAAAGTATTCTAAGTATAGAAGCATACAAAGACAGTAAAGACATATAAAGCTTAAGAAAACAAGCATCCATTCAATACTTAGAAGAAAAGAAGATGTACTGGAGAGAAATATTCGCCTCGCTTTGTACCTCCTTGCTACCAAACTCGTCTCACTTCATTAGAACTCTGTCACATTGTGAGCAAAACAAAGGTGAGCTACCTAGCGGGTGGGTTTATCGGAAAACCCCTCCAACGGTCAAATTAGCTTTCTGGAAAAGAGAGAAGGCAGAGCACTATAGAGAGAGAGAGTTCAAAATTGCTTACCTCTAACGTCTGCATGCTCCTTCTTTTTAAGGCTGGCCATGTCGCCTTAGAGATTGTGGGCGCACTACCTCTATTGTCCTTCTATAAGCAGGCGGCTGTGCTTCCCTCTACATCTCTTACACGTGTAGTGACCAAAACCTCCAAACAGTGTTTCTCGCACTGCCAAACAGTATTGACGCATACCAGGAGTGGATTTCTCTCTTCTCTTTATTGGTCCACGTGGAATACTGGACCGTGTTATTACTTGTGCGCTACACCAGGGGTACTCCATTTTGTCAATCCAACGCCGATCTAAGACAAGTCAAGACAAGTCAGCCAACAAGTTGGTGCTGTGCTGGGTCAGCAGATATGCGTACTGCCCTCAGACTGGTCGATCATGGGCGTACAGCAAATCATCACGGCCAAATAGCGTGGCCACGGCACAATAGCGCGGCCACGGCACACAACGCTGTGCCTCACCTAGCCAACCTTGCGATGTTACCATGACCTCCCCAATTGTGGTACCCAAATATGGTCTGAGCTGAGTTACAGATCCTTGCTATGTCCACGCAGCGCACTGTCATGACTCGGCCCATTGGTACAGTTTTGCAAGACGCGGCGTCCCAAGCTCTCATGATAAGGCCCAACACCATATTCCGTGTTGGTGTAGCTCGGCCCAATGTTCGACACAAATCTCCCTCTCAATTGCCCCTTAATCCCATCCGAGTTGAGCGTGAGTGAGATTACCCTCTCTAGTCGGGCTATCCGTTTTGGCCGATCATTGAGACTTGTGCTGATTGTCTTGTCATCAATCAATCAACCGTACTGGCAACCCATCACTTCGCCGCCACATGGCCTTTCCTGATTGGTTTCGTACAACCCTACAACTGTCCTCACTAACTCTGAAATTTGAAAGGTTAGTGCCTCTTCATCATCACCTATATATACACGAAAGGCCAGACATCCCCCTGCACTATTCATTTCTTCTTTTGTGCAAAACCCTAAACCCTCGAGTTCCTGCCTCCGTCGCCGTTGCCATTGCCGTCGTCGTCGTCGCCTCCATTCATCCCATTTCCAGTGCTTTCCATCGTCCAGGACGTCAATACAGAGGTTAAGGTCAATTGAACCTCAACTTGTCTTCCAGATCTGTAAGTTATTCTTGCTTTCATCTTTTTTCTATTGTTGTTCTTTGTATTCTTCGCATTTTTCTTGTCGGGGGTCGTTGGTATTCTGCCAATACCCTTTCTTTGGGGTAAAACCAATGAATATTCATAGAAATAAGGTGAAACCGAAACCCAAAACACGGATAGGGCTTCCTTGCCCCTCATTTCCCTCAACTTCAGTACATTGTCTTGAGTTTCGGGTAGATAGTGCAAATTCTGGGCAAGGCTGAGCTAAATCCTAATTTTAAATTCAAAAATAGGATTGAGCCGAGCTAAGATTGGTTTATGGTCCTCCCAAGCGATTGTGATCGCGCTAGAAGCTTGTAGGGATCATCTAACCAAGATAAGCACCAAGTGATTAGGTTGAAGGCCTCAAACCGGCCTTACATCTTAGGCTCCACTACTGAGCTAAAACGACAGCCGAGTTAAGACTAAGAGAGAAAAACTTTTGCCGAGCTAGGCATATTTTGAGAGCCATGTACTTGTTGCCACGCTAACACTTGCACTTATTTTTCAATAATGTAGAACAAACTAGGCCCAATGTAACAATCCCGACCTATGATTAGTCGATTAACCATAATTAATTATGCCAAATGAGTAAGTAGGATAAAATTTTGAATTAATTGCATGTGTGTTATATTATTTGTGTTTCTATCTATTTATTGTAGGAATATCTGTTTGAGATTCTGTTATATTTTGCGAATTGAAGGCCTTAGCGGCATCCGATCACGAAATTGACTTGGTATATGTGTTATGTGGAATTTATAGAATTTTATGGTAGGTTTAATTAAAATTCGATTCAAAACGATTAAATTAGAATAATTAATATCAATGTGATTAACCTAAGTCAAGTTTAATTAAGCCTCTTTAATTGAGCCTATATAAGGCTACTTTGACTTCCTTAGTTTATTTTACACCCTCATTTCATACTCCTAAGCTCAAAAACATGAGAGAAAGAGAGAATTACAGCGTGAGAGTTGATTTCAAGAAGGAAATGGAGGAATTGCTAGGCAATTAAGGGGCAATTGGAGAATTGAGCTAGGACTTACCAAGAATTCAAAGAATTGAGAACTTTAGGTAAGACTTACATTCCTTAAACTTTCATTGGACTCACTCTTATAAGAATTTAGTTGAATTATGCAAGAATTGAGCTAATGAGATAGGAATGAGGAACACATCATGCGCATGCACATTTTCTTCCATTTTGAGCTTAATTGCTAAGATTTCTCACATGCATGCACCAAGCCTACCATAGTTTTGAGAATTTATTATGTTTTCCATCAATTTGCCTACTTTGATCATGATTTAGAAGTTTTGAACTCACTCCATTGCATATATGATACGTTTTCAAAGTTTTGAGTTGACTTTTGAGCAATGGGCAAGCTTTTGGGCCTTGATTTCATGAAATAATCTTTAATTCTCCATGTTTTCCAAGTTTAGACATGTTTTCTCAAGTTTTGGAGCCCAAAGGTTGAGTTTGAAGGCATTGAATTCGAGTTTTGGACTTGGAAGTGTAATCTGAAAATTCCAGAATTTGCACCCTCCGCTCGAGCGACCATTCTGTGATCTTGCGTTTTCGCTCGAGTGACCAAAAGTTGGCTCGAGCATGAAATGCAAGTTCCCAGAAGTTCACATGTTTTGCAAACTCGAGCGACAAGAGTTGCACTCGAGCGAGGACCCAAGTCTCACGTTCGAGTGATCGTCGAGTGGGAAAAATCAAGCAACCAGTACTTTTGCAGAAGTTTACAGACCGCTCGAGTGACAGAAGTTGCACTTGAGCAACCACTCATATTTTGCATGTCCATTCAAGCGAAAGAAGTTACGCTCGAGCGGGACCCCTGTTTTTAGCAAGTTTTGTTAAGTGTTTCCAAATGCATTTTAGCATCCTCATTGCATCATAGGCATTCCTAGACCGAGATTAAGACATAATAATGAGAATAAAAAGTAAAAACAGACTAAGATAAGAAAGAACTAAGTTAATGATTTCAGGTGTGTAATTCAATACGTATTCGTTTTGTATCTGTGTAGGTCACGCGCCACAAGATATCTGATTTGCCTACTCTGTTTGTTTGCTTTGGAGCCAACTGTGAGAAATAACTTAGTAAAGCTAAGTTCAACTTTATTTATTTTCTGTATGGTGAAATAAGATCTGTTCTATAAAATGTTATGTTCTGTACAATGAATGATTGTCCAATTTCTGACAAGTATTCGGGGCTCAAGTAAGTTATCTGTTCTCGGTCTGGATGTTCTTTTATGGAACTAACAAGTTATTTGTACCCAACTGGAGGTTCCTTTATGGAACTGACAAGTTATCCCTACCCGGTCTGGAGGTTCCTTTATGGAACTGACAAGTTATCGTACCCTGCCGGAGGTTTCTTTATGGAACTGACAAGTATGATCTTCGATGCTCTATATGTGATCTGTTAGCACTAACGGATGTAATATTAAGTATGAATTCTAATTTCTGTCAATGACTTGAACAAGAATATGAATATAAATCTGTTTCTGTGAATTGATTTAGTTATGGGACATCATTCATTTACTCTTTTACTCTGTTATTATTTACTAGGCTTTCGCTCACTGTTTATGTTATGTATGTAGGTGAGCAGACGCGTGACCAGGCCTAAGCTGCTGCCTGGCGAGTTTTTGGGTCAGCTAGTCACCGTGCCTCCCGAGGAGGTTCCTTTTTGAGAAGTCAAGTTTTGTGAACCTATTGAAGACGTTCTTTTGTTTGTTTGTTTGTTTGTTTTTTATTTTTATTTTTTTGTTTGGTTTGTCTACCTATACATTGGGCGAATTCCCTTATGATACTATGTGTATGGAAGTTTGACATCATATAAGTTTAAAATATTATCTGTCCCATGTATGTCTGCACAGCTCAATGGACTACGTATATTTGTATAATTGCTTTCGCAGCCCCTAAATATATGTTATTCTATTTAGAGGCCTTTGGTAATCCAATGATTACTGGCCGGTTACGACGCTAAACCTATAGGGGCAGGTTTGGGTTGTGATACCCAATCAGGCACACCTCAACATCACCATCGATGAGGCTCAAAGACCGAGCAAATAATCACCTGAGCCATTTAATTTTGACCGAGCTACTATCAAATTTACCATACAGAATAAAACCGGGAGAAATAGGGAAATACCACTTTATGGTTAGTTCGCCTGGGGCAATTGCCGAGTTTCGTAGAGAATATAACATTCCTGATGACGTCCACTTTGAGCTGGCTAAGAAAGGAGACACTCGCTGTGGTAAATTAGATGTCTGCCCCTTCACGGTCGTGTCCATTATGGAGGGTGGCATGCATTTCCCGGTTCAACCCCTAATCTGCGAATTTTTTGGGCAGACTAGGCTGTGCCTAACCCAAGTGTCCAACAATACTTACAAGATAATAAATAGCGTGGCCGCGTTGAACCGGATCCTCAGTTTGAACCTCAGCCTCGCCGAGATATTCCACCAGTATACACTTAGCAAAAATAAAGGCGACTTTTGCTGGTACCTCAAAGTTAGGAAGGGTCGAGCAAAACTTATTGAGGGTAACCCGAACAAAGAAATAAATGACGACGACTTTCTATGGGTGTCCGGCAATTATAAGGACACTGAGGCGCCCGTATCGGGCTGGTACATACATAAAAAATTTGGCAGCACTGCTAAGTAGTCTAGTACGATTTGAATTTTTGTATTCGATCTTTTTACCGATCTAACACTTCCATTTTGTGCAGATTACACAATCTTGGCGGAGGATTATTCCCGAGCCAACCAGGAGGCCATCCGAGTTGTTCTACGGCAACCGGCCGAGGAGCAAGAACCCCAAAAGCTGCTTGACTACGAACTGAGCTATCGGCACACTGCACCGCACAAAAGCAAGGTCACCGATTTTCTACGTGCCCCTTCTCTAGAGCCAGATCCAAATCTTCTGCCGATCAGACTTGTACATCTGACAACCGAGCAAAAAATGGCCAAAATCTGAGCCATGAAGTCTATGATCACGGGTGAGTCGAGCCACTCACAGCAGGCCGAAACAGTTGGAGGGTAGACATCCCAACCAGCCGCACATGAATCTGGCCCGGTGCTGGCTCTTGGCAGCAAACAAGTTACTGGCCAATCAAAAAAGAGACCAAAACAGGCTTCGACTGTGCAGAGGTTGATACACGATGACTCCATCGAGCTTCCTCTGGCCGAACAACAGGAATAGGTTGAACGAACACTAGCCGAGCAATCCACCTGATCCATTGCCCCCCAATCTGGTCGCCCGAGTTAAAGTACAAGGGCCGAGCAGTGACCATGTCTGATTCGGTCTATGCCGATAAGAACTATTTGCTCGGTTTCCAGATGTCCAAGGGCTTGCTTTTTCCAGCTGACATGAAAAAGCACGAGGAGCTGTCCGACCTAAAGGTACTCAAGTCGGCTGTAAAGTCGATTGTGCTGGTAAGTTATTCCTGCGAAGTTGAGTTTCTCTGTTGCCAAGTTATTCGTCGGTTTAAGTGTATTAATTGTTTCTTTTTCGTAGGCTGCAAAAAAAAATTATCTAGCCCACGCACGTATGGTCTCTGTGCGGCAGAGTCTGCGGGAGGCTATAATTGATAAAAAGGCCAAAACAGCCGAACTGCAAAAGCTGAAGGCCGCCCATAAAGCAGTGTTAGCCGAGCGGGAGCTGCTGGCCGAGAAGCTTTCGAAGGCCAAAGAAGAGAAGCAGAAGGCCATGCAAGCCAAAAAAAAAAAATGGTACCTGGCCGAGCTTCGCAAGCTTCGCGCTGCTTATGTGGCCGAGTTAAAGAAGTAAGTCAACGATGTGGAAGATCATGGCTACGCTGAAAGGGAGAAAGTTTATGCACGACTGGTGGAGGGAACAAAGGACATCTTCTTCTAGTGCGACTGGAAAGTTGCCGCAGAGAAACTTGGCCAAACGCCGAAATTTGAGGTCTTCAACAACCGTCCACCTGCCTTCATTCCTTCATATATGCAAGCATACACTGTCGCCGTGCAGCAAAAGCTAATCGAGGCATCTTAAGCAGCTAGCTCGGCAGAGAAGCCAGTTACCCAGGCGATGAACAATACCATGCTGCCAGCCATTTTTGAAGAGGCTTCTCCGAGCGATGACCAAGGCAAGCTAAATGCCGATCAGGCTCTAGAGTTTGACACTAAGACCGCACACAATGTCAATGAAGAGGAGGTGTTCAACCAGGTGGATGCCATAGACGTAGATTAGGCCATATATCTATTTTTTTTTATTTTTTTTTGTGTAACTGAGCTATGAACCCCATTACTGTAACCGGACTTAATGGTGAATGAAAATCATCATCTTTTTGCTCGCTATGTGTATGTGTCTTCAATTTGTCTACTTTTTCTAGATGATTATAACTGTAGTCTTCATTGTTGCTAATACAAAACTGCTCATTTTAATTGTGTCGTACTAGATTTGCACGTCGCCGAGATGAAATTTGCTCGTAGTGCACCCATGCGTTATGCTCTTTGCCATGCCGAGCTAATTTTCGCTCGTATAATTTTTCAAATGTGCATAAATGTAAAATTCCTTTTCAAAATTGGGGAAGCATATCATTTCCGTGAGCAAAAAATCAGCTCGGTTGCGGAAGCTAATAAATAGAACTGTCTCCCCGGTGAGCAAAAATCAGCTCGGTTATGGAAACTAAAAAATATAATTGTCTCCCTGACGAGCAAATTCAACTTGGCATGAAGGGAAGACGAGCAAAGTCAACTCGGTCAAATCACTGTTTGAACGGATAAGCAAACTCAAAACAACCAGTCACAATTGGGGAGAACATAACTGTTTGAACGGCAGGCAGAGTCAACTGTGAAGTGTGCTGGACTAGTGAGCTAATTTTCGCTTAGACAGTACGAACGTGATTTCACTTAATGGACTTAGCCAGTTCCAATATGGAGAAGCATAATATCCTTCCAAACAGATACCAGCTCGGTTCAAATCAGGAATTGGGCAGGCCACCAACTTTTATCCTGGCGAGCAAAATTAGCTCGAGGTAACGAGCGAAATCAGCTTGGCTTCAAATTACTAGTTGGACAAAACACCAACTGTCTATTAAGGCGAGCAAAATCAGCTGGAAGGAGGCGAGCAAATATGCTCGTCAAAGGATGAGCAAAACCAGCTCAGAACAAGCGATCACAATCGGGGATGACACAAATTGTTTATACAGCAGGTAAAGTCAACCCGAAATTATTGCAGTCAGCTCAGTCTTGGGACCTTATTTGACAACTTTCTACGTGGTGAGCCATTACAACTAAGATCGGATTGCCCCTAGTACTCAGTAGCTTAACACTTTAATACATAAACACATAATACAAAAGAAAGAAGTGGCTTTTCTCCGTTGCACATCAAACATTACATATAATGCCAAAAGGCCAAGTGTGAATAAAAAGGAAGAAAGATTACATTTCAAAAGTAAAACAACTTGAGATTGGCCGCAGCAGTCCATGGCCTTGGTATAGCTTTGTCGTCCAAGTCCTCTAGATGGTATGTCCCTTTGCCGGCAAGGCATGTTATCTTGTATGGCCCTTCCCAATTTGCACATAATTTGCCCTGCCCAGGGATTAGTGTGTTGCCCATTACTTTTCTCAAGACCCAGTCCCCAACTTTGAACAGATATGGATGCACGGTCTTGTTGTATTTCTTGGAGAGCTCTTGTTGGTAGGTCGCGATGTGAATTACTGCCCTTTCCCTTCTTTCTTCATCCATGTCCAACTCCAGGGCAATAGCTTCACCATTCAAGTCGGGCTCAAAATTTTCAGATCGGATGGTTGGTATACCGATCTCCAAAGGTATGACTACCTACATGCCATATACCAGAGCGAATAGAGTTTCTCCAGTTAAACGTCTCGAGGTAGTGCGGTATGCCCACAACACATTGGGGAGCTCCTAAGCCCACCTTCCTTTAGCTTTCTCGAGCCTTTACTTCAGGCCGTCCAGAATAGTCTTATTTGAAGCCTCTACTTGACCATTCAATTGAGGGTAGGCCAGCGTAAAGTTGTAGAATCCAATCTTTAATTCTTCGCAAAATCTGCGGAAAGATTTCCCATAAAACTATGTACCATTATCCGAGATGAGGATCTTCTGGACGCCGAAGCGAGTGATAACATTCTGCCATATAAACTTCTTTACATCTTTTTCCTTAATGGTAAGCAATGGCTCGGCCTCCATCCACTTGGTGAAGTAGTAAGTAGCAACGATGAAAAACTTGCGGTTCCCTGGAGCGGTTGGGAGCAGTCCCACAATGTCTAGCCCCCATAAGGCAAATGGCCACGGACTCGTCAAACGGAGCAACTCTCTGGCCAGCTGGTGGATCTGGTGAGCAAATTTCTAGCATTTTTCACACTTATGAATGTATTTCTGTGCGTCGGCTTGCATGCACAGCCACCAATAGCCTTGAGAGATTGCTTGATATGCCAGCGATTTGCCCCTAATGTGGCTACCACACATGCCTTCATGAATTTCAAAAAGGGAAGCTTCAACCTTGTTGGAGTGGACGCATTTTAGGTGTGGCCCAGTGAAGGACTTCTTGTACAAGGCGCCGGATGGAGAGAGCCAAAACCGTTCAGAATTGGCCCGTATCTTGTTGGCTTCCTTCTTTTTAGTGGGCAGGACTCGATCTTTTAAGAAGGTGATGATCGAATCTATCCAGTATAGCCCCAAATCGGTGCATAGTACCTCGGGCGCCTCTGGCTCCTCGATGCTAGGTTGGGGTAAGAACTCGACCATAAGAGGATTGGGAAAGGTGGTTTGCATGAATGCCAAGCTGGCCAGCTCATCTGCTTGATTATTCTCCTCGCGACCTATTTGCTTCATTCGTAAAGCGCTCTTCAGGCTGGCGAGGAAGGCTTCATATTCTGCCTCATTGTTAGACGCTGGGAATTCAAGCGTGGTGAAGAATGTGATCTCTCGGTTTGGTCCGTACATGGTGATCTAGTAGTAGCCACGATACGCGTCTAGGAAGCTGAACCTTTGGTGACCCACGATAAGATCCACCAGCTAGTCGATTCATGGGAGGGGAAAGTTATCCTTGGGGCAGGCACACTTAACTATCTTATAGTTGACGCATACTCGCCATTTCTCTTTTTTTTTTGGTACTACCACCGTATTGGATATCCATCTAGGGTAGTGCACTTCTTCAATTGTCCCAGCCTCTAGCAAGTTTTTGACCTCCTCCGTCACTACCTTGGCATGGTGTAGACCCGAGCGTCGAGTTCTCTGGATGACTGGCCGATCGTTCGGAAAGATATTCAATTGATGGCAAATAAAGCTTGGGTCGACGCTAGGCATATCGTATGGCGTCCACGCAAAGACCTCAATGTTAGAAACCAAAAAGTTGACGTAGTCCAACCGCTCAGTGGTGGACAATGACGAGCCCAAGAGAAAGAATTTGCTCAAATCGTTCTCATCAACCCAAACCTCCACCAAGTCTTCAACTGACTTTTTTTCGGCTTTTCTTCCCACATCTTCCAAACCTCCTTGCCTCCTGGTCCCTCTATTATTTGTACGAAGCCCTTTGCCACTCGGCTGCCATTAACTGCGACAAAGCATTACTTGGATATCACCTGGTCCCCCTAAACTTTTTCTATCAGCTTGGTTGGAGTGGGGAAGCGCATGACCTGGTGGTAGGTTGACGCCACTGCTTGCATGACGGGCAACCAGCCCCTTCCCAAGATCAGATTGTAGGTCGATGGAACCTTTAATACCCAAAATTCCACCTGTTTCATGACTGACCCAACCCTGACCGGTAGAATGATTTTCCTGATTGGCCATTCTGGTTGTAAGTTGAAGCCGACCAAAGGGGATGTCGCTGGAAACAAGTCTTTGTCCTCCAACTTCATCTGCTTGAATGCATCATAATATATGATCTTGACCGAATCCTCTGGTCGATTAATATTTGCTTGATGTCAAAATCCTTGACACGAAGCGTCACCACCAAAGCACCGGCTTAAGGGGTTTGAATTCTTTCCAAGTCCTTGTTGGAAAAGGTCATGGTGTCCTGTATCTTGGTCTTCCCCTTCTTCATGGCGGGCTGAACAGACAACACTTTCCTCATGTGCTCAGCCTTTTTAATCATTTTCCTGAGCTCGCATACTCGAGTCGGCTCAAAGATACCATAAATGACATTGATAACTCCTTGGAGCGCGGCATCCAGGATGGCCAGCCCATTCGGCTCAGCTTGCCCTTGTGGATCGGCTCTCATACCGCCGTCAATGTACTGGTCCAAGTGCCCTACTGCGATCAATTCTTCTAGGTGTTGCTTCAACGGCACGCAGTCTTCGGTGCGATGTCCATTTTCTTCATGGAAGGTGTAGTAGTACCTTGAGTTGAAGTCCCTCTGTGCGTCTCCTAATTTTTCCAACCAACAGACATATAGCTCTCTTCGGATTTCATTGAGGATGCGATAAATTGAAATCTTAAAAAAATGGTGATGCTGGTCCGTGCCTTCAATTTTCTCTTAGCATCTTCCTCTTCGTTACGTAGGGTATTAGCTCGTTCTTTCTTGCATCCTCTATTTTTGTCATTATAGCCAGTTCCGCGGTGTTTCTCTCTCGCTCAATTATTAGGGTTGTTGTCCTCCTGCCCTACCGAGTGAACCTTTCTAGCTACACATTTGTCTGCCGCAACCGGATTTGCCTTCTCGGTTGTGGTGGCAGTGGCGACATCATCCTCAACTCGGATGTGCTCATTCATCCGCTGCATCAATGATTCCATGGTTGTGGACTGGTGCATCGTGAGCGAGTCTCGCAGTCTATGTCCAACTGGTAGGCCTCGTTTGTATTAAGTGATTGCCAAATTGGTAGGGCAATCGAGGATCTCATTGTAGGTCTCCCAATACTTGGCATTGTATATCTTCAATGAATTGTCTAACTCCATCTTGATACCTAGGAAGTGGTCGACCTCTTTCGGTGTTCGAGTATTGGTCTTGAACCTAGTGAAGAAGGCTTCCGCTGGTTGCTACGACCCCTAGATACTCCCTCCTAGGAGCTTTTCGAACCATTTCAGGCCCAATTCTCCCAAGTCTTTGTCCATTGGTGCTGGAACCGCCATTCTAGGTGGTAGTATCACTACTTCCTCACTGTAATAGATTCTTAGGCTCAGCCTTTGCAGCGCCAGCACTCTTTGGGCCTCTCTACAACGTGTACATTCCTCCAAGACGTCCCTCAAGTCCTCCGAACAGACAGAGTAAAAGCATCTTGACGTCGTCGACGGACGCAAGGGACGATAGCTATTGTTACGCGTGCATGATCTTTCCATCGGTAGGTTAGAATCGCCTACGCCGTAGCTCCTGGTGATGGAGAGGGAGGGTGTCCCCTATTGATGCTGGCTACCTAAGCGATGGGGTTGGATGCCCTCATTATGGTTTCCCACTCTAGTAATACCCTTTCCCTTGATTTATCGCTTCAACGTCTCCATCTCAACCACTATCTTTCGAATGAGGGTGTCCTGGTCTCTGAGTTTGTGCTCCAGGCGTTGAGCATGCAACTCTTCTCACCGCCAGCCAGCACCCTTCAGGGTTCTACGAATGGTCGGTGCTCCTCACGTGTTTGTCTCGTCGAGTCTCTAGGTAGCCTTTTAGAGGAGGTCTCCAGACCCGCCATGGGTAGAACAGATGGAGGGCTATCTCTTCTCCGGATTGATACCGGAGTGATACCGTCAATGACAGACAGCGATGTTTCATCGATGTTTGCCATGGAAAATAGCCAGAA
Source organism: Camellia japonica (assembly GCA_030407325.1). Taxonomy (NCBI): domain Eukaryota; kingdom Viridiplantae; phylum Streptophyta; class Magnoliopsida; order Ericales; family Theaceae; genus Camellia; species Camellia japonica. Next base: position 62,804,616 of record JAPPVO010000024.1, read on the forward strand.
AGGCTTGGAGAACAAGGTTTGTCTGTCAAATTTGATTCCCACAGACAGCGCCAATTGTATGGGAGAGAAATTTTCACCTTACTTCGTACCTCCTTGCTACCAAGTTCGACTCACTTCGTTAGAACTCCATCATACTATGAGCAAAACAAAAGTGAGCTACCCGACAGGTGGGTTTACTAAAAAACCCTTTCGACGGTCAAATTAGCTTTCTAGAAAAGAGAAAAGGCAGAGAACTGTAGAGAGAGAGAGAGAGTTTGAAATTGCTTACCACTAACATCTGCATGCTCCTCATTTTCAAGGCTGGCCGTGCAGCTTTAGAGATTGTGGGCGCACTACTTCTGTTGTCCTTCTCTGGACAGGCGGCTGTGCTCCCCTCTACATTTTTTACACGTGTAAAGACCAAAACCTTCAAACAGTGTTTGTCACACTGCCAAACAGTATTGACGCATACCAGTAGTGGATTTCTCTCTTCTTTTTATTGGTCTACGTGGAATACTAGACCGCGCTATTACTTGTGTGCTACACCAGGGGTATTCTATTTTGTTAATCCAACGACGATCTAAGACAAGTCGGCCAATGAGTCGGTGTTGTGCTGGGTTAGCAAATATGCATACTACCCCCAGACCGATCGATCATGGGCGTGTATGTAACAACCCTCACCACTGTTTACTGATAACACTACTGATTAGTGCTAAGCTATGATTAAGCATGTTAATTGACTGACTGACTGAATTACTGAACTGATCGATTGAATGTGCTAGTTTAAATACGTATCTATCTGTTAACTGTTAAATTATCTGTTCGTGTTTTATGCTTTAAACTGCAAATTGAAGGCCTTATCGGCGGCCGAATCTGAAATTGATTGATGTTTTGTGCTAATTAGAATTAATGTGATTTTATGGTGTATTTATCTGAAATGTGATTTGGTATGATTAAATTAGATTAAATAAGCTAAATTACAAGAGTTGGCCTTATTTACAACTTTGCCACTTAGTGGCCCACTTCATATCATATTTTGAGGCTTGAATTATACATTAGATATATCATTTCCTCAGCCATTTCTTGAGCCCTCAACCGACCAAGAGAGAGAGTGTGAGAGAATTGAGTTGTTCTTGAAAGTTTTGCTTGGAGACTTGAAGAAATTGTAGAGGATTTGTGCAATTGAGCTTATATTCTTGAGTTTGAAGACCTAAGGTTAGAACTCATCTCCTTGGTTGTGAGTCTAAGTTGTGCCTTGCATGGTCTATGTTAATTTTGAAGTTTAGAGCCAAGCTATGGCTTAATGTGTTGAATTAAGAGTTTAATTCTTGCATACATGTCTATATTTTGAAGTTTTGAGGTTGTAGTTCATAAATTCCTCACATGCATGTCCATAACTTAAGTATAGTTCATGAATTCATCTTCTTTTGAGGTAATGAGCTCATTTGAGCATGTATTTGGAGCCTTGAATTTATTGAACACATGCATGTAAAGTTCTTATTTCGTTCATAAAGATTGGTTTGAAATTGTGTTTAATTGAACTATCCTTGGGCTTTGATTTCTCAAATTGAGCTTTGAAGCATGTTATATTATGAGTTTTGAAGTGTTTTCCAGAAAATCAACCCAAAAGGATCGAATTTGATGCATTGAAACTTGGTTTTGAGCTTGAGGTTCAAATCTAGAATTTCCAGAATTTGGACTCACGCTCGAGTGGGAAAAGTGGCGCTCGAGCATGGAATACGTGCTCCCAGCACTTTGTATTGTTTTACAGTCTACTCGAGCGGGGAAATGCACGCTCGAGAGGGGACTTGTGTCATACGCTCGAGCGGGTGTCGAGCGCCCATCGAGCGTGATTTTCACACATCCAGTACTTTTGCTATATTTTGCAGTCTGCTCGAGCGGGGAACCTTTGTCTGCATGTCCACTCGAGCGGGAAAAGCCACGCTCGAGCGGGACCTTTGTTTTCTGAAAATTCTGAAAATGTTTTTAAAGTGCATCTTTGCATCCTCATTCCATCCTAGGCATTCCTACGCCTAGTTTAAAGCATCTTAATGGGGATATTGATGTAGAACCACACCGAGGCAAATTAGGGATTAAGTTATTATTTTTTCCCGACTATGTAGCTTAGTGTGTGTTCGTTCTGTAACTGTGTAGGGTTGGCATCCAGAGACGCTCTAGCTTATCTGTAGCCTAGAACTCTGTGAGTAAAAATGTTGTAAAGATATGTTCAATTGAGATTACTTTCTGAACGAATGACTGAACTGCTTTATGAAATAACACTGTTTACTGAATGAATGCTTGTCCTATTTGCGAACTGTATTCGTGGCATCCATAGCAATTAACTGTTACTGTACTGTACTGCTACTGTCACAGAGATCTCTGTCGGTTCCCATGTTGGAACCACTACTGTTTACTGATATGATGGCCATCAACTGACTTCGGTCTGTTAAGACCTACTGTACTGTTTTGCTATTGGATGTACCACATATGACTGCTATGACTGAATAACTGATATACTGATTCAATTGATTGTTTTCAATACTGAAAGGACATTTATTCTTAACCTCTTTACGCATATGTTATTCACTGGGCTTTAGCTCACTGCTCATATATATATGTAGGTGTACAGGCACCGGACCGTTGCTAGAGGCGTCAGGATAAGCTCTTGTTTTGTCAAGCCAACCTTTGTGCCTCACTTTGAGGTTCCAAAACTGTTCAAGCCGAGGCTGTTTGGGGTCAGTAAGGATGAAATTTCAGTTGATCCGCAGAAAATTAAAGCAGTGGTAAATTGGCCTAAACCAACAAATGTTACTGAAGTCCAAAGTTTTCTAGGCTTAGCCGGGTATTACAGAAGATTTGTCAAAGACTTCTCCAAAATTGCCCTACCACTGACACAGCTGACTCAGAAGGGGATATCATTTGACTAGACTGATCAGAGGGAATCAGCTTTTCAAGAGTTGAAAACTCGACTCGTGACTGCACCAGTTCTCACCTTACCCTCAGGTACGGATGGTTATACTATATATAGTGATGCTTCTTATAAGGGTTTGGGATGTGTTTTAATGCAGAACGGTAAAGTGATTGCGTATGCTTCCCGACAACTGAGACCGCATGAAAAGAACTACCCAACCCATGATCTAGAACTTGCTGCAGTAGTGTTTGCACTGAAAATCTAGCGTCACTACCTTTATGGGGCGACATGTGAGGTGTATACAGACCACAAGAGTTTGAAATACTTCTTCACACAGAAAGAACTGAACATGAGACAACGGAGATGGTTAGAATTGATAAAGGACTATGACTTACAGATTTTGTATCATCCAGGGAAAGCTAACACCATTGCCGATGCTTTGAGTCGGAAGTCGATTGGAAACTTAGCCTGTTTACTCACCGGGCAGAAAGAATTGCTATGCGACCTCGAAAGACTTGAACTTGAGATTGTTTTGCGCGAACAAGGTGGAACATTAGCTGCCATTTCTGCTCAACCGGCACTGATTAAGGAAATTAAAAAGAAATAGCAACAAGATGACTTCTTGAAGAAGATCATCGAAGAACGGGAATCCAAACCGAGGCCGGATTTCAAATTTGAGAATAACGTGTTGAAATTTCAGGGAAGATTATGTGTACCGAATGATTCTGAACTGAAAAGGAGAATTCTGCAAGAAGGCCACAATTCAAAATTGTCTATCCACCTAGAAAATACGAAAATGTACCAAGACTTGAAACTGAATTTCTGGTGGCTGGGAATGAAGAAAGAGATTGCTGATTTTGTGTCGAGATGTCTTCATTGCCAACAAGTTAAAGCCGAACATCAACGACCCGCAGGTTTACTGCAACCCTTACCGATACCGGAGTGGAAATGGGAACATATTACCATGGATTTCATTGTTGGTTTACCTCGCTCCAGTAAATGTGTGGATTCAATTTGGGTTATTGTTGATAGACTGACTAAATCTGCCCACTTCTTACCTGTCAAAAAAATTTATAATGCGGACAAATTGGCTGTAATCTATATTGATGAAATTGTTAGACTGCATGGAATGCCTGTGTCCATTGTTTCTGATAGGGATTCGAAGTTTACATCAAGATTCTGGCAAAGCTTACAGACAGCATTGGGTACTGAACTGAAACTGAGTAGTGCATATCATCCTCAGACAAATGGTCAGTCAGAAAGAACCATCCAGACTCTGGAGGATTTACTGAAAATGTGTGTCCTTGATTTTCAAGGAAATTGGGAGAACCATTTGCCTTTAGCCGAATTTGCTTACAACAACAGCTTTCATTCAAGTATTGGTATGGCGCATTTCGAGGCTTTGTATGGAAGAAAATGTAGATCTCCGATTTGCTGGGCAGAAGTTGGAGATGGGCCTTTGCTTGGGCCCGAGATTGTGTATGAAACTACAGAAAAAGTAAAACTGATCCAACAGAGGCTGAAAACCGCACAGAGCCGACAGAAAAGTTATGCGGATGTCCGCAGGCGAGACAGAGAATATGAAGTAGGTGATCACGTTTTTGTAAAAGTGACACCGATGAAAGGCCAGACTCGTTTTAGAGTCAAGGGTAAGCTAGCACCGAGGTATGTCGGACCGTTTGAGATTATTGAGAAAATCAATTCGGTGACGTATCAAGTAGCGCTTCCTCCTGAAATGGAGCATATGCATAATGTCTTCCATATTTCAATGTTGAGGGATTATCTTCGGGATCCTTTCCATGTGATTGAGCCTACCCGTGTAGTGTTAAGTGATGACTAAACTTATGAAGAACGGCCTATTCAAATTGTAAACAGACGGATCAAGAAGTTAAGGAACAAAGAGATTTCGTTAGTGAAAGTTGACTGGCAAAATGTAATGACCCTCACACTGATTACCGATTAATTACCGATTATGGCTAAACTGAGACTGATTGTGACTGATAATTGAATTAATTGAAATACTGAACTGATTGACTGAAATCTGAAACTGATTGATTGACTGTATCTGTTTAAATGCATTTCTATCTGTTTGACTGTTTGACTATCTGTTCATATTTTTATGTTTAAATTGTAAATTGAAGGCCCTATTGACGGCCGAACCGGAAATCGACTAATGTTTTATGATCATCATAAGTTATGCGATTTGATGGTATATTTATCTGAAAGTCGATTTGGTACGATTAAACCAGATTAATTTAAGCCAAATTAATAGAGTTGCCTTATTTACCATGTTGCCATCTAGTGGACCTTTGTTTATTAATTTGTGGGGTCTCATTACACTTGAAACAAACCATTTCCTCAGCCTATTCCTTGTGATTGCAGACCTTAGAGAGAGAGAGACTAGAGGAGTTGAGTTCATCTCAATTTTGTTTGTGAATCGCTTGGAAATTGAAGGAATTGGAGGTTGATTTCCATATCTAAGCTTCTACACTTGAACTACTAGGCTTAAGGTAGAAATTCATCTTCTTATTGTTGTCTCTAAGTTAGTTTGTGCATAGTTCATGGTAGATGAGAGCCTTAGGCCATAAATTGGAGTTAAATTGTTGAATGAAGGCTTAATTGTTGCATGCATGTGTGCATTGAAGAGTTTTGAAGTTAATGTTCATGAAATCTCACATGCATGTCCATGTTCATGCTAAAGGCCATGATTTCATCTTGTTTTGAAAAGAATGAGCTCATTTGAGCTTATATTTAAAGCTTTGAATTGAGTTAAATTCATGCATGTTTGCATGTTCTTCATGTTCATGAAAATTGGTTTGAAATTGAGTTTGAATTAAACACCCTTGGGCTTTGATTTCACAAATTAAGCTTTAAATCATGTTGTTCTATGTGTTTACAAATGTTTTCCATAAATTTGGCCCAAGAGGATCGAATTTAGTACATTTAAACTTGGTTTTTGGCTTGGAGGTGCAATCTGGATTTTTCAGATTTTGCACTCCCGCTCGAGCGGGGGAAAGTGGCGCTCGAGCGGGGAATTCGAGCATCCAGTACTTTGCATTGTTTTACAGTCCGCTCGAGCATGGTACTGTGCGCTCAAGCGGGATCTTGTGTCTCACGCTCGAGCGGGCGTCGAGCGTCCGTCGAGCGGAGATTTCACCCATCCAGTACTTTTTGGTCCGCTCGAGCGAGGAAGTTTACGCTCGAGCGAAGACCTTTGTTGCATGTCCGCTCGAGCGGGACTCTGTTTTTCTGAAAATTCTGAAAATATTTTCTGAGTGCATCTTTATATCCTCTTTCCATCCTAGACATTCCTAGGGCATGTTTAAGGCATCTTATGGAGGATATAGATGTAGAACACACACACCGAGGCAATTAGGGATCTAGTTGTTATCTTTCCCAACTGTATAGCTTAGTGTGTGTTCATCTGTAAACTGTGTAGGGTTGGCGACTGGGGACGCGCTCTAGCTTACTGTAGCCCAGAACTCTGTGAGTAACAACCATGTAAAGATATGTTCAAAATGATTATCTTCTGAACAATTAAACTGTACTGTTTCTGAACTGACTGTTAACTGACTAAATGTATGTCCTATATTCTGAACTGTATTGTGGCATCCTTAGCAACTACTGTTACTGTTACAGAGATCTCTATCGGTTCCCTCGTTGGAACCACTACTGTTTACTGATTGATGGCCATCATTAACTGTTCGGTCTTTTAAGACCTACTGTTTACTGTTATGCTAATGGATGTACCACATATGACTGTTTACTGTACTGAACAACTGATCTACTGATTGAAATGAACTGTTTTCATTACTGTAAGGACATTCATTCTAAACCCCTTTACGCTTTATGTTATTCACTGCGCTTTAGCTCACTGCTCATATATATATGTAGGGATTCAGGCACCAGACCGGAGCTAGGAGCGTCGGGGTAGACTCCCAGTTTTGTCAAGCCAACCACTGTGCCTCACTGCGAGGCTCCGAGCCCACCAAGCTATGGCTTAGGGGTGTTTTTATTTCCCCTGTCTGTTTTTGTGTCTGTTTTGTACGACTGTATAGACTGTTACTGTACTGTTTTTAGGGATTTGGTCCCTGTTCTGAGTGGTTCTAATTATTGTACATACTGTTTGTCTATGACTGCATATATGTATGAAAAATCTTTTTGCATACAAACTGTCACAGCTCATTGGACATTGTTTATTTACTGTATTGGCTTCCGTCATGCCCCTGTACTCTGTATTACTGTCTTACTGTTAAGCAGGCCTTCGGTAATCTCGGATTACTGGCCGGTTACGGTGCTAAACCCATAGGGGCGGGTTTGGGTCGTGACACAAAACCATGGTGGCGTGTATGCCACTTGGGAAAGGGAAGATGATATGATGAAGAGATATCCTGAATTGTTTCCACTGAATCCTGTTTTCTTCCAGAATGAAGGTAATTCGAGTTTGGAGGACCAAACTCTTTATAAGGAGGGGAGACTGTAACAACCTTCACCACTATTTATTGATAACACTACTGATTAGTGCTAAGCTATGATTAAGCATGTTAATTGACTGACTGACTGAATTACTGAACTGATCGATTGAATGTGCTAGTTTAAATACATATCTATCTGTTAACTGTTAAATGATCTGTTCGTGTTTTATGCTTTAAACTGCAAATTGAAGGCCTTACTAGTGGCCGAATTTGAAATTGATTGATGTTTTGTGCTAATTAGAATTAATGTGATTTTATGGTGTATTTATCTGAAATGTGATTTGGTATGATTAAATTAGATTAAATAAGCTAAATTACAAGAGTTGGCCTTATTTACAACTTTGCCACTTAGTGGCCCACTTCATATCATATTTTGAGGCTTGAATTATACATTAGATATATCATTTCCTCAGCCATTTCTTGAGCCCTCAACCGACCAAGAGAGAGAGAGTGTGTGAGAGAATTGAGTTGTTCTTGAAAGTTTTGCTTGGAGACTTGAAGAAATCGTAGAGGATTTGTGCAATTGAGCTTATATTCTTGAGTTTGAAGACCTAAGGTTAGAACTCATCTCCTTGGTTGTGAGTCTAAGTTGTGCCTTGCGTGGTCTATGTTAATTTTGAAGTTTAGAGCCAAGCTATGGCTTAATGTGTTGAATTAAGAGTTTAATTCTTGCATGCATGTCTATATTTTGAAGTTTTGAGGTTGTAGTTCATAAATTCCTCACATGCATGTCCATAACTTAAGTATAGTTCATGAATTCATCTTCTTTTGAGGTAATGAGCTCATTTGAGCATGTATTTGGAGCCTTGAATTTATTGAACACATGCATGTAAAGTTCTGATTTCGTTCATAAAGATTGGTTTGAAATTATGTTTAATTGAACTATCATTGGGCTTTGATTTCTCAAATTAAGCTTTGAAACATGTTATATTATGAGTTTTGAAGTGTTTTCCAGAAAATCAACCCAAAAGGATCAAATTTGATGCATTGAAACTTGGTTTTAAGCTTGAGGTTCAAATCTGGAATTTCCAGAATTTGGACTCATGCTCGAGCAGGGAAAGTGACGCTCGAGCGTGGAATACGTGCTCCCAGCACTTTGCATTGTTTTACAGTCTGCTCGAGCGGGGAAATGCACGCTCGAGCGGGGACTTGTGTCACACGCTCGAGCGGGTGTCGAGCGTCCATCGAACGTGATTTTCACACATCCAGTACTTTTGCTATATTTTGCAGTCCGCTCGAGCGGGGAAAGTGACGCTTAAGCGGGGAACCTTTGTCTGCATGTCCACTCGAGCGGGGAAAGCCACGCTCGAGCGGGACCTCTGTTTTCTGAAAATTCTGAAAATGTTTTTAAAGTGCATCTTTGCATCCTCATTCCATCCTAGGCATTCCTATGCCTAGTTTAAAGCATCTTAATGGGGATATTGATGTAGAACCACACCGAGGCAAATTAGGGATTAAGTTATTATTTTTTCCCGACTATGTAGCTTAGTGTGTGTTCGTTCTGTAACTGTGTAGGGTTGGCTTCCGGAGACGCTTTAGCTTATCTGTAGCCCAGAACTCTGTGAGTAACAATGTTGTAAAGATATGTTCAATTGAGATTACTTTCTGAACGAATGACTGAACTGCTTTATGAAATAACACTGTTTACTGAATGAATGCTTGTCCTATTTGCGAACTGTATTCGTGGCATCCATAGCAATTAACTGTTATTGTACTGTACTGCTACTGTCACAGAGATCTCTGTCGATTCCCATGTTGGAACCATTACTGTTTACTGATATGATGGCCATCAACTGACTGTTCGGTCTGTTAAGACCTACTGTACTGTTTTGCTATTGGATATACCACATATGACTGCTATGACTGAATAACTGATATACTGATTCAATTGACTGTTTTCAATACTGAAAGGACATTTATTCTTAACCTCTTTACGCATATGTTATTCACTGGGCTTTAGCTCACTGCTCATATATATATGTAGGTGTACAAGCACCGGACCGTTGTTAGAGGCGTCAGGATAAGCTCCTGTTTTGTCAAGCCAACCTTTGTGCCTCACTTTGAGGTTCCAGAACTGTTCAGGCCGAGGCTGTTTGGGGTCTTTTAGTTTTTCCCTTTTTGTTTCTGATCTGTATAGACTGAATGTTTTTGTACTGTACTGTCTTAATAGGGATCAAGTCCCTGATTTGGATAATTGTAATACTGTGCATACTGTTTTGGTACTGACTGTATATATGTTTGAAAAGTCTTTTTGCATACAGACTGTTACAGCTCATTGGACATCTTTTAATTACTGTATTGGCTTCTGCCAGCCCCTGTACTCTGTATTGCTGTTTCACTGTTAAGCAGGCCTTCGGTAATCTCGGATTACTGGCCGGTTACAGTACTAAACCCATAGGGGTGGGTTTAGGTCGTGACAGTGTAGCCAGTCATCATGGCCAAATAGCGCAGTCACGGCACACAATGTTGTGCCCCACCCAAGCGACCTTGTGACGTTACCATGACCTCCTCAACCGCGGTACCCAAATATGGTCCGAGTTGAGTTATAGATCCTTGCTATGTCCGCGCGGCCCACTGTCACGACTCGGCCAATTGGTACAGTTCGGCCAGACGCGGCGCCCCAGGCTCTCATGATAAGGCTCAACACCATATTCCGTGTTGGTATAGCTCGGCCCACTGTTCGGCACAAATCTCCTTCTCAGAAGGCATGGAAAACAAAAGACTTGTTCAAATCACAATGGCAGAAGGCAAATCGGTCAAAAGAAAACCAACATTGTTCAAAACAACAAAAAGATTACATTGTTCAAGACAAAAAAGCACAAGTAAGGAAAAAATTCTGAGAAAACTATTCTGCTTTAGCAGTTAACAGTGTTTTGGTCTCGGCAGACAGTTAAGCAGTCTTTTCGGCAACCTTCTCAACTTCGATCTCGGCATCAATCTTGAGAAGTGTCTCGTTAAGACTCTTCTCGACAGCCTAGACCTCGGCTTCAAAAGTGGTCTTTTTGGGAGATGCACTTTTGAAAACCTCGTCCTCTTCATCTTAAGTCAAGTCCAGGACTTGCTCATTCAGAATGGGGAACTTAGCCCCAACAAGTTCCATCTCTTCATCAGTTTCCTTAACCTCGGCCTCCTCCTCGTCGGCATCGTCCTTAGAGTCTTTTGGGAAATTAGGGAAGGGCATGCTGAGCTAACTGATATCCCGAATTGGAGAATCCATTAGGACAAACAACTTGTTAAGTGCCGCTATCCAGCCGAGGTAATAACCTCGGTTGGAGGCTTGATTGACTTGGGCCTTGTATGCATCACGGACGACAACTTGCCCTTCGGAGAAAGCCTTCTCGTTAACCGCCTTGATCTCGGCCTCTTTGGTGGCCAAGGCCACGTGGAGCTCAGCCTCGGCTTTGGAAATTTTGGTTCAACCTCTTTGGCCTCGGCCTTGAGAACCTCGGCCATAACCTCAGCTTTTTTCACAGCCTAATCTTGTGCTTGCCTGGTAGCCTTGGCCTGGTCCAGCAGAACTTTCATCTTGGCCTTAGCATTGTTGAGGAAGGTGAGGAAACCAGCAGCCGCTTGGGTCTTGTGGACTAACTCTTTCTTGAAAGCGTCGACTTTTGTTGCAAAGGAGTGGGCATGCTGGATGGCCTAGAAGAAAAGAAATAAACTAAGTTAGAAAAAAATTTCTAAGTGTAAAAACTTAAGGTGAAAAGCCAAAAAAGTCACAAGTGTTGAAGAGTTACCAGGACAGAATGCTGTATCATCAGAGCAAAGTTTTCATATTCAATTATCTCAGCCATAGGATTTAGATCGGTATGCAGAAGAACAACAGTAAAAAGAGTGGAGCCGACCTCGATACTGTCGAGGGCACTATCGCCCACTTTCATCGGACGATTGCCAATCAAAATTAATGGAGCCCAGGGGTCAACGGCTTTGAAAAAGCCTGGGCCCTCCGCACCTTCAAACCTCGGCCTTTTTGCTGTTGGTTAGATGGCTCAACCTCGTCAAGCCTCTTTTCAGCGGCAGTTGAGCTCTACTCGATCTCTGCCAATTTTGAGATCGACACGGTGTCTTCTGAATCCACCTGGGTGGCAGAGGCTTTTGCCTTAGCCCTCTTCACCCTTTTTGGCTTGGGCTTGGGCTGGGGCTATGATTGGGATGGGGAAGAGTGAATGGTGACCACTCTTGGAAGGTCGGCCAATAAGTCCTCAACGATGGCTTAACTGCAACCCATATCGTCGGCTGTGGTAGCAACAGTAACTCTAGAGCCAAAATGAAATGCAGGTAGAGTGATTAGAGGGTTATTTGGATCGTACGTCGATGCCTCTGAATCTTGATGCTTGCGACTTCGGCTTCGTCCTGCAGAGGCGTTAGGAACTTGGCGACATCGTTAGCGCTGGGATGGTGGAATGAGTTGAGCTGGAACTGAAGTGGATGGTTGGTCCACTAGATCTGATGGGGAGGCCTGATTTGGCCTTTGTGAGGAAGTAGCTGGTTGAGTGGCTGCCAAAATTTTACTTATTCTAGGAGTGTCGGGCAAAGGACTTCGGTAGGTCGGTACGTAATTAAGCAGCAATGGGGCTTTGTGTTTCTCAACTAGCAAGCCCAGTAACCTTTTTAGGTCTTTGCTGGGGAAGAAAGTTTGGTGGAAATCTTTTGATGACTGGACAAGAACTGCAAAAGACAAAAAAACAAACATTAGTACAGATAGATAAATTAACAAGTCTTAACAGAGATGGAGTTATGAGACGACTCAGTTCTTACCCTCATCCTCTCTAAACACTGCTCAGCACAGAGGATAGAGATGAAGATCGTCATCTGGTGCAAACTCCCAGTTGCCCGAAACGATCAAATAGTCATTTTCAGCACCCTTGTTGGATTTTGGGAGGTCGGCTATAAGTTTATAGGCAGTGGATCTGGGCTTGAGGTAATATGTGTAGCCTTTTTCAAACTTTAGGCCACACATAGTGTAATAGAATTGAATGTCGGCTAATGTGATTCTAGCTTTTTCTCGGCATACTAGTTTGATTATACTGTTGATACCTCTATATGAGTTGATGGCTAGTTGCATGAGGTTAAATTTGTAGTAGTGAAGAACCTCCCTAAACAGGATATCTAAAGGGAATTGAAGTCCACACTCTATGAATGCAACTACGGGAAAGGGCATGGAGTCTCCATCAGGCATGATAGAGTCCTCATCTCCAGCCAACCTGATTTGAACGTCGGCTAGGATAGAGAACTCTTATCGAAAGTACTCTAGTTTGATCAGGGTGTTTACTCTCCACCTAAACATACCCATGATCTCGGCTTAAATTGTTTTTGTAATAGATTTTAGAAAAAAGGCACTGGTAGAGGTTTGAGAACCTCGGTTATACTCAAGAGAGTACTAGGGTGAGGATTGAGGCGATCTAAGGGGAAATTTGTTTTGGTTTTCCTAGGTGCATGATTTCTGGCAAATCCTAAACCTAAATCTACAAAGATCAGAGGCAAAGATATGGAAACAAGTAAGAAAAATAGAAAAGGAACGTGATTCAGAATTAAAAAGAATCAAAGGTAAACAAAATTCAAGAATGAAACGAAGCAGAAATATAGAAAGAAACACAGATATGGCAAGAATAGTGCCAGATATTCAAGAACACAAATGTGATCAGTATAATGTAACAATACTATTGAGCACTCAGAAACACAACAACATACTTCGAATAATAAGGCGGACTCAAGAACGGAAAATGGCTCATACTATTCAGAACGTAAAGTGAAAGCAGAAAAAAACAAAGTACGACTACGAGTACAAATGCAAATTCCACAGCAACATATACGATGTGAAACATATGGCAAAATTCAAAAAGAAGTTATATTGAAGAAACATGGCCAAGAATAATAGAAGATAGAAGTTAAAAGGAAGAAATTAAGCACTTATCGAGTAAGGCCGACAAAACAGACACTGGAGTGAGGCTTGCTAGAGAGAGACGACGGAAGTGGAAGCCGAAAAGCTCGCCGGAGGAGATACGGTTTTAGAGAACTCGAAAGCACGGCAATGGAGATTTGGGAATTTCAGAGAGAGAAAATCTGAGCAGAGAGAGGACACGAGAATGAAAAGTGAAGAGACAGAGAGAGAAAGAAAGAGTTTTGTCAAATACACGAAAAGACGACAAAACATGATGAGGCGCCTTGGATGACGTGTCTGTCAGGTAGCGTAGGCAAAAGCAACGCGATTTGATAGTGCGTATCAGGTACGAGCCAATGGGGTAGAGACACATGGAGGAAACAGTTGAAGAAACTGTGCATGAGAACTCATGCACAATTAAAGCTCTTGAAATTCTTGAATTAGTGAGGCCATAACCTTGGCTAGAGGAACAATCTCGGGTGAGATACTTGAAGAACTTGATTCTTGGTTCTTAATCTTTGGTAAAGTGAACAGTTGAATCTAAGTAATATGAAGCCAACAAGTCATGATCTCGGTCGGAGAGAAGAGTGAATTTTGGCCGACATGCTATATTGACAAACGGTGTAGGTTCCATCACCTCAAGTTGTCGAGGTAATAGAACCTAGGGGCAATTGTGGAGAAGTATTTTGTAAAAGACAGCATGTGGCAAATGTGACGCCGAAGTATCAGTTAGGGTGCCACGTGGCCTGGTCACACGCTAAGATGATCTCATTAGGTCGAGGTTGTATGCGGAGATACCGGAATACGAGGAAAGCAGATAAGGGACAAGAGTCCTAGAATTGGGGAGGATCTCAGTCTGGATAAGGATAAGGATTAGGCTCAATGAGAGTTTATCCCTATTTAGCTGAAGGTCAAAGATGAGCATGGAGCCTAAGTCCATTGAAGTAAGGCTTCTAAAGGGATCGGGTCACTGTTGGTTATAAAAGCAGGGCACCCTCGTGAGTCAGAGATAAGTTATTTCTTGTGAGTTTAAGAATTATTTGCTATTTGTGAGACATATTGTGTACTGACTTGATCGTCAGAGTGCCCCCGGATGGACGAACTATCGCCAAATTCTCATTTTCTTGTGCAGGTTGTTGGGCTTAATCTATTCTGCCGATACTCTCCAACTGAGTTCCTTTTTTGATTGTGTGATCGGAAATCAACACACACACAAACAAAAATGCTAGAGACTTAAAAATAAAATAATCAAATATTTATATGGGTGTAGTTTCCATGTAAGTGTAGATCTCATACTCACGTAAATATTTGAAATTTTTTTTAATAAAATTCTTAATGTCTCTAACATGGCTCTTCACCAATTATTTGTTGTTGCTATTCAAATTCCTACACCCATGATGTTTTAAACTTATTTACCATTTCCAACTGGTTTTTGAAATTATTTAATCTTTTCACTTATTTTTTGTATTTATGTTTTGACTCCAAATACTTGTATTTTTTTATGATTTAACTACCTTTTATTTTAAAACAATTATCAACCATTAAAGTAAGAACTTAGGTCCCGTTTGTTTTCAGAGGTAGAATGGAGGGAATTGATAGTGAGAGGATTGTTACTGAAAGGATTAGTAAAATTGTGTTTGTTTTTATGATTGTTGTTAATGTGGGGATTGTTAAATTATTTTTATATAAAATAATAAAACAAATAAAACTATGATTTTTACTTAACAAAAAATACAAAAACATTAAACATTAATGTTTTAAAAAAATGCCCAACAAGTAAAAAAAAGAGTTGATCGGTTGACCGGCCGGACTTCTAGGCAGATGTCCGGTAACACCCAATCCGAACGGACCACTTTGCTAATACTATCTCCCACTCCGAATTGTTAATACCCTTCACCAAGGCCTATCATAGTCCCTTCGAACTACGAATCTAGGGCTCCAAAACCAAAACAAATGGAAGCCATCGTCACTGTTCATCTATCATAGTCTGGAGTGGACTGTGATAATGAAAAACAAATGGAGCCTTAAAGAAAAGAGTACTTATAACTTGAAGTTGTGGCAAAGAGTACTAATAACTCGAAGTTGTGGCAAATACACTTTAATTGTTCAATTATTACATTACTAAGGGCCTTCAAAGAATTAACCAAGTAGGAATTGAGGATCAAAATTTCAATAATTCATCAATTTAAAATAGAGAAAAATTAAATCAAGAAAGGGTCGACTAAGCTCAAAAGGGATAGCCAGTTGTTAGTTGGGCGTTTCGACTGACAATAAAACTAAGGCATTACACTAGTTCACTCGTAACTTAAACAACTATGTTTGAAGTTTGACTAGCTTAATCAAGCGGATTAACTAGCTCGACTTCATTAGGAGTACTTTCCATCGTAACTCATGAATTCTAAGTATGTGGGAGTAATCACATTAGGGCGTTACTGTGTGGGTAATCACATTGAATCTTGCCCCATAGGTTCATCGATAGCCACACTAGCAATGCATTGTTCGGTCCTGTGTGTTTGTTAGGGGTGTTTGTTAGGGGTATATAAGGAGCGGATATGAAGGGGATCGGATATAATATGAGGTGGGTCCCCCATATTTTTTGGTCTTCCTATATTCCGTGTTTGGTTCTCCAAATATAAGGAGTCCGGATAATATATGATCCAAAAGGGGGATGGATATGCAATACCAACCCCCGATGATATTGTATATCCCCCACTATCGAATATAGAGAATCTTTCATCCAAAGATAAAAAATAATTACTCTCATTTTATCTTATCCCATCCTATATCCTATTTTAACCAAGTATAATATAAGTGACCCTACAGTATATATAATCTATCTCATTAGAGCTGCAAATGAGCTGAGCCGAGCTTTAATATGTTTGGGCTTGTTTATTAAGATTTTAATGAACTCGAGTTCAATAAAAATTCAACGAATCGAACTCGAGCCGAGTTAGTTTAAGTTTGACTCGAGCTCGGATTTATTCACGAGGCTTAACAAGTCAAAAAATTTATAAATTCATACTTGCAGATAAGAAACTAAAGTTGCAATTAAAACTTTGGTTATACAATTACATATACAATATATATAAAAAAAAAGGTCAATATTTTACAAAAATAATAATATCTTCTACCACTATTATATAAATATACTATTTATAGTTGACTATTATTTACATTTATATTTTTTAAATATATAAATAACAAATTTATCTTATTTTTATACAATTTTTTACATTATTTAATGTATAAATAATAAATATTAAATGAGTCAGCTAACGAGTCGAGTTTTAGAATATTTGAGCTTATTTATTAAAAATTTAACGAGCTCGAGCTTGAGCTCGAACGCAGAAAAAAAAAATTTAACGAACCGAATTCGGTCAAGTTCTAACTAAGTTGAGCTTAAGGCTGTTCACGAACGCCTCTGTTCATTTACAGCTCTACATCTCATATCCTACAACATATTATATCTCATCTTTATCCTTAAATATTACATATCCTTCTCAAACTCTTATATCCAATCCGAACAATTAGACGAGACCTTAATTCTTGGGAGTCATTAGAAAAAATGACAAAATAGTTAAAGGACAAAACATTATCAAAAAAGTTAAAAAAATCGGAAGTTCATATAAAAAAAAAATTATTCATCATGTTTGTTTTCAGTTTTTTGAATACACCTTTTAGAAAATTTTATTTTCTTATTTTTCGTATTTTTTTGTTTTTACTGATTTTTTAGAATTTTAAGCAATTTTTTAATTTTTAGACACACCTAATATAAATACACTTAAAAGTATAATTTTCATGAAAAAAATCTTTAAAAAATTCACTAAATACTAAAAATACCAAAATTCAGTATATTTTTTCATATTCTTGTATATTTATTAATTTTCTAAAATATTTTTTTATAAATATTTTACTTTTTAGATACATTTAAGTAAAGTGTATCTAAAAAAGTAAAAAAAAAAATTGAAATTTTAAAATTATTCACTAAATATAAAAAAAATATGAAAAATAAAAAAACTTAATTTTTAAAAGAATAAATTCAAAAAATTGAAACTAAACCCTGATTGTTTCTTAATTCTCTTTACGTATTGCTAAAAAAATATAAAAAATAAAAAAAAATCATCCCTAAATATTTTTTACACTTTTAACTCATATTTTAATTAAAAATAATAATTTTGCAAACCAACCCTTGGCATCACGCAAAGCACAAAAACAAAGCAAATAAGTAATGGGAAATTATTCAATACTCCTGAGGCATGTTTGATTGGGTGGATTAGAGTATGGGATTGGAATTATTAATCTGTGGATCCAATTATCCTATATTTGTTTTAACATTTTGGTTTAAGATTATTAATCCAATGAATAATTAATCCAACAAATTTGTAGGATTATTAGTAATGGGGTAAGGGTAGGATTATTAATATAATGGATATTAATCCAATTGGATAGTGAATACCATATTAATTTAATAAGATTATTAATACTTCACTATTAATCTTGTGAATCAAATATGACGCTGGAGTATTATGTGTTCATATTTCAAATTAATTATTAATTACTTAATCCCATGTTATTCCCTATTATCAACATAAATCATGGGTTTTGTGTCTTTTCACTAATCAAAACCTTATAAAGCACCACGTGTATATATTCCAGGAGTACTGAATAATTACCGATAAATAATATTGTTTTAATGGTCGACCCCACAAAACCACGTGGCATCCAACAGTAGACATGATCAGAGCCCTTTGCCGACGGCATGTTGGTTTTTGGAGTTTAGGTAAGGCCCTCGGGCCTTGGGTCCCACACCCTACGCGTCACTACCGTACGCGTCAAGAAGCCGAGCGCATTATCGCCAGTGCTGGACCCCACATTACAAGATTCGTCCTCCCAGTGGGACCCACCAGCCCCACAACAATCAATTGCTAGTGAAAAGAAGTTATTTACCTTTTTAAATTTTTTTAAAGAGAAGTTATTGAGTGTTTTTGGAGTATGAATTAATGGCATTTTAAGAAGGTCGTGATTGATGGAGGAAATAAGATTTATGATTTTATATTAAATTATTTGGTGAACATAATAAGAAATTTAAAAATTATTTAAGAATTTACTATTTTAATTGATTTATTATTTTTTTTTATAAAAAGACAGACAAAATAAAAAGAATAATGTAGTAAAGAGTAATATTTTTTTTATCGATTGTGTTATATATTAACTAGTGTATCAATACTAGTTATGATATTATTATTGACTCCACTCATTAATCACATTATAAATATAAAAAATTTCTTAAATTATGTCATATTATTAATTAGTACATTAAATAGTGGATATAGTGTTATTTTTTTTTTATTTATTACAATTTATAAACCCATCTTCCCAAACAAGTTGTTATTGATTGGTGGAGTGTATTGTCAAGTATCATGTATCACTTAATAATTTTTCTTTTTATGGAGTTAATGGACAAATTGGTGGGTACCACGTGTTGGCACGACGGGTCAATGGGTTGGCCAATGAGAATTTTTTTGTTTTTTTTTTGACGAATAGCCAATGGGAGTTGAAAGTGTCTCGGGTTTGAGTTCGCAATTATTTGTAGTTATCATTACAAATCGGGGTGTGAAAAAAAAAAAAAAAAAAAAAAAAACTCAAAAAATTTAAATTTTTTATTTTATTTTATTAGAGAGAGTGAGTTGGGTTATTAAAATTGGCAGATCAATTGAACTGCAGATTAAAATTTGTTGATTTGTTTATAATTATTTTATTAGTTTAAATCTTAAAATTAATTAAACGTAAAAGCATAAAAATATATTTTCCACATTTATCAATGAAGTGGACTATATTGGCTTATTTATTAATTGAATGGTTTATATTAATGGTGCAATTCGTATGGATTCAGACATGTTGAAAGGTTATTCAAATTTAATTTAAGTTGTGTTGAGACTTCTCCATATCTGTCCAAGTCTAAATTATAATTCGAGATTGTCTGTCAAAGCACGACTTAAGTTGCCTGAATTGCCCAAGTTGCTCGAATTATCCAAATTACACATAACTTATTTTTTTTGGATGCAGTTAAATTATTAGTTTATTAAAATTAGACTCTATTTACATATTTTTTAAAGAAAATTATTAATAATATCAAAACAAATAATTGGTAATTTTTACAATTTATGAATGAAAATAAAAATAAAAAAAAAATCAAATTTTGTATTGTATTACTTGTGTATATAATAATATATGATTTAGAGAGATTGACTAATAAATCCTAAATGTTGAAATTGTAAACTTGATAGTTGCAAGATTTTTCTTATATTCCGTTTGGTCCTATTCGATGTATAATGACAAATTTAACCTTTTTGTTGGGTGTTATAGTGGGAAGAAGTAGGCGTCACAGCGAAAAAAAATATACTATAGATTTTTTAGAATCCTTTGTGGTGGAACGTGTCACATCATCACTTTTCTAATCTTTTGTTGGGTTGTTATTGGGTGTTACAGTGGAAAAAAATGAGTGTCACAGTTGAAAAAAAGTACACTAAAGTTTTTTTAAAACCCTTCATTGCAGTGGAACATGCCATATCAGCTCAGTTTTGTTGTAGCAGTGGAACATGCCATATCAGCTCGGTTTTGTTGGATATTACAGTGGGAAAAAGTGAGTGTTACAGTGAGAAAAAAATAGGTGTCAAAATGAGAAAAGGTACATTAACCTTTTTAGAACCATTACTTCTGGTGGAGCATGCCACGTGCCACATCAGTTGGTTTTTATTGGGTATTACAGAGGGAAAAAGTGGTTGTCACAGTAAGAAATGGTATAGTCGTCTTGCAAAAATTACCAAACATACAAAACATGATCTCACGATAGGACTTATCAGAGCCATAAAAAAATATATGAGATTGATTGGAGTAAATGTTTCTAAGATGGGAATTCAGGTTTCGGTTACTTGAGTTATTTAATAGCTTTGTCGAAATCTACTCAATTTAATTTGAATTTTATCTAAACACATATCAAATTGAAAAATATTTTATACAAACTCTAAAAAAATTCATACTGAGTGCAAATTGTTTAGGTTAAGCCATCCAAATTACTATCCACACTTATATAAAAATTTTAAAATTTCCAACGTCACATTAGGGTCAGAGTTTACTCGAGTTTTTGTTTCGAAAATTGTTTCGTAGCTCGAAAGTTGTGGCTCGAACTTGGCCCGAAAAGCAATATTTTCTCCATTGCTTGAGCTTTCTTATTTCCTCTGCTCTGGTCTACTTCCCTCTTTCCATCCTGTGTCATTTTTGCCCATCTTCCATCTCTTCCTGGTTCATTCACAAGAGGAGAACCAGCTCTTTAGTAAAAGCCTTTTCTTGTCTTGCTTGATGCTTTCCTATCTCGAGTTCCCCACCTATGAGATCGCTTGCACCAGCTTTGGATTAAACAAGATCGGCCATAGAATCGAAGAAAGGAATGGGGACATAGCGAGAGACTCTCGATTCGTTGCTCTAGGTCGTAGTACCGTGTTCTTGATTTTTTTTTCTGATTTTTTTTGTTCCTTGATGTTGTTCTGAAGATGAAAGAAAACATAAATAAAAAATTGTTAGCAATTGTTGGCTGATGTGTTGATGATGATGATGTTCTTGATTTTTTTTTCTGATTTTTTTTTTTTTTTTTTTTTTTTTGATGTCAAAGAATTGGTAGATCTATCAAAGAATCAGAAATCAAAAAATTGGTAGATCTATCAATCAAAGAATTTTTTTTTTCTGATTTTTTTCTGATCTTCGCGATGAGGATGTTCTTGATTTCTGATTTTGATTTTTTATTGGCTGATGATCTTCTTCTTCTCTTCTCTTGCTCGAATTGTTAAACAAATGACGAGCCAACAAATTTGCAAAAAAATTATTCTCTGAACAATTTGCAGAAAATTTGTTCTCTGAAAACAATTTTCATTTTGTTCAGAGAATTGTTCTGAAAGAAGGTTTACCAAATGATGAAGAAAATTGTTCAGAAAATTTTTTGAAAAAAATTGTTCAAAAAAAATTGTTGATGAAGAAAATTGTTCAGAAGAAGAAGAAAACAATTTTCATTTTGTTGATGTTGATGTTGATGAACACACCCAAGGGTATGGGTGAACCCAGCTCCTTATGTTGATGAACCCAGCTCCTTCTTCTTCTTCTTTTTCTTCTTCTACTTCATCTTCAGAAAAACGCGAAGAAGAAGAAGCGAAAAAAAAAAAAAAAAAAAAAAAAGCCACACCAAAACGACGTCGTTTTGGTGTCGAGCCAATCTCGAGTCACGCTTTTTCGAGCTACGAATCGGAGCTGTTTTGTTTCCCAACAAAAACACACTTTTTCAATGATTTTTTTTTTTTTTTTTTTGAGCGACACTTTTTCAATGATCAATTTTAAAATTTTATAAAACCACCCATTAATTAAGAAAAATTTACCTATAAATCCTATTTTGTGGAATAATAATTCATTTAGTCTTAAATTTTTTTATAAACCAATTAGTCTCATTTATTTTGAAATGGTAGGTTTAATGTATTATTTAGAAATTAAATTTACGGTTATATCCTTATTTTTATTTTTATTTTTTTTGTGCTAAAAAGGTAATGCACATAATCTATGGAAATCAAATTTGGGATGAATTTTTATATGAGAATCTTTTTTATTTGAAAACATTTTAAAAGGAGTACAAAAATGACTTGAAAGATGAGATTTTTCAAACATTCCAAAAGGATGTGAATTCTTCAAATATTTTAAAAAGAATATAAAAATCCCTTAGTAAACTTTGGACAAATGTATAATTTCAAACTGTAACACTCCAACATAATACTCATATGTAACACTCAAAAAAAAAATTCTTAGAGTACTTTTTCAAATATAACACTTCAGTATAATATTTAAAAAAAAAACTCTTTAGTGTAATAGTCCAATGTAACACACACAAAAAAATTTTAATATACTTTTTCTAAACGTAACACTCCAATATAACTTTAGTGTAATACTCCAACATAACACTCTAATATAACACTCCTAAAAAATAATATGGGATTCTTCAAACCATTCTAAAAGAAGAACAAAAATTCTTTAGTAAGTTTTAAGCAAATGTACAATTTGAAATTGTAAGCGTTACGTTTGGAAAAACTACATTAAATCTTTTTTAGTATTTTTGTGTGTAGTATTTTTGTGTTTGGAAAAAATATACTAATAAGTTTTTTTGAAGTGTTACGTTGTTACAGTTGGAAAAAAAATGTACCAAAGAATTTTTTAGTGTGTTATATTGAAGTGCTACATTAGAGTATTACATTTTTATTCGTAATGTGAGATTTGTTCCAAAATGAAGGAAAATCCATAAACTCTATAGTGCGAATTACCAAAATGTGTAATTTTATATTTAGAGAAACTCACTTTTATCTCTAAAAAAATTAAATCTAAACATGTAATTGATTATCATTTTATGTAATTTTTTTACTTTAATAAGACTACTAAATTATAAGAGAAAAAGAAAAAACTAAATAATTTATAAAATCACATTTTAAAATTTATTAATACTCTACCCTAAGCTAATGAGAAAATGAGCTACATTACTATTAATTTCTTTTAATATGTTCACTGACAATACGGAAGGACACAATTGAGTATCGTACTTCTATAGTACAAAAGGGTTAGAGCATGTTTGTTATTTTCTCTAACAAGTTTTTTTAAAATAATATAAAAAATTTAAAATATCATATCTAAGGCTATGTTTGGGATATACATTTGGATTAAAATAGTCATATATTATAAAATTAGTTATTTTAGTCAAATAAGACAAAATGTTACATTCAACCCATAATCATTTCATTTTTTCTTTCACAAAAGTCAAAAAAGTCAAAAAGTCTATCTCAAATGAGACTTTTTAGCCCCAGATGACGTACCTCGTTTGGGAACTTACTATTTTAGTAACTTTTTGACTTTTTAGCTAAAATATGAAATATAGCTTGTTTGGTTTGTTTTTGGGAGAGTTGTTTTTAAAAATTGTTTTGGGGAGAGAGTTTAGAAATTTTTTTGGTTTGTTTGGTTGTGTATTTTGAAAGTAGTTTTGGAGTTTGGAATGATTTGATATTTTGTTGTAATTGATTAGATGTGTGTGAGAGAAAAAGTGATTGAGAATGAGAGAGGAAAGAGAAAAAGTGATTGATTGATAGGTAAGAGAGAGAAAGTGATTTTGAAAATTGTTTTGGAAAATTTACAAACCAAACATATTTTCTAAATTTTTTTTTTCAAAATCACTCTAGAAATCCAAACCAAACGTATGTTTGGAATGATTTTTTGATTTTTTAAGACAATATGTATAAAAAGTAGAAAAAAAAAAGAATATTTGATTTTTTGGTATAAATTATAAACTTTTTGATTTTTTTAATAATTTTTTAACTTTTAAGCTAAAACAGACACATGCTAAAAAGCCAACCATCCAACCCACATTCCAAACGGAGACTAATTTATTTTGATGTAATTTATTCCATGCCAATTGTCGATTTATTTAGGAATCAAGTAATTAAGACCTGACCCATGTAACATTAGTGAAATTAAATTTAAGGATAATATTAAAAAGTCTTAAATATATATATATATATATATATATATATATATATATTTTACACAAATAAGAATTTATCAATTTACTCTGATATAATTTTTTTTTTCTTTTACATTCACAAATTCTTGGTCAAATTCAAAACTAAACTCAGTATGAAGTTTTGGTCTCGTTTGGCAAAGAGATGGAAAGAAATTTTTTTGACTTTTAATTTTTTTTTGAATCATAACATCTTTTTATTTTTATACACACTTTTAAAAAAAATTA
Organism: Camellia japonica; assembly: GCA_030407325.1. Lineage (NCBI taxonomy): Eukaryota > Viridiplantae > Streptophyta > Magnoliopsida > Ericales > Theaceae > Camellia > Camellia japonica. The sequence goes on from JAPPVO010000024.1 coordinate 62,828,684, forward strand.
AAAAATCAAAAAATAAAATTTTAAACTACTTCTCAAAATAAGCCAAATTATTGTTGGCCATCTAATCTCTAGAACAATCTTCTCAAAGTGATCTCTTAGGTGGGACCCCCAGTTTGAATTATATGCTCTTTGAGGTAAGCACTAATCACACTTGAATGACAAAAGATTGTCTCAATAATGAAATGTTGTTCCAACATGTATAAACTAAGGTTTTGCCAAGGTTTATTTTGAAAAAGTATGTTAAAAGTTAATATTTTGATTTTTAAAATTTTTTAAAAAAATAATAAAAATATAAAGAGGTAATCTGAGTTAAAAAAATTTAAAAGTCAAAAAATTAACTTTTAATCCAATTGCCAAAATAGGCCTATAATTTTAAAGGTTTTCTTTAATACATTTTATATATTTTTTTTAATACTAACAACCACTCTACCATCTGAAGAAGAAAAAAAAAACCAACCGCTCTTAATGTTGTTTTTAGCATTTCTCTTAAATTAATAAAGAATGTTTATATTTTACTTAATTTTTCATCCTTAATGGAATATTTGAAAAGTTGTTATTTGTTTTCATTAATAGTTTAGTAATTATTTTAAAACAATTGAACAATTATATGTGACCTTGTTTGGGAAGTTGGCTATTTTGGTTAATTTTTTTGACTATTTTAGCATAGCTAAAATAGTTGTATTTAAAAAGTTGATTAATTTTTTTTTTTTTTTAGTAGTTGATTTGATAGTTGTGAGAGAATAAGTGAAATAAATATAGATTTGATGTAACATTTTATTTTATTAATTATTTTAACTTATTTGATCTTTTAATAAACTATTTTAGCCTAATCCTTTTCCCAAATATGAGTAATTATTTTAACCAACGAAACAAATCAACAATAGGGGTGTGACTTTGGGGAGAAAGAGTGTAGTTAGGTTGCATTTATCTCCTTAATAAATGGAATCCAACAGAAGTGGTTGAAGTTAGTTTTCAAGTCATGTCCATGGAGGTCATGGATGATTAGATCATGAAGTCATAATTTTGTCATGGTTTCTTAGTAATTTTGTTTTTTTTTTAATGGGTAAGAGAATATTATAATTTAAAATATCAACTCAATTGCATGACAAAAATCATTTTAAAAAGTCCACTAATATAGGCTTCGTTTGGGAAGAATGATTGAATTGGATTTGAGACTATTTTAGTCACAAAAAAAAAAAATTTAATTTTTTAACTCAATAAGACAAAATATCACATCAAATCCATAATCATTACATTGTTTGTCTTACAAAAAGTCAAAAAAGTCAAAAAAATCCTTCCCAAACGATACTTTTTAGCCTCATAATAAAAAAGTTAGAAAGCCAACCCACTTCCAAAAAAAAGTCTATCCATACCTGCAAGTCTAATGCCAACAATCTTTACATATACAAAAAAAATACTAGAGTGGCAAACCTCTCAACTAAGAAGAAATAATCAATCCCAATTGATCCTATACCTCTCAGTTAAAAGTGTGTACATGAGTCACTATAACATATAAGTGTTTTAAAGATCAAATGTTTTGTTCTTTAAAAATGAAAATTTTGTTATACAAGACATTTAGGGACCAATTTCCATTGTCATGATGATAATCGCGAAAATGTCGTCTCGAAAAGTCAAAAACAAGGCTTTTAGTGACAAAATTTTGAAAATTTCAATAATAAATAGACTTTTAAGGATAAAATAATTTAGTCTCAAAATGATTTATTTTTTGAGACAAAAAATTTGATCCTAAAAAGATAATAATTCATCACTAATGTCTAATTTTCATTGCTAAAACTATAATAGCAACATTTTTAACAACAAAAATATTTAATACCTAAAAAATAATTTTATCCTTAAATTTTAACTTCTAAAACTTTAATTTTTTTTTGGTAGTGAGTGACAAATCAACTAGCCTAGTTGGTTGTCTTAGCACTTTATTTGCAACTAATAAAAAGCACTATTTTAGCTTTTTGCCAACATGATAAGTTGGAAAAAAGGAAAAAGAGAAAGAAAATCAATCATTTCAATTTGTTAGGCTAGGTGCATGAATTGCATTATTTTCTCTTTTGTGTCTTTTTTACGTGGGTAATTTTTTTTTATCAAAAAAATTTAACTAAATGTATAGATGCTAATATATTTTGCAATAATTAACATTCATAAATGAGAAAAGCAGGATTGGTGAATTAGCTTTTTTAGTTTTTTTAAATGGAATGCATAAACACTGAATAATTTATCTACTCAGACAATCTTTCAGCTCAATATAGTGCATATACTTCACAAACAGTGCACAAAATAAATGAAAGGAAAATTTAATTTAATTTAATTTTTTGTAATATCTAGCCTAAAATTAAGGCACATTAAGAGAAAATGTAATGCACTTTATAGGTTGGAGTGTCTAACAATTTTGCTTTTTTGACTTTTGAGGAATGATTGAAAATGCTTATGATCCATTAAGGAACAAAAGTGGTGCATCATGGATGAACCCGTACAGCCGCTTCTCAAATTAGTGATTTTTTTTTTTTTTTTTTAACATTACTATTTAAGATTAAAAGTTAGTTTCAATTTTCAACTTTAATTATGTAACAATTAATTAAATATTAAAAACAACACTCTCTCCTATATTTACTAATCATCAACTAATCACATCACTTACACATTAAATTTAGAAAATGAGTCTAGAAAGTGTACTTATATATCATTTTCTTTCTTTTTATGTTTAATATTCATGGACAGGGATTCTTTTCAATCTAAAATTTGGATTAAAATGGTATGTTTGGACCCGTGGACTTATCATGGGTTCCGTTTTAATAATTCAAACAGTTCATTTTGTCGAGCACTTCATGTATTTTATTCACAAAAAATTAGGAATATCTGATAACTATAACTTTTTCAATTTACCGTGATTTTTACTAAAAAAATGAACGATAATTGTGTTTTTAAAAATAAATCATACATTTTTTTTGTTACAAAATAAATTTATCAAGTTACAGTTATTAGATCAATTTAATTTTTTTATGAATGAAATACACAAAATACCAAATAAAATAAACGGTTCGAATTATCAAAACGAGCTTGTAGTAGACCTCATAGGCCCAAACAACCCCTCCAGCTGAACTGGAGGAAATCCTCTTCCAATATTCATATATGATTTACTGGAGAGAAATAATAAGGAAAGATATTTAATACAATGTTGATAGTATGCCATTATCGTTAAAAAAATAAGAAGGAAAAAAAATTGAACTATGCAAACATGGATGAAAGAGTGTCTTATCTAACAATTTAACCTTTTATCTAGGTTTTCATTGCCTTTGTTTGGGAAGTTGAGGTTGGGATTTTTTTTGGCTAAAATAAAATAGACTTTTTAACTTAATAAGACAAAACATCACATTCAATCTATAATTATTATATTATTTCTCTCACAAAAAGTCAAAAAAGCCTAAAAACCTTCTCAAACAAGACTTTTTAGTTTCATGTTAAAATAGTCAAAAAACAAACCCACTTTCCAAACCAACCCAAATTATTTGAGAAATTCTCTACAGTAATTATTCTTTGTTATTTGATATTCTTCTAGGTGATTCAATTACATATATAAGGAAAAACAAAAAAAAAAAAGTCTTACATAGTTAGCTTGAACTTCCGCACAAATACTAACCACATAACTAAGTCCATCATTTGACCATGATGAAATTCTTGTAAGTTCAGATTTTTCCAACCACATGCCTTGCCTAGAGACCATCTTTTAACAACTTCGAACTTGAAAGATTGTGACAAAAACATATATATATATAGGTGATGGGTCTCAAGATGAACCCATTAAAACTTAACATAATTTCTTTCTCCAATTAGACATTAGAATACCTAATTGGAGAGAATTCATTCTCATTTACATATACATACATATAGATATACTATATTATATAACATATATAACCAAGTGTTGAAGCCACTATGCCATAGAGCTTGATGGTTTGGGTTGGGGGGGTTTGGTATGCTTCAGAAAGTATGGACAGATCATAGATACATACAACTATAATGATAAATAAGATATAAAAATCTTTCTCTTTCAAAGATCATGTAATCTTTTTTATGTTTTCTCTCTCCTTGACTGTGCTTCTTGCAACATTCTCCATAATCATATTTAAATACTAAACCTTGTTGTTCTTTCTTACACAGAACCTACTTTTAAATGCATTTGATCAAGACCCAATTACAAAGGACCACACATCTGTATACCTAGGTTTGCTTTTTATGTTATATTTATGTAACTAAAAGGTGAAATGTTTGATTATTATATCAACGCATTGTGATTGCTAAAGTGTCTTTTCTAAATGAGATGATACTAAGCATCTCTATGATTCTAGTAATGTTAAGAAAACAAAAGTTAAACATAAAAAATATATTGATAAACAAGATTTATTGGTTGAATCCACTTCTGATTAATTTTAGAGGTCTATTTTAAACCCTTTTGTTTTTATTTGATTCTATAATTATTTTTTGTCTTATTAGATTTATTGAAATGATCCTAATGTGCCATTGATATGCGGCTCAAAGTGATTGGATTATGCTTCTTTAGATGGAAAGGAGCACAATCTTAAAGTTGAAGAATCTATTATGTAGTGCTACATTTCATCATATTCTAACTAGTATTATATGTCAATAGTTAATCAACTATCTTATTCAAAATATAAATAATAAATTATTCATATCTTTAACAGTGCATTTACTTTATCAATCTAAAAAAAATAAATAGTGTATTTACTTTTAAATGAACTATTGGTTAACAATTCAACATTGTATGAGCATAGATAAAAGGTTATATGTTTGGTCTACTTATGGAAGTGAATCCAGCCATATGCACACCAAAAAAAAAAAAAAAAGGTCCAAGTGGCACAATATGGGTGCTCGGACTAATTCCAGACTAGAGAGAAGCCATGTTCAAAATGATTAAAAAAATTAATAAATCACTCTCTTGAGTATTTTTATTTATTTATTTGTTCTTTTTGAATGTTGCAAACGCTTAGGTGAAATGGCCTGATTTAGGCCCATTCATACAACATTCACAGCTTTCACCCATTTTGGGCAGCCCAGAAACTAGAACGGTGGGCTGAGTTCTGTGGTAAAGCAAAATGGCCCAATATGAACCAGTTTACTTGAGGTTTAACCTATTTTGGGCAACCCATAAATTTGAACAGACTTTTATGTTTGGCCTGATTTCTGGTTTGGCGTAATGACTAAATATGGGCCTTTTCACTCGAGCTTTTACCCATTTTGGAGAAATTCTATTTCCACACACTTAGGATCTGTTTGGTAACGTTTATGTTTTCAGTTTATATTTATAAAAATTTTATAAACTGATATTTGTTTATTTTTAGAAAAATATAATTACAAACGCGTTTGGTAATTGACAAAATGTTTAAAAAATTTTAAAAAATATAAAAAAGAGTGAGAAATAGGCAAGTGGTGGCAAGTGACGGCGGAAGACGGTGGTGAAAAGTGGTGACGGTGGGTGGTGGGTAGCGGGTGGTAGTGGGTGGTGGCGGGTGGGTGGTGGTGGTGGTGGGTGGGTGACGGTGGCGGGTGGTAGCGAGTGGGTGGTGGTGTGCAGGTGGGTGGTGGTGGTGGTGGTGGTAGCGGGTAGGTGGTGGGTGGTGTTAGTGGTGGTGGGTGACGGTGGCGGGTGGTGGGTGGTAGCGAGCGGGTGGTGGTGGTGGTGGTGGCGGGTGGTGGCTGGTGTGGCGGCAGGTGGGTAGCGGATGGCGGGTAGTGGTGGTGGTCAGGTGGGTGGCGGATGGTGATGATGTGGATGAGTGAGGGTGACGGTGGCAGGTGGTAGCGAGTGGGTGGTGGTGGTGGTAGTGGCGGGTGGTGGTGGTGGTGGTGGTGGGTGGATGGGCGACTGTGGCGGGTGGTGGTGGTGGTGGTGGTGGGTGACGGTGGCTAGTGTGGGTGGTGGGTGGTAAGTGGTAGCGGTAGGTGGTGGTGGTGGTGGTGGTGGTGGTGGTGGTGGTGACAGGTGGGTGGCGGGTGGGTAGCAGGTGGCTGGTAGTGGCGGGTGGTAGATGGTAGTGGCAGGTGGGTAGTGAGTGGTGGTGGTGGCGAGGGGTGGCTAGTGGTGGTGAGTAGGTGGTGGCTGGTGGGTGGTAGGTGGCTGGTGGGACATGTGGTGGTGAGTGGTGGTGGCAGGTGGTGGTGGGGGTGGGGGGGTGGCAGAAGACGATGGTAGAAAATGGTGGCGTGTGGTGGCTAGTGTTGGGTGGTAAAAAAAAAAACCTGAAAACTCAAAACGGAAACACATTTTTTTGCCAAATTTATAAACTGAGACCACTAATTTATAAATCAAAAATTTACCAAATAAGTTTTTATTTGAGTTTTTAAAATTTTTGTAAATATAAACAAAAAACTGAAAACGTAAGTGTTACCAAACGGCACCTTAGTTACCTCAATACACATACTTAATGAAATATTATTTTAATGGCAAATATGTCCTAAATTAAAATGACTATAATGGACATCCACCAACACTCATAATATTATATGAAAATATTCTCTATATATATCTTTTTAAAAAAAAAATCTCAATATATACTTTTTGAATAAAAAAAAAACAATAAAAAAAAAACTAAACCCTAGCTTCATTTTCATTGATTCGCCATAGTATCAATGCTGCCAACAAAATTATCAAGTCATATCATGTATGTAAGTCAAAGAGAAACTAGTCTCACAATTTAATTATGCAACTTGTTAGCTCGAATGAATTTTAATTGAAATAAATAAAAGATCAAAATGGCATGTATTCTATTTGGATGCCAAGAAAATGTTGAAAAAAAATTGAAAAAAAAAGAAAAGGATTTGAACATTATTGTCAGAACCAATGGTATCAAAACATTTTGTTTCAGTTAAGCTTTTCTCTTAGATGTTTAAAAATAGAAAGGAGAATTAATTCCCCCAAAAAAATCAAAATTTTCATTTTTCTACTTTCACAAAATGAAAGATTTTCAAGACAAATAAGGACTTAAACAAATGCACTCAATCATATTCTTCTTAGGATCAATCAATTCAAAATGTTGATTCAAACAAACAGAGATGAATATACAAATATAACTAAGCACACGCATATATCTATTCTATTTTAAAACACACAATCATTTTCTTCCTAGGATCATCTTAATATTGAGATCAAAATAGAATGGAGGAGGAGGGTTAAGGTGTGTGGAAAAAGGGTTAGTGTGTGGAAAGAGGGTTAAGGTAGCATGTGTGCAATATATGAGTTAAGGGTATGATTGGTATAATTGGTGTGTGGAATGAGAACAAAAATTAATAATCAAACTAGTAAGTATATGCACTGAGAAAAGATGTGCATTGAGGTAACTATGTGTGTGGAAATAGAATTTCCCCCCATTTTGGGCAGCTCAAAATTTGAACGGCCATTAAGTTGGGGCTGCTGTGTTTGTCCAAAGCTAGAAACCCAATATCCATTTATGAATTTCTAGAGTTCAGTTCAAGGCGTGATTTGGGCCTAAACTGTTTAATGGGCTTGAATGCAGCCCAGTGGGCTGTTTGTCCTTATTATCATCTAATAACAATCTATCTGCTGTCAAATAAGGGAGGAAAATGCTAAAAAAATTTAGAATCATAAATCATTTTTTTATACATTTCAAAACACATTAATATATTTTTGTACAATTTTAAATATATCTAAATCCATTTTTTTGAATTAATAACATTTTTTCGACAATCATAAAGCATAACTCATTAGTTTTACGACAATCAAACTTAGCACTTTATTCGAGTGAGAGTTAATGAAACCAAACACAATTTGTTCTCAAAGTTCATTTTATATTGAAAATTATTTCACTATCCATAAAAAAAAATATGCATGTCTAGTTTTGCTTATTTTGTTTTATTAGTGTGGTGGACTATTCTAGGATCTTTTTGGATTACACATATGAATTCAATATGTTTTTGTAATCATTTGACAGAAACAAAACAAGGGTTTTTGTCCTTGAATCACTCATGGTGATTGAAATTGCTATCAAGAAAAAGAAAAAAATTATATGAGAAATTAATCCTGAAAAATTATATATATTTTTTCAGAGGTATATGGAGCTCACTGTCGGCAATCTTCAAATAATGCTTGATATATAATTAAAATTGCAACAATCATGGATTAAGTCATAATAGAGTTTCACACAAACAAGTAACCATTAATTAAGGTGTACAATACAAGCCCACAAATCAAAACAAATGATCATTTTGTCTTGTCAAAGATTATGGAAAGATGGTTATGCCACATTACCTTAATCATCTTCCTTTTGAGCCTTATCCATATTCATTGGCAGCATTTTAATATACACTAATTTTTTTTGAATTTTAGAAAAAATACAATAAGTCTTATAATTTTGATATAATTATATTAAACTCTCTCAATATTTTAATTTACATAATATTTAATTTTATTTTTATCAATAATTTATTAGTTATATAAATAGATTAATAATTCTGTTATATTTACATTAATTTTGATCCATTTAATCTTATTAAAAGTTTCCTTTCTCTCCCTTCCACTTTTGTATCCCTTACATCTATAACACAGTTATAGCTTCACCAACCTCACTTCAGAGAATATTGATACAAGATCATCATGGTAAGGCCAACTACTTTACCATAAAAAATAAAAACTATTGAGGCCCATGCATAAGTTTGCTTTTAGATTTAATGGTACAACAGAAAAGTAAATAAATAAACTTTTAGGTTACTATAAACTTTTGACTTGTATGCACTAATTTGGTATCTTGGTTTGCATATACAGCAGCACCCTGTTTGTAAGAAAACAAAAATCAAATATATTGTGTATCTTTGAGGTGATACTCTCTCTCTCTCTCTCTCTGTCTCTCTCTCTCTCTCTCTCATGGATGATGCAAAGGGGCAATAGCCTGTTTTAGACATGATTTGGTCCCCAAGGCATGCTTGCAAGTTAAGGCCCACTGTTCCCATGGTGACAAATTCATAATTTAGGAAATTCATTGCAATAAAAATGATTCAGTATCAATCAATTGCTAGTCTGGAACACATTTCTCTTTGTAATTGAATCATATATTATCAAGAATTGCTTTAAGATAGATATAATTTTTATTGTCATATATATTCACATATTGTTCAATTTTTCGTAATAAAAACAACAATACAATGACAATTGGGTTAGCCCATTTGATTGAGACTTTAATAAAATTATTTTATTTTATGAGCCTCCAAATTTATTTATTTTTTGTGAACACTTCTTTTTTTTTGTTTGTTTGTTTGGGAGGGGGTAAGATGGAGGCCTAAGCCAAAGAACAAACTAAAAAACTCTCCAATCAGGAGTCTTTTGAATAAGAAGCTGTTTCAAGCAAGATGACGATACCTTCACTATTATCAACTCCGCGTCTCTTTGAATGGCCTCCCTAAATATTTGATCTACACATTCATTTATCTCCCGAGCAATATAACTGAGTTTGCATCCCAATATAGACTGTGATCAAGATGATTGGACTCTGAATTTTCAATGAGATTCACTGCATCTTGAGAATTTGTTTCAAGCTCCACCGGATGATGTCTATTTAGTGTTGACCATTACAATATTTTATATATAACAAGGGAGCACATGAAAAATATGTTATTCACCCATCACACCTATGATGAGATTGTACCTCCCCCACTCTTCAGAAAGAAAACAAAAACAAAACACACAAGTACATTGCTTGCAAGTTTAAATTTATGTATATCACTTCTTTTTTTTCTTTTTTAACATATTTTGGTAGAATATTTATGCACATCAAATGGGATTGTGGTCTAGTGGAGACAACGAAGATTGAAAATCCAAAATGGATTTAGTAGTCAATACATATTAATTGGGTGTGAAGATTGGTTTGTCTCATTGTGGCATTAAAGTCAAAATTCTCATGTTGCTTTGCCTCATTTGTGACTTATCTCTACACAATAAGAGCCCTTAGCTTTTTAATGGCTTTCCGTCATGTCTTCCTTGGTTTGAATTGACACCAAATTGTGATGGATGGTGGCCTCACTTTCCCATCCAACAAGGTCTCCCCTCTTTAAGCCATTTTCCACTCATCCAAACACCACTTATCTTCTTATTCTTTTTACGGTCAAAAAATTTCTAAAATTTTTGTTCTCAAATGTTTTTTTTCTCATGTCTCAAACCATTCAATACAGGAATCATATATTGAAATTATTATATTTTGAGATTATCAATAATCTAGTAAATGTAAATATTTCAAACAATAGATGGAGAATTTCATACTTTTTTTTTTTTTTTTCCCTTCTAAAATTCAAATCCAAATCGGAATTTGATAACTTTGTGGGGTCATTGCCATCCTTTGCGGACCCATTTGCATACTTTGTTTTTTTGTTTGGGTCAAAGTAATTGGTTTTGGTTTCATATCTCTTATGATCGGATTATTAGGACATCTAAATCTATGTAGAGTTTTAGAAGCCAATAGTCTTTTATCACAATTAAGAAAAATGAGAATGAATGTGTCAAAATTCTAACCATGTACCTTTCCCAATTTTAATTTTTGAACAGTAGTTTGTACTTTGTATCATCCTCTTTACATGTGAAACGATATTTTATGGCTCAAATTTTTCAATTTTCATTATGCATGAGTGGTTTAGGAGATATCTAGAATAAAAACCCATATTAATGAAATTGCGTAAAAATGAATGCTTTGTTTGATTTGATTAACAAAATTTGTTTTTTAGTTTTCTTATATAAATATTTTAGTCTTTTTTTTTGTAAATTCAAAAATTAAAAAAATAAAAATAAAAAGCAACACATTTTTGTGTCTTTTTTAGACCATTCCTCATGGCCCAAAGATCTGATGTGATGCTTTTTTGGCCATCCCAATTTTCTTAGAATATCTTGCTATCCTTTTACCCTAGCAATCTCAAACAAATCTGCCAGTCAAATTATTTACACAGAAAATTTATCAAAATTTTATTTAGAATGAAAAAGTGTAATTGACATTTAATTAATATATTGTGAAATTTATATATAAAATAAATTTAGATGACACATTGATATTTTTAAATAAAATTATGAATAAAAATTCGAGATATATAATGTTACTTAATCCCTCAACTATTGTTGAATGTTTTGTTTTGTTTACTCCATCATTTTGATTTACCCACCTCCAAATAATTTCTTTCCCTTCTTCCCCTTTGATTGATTTGCCCAAACTTCCTCAACTCTTTCTCGCTCTACTCTCTTCCCTCGCCACCACATATTGTCCTTATCATTGTCACTTCCTTTCTTATCTCTGTCAATTCGTGATTGAATTATATTTTTTTATAATATAAGAGTAACTAAAGTTATTTTTTTTCTTTATATATACTAAATCTAGTTGAAATAATATGATTTCATGAGTTTAAGATTTAAATTTTATAAGTATTTTGCTTTCTCACAACTTTAACAACTAATTGAGATTGAGTCTTGTTTAAGATTTGAATTTTATAAATATATTGTTTTTGCATGATTTTAGAAATAAAGTAAGATTAGTTTTATAACAGACAAAGTCTACAAGTGTTGTGAGACTATCCATCTAAATTGAACGGTCCAATCTACTAGTCCAATGAAAATCAACAAAGGTGGTTTGTTAAACTTAAATCATATGGTTTAGTTAGGCTAACTATAAAGAGTAGAAAATCAGTCAACAACCCAATATAATAAGGCTGTGAGGATGAAATTAAATGGAAAATTCTATAATTAAATACATTAAAAACACACATATTTATAGATGCATTTTGAATAGGAATCTTTTACCCATTTCCCCACAAATACTATGACCACAGTGAGTGAGTTGATAGATAAAAAGTAACAAAAACACCAAAAAGTTACAAGAACCATGTGTGTCCAACTAGTGCTCCATCTTTTTATGTTCTCTCCAATTTCTTTATTTGCTTCAGTGAGAACACCAAGTCACCATCTGTGTAAAAAAACTAATAAAATAAAATAAAAAATAAACTATTTAATCCACAGTTCATCATCTACTTTTGCTGAAACAAGGCCCACTTGTGACCAATCCAAACCAAGTAACATAAAATAATCACAAAAAAATATAAAAATATATGTGATTTGATTATAAATCTAAGTGCATGGATAAATATCAACCGAGGGTGCCACTATTAAAGGAGGGAGAAATTACAAAAATGAGAATTTATTTTAATCTCATAACTCTAATTTTTGAAATAACTCATAATATATATTAAGATTCAAATACAACAATAACTAAATTAGAATCGAGTCGTAAGAGTCACTAATGAGTCGTAAGTACAAACTGGGTAAACTATAAAACACTCATAACAACGATAACACCACATTATTGTACCAATCAACGAGCAATCTCAAATTGCGATAGTGAAAATTACATGATTGAGTTAATTGGAACTAGAAGATATCCACTTAATTTTATTTATAATATTTTATTAGCCAATATAATTGTTAGGTTTTTATTCTTGGCAATCCCGTTTGACAAAACTCTTTTGAGTTGTAATTTTATTCGCATTTTTATTTCAGTGAGGCTATGAGTTTATTAGATGCGAATCCAACCCGAATCGAGCTTTGCGGAGAAGTTTGTGATGTTAATGCTTTCAAGATTGCCACTTCGCTGATTATTACGGGGGTCGAGCTGCCCGGTCAGCTCGCGGCCGAAGCAAAATTCAAAATTGCATTCAAAATTGCATCTCAGCCGTTGCTCGCTCGAGCCAAGGAGTGCTCGCTCGAGCTAAGACTTTCTCGCTCGAGCCAAGGGATGCTCGCTCGAGCCAAGGATTCGTCGCTCGAGCCAGGGCACTAGTAGAAATCATGAAAATTACTCTCCTCGCTCGAGCCAGGAAAGCTTCGCTCGAGCGAGCCTCAGAATCCGGATTTCTCAAGGAGTTTGTTTTCTTCCCAATCTTGGATTGCTTTTGGTTCTCTATAAATACTTGGTTTTCTCCCAAAACTAAGTAAATTGATTGAAGTCCTCCAGATCTTCCTTTTTGGTTCTTAAAGGTTTATATCTGGGGATATTTTGTTATTTTCTTTGATGTTTTATTGAGTATTTAACTCATGGTTTAAAGAGAGTACATCAAAGGTTTGTTTGTTATACACAAAAGAGAGAGTTGTTCTTCAGTTGTGAATTCTGAAGAATTCGAGCCTGAAGCTTTGGAGGGAATCCGGAGTGGCTCATCAGAAAGACAATTCCGTGCTGAAGATGGGGTTGGAAGAGGCACATAGAGGTTGGTTCAATTAGGCGTTGTGAATTCGCTAGATAATTGAGAGTGATACCTGTGTAATTCCTTTATTTCTTCTTAGTGGATTGTTCTTGTGGCTGTTGCCCGTGGTTTTTTTATCACAATTGGAAGGTGTCCAATTGTGGTTTTTCCACGTAAAAATCTTTGTGTCTCTTTCTCTTGATTGTTTGATTGGGATTGTTATATTTTGCATAAAATTGGTACATAATCACAAATCAACATCTAGGGTTTCTAGATTTTTCAATAATTATGAAGAATAATATTCACTATATTTGGTTTCAATTTTCTGAATTTTATTTTTCTAAAAATATAGATTTTTGTTTTTCGAATTTTTTTGTTTTTAGTAAATATTTTTAAGAATTTTAAATAACTTTTTTACTTTTTTAAATACTCCTTATTTAGATGTATCTAAAAAGTAAAATATTTATACAAAAAATATTTTAAAAAATTATTAAATACACAAGAATACAAAAAATGTATTAAATTATCGTATTTTTTGTATTTAGTGATTTTTTTTAAAAAAAAATTCACAAATATTATACTTGTTAAGTGTATCTAACAAATTTAAAAAAAAAATTACTTAGAATATTAAAAAAATCAATAACAAAAAAATTACAAAAAAAAAAAAATTTAAAAAAGCAAATATTGAAAAATCAAACCAAACAAGCTAATTACTGTTATCTTCAATATTAATTCGACGGTAAAAGTTTCTAATGGTCGGCTCAAAAGATAATCAAAGCCTAGATCTCAGACATGCACATGACCTGCATTAAGCCTAAAATGCACCAACCATGTGCAATATGAGTTTTTTTAATTATCTGTAAATTATTTTTAATTATTGAAAAGGAGGGTATAGAATCAGAGGTTTACAATTACCCAAGAAAGTTTAATTCTTATTTTTTAAATGATATTAGTTAGTAAAAACATAAAATAAAAATAAAAAAGTTAGGAAGTTAGGAGAATAACTGGCATTTCAACCAACCACAGGCATAGCACACTCTGCATAAAAGAAGCTTTTAAATACAACTATTTTATTTCTTTTAACACTCACAACATGTATACAAAAATGATTTTTCTCCCGATTCTTGCCCCCCGAACAGCCCAAAACAGATAAAAGAGAGAAAGAGAAGAGGGAATGGAGAGAAAGAGAGGACCCCTCCTCTGCCTCCGCCGCCGCCGATCGGTCGCAGATCGACCAGCCGATCGTCGCAGCAGCTCGTCGTAGCCCCGCCGTAGCTCGTCGTAGCCCCGCCGTAGCTCGTCGTAGCCCCGCTTCCACCTCTGCCTCCGACCGCTGTCACCTCCGTCTCCGCCTCCGCCTCCGATCTCTCTATCTCTCTCTCTCTCTGCTACTCCTTCTTCTTCTTCCTTCTTCTTTCTTCTTTTCTTTTCTGATTGAAAAAAAATAAATAAATAAAAAATTTCAAAACGAGAATTCGAGGGGATTAGGAGGCCTGTCTTTCAAGCTACATAGCACAGCTCTACTTTATATATATATATATATAATGTATGAGTGAGTGTATAGAGATTTTTGATTATTAAGGTCTTTTACTAATACAAGAGCAACAAAAGAACAGATCCTAGTTCCATAATTAATTAACAACATAATTAGAAAAATTGTTATTTCCACCCTTGAATTTTATTTTCAAGTAGAAATATTTTTGATAACCAAGACCATGAAAATCCTATCTACTGTTTATTTTTTCTTTGAAATTTATCTTTTGTATGGTGTAAATTGAAAATACGTGGGATGTAAATTACATCCAAAATAATGGAGGTTAATATATATATATATATATCTTTCTGAGTAATTTTTTGGGGAATGGGCTTCCCTCTAATCCAGTCCAGTCCAGGTCAGCTTGCCATAGGTCTTATTTTTATAATTTGAACTATTTTTATAAGATTTTTTCGGAATGATTCTATTTGCATCCAAATAATAATTCGGTACACCCAATTAAAATTTTAAAATTTTAGTTTATATTGTATCTTAATATAAATTTACTAATAAAGGTAATATATATTAAATTTTAAAATATTTTTTTTTTCTTATGATACACACAAATCACTTATACTTATTTTTCATATTCAACTCTTTTCATCTTCATCCAAAAGTTCAATTATTTTTGCTTGTTTTGGAAAGTAGGTTAAAAGTTAATTTTTTGGCTTTTTTAGTTTTTTTATTTTTTTTGAAAAAATGTGTAAAAAAAATAGAAAGGTGATATGACACAAAAGAGTTAAAAAGCCAAAAAAATTACTTTTAACCTCTTTGCAATCTTCATCTTCCTCACTCTAAAATTTCAATCCACTCCTCCAAAATTCACCATTATTATCAATATTATTGTTTCTCATTGAAAAAGTAAAATCAAATATTTGAGTCATAAAAAATGACTGGTTATAACAAAAACTTAGATTGCTATCTCAATTTTATTTTAAAAGCGGAATTTTCCACTACTCTACGTTTAATAATAAAAGATTAAAATTTTATTTTGATATTTTTTTTTATCTTTACGAAAAAGGTCCTCGTTTGAACCCATTTAAGGGTTTTAGTTTTTGCGAGGAGAGAGAAAGAAAGGCCAAGTAATGCAACTGTTGAATTGATAATTTTTTAGATAATATCTTTGCAAAAAAAAAAAAAGTCCTCCATTAAGCACACGGGTACTACCAAGCGACACAGAAAAGGTAGCAAAATCCCTAATTTTCTGATTTTACTTTCAATCTTTTTGGATGTACTTTGAAAGATAATTTAAGAAAAAAATTTATGGTAAAAAAATTATAACTCTATAATTTAATAAAGTATATTGAAAAATTAGATGTACTTAGTAATTTTTTAGGTGTAAATAGAATCTCTTGCCTTTTCGTATATATCATTTATGAAAAAAAATAGGTCAATTCAAAAATTGTAATTTCTTCATTCTATCGTGATTGTCAACAAAAAAAATAAAAAAAATTGAATAGTCTATTTTAAAAATTACACCTGTCAACTATTTTTTTGGTAGAAATACCATAAATTGAAAATGTCACGATTATCATATTGATTTTTTTTTATTTTTATTTTAAAGTATCATATACAAAGGGTTCTACCAATGATCTGTTGGTTTAGTGCTAAAGATCTTGTCCACGTCGTTCAACGCTTGGGTTCAAGTCTCCCTCATAGCGGATTATTGGGATTACACCTACTTCTTAATGCCCAGAGTATGTTGGAATCTTAGTTTCGGCCCCGACGTAGGTGCAATGTTAGTTTTGACAAATATCTCTGTGAATATTAAGGGGTAATATTTCCTAATAGATGTATAGAGTAGTCTACCTGTACATTCATTTTTAATACCAAAAAATATATACATAATATATATATACAAAGAATTTTACAAAATAAACACTAAATTATTGAAAAGAGACCCACTACAAAAACATTTTTGTTTAGTATGCAATATAATTGTAAAGTAAAAGATAAAAAGAGGACAATATGAATTTGAAATAAAACTTTAAAGTTTAGGGTATAGCCTAGAGGTGTACTAAAAAATTGCATATACCTGAATGTTGCCTAAAAGGATGGGTGACAAAAGCCTTGGAATGGCAAACCCTCACTGCCCCTAATGGGACACAGAAGGGAATGGCATTGGACCACAAATCCAATGGGGCATAAAAGTACAATTGCACATTTTTTTTTTATGAAAAATGATGCAGACCACTAATTAGTGGTTGCTCTAATTATGTGACAGTGGGTCCCACCCACTGCCACATGTATTTTGTGTCTTAGTTTTGTTTTGTTTTTTTTTTTTTTGCTTTCCACATCATTAGTGGTGGTGTTAGTAGTAGGAATTTAGTGGTCTGTAGCACTGTTGTTTTTTTATCACTTCTGATCAATTTAAGCAATTTCCTACCTGTCGTGTTATTTTTAAAATTTGATGCAATGTGTATAAAAAAAAAAATCTTCTTTGACAATATAATGTACCATTAATCGTGCTAAATTTAACACATTGATATCTATTATATTATCAGATTTGATACGACGAGAATATCAATGTTAATTTTAGCAAGATAAATGTTTAATTATTGTTTTTTTTAAAAAGTTTATTGCTCCCACAAAAATATAATATCATGTATTTTTTATTTTATATAAAATAAAATTAATATAATCTGGAGATGATTTCTTCGGACTTTACAATAATACCCCTTTCAGGGGATGGATAATGGTTTAAGGGCTCAAAGTTGTGTGCCAGTCCCAAGGAAGTTGATGAAAAAATTGTTCCGATTATTTGCAATTTGGACCCCAATTAATTAAATGAAGTGCTGCCTCCAACTTTAGTTGTCAAGTTGTAACCTTGAGGACCATTAATCTTTATTAATTAGTGGACTAACTAATGTACCAACACTAGTTATGATATTATTATTGACTCTACTTATTATACAAATTATAAATATCAAAAATATTTTAAATTATACCACATCATCAATTGATACACTAATTAATATATACACCATAGATATAGAATCTACCTTATTATATCATCTAGCCTAATAAGTTGAAGAAACTTTCTTAAAATCACAAAGTTCAAAACAAATTGTTTATTTTGGAATTATATATATATATATATATATATAATATATATTAAAAAATAGTAATATGTTAGTGACATTAATTATATCATTTAATGAATTTCACAAGATAATAATATTAACGAGGATAGTATATAATATCACATAACATCAAATATAATACTCAAATATGATCACTATATTATTTTAAAAAAATTAATAATAATGTTATCATAATGCCAGTTTAGAGCTTCTTCTTCTTCTTCTTTTTTGTTTTTTTTTTTTTGTAACTTATATTTTATATTTAAACATAAAAATCACCATTTAAAAAAAAAACATAAAAAGTTAGAAATGATAATTCATTAAATAATTGATAATTTAATTTATAACTGTAGCAGGACTATTGTTTTTCCACTCTCTTCCTCTCCAGCAATGAATTTGTTTTTTACCAACCCAAAAAATAAAACACTAGTTGACATGGGTGAATATTTGTCTATGTTCAAGGAATGGGATAAAACACTTTCTAAAAAGTAATTCATGAAAATTTTGACTGGGACTCTTTGGACACAAAGGGCCAACATATATTACCTTAAATTAAATAAATAAAAACCCCCCAAAAAAAAAATGACAAAAGGGCTATCTTGAGGATCTTGGTTTTGCCTGTAGAGGCAGTATTATTAGGGATTCAATCTTATTCTTAATAAGTTCATAATAAATCTTGTCACACGGAAAATTAATAGTAACTCAGTTAAATTTTAAATTAACAACATTTCATTAATTCAAACTTACACACTTTGTGGTGTTTATATATATATATATATATATATGTATTGGATGAAAAATTCTATTATACCCACCCTTTTTAAGTGTAGAACATATATGTCCCTCAATCACGATGTTTGTGGTTTTTTATTATGATATGTTATAGTGTTAGTTATGATTTGATTATAAATAGTTATATATATTTTAGTATTAGTTATAATTTATTGTGATATTAGTTATGATATTATTGTGATTATAATTTAACGCTCTGTTTGGTTGGGGAATTTAGAGAAAGATTTAGAAAGGAAAATGGAAAATGTGTGTGAAACTAAGTAAAATATAGGTATGTTTTATTCACATTTCACCTACATTTTTCATTTCTCTTTTCAAATCACTTCTCAAATCCCACAACCAAGCACAATATAAAAGATTTTTGGTTATACCCTATGTAATGTTTGGTTATTTTTTTTTATTATTTTAGTTCATAACTCTAAAATGATTCAATTATAATATTTGTGATAATAAATTGCACAAATAATATAATTTACATATTTTGAAAATATGTACCATAAAATGAATATATGTATGTAAATATCTATGGTACATCTTTGACTTGTGTTTCAAAACAAAGTATATTGTGCATTTATGTTGTACTAAATGTTTTCATTAAAATACATATGGTCTCACGTCAAGGTTAGTTAAGAGTTTATAAAATTAAAATAAGTCAACTATACAATAATAAAGATTATGAAATGTTGATTGATGTGAATGTACAACCACCATTACATATGTACAAATGTATATTTGAAATTATTTTGAGTAGACAATTACTTAAAATATTAAAAAATGTTATGAGTCTCAAATAATTTATTAAATTTTTTACTAAACCTCTTACATGGGTGTAGAACACACACGTATAAAAATTTTAGTAAAAAATTTAATAGATAATTTGAAATTTGTAACATAACTCTAAAATATTAAACCTATCAATTTTTCTCTGAGTAAATATGCTGTTAATGGTTACAATTATAGTTACATATTGGCTACTCATCATCAGTATGCGGACTTCATTGTGTTGTGGTGCTTATCGTATTCACCACTATGCCTAATTTAATAATAGAGTTAGTTCCTATTTTGGATCTAGAAAAATGCTTTGGAGTTTTAATTTTTTAGCTCTAAAGGTACCTCTAATGAGTTGGCAGTAGGTTCCACTCACAATGATGTGATGTTTTGGTCTTGATTTGTTTTTATTTTATTTTTTTTGTTTATTGTCATGTCATTAGTGCTCTATTAAAACATCAAAATTAGTGGATCTATGCTTGGTTAGGTTTGACAATCATTTTTTTTTTAATAACTATTTTATATTTATTAGTAAACTTTTTTAAAAAATTAATGTATTTTTTTATTTTTAGATCATTCTCGACTAAGGTTGTTTGGGGTGTCCTAAATAAGTGTACTTTTTATCTTTTTGAACTAAAAAATTGAGGTTGAAAATATGGATGTTTGGGTTAACTTTTTGACTTTTTATGGAAAAATGTGTAATAAAAAATTGTAAAAATTAATTTGTAAGGAAAAATTCGAATTGAGAGTTGTGCAGCCGTAATTGTTGATTTTTGGTAAATAGTGTTAACTTTTTAACTTTTTAACTTTTTATCTTTTTATCTTTTTTGAAAGATTTCAAACTTGCCCTTAAAAAGTAAGAAAAAGATTTCAGAAAAAAAGTCTTTTAAAGAAAAAAAACTGAAACTTTGTTTTTTAGTGATTTCTTTTCTAGGTCACTTCTTAATCATTCTAAATTAGACTGACCTAAAAAATAAGTTGATTCAATAATTAACAACAACTGATCAAAAAAAAATAATAATAATAATTAACAACAAAAAATTCAAAAAAAAAGAAAGAATTATTTAGGCATTGCAAAACAAAGTTAGCTTTTTTTTTTTTTTTTGAAAAAAAATTAATTCAATAATTTTAGCCAAATGTTTCATCATAATTGTTTCATATATATATATATATATATATATTTAAAGTCATACATACGATTCATTTGTTTGATAATAAATTATGTGAATATAATATTAAATTGGGTAATTACAAAAAAATTAGTGTTTGACTCATATAATAAAATAAATCTTAAATTTTTTATTTTGTCAATTTAAATTCTAATATTTTGATTTATTTTCAATTTAAATCATTTGCCTATTTTCGTTAAGTAAAATTGATAGAAAAATAATATTTTAACCATTAAACTTGGTATAAATATACATAAAATGTTAAAAATATCAATTTTATTAAGTTTAATGACTAAAATATAATTTTTTATTAATTTTACTTAATAAAAATAGACAAATAATTTATATTGAAAATAAATTAAAATATGAAGATTTAAAGATGAAGAGTTAAAAATATAATTACAATAAAAATGGTAAAGATTTCAAAAATATTATCAAATTTTTTATTAAATACTTATACGGGCGTCGGACCCACGTTGACGTTGATCTTACAACCATATAAATTTTGGTAAAAAATTTAATAATTTTCTTAGAGTCCCTTGCTCTTTTTTTAATATTTCACTTATATTTTATTAATAATTACACAAATAATTTTTAAGATAAATTATAAATATATTTTTTGAAATTTGATTAAAATATGAATCGCTTCTATAGTTCTTGAAATTACATTTCACCTCTTAAGATTTCTAATTTCATAACAAATTGTTCTTTTTATTAATAAATCATCAAGTTAGTTAACTGTTTTTAATGATGTTAAAAATATGTTTCAATTAATAATTTAGATAATTTTATAATTTTTTTAATTAATTTTGTTAAATAAAAAATTATGATAAAAAATATTTATAATTTTTCAAATTATAAATAACAATTTATACTAAAACAAAGCTCGGAGAATATATTTATAATTTATCTTAATTTTTAAAAATAAAACCGCTGTCATCATAAAAATTGGGCCAACGATAACCATACTAATTTGTTTGACTTTTAGTTAGGTAAAAAAAATAAAAAAAAAATAAAAGATAAAATAGATTAAATAAGTTAATAAATTAAAATATTATATTTAAATCATAATTTTTTTATATTTTCTTTTATGAAAATAAAAAAAATCAAATCAGACGGACCTTTAATCTCAACTTAAAAAAATTAACCAAAAAAATCAATACCATACGGGGACTAAGGGGCCCTTTAAGGAGTGGATTATAACTCACTTTTCTCTCTCATAAAAAGCTGATTAATTATAACAATTTTTCAGGATAATCGTAAAAATATTACTGAAAAAAAATGCTTCGAGACACATATCTAGTAAAAAGCCTCGAAACCGACAAAAATCAGCGTGGCGCAGCCGTAAATTTTCACTAAAACCAAGGTTGTTCTCCAACCCGCCTTTTTTCCTGATTAATGTTGGCGCATTTTAGCACAGTCCCTCTCTGCATCTCAACAGAATCCCCAATCACCAGAAAATCGTAGACGAAGAAGAAGAAGAGAGAAAGAGAGAGAGAGAGAGAACCAGTGAAGAACACGACGACCTCACCAACCCTAACCAACACCAGCACACACAGAATCACAGATTCTACAAAACACATCTCTCTCTGTTTCTTCAATCATATACACAAATTCTCATATATATATATATATATATATATATTTGTGATCTGCATATTTGAGCTGAAATGGAGAAAGTCATTGCAAACTACGAGCTCATAGCTTGCGGCATAGTGTAGATTCTTCTTCAAAAAAGTGTTTCCACTCTCTCTCTACAGTACTTTTTTCTCTCTCTAGAATGGCTTGCCGGAGGATGAGTGCGGGGAATTTGGATCCGGAGAGGAAGAGGAGTGGGGGTCTCAGGACCAAACAGGCGGGACGAGGCTCGTGTCGTGGAAGTTAGGCCGGAGTAGCAGAGTCGCCGGAAAATGCTTGATCTCCGGCGCTGAGATTTACGCTATATCTCTTTGTATTTCTCTCTCTCTCTCTCAATCTCTATATCTATATCTCTCTTTGTGCGCTTTGACTGTTTCATCTGAGTTTGAGCCATGGGGTATCTTTTGAAAGAAGCTTTGAAGACTCTCTGTGGCGTCAATCAGTGGTCTTATGCTGTTTTCTGGAAATTCGGTTTCCAAAACCCTACGTATGTTCATTCTTATTTTTCTAATTTTTTCTGATCTATATTACCTGCAAATGAATCTCTGCTGGGTTACTCAGAAAATGGAGGGAAAAAATTAGGGAAACTCTATTTGCACACCACTGAAAAAATCTCAGTGCATTATTTGTTTGGACATACATTTCGGAATAAAAGTCAAATATTTGGACATGACTTCTGATAAAAAAATAATTGTTCAAATATACATTCAGTTCAACTGTTTTGTTCGGAATTGTGTCCAAACATTTAATTTTGGCCGGAAGTTTATATTGAACGGCATAAATGTGTGAATAGAATTGCCTAATCTGATCTGACTTCTATTAACTTCATGTTTATCTCTGTTTGGTTGCTAAGAATATGGAGGAAAGGGGGGATACAATGAAATTCTGTGTCTGTCTCTTGTGATTGCTGTTATTGTTATCCGTTTGCATGTTATCTGATCTTTAAGTTTTAGAATTTTGTGCAGGCTTTTGTTTGGTTACTGAGAAAATGGAGGGGTAAGAAAGAAAAGTGAAAATGGGGTCTAATGATTTTTCTAGTTTAGGTTTTCCAAAAAGTGAACTCTATTCAACTAGGAAACATGGTTGTGTTAGGTTCGGTTGAGTTACTGTAATTGTTCTTAGTTAATAGTTATGTGTTGAAGTTTCTAAGACTGATATCTTTCGAAGATATGATTTGACATTCTATAGTTTTATTAGGCATTGGTGTCTATCTTTGCATTGTAATATGATGTCTTTTATTTCCTGTTTTTAGGGAGACAGCAATATACCCAATAAAACTAGGGATTCTGACTTTCTTTTGCTTGTTTGATCTTGTATGTCCTTACTTTCCTACTTCCAAAAGGTTCTAAATTTTTCCCTCATTTTTTTCCTTCAAAAAACAAGTATTAGTATCATCTACAGATCTATAGCTTTCAGTGTCTGATTTTTATTTTTTATTTTTTATCACAATTTATTCGAGATTGTGCATGTTTGAAATTATGTTTATTGAGTTTTGATGGTTTTGATTTTCAGGCTTTTAATCTGGGAAGATTGCTATTACGAACCTATGCCATGTTCTGCTCTTCCTCTCAATTCTGGAATTAAGAGCTCAGAACTGGCTTTTGGAGAGTGGGAAGAGTGCTGGGTTTCTTCTGAACCTCAAACTCATCATGTTGGGGTTCGAGCAGAGGACAAAGTCCCTTCACTTGTAAACAAAATGATGTTGGGTAACCGGGTTCAAGTTGTAGGACAAGGGTATGGTTTTATTTTATTCTTCTATTCTACTTTTATTTTAATATTGTAAACGCTTTTGTGTGTTGGATGGCAAAACCTAAGCAGTAATAGATATAACCATTTTTGTCAAATTGTGAATCGAACAGTGAATTGTTTGGCTAAAATAGTGAATCGTGAATCATAAGATTCACCTTATTTAATATAGTATATAATTTTATAAATGTTTATGCACATAAAAGTACATGGAATCCTACCCCGACCAAATTGTATCATCAGTACACAGTGTTTAGAATAGAAATATCAAATAAATCACATATTAATATATACCTAATTGATCTCTCAGTTTTTCTCTTGATAGAGAGGTGAAAACAAGGTCATTTTACGCATTCACTTTAATTTTTGATTCAACAACATGATTTGATCAAGTAGGTTGAAGCTCATATCGAATCATATGAATTGAATCGTGTATCATACAATTCTAACGACCATGCCTATGATAACTGTTATTTGCAATTTTGTTTTACAGACTAGTTGGGCGGGCTGCATTTACTGGTAACCATATGTGGATTCTTTCAGAGAACTATTCTACAGAAACCCATCCACCAGAGGTATTTTGTTGAATGTTGGTATGAAAATATATATGTCTAAGTAAATGAAGACGTCGTACATACCGTCTTGATACGTGGGTGTATACATTTTGCATTCTCATGTTAGACTAGTAAAGCACGAAAGAACACAAGGGGAGTTTTGGGGAAAATTTAACTGATTTAGCTTTAATTGATTCATCTTTTAGAACCCTTTGTTTATTTACTTATTTATTTTACTTTTATTATTTCAAGTTGGTTTATATAGTTGGAGAGGTATAACAGAAAGATGTTAGAGACTAGATATTGAAACAGTTCTTTAGCTTAGAATTTTTTTTATGGTAATACAATCTTTTGAGGAAGTCTAGAGGATTGTTAAAAAGAGTGTTATGTAGTATCTGAACTTAATATGACTTCAGTTTTCATGGCTGCTTTTAGGTTCAAAATGAGTTGTGCCAACAACTTTCAGCCGGCATAAAGGTATGATAACTTCAACTGTGCAGTTGTCTAGAATGCTTGTTATATTGCTGGTCCATCTCTGAACTTGTTCTTGGTTTGCAGACAGTTGCAATTATTCCAATCCTTACTCATGGTGTTGTTCAACTTGGTTCATCCTTATCTGTAAGTCATTTATTTCTTCTTTCTTTCATCTTCTCTTTTCTTTTTGGATGGAAGTCCTTTTGCTCATATGTTCTAATGCTTATATATTTTTGAGAAGTCATGTTATGCATGTTTATATCTTGTGAGGTTCTGTTTCATTGCCTGTTTGGTGCCAGCAAGATGTTTAACTTTTTACATAAGTTCAACTCAGAAATCAAGCATTTCTTATCTTATATGTGACCATTGAGACTGTCCAACAAATGGGCAAACTCTTGGGTTGGTTGGTTTGGAAGTCAATGTTTTACTATGCTAAAAAATAAATAAAGCCAAAGTAGAATTTTTAGTAGCCCAAAACTATGCATTTTGTCTCGATGTTCGTTAGTTCTTTTTGGCCAAATCTCTTGTTGGTTGTGCAGCCCTGAGTCATTGATTCCCCAAGTGGGTGAGGGGAGTTTTAAGTTTTGAGTCATTGATGCACTTTGTCTCACTGTGAGCATCATTGGCAGTAACATGGAGTTGAAAAGTGTCTTGTTTGTTGTTATGTTCCATACGTTCTCTTATTGTCAAAGCTGTCTTGATTTGGTTACAGTGCTAAAGAAGTTTACCAATTTCTCACGGTCAAGTTCTCTTAAAATTTTGCTATCGTTGCTTCCTCAGATTATGGAGAATGCGGCATTTGTGAATGATGTCAAGAGTTTAATTCTTCAACTAGGATGTGTTCCTGGTGCTCTATTATCTGAAAATTATACATCAGGAGAACCTGCTCCAAAGATTGGAGTACCCATATTTCATAGAAGGTCTGTTTCTGCTGGTCCATCTGGGAATCCTAAACTGGAAGACTCTGTTCGTTCCATTGCTGGCAGCTGCAACCAACAAAGTATCCAATCTCATGCTTCAGAGTTTGTTGGTCAGCCTTCTTATTCTATAGTTAGAATGATACAAAATAACCTACATGGTACTTCTTCACCAGGGATTAAACCGAGCTTTCCTTTCAGTAGCCAAGCTGAAAATGTGGAAACAGGAGGTGAATTTATCCCGTTGAACCAAGAGCTGTGGCTGAATCATCAGGCTTCTTTGTACAATCACAAGTCTGAATTCGATGAACAAACTTGTGCTGGTCTGTCATCTGGAAATTATAGCAATTTAAGAATAATGGAAGAGGAGATATTGTCAGATGCTATCCTACAAGAGCATGTTAACAACAGTTTAAGGACATCCAATGACAATATAATGTCTCAGCTGAGAACAAATGGAGGGTTAAGTTCCAATGGAGGTCAGTTACATAATGCAGCCAGAAATCAACCGAGATCAATTTCAAACTCGTGTTCTCTTCCAACTGTGGGCAGGTCAGCTAGCGTTGATATCTCTTCCACACATCTTGCAAGGAGTGGGCCAAATGCTGGTTCATCTAAGACAGAGGTATCTACATCTGATTTGACAGATCATTTGACATCTAATCAATTGCTTTTGAGGAGCTCTGATTTCAAGCACAATTCTAAAATTGGCAAGTGTTCTCAAATTGAGGTGGCTCAGAGAAAAGAAAGAATAGAAAATGATTTGTTTCAAGGCCTTGACATCCCATTGGTCCATCTGGATGAGCGCACAAAATTGAGTGAGAACATTTCTGGTTTTGATCACGATAGCCTAAAGCATGACTACCGAACTCAGATTCCAAGATCAAAAAGTGCTAAGACTGAGAACAAATGCGTCCAACCATCATCAGGGGATGACCTATTTGATATTCTGGGTGTGGATTTTAAGAACAAACTAATTAATGATAGCTGGAATAATTGTCTTAACGGTGGGCTAGACACAAGGAAAAAAACTTTGAATAAGAATAATTTTACATCTTTGAATCTTCAGGATGCCGATGCTGAGTTATATTCATTAAATGGAGGAAACTCGGACTGTGGTATTTTTAGTATGTCTGGCACTGACCATCTACTAGATGCGGTTGTAAATGGGGTCCACACTGCTGCCAATCAGAGCTCAGATGATAATGTGTCTTGCAGGACAACAGTGACAAAGATTAGTAGCTCGTCTGTTCTTAACACTTCTTCCTCCCATGGCCAAGTTAGTGTGTCTGATCAGATTCAAGGAAAGTTACCGGGACTTCCGAAGTCTCAAGAAAAATTAGCTCCATTAGGATCTTGTTCCTTCAAATCCGAGTGCAGCAAGGAAGATCCAGGAAACTATTCCCAAACCAGTTCCATTTGTGGATCTCAAATCAGCTCATGGGTTGAACAGAGTCATGGTATGAAGCACAATAGTAGTGCTTCAATTGCACATCCTAAGAGGCCGGATGAAGTAAGCAAATCAAATCGCAAAAGGCTTAAACCTGGAGAGAACCCTAGACCCAGGCCAAAAGATCGCCAGATGATCCAAGATCGTATGAAAGAGTTGAGGGAAATAGTACCTAATGGGGCAAAGGTGATTTCTCTTTTATTATCTCCGGCTTTGTCAAATACTTTTCATGTTAAAATCTTGTTATTTTCTGTACTGATCTGTCCTTTTTTATATATTATTTAACAGTGTAGCATTGATGCACTGCTGGAACGTACAATTAAGCATATGCTTTTCCTGCAAAGTGTCACAAAACATGCTGACAAGCTAAAACAAACTGGAGTGTCCAAGGTGTGGAGAGTAATACTCTTTAATGCATTTCTATAATTGCTACTTGTTGGTGGTTGGACTTTTGGAAATAGGACAAGGGCGTTATGGAAAGAGGAGAAAATGTGGTCTAAATTTTCTTAAACTTAAATATACCTGGTCATAGGGGTGTAACTAGAAGTGTGATGATTCAATTTGTTTAAAAAAAAAAAAAAAAAAAAAAAAAAAAAAAGAAGAGAAAAAGAGAAAAAAAAGGTTTACTGTTTAGAATTTTGAATCACTTCAATAATTTCTATTAGTTGGTGATATGCTATTTTATATCTTGCACTACAGAAAATTATTGAGTTGAACTAAACAAAGCTTAAGTTGTGTGAGCCTTATTATGTTGTTACATCAAATTGCAGGTTATCAATAAGGACGGTGGGCCACTATTAAAAGACAACTTTGAGGGGGGCAGAACATGGGCATGTGAAGTTGGTTCTCAATCTATGGTTTTCCCTATCATAGTTGAGGATCTGAATCCACCTCGTCAAATGCTTGTGGAGGTAGTGACTTGCATCATTTGAATGACAAATATGAAGCTTTATCCTTGCCTATGTTTATTATCTGATTGGGTACAACACACGCTTGTTATACTTAAAGTCTTTCTGTAGCTATTTTTGTACTGTTAAATGTGTTATGTTTCTTGTGATAGATGCTCTGTGAAGAACGCGGTTTGTTTTTGGAAATAGCTGATATAATTCGAGGATTGGGATTAACCATACTGAAAGGGGTGATGGAAACTCGAAATGACAAGGTCTGGGCACGCTTTGCAGTAGAGGTAAGACGTATCAAGCGTACTAACTTCATTTGTTTCATTTATGCTTCTCATAGGACATGAAGTGTTTTACTTGCCGAGATTTTCATGGTTAGGATACAAAATGGCAAGTAGTATTGGTGCCTGATGGCATGCGAACAGTTTTTGGCATTTGAATATATTTTTGGCAACTTAATTCACCCCCTGCGGCCACCAATATATCATTCCGTGTCCTTCACTCCTTTTATTATTCAATATGTTTCTCTAGAAATTTAATGTATGGGCACCCAGTTATGAGAAAATTGTCTTAAAAGAAAACTATAACATCTGGATTTGCTTTTTATTGACACGTTGAGAGTCATTATTATCACTATGTTCCTTAAACTACTTTAATAGCTAATTTCTTTCTGAAAGTACTACTTTTGTTTGGTTGCTACTTGATTGTTTGTTTGTTTGTTTGGTTTTTTATTTTTGTTAATGTGTTAATTTACCTTTGAATTAGTAAGTTGTTTATCATCATTAGATCCTTTATTGGTCCTTAGATTAATGGGTTCTGTTGAGCCATGTAATCTTCTTCTTTTTGACATTTTTAGTGAAGAAAAGTTGGTCACTTTATAAGAACTTTCTTTTGGAACAATAATTAAGAGAGAGGATTCATGCATAGGGCAAAAACTAGTTGTAAAGATGATGGTTGAGTTTGGGACAATCATCTCTCTCTCTCTCTCTCTCTCTCTCTCTCTCTCTCTCTCTCATTTATTCATGTTTTTTTGTAAGGAGAATGTTTTTGGTGTGATTTTTTGTGGGTATTTAATTCCAGAATATTTTAGTTGTATTAGTTCTATGATCCGTTCTCATGTAAGCCAGGAAGGTTTTCTCCTTATTTTGCATACCAAAAGCATTTGAAATTTACACGGTTCTCTTTCATACTTGTGTTTAATATTTAGTTCTTTTATACAGGCTAACCGGGATGTCACAAGGGTGGAAATATTCATCTCTCTCATTCAACTTTTAGAGCAAAGTGTTAAGAGCAGCGCAATAGCATCAGGCAACACCATAGAGAACGACAATATGATTGTCCACCCGTCTTTCCAACAAGCAGCCTCCATACCCGTAACCGGTATGCCTTTGCAGTGAGCCACACTCTTAGTTTTAGTTTTCTGGTCTGGATGTGTTGAGAGCAAGCCGTGTTTCGGCTTGCCATGACTAACATGATCCCAGACTGATTTATTTCAGGCACTTGTAACTCTTAACTGACATTCTTCTCCCATGACCACCCAAGTATGATTGGCCTCGTTTGAAAGTGGGAGAGATTGCTTTAGGTAATGATTAGTTCCTCAAGAACTTGTGTGTTGCTTATCTCTCTGCTCTATTTTTCCATTTTCCTCGTTTCGCCAGTAATTTTATACACTCTGAGGTGGTAGCACAAACCTGTTTGTTGTGGGTTTGTTTATGTATATAAAATATGGGACATAAAATGAAGGTGAGGTGTGTATTTGGCTGACTTTTTTTTCCGTTAAATTTTTATTTAGATTTTTTCTTCTTCTCTCTTTTAGAATGGCAAAGTAGGGGTGTAATCGGTTCGATTTAGTTGGGATTGAGGAAAAAATAAGCACTAACTTGAACCTTTAGTTTTATTGGTTGAGCGACTGAAATTGATCACATGTGATGGTTTAGTGATCGTAAAATATGGGACATAAAATGAAGGTGAGGTGTGTATTTGGCTGACTTTTTTTTCCTTTAAATTTTTATTTAGATTTTTTCTTCTTCTCTCTATTAGAATGGCAAAGTAGGGGTATAATCGGTTCGATTCAGTTGGGATTGAGGAAAAAATAAGCACTAACTTGAACCTTTAGTTTTATTGGTTGAGCGACTGAAATTGATCACATGTGATGGTTTAGTGATCGTTTGGTTAAGATTTTGGGATTAAAAAATGACAAAAAGACATAATAAGTTATATAAGTGAATAAGAGAAAATATTACTTTTTATCCATATTCATTATACCTTTTCTCTTGGAAAAGTTAAAAAAGTTTCAAAACAAAAACTAAACGAGATTAAAAAAATCTCAGTTTAAAAAAGTTGGCTATATTAGCCAATGCCAAACGCCCCTTAGTTTTGTTGGTTTTTTAGTTTAGTGTAAAGGAGGGAGGGAGAGCAATCTCTTTTTCTTTTCTTTTATTTATTTATTTATTTTTTGTATTTTTTTCTTTTTTAACTTTTAATTTTCTTTTGTTGGAAAATTAGAAAAAAAAAATCATGATTTGGTCCTTGTAATAAATCAACCTTTAAATTTTTAGGCTGTGTCTGCCAAATACATTTCCACTCCCTTTTATGAGTGGTGTTTATTTTGAGTTTTTAAATTATAATTCTATTCCTACTTTTGAAAACTCCTTTTTAGGCGGGAAAATTTGTCTAATCCGATCATCCTTCCGAACGTTCCCCTAGACGTCTGGTCGGTTAATCAGAACAGTGTGTGTGTGTGTTTTTTTTTTGGCACTTGTTATTTTTATATTGTAAATAAAAAATATTTTTGTAATTTTTTTTAAAATTTTTATGAGCTTTGAATAAAATTTTAAGTTATATGTTTGGTTATAAGTTGTAAGTTTTTCAATCAAATAACTTTTCTAATTTCAAAAATTCAAAACTCTTTAAAATTCAATTCAAAACTCTTTTCAAAATTCATAACCAAACAAATTTTTTATACTCAAATCATAATTTTAAAACTCACAAATTTAAAATATAATTCTATTATCAAATCATATTTAAAAAACTCTATCAAACGTGACCTTAATTTTTTTAATTTGATATCAATCTCAATCATTTGTTTATTTCTATTAAGTTGAATTAATAGAGAAAGAAATTTTAGGCATTACATTCTTTATTTTATAAAACTGTTTATTATAATTTTATACTTATAAACAAATTAAACTCTAAAATGATCCACCAAGGACTCAATCCAAAGCTCATCTATGTAAATGTTGAAAACAGCCCATAGCCATCATTCATTTCGAAGATTTAATGACAGAATAAAAGTGTAGGGTTTAAATTAAAAATATAATGTTTAATTTGTTAGAAGGACAAAATGTTTTTATTTATTCATTTATTTTGCTCGGGTACATTTGTCATTATCACTGAAAAATGCACACGACATTTACTTCATGCATTAAAACTTGCATGTATAATGCTTTTCAAAATAAAATCGAAGGGCAGAGAGCCAAGATTCAAAGAGGGGTAAAAAGGTCTCGTCAATGTGGTTGGGTCAGATTTTGACAATTTAAATATGTTGGTGATAATCACAAATAAAACACTAGAAAAAAGAATAATAAAAATTACAATAACTATTGTAAGGGCTGAGGTGCGGGAAATTCGCTCTTTTTAAGGAGATTCAAGCCCTCTGCGGTTAGGTAAAGCCTCACACTCGGTGCAGCAGAAAAAACCTTGACTTGTCCCCCCAAGATACAACAGCACGACTAAGTCGTATGGTTAACCAATACTGTACAATTAGTTGAACCCAAAACTTTATCACATATACCATTTTTTATTTACCTGATAATCTCACACAAGACATAATAAAAGCAACCAAAACTTCTTCTTGTATCTCTCAAGATAGGACATAACTTAATATATATAGGAGAAAAAGCTAGGAGAGTCTTCCTTAGTGGATAAGAAAAGGAAGACTTGGAAGACTTGAAAGGATAAGACTTGGCGAAGACTTATCTTAGAAGACTAGGAAGACTTGATGTGGATAAGAATGAGGAAACTTGACCAAGACTTGGTAAAGACTTGAATGGTAAGTAAACTTGGTAGAAAAGAAAAGAAAATCAACCTATGACACATTATAATATTAAAATACCTGCTAACAAAATAACTATTAAAATACAATTTAATTGTACAAATCAAAATTATAAGACATCATTGATTGTGTTAATTTAGGCATGCAATTCATTTTTCATAGGTTCATATAATTATTTGAATATTATTCAATGCATTTTAAATCTATAAAATCTTACAAGTGGAGATAGAATTAGAAGCCATATAAGAGATCAATATCTTTTCTCTAATAAAATTTCTTTACTTTTAACTATTTTTAAAAATAATATATAATTTAATGACCATCAAGTAGATTATATTCCATTATCTATATTTTGAAGGACGATCCTCATACTGAGTATTTTTTTAAAATTTTTTTTTTAAAAATTTTTTGATAGAATGACAAATCAAAATCTCCCTTATATTTAATGCACAAGTTTCTCAATATATATATATATATATATATATATATATATAAATTGCTCAAAATCTGATAATAAAATCAAACACAACCATGAAATGAATCCCAACTCATGAAATATTTGTATCCAAATCTTTGATTGAATCATGTACCCTTAAAAATTTTCATTAATAGTATTTTTTTTTTCTTTTCATTTTTGTTGTAGATCATTTCTCAAACATACGTAATTTGGCACCAATGGTAGGCAAGGACAAATAAGAAGACCAAAATGAAAATCAAATGAGAAGTACTCGAGATTAAAGGAGACATATCAAAGAGCTAAAATTGTAGTCTTCTTTTGACCAAACTGAATGTGAACAGATACAGAACTATTTCTTAACTGTTTAGGCAGGGCTTTAGATCAACATATAAATAAATAAAAAATAAATGAAGAAGGCAGTTATATTACACAAATACATACATACATATGTGTGTGTGTGTGTGTGTGTGCATGTACGTGTGTGAAATTTCTAGCAACGTAATAGCACCAACAATCTCATTAGTTTATGATGCAAATAGCAAAATATTCATGGATTCCTCTCTAATTGGTCTCAAGTATCTCTTCAAAAAGAAAAGACAAGTACAAACATATAGCCAACCATTGCTTTAGCAATTAATGGGCCTATTGAGCACATTTAAACAAAAACATGAAGATGGAAAGACATTCCAAAACAGGGGCCACATTTTAATGCTTTAACAACATTTGAAAATATATTGACAGGGTTTCCACAATCTAGCTGGAAAACAACCTAGAATAACCTTCATTTAGCAACAAGCAAAGAACACTGAACATATTAGAGAATCCCAAAAACTTCACAATGATATGGTAAAATGCAAGACCACAAAGTAAACAAATACCCTTTTAAATAATTATGCATGAATTGCATGTCGATAAGGCCTAATTTATTGCTTATTAATAAAATGAACAAGAAAAGTGTAACTCTACTTAACTCAAGCAGGCCAAATGACGCTACTAGGCTTGCTCAAACTCAACATTTCTTAAATTTCTCAGTTTCCAAATATCTCATGTCTTCTCATCTCTTACAGATTCTAGTATTGATTTCCCTATGCTATGCAACGAGCATGAATCCAAACCTTCTGTCGGAGGGAAGGGGGGAATAGTGCAACTGCGAACTCTGCGACCAAAACAAGCAATAAGCTTCATATATATATATATATATATACATACAATACAATACACTTGAGAGACATATCTTAGAGTTGAATGAACAAATTTAAAATACTAGTAAAAAGCAATGTCTTGCACTCTGTTTAGCCAAACGAAGAAACGAATTCAACATTGAAGCCAAAAAAAGAAAAAAAGAAAAAAAGAGAGAAAATCCTGTAAAACAGAGCACAGACCACAGCTTGGAGCTTTAAAATCTTGATTTTCGATCAAAATCTCCAAAAACAAAGTATAAAATCAAATGCTAATGAAGGACTGGTTTTGCTTTTTGTGAAGAAGATAATCCCAAAACGGAAATCAAATTTTTAGTTGATGAAAAAATATGTGATTTTGATTAAGTTTGCATAAATGTGCTTTGACATATCTTAACTTACCTTTTGGATCACGGTGACACTAAAAACATTCATTTTTGACCTGGCCAAACTCGATTGAGCTCTTCAATGGCGGTGTATAGACTAAAGCAGAGATCGAATGAGCTTGAAATTGGTCTACTTGAAGCAGAGATTGATAAGGCTAAGCTGTTGACGAAGGACACAACACCACGCTTCAAGCCCCTGAACTAGTGTTCTGTGAAGAAGAAACTGAATTTACAAACATCAACGTAAATACATTCCAAATCGTTACTTTTTAGCCATAAAACTACACAGATCTTCGGTGAATTCAACTGTAAATTAAAGTATAATGCAGCGGGTAAAAAATTCAGATCATATCTTAGGTGATAGAACCTGAAGCGAAGAATCTCATGGGTAAATCATGTGCTTTAAGAATGCGAACAACGAACCCAGCAGTGGAGTGATACCACAATATGAGTATCACTCACACAAGTCACAGTGCAAATAGCTTGATTGTTGTTTTCTTTAATGGGAGAGAGTCAGTATGGGAAAAACATACGTTTTTTTATTATTCCATATCCCATATATCATATCAGATATATAAGATAAATATATCATCTATCCATATTAGTTGATATGATAGATATAGATATCATGAGTGGTTATCCAAATAAGTTTTGAATTCTAATTCAAACTTACATGGATAAGGTTCAAAAGGTTCATGGGTCATGCCACATGGGCGCCCAATTTCTAACATCTCCCACTCGCACATGAGTTGGCATGACACTGCCACATCTCTATCTCAATCTGCCCAAAAATGAACAATCTCATACTAGCCAATGCACCGTGCGACCGCTGAGAACACCTGCATGTGGGAGCTCTATAGTAAAAACTCAATATGAGTCAGCATAAAGACATCAACCCAAAATGAACAGAAATAGTGTCTCATGTACCCAAACCCATCTAGCTACATCGGTCCAAAAACATCTCTAATCCCTCAAAGACCATGTTTGACTCTCCTAGGTCCCGCATTATATTCACACCTAATCAGCATCCTATAGAGAGCGATGTGAGTTGTCGACAGTGAATATAGAGTAGAGATATAGAACTAGATGATCTTTCCTTCACTCTCATATCATTTAATTTGAAATTGACCGTTTTCCCAGTAATGTCCCTTAAAGCCGAATCATACATGACCACAGGCAACATACCAAAGTAGCTGAACATCAACTCCTTATCTTATGACATAGTCAAAGGTCACAAAAGGCACAAAGTGAAGTCATTTAGGGAAAAATGACTTTTAGGACTCACACGGTGAAGAAGCAGGGATCCATTCTTTCACCTCGTTAACGGGTCGATAAGCACATACAGTACGAATGCATGTTATAGTGGAGTAACTCTTCCAAAGAGTGATGTTAAACTCACACACCATACAAATCTTAGTCTAGTCGCTCTTAAGCGCACAAGTCGCTTCCTAGCGTCTAACTCGAATTCTCTATTTGCTCGCCTCTCAGGCATCAAATGAGATCTCGTATCTGGCTATCCATAACAGGCACATCATGGAAAAATGGGTACTCTCATATCCATGGTTAGTCTCTAACAAGACCTCATCTTGGCTCCAACCAAGGCGACATAGCTAGTGGATAATTTTAGCTTCTATATTTGCTCCAAATATAATAAGCCACTAGTCTCATCCTTACTCGCTACCTAGCGCTAAGGGCGATTGCTCGTGTGAGTGAGCCAATCTTGCCTGCTAACATCAATTTATTTATTCTGTGTATTCACAAACCATTGCAAAAAGTAGTAAACATAAATGTGTAATAGAAACAAATATGAATACTAATGGCATAAATATCCCAAAAAAAATATGAGTTCAACTGAATACACATAAATATATCACCACTTCTGTAGTCCTAAAGCCCTAACATGAGTAAGATAAATATCTCTAGCAATGGGCTTAGTCAAAGGGTCCGCAACCATGGGACTCGTAGGGATGTGCTCCAGGATCACTTTTTTCTGCGCCACAATGTCTCTGATAAAGTTGAACTTCACATCAATGTGTTTGGTTCTGCCGTGGTATTTAGGATCCTTAGCGTAAGCAAGTGCAGCCATGCTGTCACACTGGATAGTCACAGGGTCTGAAGTGTGTGTGACAACATCCAAATGCTGAAGGAATCTCCTCAACCAAACGGCTTCCTGAACGGCAGATGAACAAGCCACAAACTCAGCCTCCATAGTCGATAAGGCGATACAGGATTGCTTCTTACTGCTCCAAGAAATAGCACCATCGCTAAGCATGAAAGCATATCCTGAAGTAGATTTACGCTCATCTAAGTCTCCTCCCTAGTCAGCATCATAATAGCCAATTAGATGTAGATCTGAACTTTGGTAGCAAAGTGTGTAATCTGCAGTCCCTCTAAATATCGTAATATCCTCTTAACTGTTTTCCAATGAGCTGGTCCTGGGTTGGATTGGTAACGACTCACCAATCCGACTGCATAACAAATGTCAAGGCGTGTACATATCATAGCATACATCAAGCTTCAAACAACATTTGCAAAGGGAACATGGGCCATCTTTTCATTCTCTTCTAGAGTCTTAGGACCCATATCAAGGCTTAGGCTCTCGCCTTTCAGAACAGGAGTGTCAATGGGTTTGCAGCTCTGCATCTGGAATCGCCTTAGGATAGTCTTAATGTAAGTCTCCTGAGACAAACCAAGAAGTCTTCTAGAGCGATCCCTAAGGATCTTAACACCGAGCACATAGCTCGTTTCACCCATGTCTTTCATCTCAAATGTAGAGAACAACCACCTTTTAGTGGTGACAATCATCCTTGTCATTTCCAGCCAATAATATGTCATCATATAATGACAATATTCGAAAAATGTCCTTAGACCACTTAACGTACACACAGTGATCTTCATCGATCATCGTAAACCCATTAGAAACAATGGCTCGATGAAATCTCAGATTCCACTGTCTGGATGATTGCTTTAAGCCATAAATAGATCGTTGAAGCTTGCAAACTTTGCGCTCCTGACCTACTACCACAAAGCCTTCTGGTTGATCCATATAGATCTCTTTATCCAATTCTCCATTGAGAAATGCAGTCTTAACATCCATCTGATATAGCTCTAAGTCCAACTGAGCTACTATGGCCAGAATTAGGCGAATAGAAGCAAACCTTACAACTGGTGAAAAAGTTTCCTCATAGTTCACACCCTCTCATTGGGTGTAACCTTTCGCCATTAGGCGAGCCTTATACCTTTCTATGGAACCATCCGCTTTGCGCTTGATTTTGAGAACCCATTTGTTCCCAATAGTCTTGCGTCCTGGCGCCAAATCAACCAAGTCCCAGACATGATTTTTCTTTATAGACTTTATTTCTTCATCCATTGCAGTACTCCATTCTTTACTAGTAGGGGATGAGAAAGCCTCTTTGAGATTCTTAGGCTCCATTTCATCACTCGGAGCAATCATGAAAGCTTCCCCTTCAATCTCAAAATGACGACGGGGTATAGCTCTACGTTTGCTTCTACGTAGTTGAGAATCCTGAGAATCCTCATCCATTGGATCTAATCCATGGGCAGGTAGATCGCTTCCACTTTTCCTAGGAGCTTGAAGGATTATCTCCTCATTCTCTACTAGGCTACTAGGTGCGCCTTCAAGTAGATCCTCCATCTCATAGAGTTCTACATCTCTAGTTACCTCACCTCTGCTAGGAAAATCCTCTTCTAGGAAATCCACATCTCGTGACTCAATTTCAGTCACACTTCCATCCGGATGCTTCCCAATAAACACATAGCCCTTAGAATGCTCACTATAGCGAATGAAGATACACTTCCTTCCTCTAGGGCCTAACTTCCCAAACTTATGAGAAGTGTTGTGTATGTAAGCTGCCGAACCCCAAGGCCGCAAATTGCGCAAATCAGGCTTTTTGCCAGTCCACATCTCATATGGGGTGGAAGGAACTGATTTGGAGGGCACACGGTTAAGGACGTAGGCAGCAGTCAACAAAGCATCTCCCCAATAAAAAATGGGAAGATTAGCTTGCGCCATCATTGATCTAACCATATCAAGCAATGTGCGATTCCTTCTCTCCGCTACACCATTTTGCTGCGGAGTCCTAGGAATTGTCAATTGCCTGATAACTCCTTTTTCCTCACAGAGCACTTTAAATTGCTCAGATAGATACTCACGTCCCCGGTCAGTCCTTAAAGCCTTAATGCTCTTGTCTAATTGATTCTCAACCTCATTAACATATCGTCTAAAGCAATCCAATGCTTCTGACTTGTGAGAAATCAAATAGACATGACCAAAACGCGTGCAATCATCTATAAATGGGATGAAATAAGGGGCTCCATGTCTTGCCCTCACATTCATTGGTCCACATATATCAGAATAAATAAGTTGTAATGGGATAGAGGCCCTTATGGCTTTCCCAAATGGTTTCCTTGTTGCCTTTCCAGCAAAACAGTGCTCACAAGTAGGCGAAGTGACTCTAGCGAGTGGGCCTAAAAGACCTTCTCTAGCCAATCTAGTCATCCTGTCTTGACCCTATGTGGCCTAATCTAGCATGTCATCTCATAGAATCATTATCACAAAAAGATGCAATATTAGAAACAGAGCCATTGGCATTTTTATTAAAACTAGAATCATCCACATTCAAAACTAAAAAACCATCTAAAAGATAACCAAAACCATAAAAAATTGTTCCCAAATAAATGCTAACACCATTATTCTCAAAACAAAAGGTAAAACCAAGGCTCATCATGCTAATAACTAAAACTAAGTTTCGCCGAATATCCGGAGCATAAAGAACATCATGAAGATACAAGGTGCGCCCTTGTCGTATTTCCAGCTTGTATGTGCCAATGCCAAGCACCTCCACACTAGACTCGTTCCACATGTAAACTTTTCTGCTCCCAGCAAGTACTCAACGATACTTAACGAACCCTACTCTATCCCTCGCGATGTGGTCTGTTGCTCTGGAGTCTACAACCCAAAAATGAGGAGAATGAGCAATTAATGCTTGACTAGAAACAAAGCATTGAATGTGAGAAATTAAGTAAGGGAGTACCTTCTTCTGCTCAGGGCAATCCTGAGCGAAGTGTCCTTCTTTGTTACAGTTAAAGCATGTCAATTTAACCTTTACCTTCTTGCTACCTCTCTTGCCCCTACGCTTGAAATTTCTAGTGCCATTGGGCTTTAGCGCAGCTGCTGCTTGCTTCTTAGGGGCACATTTTGCTTTTCACGTTTGAACTGAGAAGTCCTACGTGAGCTCGACTCAACCACCATAGCAGAACCATCAGACTTAGCCGCCTCAAGGCGCTCAGCCTCTAGCTCCAAATGACGCGATATGTCTTCGAATGTTTTCACACTCTCATTATGCATCATGTTCTGCTTCATTTGCTCCCAAGAATTTGGCAAAGAGCGAATCACAGCTTGTGCTTGTTGTTCTTGAGTCAAATTGTGCCCAGCAGCTGCAAGCTCACGTATCATGGCTGACATGACCCTCAAATGCTGCTTCATCGAGTGATGCACCCTTTTTCTGATAGGAGTCAAACTTCATAGTCAGCCCACGTAGCT
Organism: Camellia japonica; assembly: GCA_030407325.1. Taxonomy (NCBI): domain Eukaryota; kingdom Viridiplantae; phylum Streptophyta; class Magnoliopsida; order Ericales; family Theaceae; genus Camellia; species Camellia japonica. Next base: position 62,868,594 of record JAPPVO010000024.1, read on the forward strand.
TTGCCAAAGAGGTAATACCAAACTTTTGCTTGAGAGCTTCCCACATCTCAAATGCAATCGGGCAATGCTCAAACTCACTAATCAAGTCGTTGTGCATGCTGCTCAACATAGTAAAGCGCTCACACCGATCTTTGTTACGCCAAGTCTGAAAGACTTCAAGATCATGACGATGTTGAGCTATATTGCCCTGCTCTGGCTTAACCATTACTTGTTCAAGTGTGGTCAACACTTCTTGCTCATTGAGGAGGTATTGGATCTTACGGCGCCATATGTCATAATTGTCGCTATCCAATTTCTCTCCCTTAGTTAAGTCTGCTACCACTGTCTTAGCAGCCATTTCTACATATAGAGTAAACAAATGCACAGGGGATATTAATGATAGCGACACAAAAATTATTTTGCAGCAAAAAAAAAAAATCTAAATTAAATAATGATAATATTACACACGTCTTAAGATCGAAAATTTGCTATGCTCGTAATCATCTCTTGCACCTCTAGTGACAATTATCAAAATTTAATTTAATTCCATGCCAAAAAACAATCAATTTCCCACTACTTATGGCATATACAAAGCATGATTAATTCCATACAATAGCATCTTAATGTAAATTTACAAATAACTCATGCTATACTCATTTAATAATGGAATTCAAATAAATAAATAAAAAAACTAATCATGCTTCTCTAATCACAACATATTACAAACCAAATAATAATAATAATATGCTGCATTTAATATTCAGATTATGCCATAATAGAATGTAGATCATTCTTAAATTTTCTGGAATTTTCCTGAAATTTTTTGGAATTTTAAATAACTAATAAACACACATAAAATCAGAAATAAATATTGCAGAATCTTGTAAACTGAAACAATTAACCAGTAAATAGTAAACCTTTACAATAGTCTACAATAAAAATTTCAACCCTAGAAAATTAGTCATGCAACACCAAAAGCATTTTAAAACAGAAATAATGAATTATTATCTCAGGAAAAATATTTTTTATTTTCATAAAATTTTTAAAATTTTACATAAGATAGAAAATTTAATTCTGAGTCTAACAGTACCAACCACGCAAAAAACAAATCTATAACGAATTATTTATGACCATTTAAACCAATTATGGATTAAAAAAAACAAACAGTGCCTTAACATCAACAGCCAAGCCGGCGGAGAAAAACGGTGCGGCTCAGCGCACGGCGTGAGCGTGCGTAGCGCGGACAGCACGGCTGACGCGCGTGTGATGGCGCGTGGGAAGCGCGCTTGGCGTATGATGACGCGCCGCCTTCCACGGTGTTTTCTGGTCCAATTTTGGTACTACCGAACTCCATTTTCCAAAATAAAAACATTTATGGTCTTAAAAATGACATTTAATGAACATAAAAATGAGGTGTATTACACTCTCAATCTAATGAGAGTGGAAGTGCAGAAACCCTGCATTTCATCTTCCTCCTTTGTTAATTTTCATGCATATACCGTGTATATATTTATATAAAATTATACACATATTTTAAAAAATCAGCACGAAAATACCCATATATGCTCTGATACCAATGTAAATTAAAGTATAACGCAGTGGGTAAAAAATTCAGATCATATCTTAGGTGATAGAACCTGAAGCGAAGAATCTCGTGGATAAATCACGTGCTTCAAGAATGCAAACAACGAACCCAGCAATGGAGTGATACCACAATATGAGTATCACCCACAAAAGTCACAGTGCAAATAGCTTGATTGTTGTTTTCTTTAATGGGAGAGAGTCAGTATGGGAAAAACATACGTTTATTCATTATTTCATATCCCATATATCATATCAGATATATAGGATAAATATATCATCTATCCATATTAGTTGATATGATAGATATTGATATCATGAGTGGTTATCCAAATACGTTTTGAATTCTAATTCAAACTTACATGGATAAGGTTCAAAAGGTTCATGGGTCATGCCACATGGGCGCCCAATTTCTAACATCAACAAATCCTTTACCTTGAGCCATGCCGCATCCAAACACGAAGAAGAACGAGCCCTAGATCGATTTAGATTACAGAGATTCGAACAATAACTAAGATAAACGCTCAAATCAAATACAAAACCAGCTTTTCAAGATCAAAATGACGAACAATCGATCCAGATCGAAACACCAAATGTCGATCCCTCTCTGTCTAGCAGCAAGCTTGACCAACACAAGTTACAAGCAGCCAGAGGTTAATATATTGCAAGCATACTATAGGAAAATTAAAGGGATTTACACAAAAGATTTTCCAAGTAAGCCACATTATGTTTTTAACTATACAGCCGATGATTTGCCTGATAACGTTTTGACGCCTACAAAGGGGACTAAGGTGAAAGTTTTGAAGTATAATTCTAATGTGCAAATAGTATTCCAGGGGACCAGTGTCCTGAGTTCAGCTGAAATATATCAAGCTTATACTTTACCGTATTTAATTTCACTTGCAAAAATGCTACAAATGTATTTCCTGAATAGATTGGCCAATGGATGTCCTAAAATTGAATATGCATTCGTAATTAAGCATGTTATGATAAAAAATTGTTCAGTTCTCGTATCGCTTCTCTTTAAACATCAATAATTACTACTTGTGCATTCAAACAAGTATCTTATGAAAATTTCAAATCCATATGTTGACAGGGAATCAAATTAAAATATATGAAACTTTGAATCAAACATTGACAATAAAAGGCATTGGCATACCAGATGATTGCGGCACTGGGACCACATAAGCTCCAAATGCTCTATCACCTTTCATGGGGATATCAGACTTTTTAAACTTGATAGCAAATTGAGGCTTGGGAGGTTCTGTCCAAATGATTCCCTGTTGCACACCTCTGTAGAATCACATCCTTCACCAAGCTGTTGTAGCAAAATATTCCATAACATCATCCCAAAAAACATCAATTAGAACACATCAATTTTTTTGTTAATAAAACAATTAAAAACTACAATTATTCACTAATTTCCAACACCAAATCACATCATGTCTTACTAGATTTAGAAAAGTGAGAAATTAAAAACTAGTGAACAAATTCATTACCTCTTGGCATATCTCTGCCCACTATCCAAAATTCTTGAAACAAATTCCCCCAACCCCTCCCTCCCCCCTCCAAAAAGAGAAATTATATCAACTTAGCAGTACAAAGGGGAGAACACATATATGCATACATCATTTATCACATATGGATACATATATGCATACAAAGGGGAGAACACATAATTTATTTGTTAATTTCTATAAGGCTGAACCCATAAGTGGTGGTTGTAAGAGCAATGTTTTGTGTATTTTCGTACTAAACATGTATTTAATGTCAACATATATAACCTCTTTGTCTCTGCTGAGAGAGCAGCAACAAAATGTTAGCTTTGCTTCCAGGCACCTTGATAGGATTTCCACATCAATGCAGCATGCTTCATCTGAAATAAAAAATTAAAATAAATAAATAAATAAACAACTTAAAAAGACAATCAATGGATTCAATTGCATAAAATCAAAGTGGTATTCAGTCTGCACATGATTCTAACTACATTTTTGAACAAAAAGGGGAAATAATATTAATAATAATTGTGAGTATTTTTTAACAAAAAGTGGTAAAGAATGATAACAACAATAATGGAAAGGCTTTCACCGTTTGAACTAGCTCCAGTCTGTAACTTTTTTGAGAAATCCATCTCTTTTCTTTTCACTCTGCATTACCCGCTGCAACTTTGCAAATATTCCAATGCTGTAGAATTGGATCTTCATTAATTATCTCTCATTACCCCAGGTCCTCCATGTAGCACTTTGAAAATCAATGCCTCCCCAAACAGATATTAGGGCTAGAGGAGCTCCTTAATCCGATGCCTCAATTTCTCTCTCTTCCTAAAGTCACCCCTCTGTTCAATTAGAATAGAAGAACGTCATTGCCTTGAGTTGAGCCATTGTTTAAAAGAAATAACCGGCACACAAAACGAGATGGTTTAGTTTAATTTTTTTTTGAAAAATCTGGACAGATTTCACGACGTTTTTGAAAAACGTCATAAAAAAAAAGTCACTGTATGCCCTTTTTCTTGTAGTGGATATAAACTTATATTCAGCTACACTTTGAATTAAGTGTTAGTTTTCAAGTAGTATGACAAAATGAATGTGATTGGCAACAATTGTAGCATCTAAGGTTTGACTTTTATACAGGACTCATCAGTGATTAGCACCTCAAATTTACTAATCTTCTCATTGAACTCCAAATTGGTTACACGAAGGATTGTTCTTTAGTAGAGGAAAGATCAATCGAAATTACGGTGGAAGTTGATGCTACAATCAATGGAGCACATGGTGTCAAGGCATATGAAAACTTCCCTATTGTATCTCATTCAGAGAAGAAAAATACGAGAGACAAATTATTACTGATCAACATCATACTAACTTATAATCAAGATCAATACGAGCACGAGTCATATCAAAAAGGCTCCTTAGTTGTTGTCCTTCCCACAGCTTTGTTTAGGCTTCAAACTTATTGTACTTGTTTACCCAGTCAATAGAAACATCATTAGTTAGACAATTACCCAACATCTTAATGCATAAAAATCTATAGCTTAAGATTTCCATGAATTTGTAAAATACGAAAAAGAAGAAAACAAAACCGTAGACAGTTTTTCTATTGCCTACATCCCAATTCCTGCATCCAACCCAACCAAAGAAATTTATCATGTTATCAATATCCAAAGGGAGAAAATAGTTAAAGATATGAATCAAGAAAATACCTTTCTTTTCTTGGCTTTCTGCACAAGTAGTCAATAACAGGGCCACCCATGTGTAGCAGCTTGAAAAACAAGGAAACTCAGAGAACATACCAAGATGCAAGTTTATCAATTTACATGGGAACTACACCAAAAATGAACATGCCTAACATCCAAGTAACCTGATCCACCCATGAACTTGTGTAAGAGGGACGCCTTGACCTGCTAGCATTCAGCAAAGTTTGAGATTCCAAAGTTTGGAAACACAATTTAATGCCATATACTTCTTTAGACGGTATTTTCATATGGGATAATAGCATGATAGGGAAAAAATAGTGAATAGAAACACCAAAATTTATGAATGTGCGATGTTATGATAAATCATTTCCACACCTGCTTAGGCTTATGGCCTCTATACCCTTAGATACTGCAGCCTTGCATATAGCAGAACCAACAAAACCGCTGCCTCTTAAGACTACAACCTACTAAGAGAAGTATTTTAAGAAAAGTAAATTAGTTAAAACTAGCTTAATTGCATAAATTGTTGATGACATTAAAAAAAAACCAAAGTGAGTCCACGCTTCATACCCTCTCAGTCTTAACATCAGCAACAACATCAATTGTACCGGAGTTAGAATCCTCCTTGACACCTGCCTCAGCGTAACTGCATTTGACACCAAACCTGCACAAACTATAACCAGAGTGGGAAATATCAACATCATTGTCTTAATTCTAAAACAAGCCAATATAGCACCAAACCCACACACACAGAGACATAAAATAGTTGGTGTACAATTTCAATTATGCAAATCAACTAATAAAATAGTAAGTTTAGTATAAATTTTAAAATAAAAAAAAATTAAAACACAGAAACAAAAAATACATCATGCTTTATCAATGAAACATTTAGCATAATCAAATCAGTTTCCCAGACACACACAAAAAAAATGCTAATTGCCAAGTCACCACTCTTTTCCTTTCCCTTTTTTCATTTTTTGCAAGCATAAAGCAGCATAGGAAAATGAGTGGAAAATGAGTTTCTCAACTAACACGACATTCTTTAATCATAACACAAACCAACAGTGGTAATTTTGCAAAGTATTGCAAAAAAGCAAAAAATTATGATGCTTATAGACCCATTAATCATGGATAACAAACTTACATAAGAAGTGATTAGTGCATTAATAAAGGTGAACCAATTTCTATCTGTTCATTTGAGTGTTTGACATAACTTTCATCATTACCCAAAGCATCATTTGGGTCATGACCATCTCTACTTCCCATATAGACCACGTACACCTGCATATAATTTTAAAGAGATAAGGGAAAAACTTCAAATTTTCATTAGAGTATCCACCAAGCTTGTGAAACATCACAACATAGCCTAATTACACACCTTAGAAGAAAAACAGAAGCCAACTTTAGCAAGAAAAAGGCAAAGAAATAGATAAACAATACCATTACTATTAGTAGTAGTAGCAGTATTTCTTGATGAAACCATTTCCAAGTCTCAAACTGGTTAAACCTTTTGTGTGTACCCTTTGTCAAACCAAAACCAAAACCAAATCACTAGCAGCACCAAATCACTTGTCATTAATCCAATACAATGCCCAAAATTCTTACATGTATAGAATATTGGGATCTATTACAAAAATAAGTCAAAAAAAAAAAAAAAAAAAAAAAACTTAAAAGCAAGAGCCAAAAGAAGCATAAGTTTCTCATTAATTGATAAAATTTGTGTTAATTCAATCCAAAACAGATAAGTGAGTTAATTCAGTGAGTTGCTAGTTGGCATTTGACTGAATCAAGCTTTTGACTAAACTAGAGGTTGCATGACTTAGCTGACTCCTTTGAAATTCAATTTTAGCTTTTGATACTAAAATATTGGTGTCTATTATGTCATAAATAAAAGTCTTTTTTTTTTTACACAAATTAAATGATTCTTGATTCCTTGAATTAGGACAAAAGCATCCACTCAAATAAGGGGACCAAAATGTAAGGTTTAGAAAAATTATATTTACACAACATAATTATCTCAGTTCACACCACACTCGAGTTGAATTTTTAATTTTTTTTTTCAATTCACATTATTAGTTTTCAAATGACACCAAAACACCCACATCTTTAATCTCAAACCCTAACCACCACCGCCCATCGCCACCGCCGCTACCATTACCCTCTAGAGCCCCAACTCCTCCCTCAACCACCACACCCTTCCCAACCTCCTCCCACCGCCATTGCAATCTCTCTTAAGTCTCTCATCAGGAGGACCACTTCTCATTCCACAACCAACAGGAGAGCTTTTTTCCTTGAAAACAAATGAGTCGATCCAACGTTGTTGAAACTGGCCAAGTTGGAAAAAATGATCAAAAGGACCCAGGAAATTAAGTCAATCCCAGACATCGAAAACGGGTATACTAAAATAGCTGTAAAGTTGCCTGAACGATTTAAGATGCCACACATTGATAGGTTCGATGGATTTGGTGACCCAATGGTGCACATTCGCTTGTTCTTTGATGTTTTGAAGCCTATGGGACTGACTTGTTCGCAAAAACTTTCCCTATTCAAACGAACTTTATCAGGCGTGGCTGCTATTTGGTACGCTAAGTTAGAGGACTCGGTGAAACAAAGATGGGAAGAATTAGCCGAGGCCTTTATCACCGAGTATGCCTATAATATTAGATTGAAGTGACCACCTGGGAGTTAGAGGCAACCCACCAAGAGCCAAATGAGAGTTTTGTAGCCTTCATCACTAGGTGGAGGACCAAGGTAGCAATAATGACCAATAGACCACCAGGAAAAGATCAAATTCGCATGATAGTAAGGAATTTACACGACAAGATGTTACAAAAGATGATAGTCCTCCTACTGTTCACTTTAAAGAACTACATTAAATGGGGGTCTAGATAGAAGATGCCATCAAGCAGGGAATCATTGTTGACGACAAAGAACCTGTGCGAAAAACCTCCGGGCGCAATTACAATGCTAGTACTAGCAGTAGCATAGTTGTAAAGCCCTCTGAAGTCAACTCGATCACTGCTACCACCCAAATGGCTGATCATTTTGCTTATACCAGTTCACAAACAACAAATCCAACTTGAACCCTAACCAGAACATTCACCCCTCTCTATATGTCCCTCTCTAGAGCTATGAAGGTCTTGATAGAAAAGGGGCATCTCAAGTTTCTTGACCCTTGACCTCTTCCCAATCCTCTTCTAGCCAAACACGACCTTGCCAAACACTGTGCCTTCCACTAACAACCCAGACATGGCATTGATTGTTACTATCGTCTTCGTCATGAGATTCAAGATCTCATCGACAACAAAGTCATAGCTCTCCCCACAACCACCAAAACCCAATGTCACCACTAACCCGTTACCACCCCATGACAAAATCCAACCACTCCCTCGCTTGAACTTCATACATACACTACCACCTACCTTTAACCCCAATATATACATTATGCCTTCCCATCTACCCAAACTCAAGGTATGCATTCCTGAGAGCATTGATCTATGCATGATGGATGCACCTCCAATCCAACCAAAACCTGAAAATCCTATGGTGGTAGTGGCAGAAACTGAAAAGGAAGTAGCCGAAGTACTAGTGATTAAAACTAGGAAGTTACCAGAGGAAGGATATGATCCTAGCAAGTATATCATACCCATTAGTCAGCAAAAGCCTGAGGTTGTTCTACCTGACTCATTTTCTATCAATGTTGTCAAGGAAAATAAACCTAAACAAGGATTGGATGCATTGGTTGACCTAGAGGAGGACTTGGCCAATTTCCAGTTCTTTGAAGAATTAGACCTTGGGAATGTGCAAACAGGATGATGGCATCCAAGAAATTCTGATACCGGTCATGGTTGGTCAAACAATGGAGAAGTGTCTGATTGGGAAACCGAAAGAAAAGAGGATGAACCAAAGATCAACATCGAAAAAGCTTCCGGAAAGGAAACAAAGGAATCAAAGAGTCAACTAGAGTGTAATGTAGGGATGATGCGAGCAGAGCCTGACAATTGCCTTTTGGTCAATAAAGGCGAATGGTGGAATGATGACAACTTACAACTCGCCCATTCTAATGATGAATGGGGAAGCAATGTGCTTGTCAAGACTTGGTACTTCGGAAGAAATTGATCATCTTATTAGGAGTGGGCGCTACTTCAAGCCTCCACATCTAGACCAAGGAGAGTTATCAGGCAAAGACAAAGAAGATCAGAAAGAGAATGAGAAAGAAGCAGAAGAAGACCTAGTTCTAAAGCAGCTAAAAAAGATCTAGGCGAACAACTTCATCTAGGGGCTTCTTATGGCTTCTCAAGAGCACCGACAAGCGATGTTGTCATCCTTAAGCAAGACTAAGTTGTCGATCGACACAACTCCAAAACAACTGGTGTCGCTAATCACTCCAAGTGAAACAGTCCCCGTAATGACTTTCTCTGACAAAGAGCTACCACCGGAAGGGTCGGGACACAATAAGCCTCTATATGCCTTATCAGGGTGCAGAAAGAAATGGATCCCGATCATTCTGATTGACACCGGATCATCCATCAATGTCCGTCTTTCACGCACTGCTTATGCAATAGGGCTAAAGCCGACAGATTTCATGCCCACTACTCAGTTGATCCAGGCTTATGATAATACTAGTCGAGAAGTTATAGGGACAATCAAAGTGCAAGTAATAGTGGGTCCATCAGAGCACGAAGCTGAATTCCATGTCATGGATGTTCCTGCAACATTCAACCTGCTATTAGGAAGGCCCTGACTTCATTAGATGAAAGTTGTATCCTCCATGATGCACCAATTGGTAAAATATCACATGACGGAGGAATTGCCACCGTTTTTGGAAATTCATCCATTCAACCTCCTTTAGAAGTCGCAATGCCATTACTAGAAACACAACATGGAAATGAGGATTTGTTCCTCTCGGGCTTTACATTGGCGGAACCCCAGTTGGTTCAGACAATCATGGCAGAAGGTGAAGGGATGTACATCGGTGCCTAGTCAATCTACTTCATGAGTAGGCTGGGGCATATTCCTGGAATGGAAGTGGGAAAAAATGGCAGAAAAGGCATCACCACATTAAATGAAGTGCCTCATAACCCGTATGCATTTGGATTGGGGTATGCACCTACAAAAGAAGATTGGAAGAGGAAGGGTGAAGAGATCAAAGAAATGATCAAGGCAAAAGAGTCGGGCGATAGTTTGAGTTGGTCCATAAGCCAATTCATGGAACTTTGAACGGGCACTTTGTCCGTGAAGGAGAGGATTTCCCTTTTTGTCGGTTTCCCAAACCATGGATCGATCAAGAGGAAAAGAAGAGGTGTCCCGGGTTTGAGATCTTCTTTGATTATTAACTCTCTGATAGTGACGAAGAGCGAGTACATCCAAGCATCGGCATTAGTCAAGACAGTGATGTCAGTTCAAAAAGTAGCATGGATGATGTCTTGGGTCTAACACTGGCTGGTCTACTGGAAGGGTCAAATACTGGAGGTGAACCAACGAACTTGGGAGATATAATCGTTTCTGTGATCAGGGAGGAGTCACCCACTAATTACTCAAGTTTCATCATGGATGCAGTGGATGGCCCCGCATGCAAACTGGAGTTTTGAAAAAAGTTTTTTAAATTCTAAGTCGGTTGTTAAGTCTGATTTTGTGGAGTCAGGTTTGTCTGGAATGCCAGACTCTGGTGGTTATGTAGGTAATAACCTAAACACCATTATCCCATCTAGGTTTTCTATTGGTTTTTCTTTTGAGTCTATTGTAACCGTTGAGCCTAAGGTTATGAATAAAGATGATGTGATTTCCGCTTACTTCTCTGTGCCTATAGTTCATAACATTGATAAGAATTTTCAAAATTTTGATAAAAACGAAGAGGAAGAAATTCCTCAGGTTTTGAAAAATCTAGTTGAATGGGGGGAAGAAATGTGTGCTAAGCCATTAATAGATGAGATTATTTTAGAAAATATGGAAACTGAGAAAGATCTTCGCTTGGTCCAGATTGGTTCCACTTTATCTTTAGAGGAACACAAGCAATTAGTTGCTTTATTAAAAGAATTCAAATATGTTTTTGCATGGTCCTACGAAGATATGCCTGAAATCGATCCTGAGATTGTACAATATAGGATCCCTCTTAACCCTGAGGCTCAACCTGTCAAATAGAAGTTTCGCAGAGTTCATCCGGATTGGGCACTGAAAATCAAAAAGAAGGTTACCAAACAAATCAATGTTGGATTCTTGTTGGTATCAGAATATCCAACTTGGTTAGCCAATATTGTGCCAGTTTCGAAGAAAGATGGCAGAATCAGAGTTTGTATTGATTTCTGGGATTTGAACAAAGCCAATCCAAAGGATGATTTTTATTTCAGTTCTTGTAGTCCAATTAAAGATGATTATATAAATCAGTAAATGTTAAGACCTAATTTGATGGTTGAAAAGGTGATTTTAAAATTTGAACAATTCATCCATAATTACAACAAATTAATGTTTTAGAGAAAAAAGTTAGAAGAAGAAAATATATATTTTCAGGACTAATTTTTTTGTTGCAAAAAATGTCATTACTATGTTTTTTGCGACAAAATTGAAAAAAAAAATGAACACTCTTTATCTGTTTTTAAAAATGAAATTAATCTTAGCAAATAGGAAATGATCATTTAAGCAAAAGTCCGACAGTTATTCTCTTTCTTTCTTTTCTTATTGATTTGCAATAGGTCTCACAGTGTATGAACACTCTTTGTTTTTTTTTGTTTTTTTTTTTTGCTTTCTAAAGTCTGTGTAAATAAGTAGAAAATGGAGACAAAATAGTTTCCATCAACCAACCCACACGTCGGGTTGAGAGACCCATTCCCACCACCATATTGCAAATTTATGAAAAGACTTTCTAAAGTCTGTGTGAATAAGTAGAAAATGGAGACAAAACAGTTTTCATCGACCAACCCACACGTCGGGTCAAGAGACCCATTCCCACCACCATATTGCAAATTTATGAAAAGACTTTCTACAAAGTCTTACATTTTTTAAATTCTTTTATTATTAATTTCAAATCCAATCTGTTGCACATTAAAACATCAAAAGACACCTTTCACTTTGTCCCACCACCATATTGCAAATTTATGAAAAGACTTTCTACAAAGTCTTACATTTTTTAAATTCTTTTATTATTAATTTCAAATCCAATGTCCTTTCACTTTGTCCCACCACTATATTGCAAATTTATGAAAAGACTTTCTACAAAGTCTTACATTTTTTAAATTCTTTTATTATTAATTTCAAATCCAATGTGCTGCACATTAAAATATCAAAAGACAGACCTTTCACTTTGTTCCTTTGTGGATGGGATAGCTTTTTACTTCTCCCAGTAACTTTCATGTTCTACCAGATTGTTACCCTTTTAATTTTACTGAAAAATCAAACTTCTAGAAAACATAATTTTATGGTCATCCAATCAAGATTATTAAAGATTAACTTAAAACTTATAGATAATATCATGGAAGACTCCTAAGTCTTATTAATAAAATCAAGCTAGTAACATTGAAGAAAGACCTCTATGTTTTCTGTCACTCAAAGATTTATGACAAAAAAATTCTAATTTGTGAAGCTTCCAATATATTTCCACTAATTTGTGAAATAAAAGCTATATCAATACAAACAATATTCGAGGACCAAATCATCCACTAAATGTGAGATGAAATTTCAAAGAATCAAGTGTTGGTTGAAAATTATAAGATTAATGTAATGACAATAGCTTTCAATTTCTCTTTCGGTTGCTTTTCAAGTATTAATTTATGATTTGAATTTTCCAAAGTTAGTCATCTAACTTAATAGAATAATTTGGGTTTTGTGCGTCCGTTTTGGGATTGATCTTGATAATATATTCAAACCAATCACTTTTTAAGATTTGTTGAATATAAAATTCGTATGCACATCAAAAGCTATATGTTTGAATAACATTTATATAATAAAAAGAGATGGTTATTCTTAAAATTATATTTGTCGTTCATTTTTTTAAAACAAATGTGATTCAAATATATAAGTACCGATATCCGATGATTTTGATTTTTTACATAAATATTATACTCAACAATGATGTTGACCCCAAAACGAGCTCATTAAGCCCAACTACTCTCTCAAGTTGAATGGCCAACTTGAGAGAATCCAACCCTATTGAATTAATTATTATATTGATTGAGAGGAGAGGGTTTGCACCAATGAACATCTTGTAAGAAACTTCCTTCTTCAAGTCTCCGAGCACACATTTGTCCATCCCTTTCTTCAATAATGACATACAAAATTTTGAAAGGTTTTCACAAAAAATAATGTTATAGATATATTTTTTATTGAAAAAATTCATACAAAATGATATGTCATTTTTTAGCCATTTGTTTCAAACAAAAAAACACCTAGTAGTTTATAATTGCAAAAATATCGTGTTATATTATTTATTAGTTTTATTTATAAAAATTATGTTTTCGAATAATTTTCTGTTTTTAAAAATATAGTTAAAGCTTATATAGTTTATTATTTTTGAGAGATTTATTAAGAACTTCTTTTCTAAGTGCTTGTATTCTAATTAGTCCATAATATATCATTCTATTTTAGTAAGTCCTATTATTTGGATTTAATCCACCAAATCCTAATTTTCATATTTAAGATATTTTATAGATAATTTTACCCTTACAAATATTTTTTGAATGGTTAACAACTTGGTGATGTAAACGTTCATATTTTACGATTTGAATATTCACATTGATATGTAAATGCTCATATTTTATGATGTGAATATTCATATTAACGGTGTGAACGTTAATATTTTATGATGTGAATATTCACATTGGCAATGTGAATATTCACATCACGGAACATACACGGTCAATGTGAATATTATTATGTGTATTTTGGTAACTATTTCATCCATAAGACTTGTTAGAATATAAGAAAATAATTTGTTTTAAGTAAAATATAAGTAGGGAAAGAAGGATTTATAAATAAGTTTCCCATTATTTTTTGAAAGAAGGCCCGATCCATTAAGAAATTTGTTACAAAATATCATTTTGTGAATATGTTATTATGAGTAACAATATTAAATCTATTAATTTTAGAAAATCAAAAAACCTTACGAAAATTAAATGGAAGATGAGGAATCACTCATGATGAGTTAAGAATGATTTACTAGCACTCGAAATATCTAAAACCCTTAATAGTTGTGACAGCCCTCACCTATGATTAGTGCTAATCTATGATTAAGCATGACAAGTAATAGATCATACTGAAAATTCTGAACTGATTGCATGAATATACTGTTTTAAATGCATTTCTATCTGTTAGTCATTAAATGATTTGTTCATGTTTTATCTTTGAATTGCGAATTGAAGGTCCTATCGGCGACCGAATCAGAAATCGATTGGTATTTTATGTTAATTAGAATTTATGTGATTTTATGGCGGATTTAATGTAAATTTGATTTGGAATGATTAAATTAGATTAAATAATGCTAGTTTAGCGGAATATAGGTTATTACCAAATTGCCACTTAGTGGGCCACCATTACAAACTTGTTTGGCACCTTCATACATCATTCTTCAGCCAGAGACCCAAACCGTATGAGAGAGGGAGAGTAGGAGAACAAGATTGATTCATCTAGAATTGGCTTGAAGGAATTGCATAATTTGACCTCTACACTTAGAATTCAAGACTTAAGGTAAGGAATCCATCCTCTCAATTGTGAAATTAAAGTTGTGTCTTGCATGATTCATGGAAATTTGGAGATTAATGTCAAGAATTAATTTAAGAGTTGAGTTGAGTAGTAATTCATGCATGCATGTACATATTCTTGCATTTTGAGGTTGTTCTTCATGAATTTCCACATGCATGTTCATATTTTGAATGTAGTCCATGAATTCACCATGTTCTTGAGCTAAAATTTGCATTTGGTCATGTTTTGAAACATTAGAGTTCATGGGAACTCATGCATGTATGATTTTTGCATTGTTCTTCATGTTCTTGAATTTTGAGTTGAAATTGTATTCAATTGTCTCACTTTTGGGCCTTGATTTTATCAATTGATCTTCAAAACATGTCATATTGTTGGTTTCCAAGTGTTTTCCAGAAAATGGGCCCAAGAGGTTGAGTTTTGAGGTGTTGAATTCTTGGTTTGAGCTTTGGAGGCAAATCTGGAAAACCCAGATTTTGCCTTCCACGCTCAAGCGAAGGATTCCATGCTCGAGCGACCATCCTTTGTTCAGAGCTCCGCTCGAGCGACGGAATGCTAGCTCGAGCGTAGATTGCAAGCTCTCAGGTTTTTGGTGCACGCAGACACACGCTCGAGCGAGAGAACCTACGCTCGAGCGAGGACTGTGTCTCACGCTCGAGCGAGCGTCGAGCGGGCGTCGAGCGGGGATTTTCAACATCCAGCACTTTTTGAATTTTTACAGACCGCTCGAGTGAGGAAGTCCACGCTCGAGTGACCCCACTGTTTTGACAAGCTCGCTCGAGCGAAGAAATCCACGCTTGAGCGAGACCCCTGTTTTCTGAAAATTCTGAAAAGTGTTTTAAAGTACATCTTTGCATCCTCATTTCATCCTAGGCATTCTTAGGCCTAATTTAAGGCATCTTAATAAGGATATTGATGTAGGACCACACCAAGTCAAGTTAAGGAGCTAGTTTGTCTATCCCAAGTGTGTAACTTAGTGTGTGTTCATTCTGTAACTGTGTAGGGTTGGCATCCGAGGACGCTCATTAGCTGCTTATAGCCTAGAACTCTGTGAGTAACAATGTTGTAAAGATATGTTCAATGATAATTATTTCCTGAACAATTAACTGTACTGTTTTCTGAAGTGATACTGTTTACTGAATGAATGATGTCCTACTTATGAACTGTATTCATGGCATCCATAGCAATTTACTGTACTGCTACTGTCACAGAGATCTCTGTCGGTTCCAACACTTGGAACCAATACTGTGTACTGTTACGATGGCCATCAACTGACTGTTCGGTCTGTTAAGACCTACTGTACTGTTTGCTATTGGATGTACCACATGTAACTGCTATGGTTTCTAAATGACTGATATGACTGCTTAATGACTGAAAGGACATTCATTCTTAACCTCTTTACGCATTTGTTATTCACTGGGCTTTAGCTCACTATTTATATTTATATGTAGCTGTTCAGGAACCGGATCGATGCTAGGAGCGTCGGGTTAGCTCTCGTTTTGTCAAGCCAACCATTGTGCCTCACTGCGAGGTTCTAAGTCGTCTCAAGCTAAGGCTGTTTTGGGGTGTCCCAGTTTCACCCTTCTGTCTCTGTTTGTAATAAACGTTGTGGACTTGTACTGTACAGTTATGGTGAAGGGATTAGGTCCCTAACCTGAAGGTTTTTATGTATCTGATTGTATATATGTTTTTGATTATGAATGTGGCTTGTTTACGAAAGTCTTTTCGCATTCAGATTGTCACAGCTCACTGGACATCTTTTATTTACTGTTTTGGCTTCCGCCAGCCCCTTACTCTGTATTTCTGTCATTACTGTTAAGCAGGCCTTTGGTAATCACGGATTACTGGCCGATTGCGATGCTTAAACCCATAGGGGCGGGTTTGGGTCGTGACAATAGTAGATTATGGGGGAGTGGTTCTGGAAATACTCTTTGGATCCAATGGGGCACTCGAGATCCTCAGCTAGTAACCTGAAAAAGAATGAACACTCCGGTTGGGGGTGCTGGAATTAGCACTCCGACGGATAAGTCAGTATATACTCTCTCGATTGCTTGTATCTTAAGTTAAGCGTACTAGTTCTCACATACCTCTCGTTGGTTGTTGCTCTTCTATTTATATACGCTCCCAGTCCTCAGGATGGGGCGCACTACTAATCCGTCGTGTGATTGCTCACTCGGCCCTTCTTTCGTCATATTCCAACTTCCAATCGGCCCCTCGTTCAGCTGGCTGACTAATATATTCGGCATCCAGAACGTATAAGACGAGGGCGAGAATAACATGTACCAATTATCTAAATGTCTATTCAGCCTATCTGCGTCCATTTTTATTTGGCTCCCACAATTGCCCTCCAAACACCCCACTAATACTAGTTAGTCGGCGTGTTTGGTTTCGAACTTGAAAAGTCAAAAATTCGGCGGTTAACCTCATTCCAACGTGTGTCAGAACGCATACGTTTTTTGGTCATCATTACAAATTCCCGCCTCTTCGTACGCATCCTCCATTTAATGTGATTTAAAACTCTGTCTCTTTGAATGTATACTCTGAATATTCAAAGTTTTTGGCTCGCCTTCTAGTTCAACTTTTTCACTTCGCGACCTTTGCAATTTCCTCCGATCTCTCATTATACCTTCTACTTCCTGTAATTTTTCTTCTCCTTTACTCCCAACGCCATTTCCTTGTTTACTTTCAATTTTGCATAACCCTTAGGCTGGCCGTGATGGCAAAAAATTTGAAAGAGCTCCTTTCTGCAGATCGAATTTCCAGCTTTCGACGCCATTATTCCATCCCCGATGATGTCCATCTGTCACTTGTGGCAGACAACACCACTAATATAAAGAGGATCGATGAGAGTACAATCATTTTTCCTCTCCTATCGATTGCTGAGGGCGGAGTTCGTTTTCCCCTTCACCTATTTTTAAGAGCCGTCCTTCGACACTGGGTCTAATTCCTTCCCAGCCTAACGTGAATTTTTTCCGCATCATAATGGGATTATAGAGTTGAACCGTCACCTTAGGATTAACTTAGGCATACCTGCAATTCGGCATTGTTATGCCTTGGCCAAGTCTACTGGCCGGCTGGGACGCTATTTTCTCAGGGCCAAAGATACCGAACATTACCTAGTGACTATGCTTGCCAGCTCTAGTAAGCGTGTTGACGACGAGATGGTCGTTGTCCGAGGCAACTGGGAATTCGGCGATGGTGAAGATCACCTAGATCCCGTACCAAGGAAAAAAGGCGAACCAGGTGGCCGTATAGCTTACTCTAGTTTCTCCGACTACCTTATTTGTATTCGGCTTTCCTTCCATGTGTTTACCATTTTGTTTTTGCAGGTAGCAATTTGAAGAAAGTGTTGGTTTCATCCGACGACGCTGTACTTGCGGACATTAAAGTCGCTCTACAGTTCGTTGGCCGTCCAAACTTGCAGAAACAAGAGAGGGCTGCCCATATTCTTTTGCGATACGCGCCGTCTTACTCTACGTTTTCGGCAGCAGAACACATTCCAATTCCGAGTGGTGAAGATCATCTTACCGCCCTTATCTTCCCCATCTTCAAAAACATAAAGGAGGTTGGTTTAGAAGCCTCTGAATCGGAACAAGAGGAAGAACAAGCAGCCAATCCGCTCGCCGAGAACCTGAACCAGTCGGAAGCCGAGATAGAAGAAGCACTTAATTCAGCTTTTGAGGAAGCCGGATTGAATTCGTCTGACCCTCTGCCCACCTCAGGTCAAGGGGACTTTTTCGAAGACATTTTTACAAACTTAGGGGACTTGTCCGGCTCTTACCCTGACAATATGGCCGGCGAGTCACTCACCCAAATGGCCAAACGGAGGAACGCCGAGAGGATGGCCGCCCGAAGAAGGGCTGAAGCCGAGCGAAACCAACTTCCACTCCTTCCACCTTACGCCAGGGAAGAAACTCCACCCATTCTTGTTGAAGAGGTGGCTCAGAATGAAATGGCCAAAGCGAAAACTGTTGTCGATCAACAGGAGGGTCAAGTGACGGAGTTCAGGGGTGAAAAGCGCCTAGCCGATCATGACACCGTTCATTCGGAAGATCCAATGGACAAATGGCCACGCTTGGAAGAATCGGACTTGGTTGTGCCGTTCATAGTGCAACCAAAAATAAAAAAACATGCCGGTTAGCTCCGATTCATCGACTATAAGGGACCCGGCTGTGGCCTTGAGCCTGGCTTCCTTCATTTCTTTGCTGGCTGACAGAGCAACTTTTAGGACGGAGGCCGATTTGCTGGCTATCGCGTTAGCTGCTCAATCGGTGATATTGGTACGTAGTCCTTTACAGCTCTGCAAGGCTAAACAGGAGTTTCTATATTAGCTCACTGCTCCTTTTTTTTGCAGGTAGTGGGGAGAATAGTCGAGATTGGATGTCGCCAACACGACGCAATCGAACAGATCGACTTCCTCATAGCCGAATTAGAAAATGAGAAGGGGAGAACAGCAGAGGCCTCTTTCCGAGCTGAGTCTGAGGCCGCGAAAGCGGCGGAAGAGAGAGCTAGGGCCGATGCTGGAGCAAATGAGGCCAGGACTGTTGTCGCACTGAAAATGGCCACTGAGGAAAAGGCGAAAGCGAATGAAGAAGCGCTCAGACTGGCCAACGAAATGATTGCACAGCTGGAGGCCGAGCTGGAAGAGTCTAGGCGGGCGAAGGCGAACGCCGAGTCTGCGCTTTCTGAGTCGTTCCAGGCTGGCAAGAATGCGGCCTTGGCGGACTATGTCGAAGAAGTGCCGAAATTTGAAAATAGGGAGTTCAAACACGGCTGGCTCAAGGCCTTGGCTGCCGCTAACGTGACATTGGAACAACTGATTCCGTATGAGCAGGTAGACATTGAGCCGCTGGAGTCTGACCCCGAAGATACCGAAGATAGTTGAATTATTTTCCATTTTGCTTTGGTATTAAGCGTATGTAGATTTTGCTGTATGTATTAGGTTTTTGTTTTTGATTGTTCATTTTTGTGAGAAGCCGATATAGGGTAGTTTTCATTTGTAAAATGAATTCTATTTGTGCTCAATTTACGAATGAAAATTATTTTTTCTATTTGCGCGCAGCTTATGAATGGAAATTATTTTCGCCTTTTGTGCTCAATGAATGTGCTTGTTAGTCGCCAAGTAAGATGTAAAATCATGAAATGAATGAAACATGCTGCCAAATTAAAAATAACTGTAAAGTGCTGCAGCTTAGCTGAATGAATATATTAGTGAATATGCCCTTGCCGTAGCACGTTAATGAACCAGTCGGACTAATGAAACAAGATAGACTGAAAACGGCAGTTCAGTAACTTGCTGGGGCACAATGGAAATTCGGCTGAGCTTTGATAGTTATGCCGAATAGATTGATTAATCTATCATTGCCTCAGCGAGTTAATGAACCAAGATAGACTGAAAACGGCAGTTCAGTAACTTGCTGGGGCACAATGGAAATTCGGCTGAGCTTTGATAGTTATGCCGAATAGATTGATTAATCTGCCATTGCCTCAGCGAGTTAATGAACCAAGATAGACTGAAAACGGCAGTTCAGTAACTTGTTGGGGCACAATGGAAATTTGGCTGAGCTCTGATAGTTATGCCGAATAGATTGATTAATCTGTCCTTGCCTCAGCGAGTTAATGAACCAAGACAAACGGCAGTTCAGTAACTTGCTGGGGCACAATGGATATTCGGCTGAGCTCTGATAATTATGCCGAATATATTGATTAATTTGCCCTTGCCCCAGCCAGCACTTGAACTGGGACGCCGAAAACAGTTAGTTCGTGGCGTAAGGCTTTTGAAGTTTAGCATTAATGATATCGCCTCGAGGGTGCTGCCCCCATAAGGAATAAATGGGACGAGCGCTTCGTGCACGTAGGTCCTATTAATGTGTTCAGACTCAACATCTCAGTCCAGTCCATTGAGGAAGGTTAGACAAGTGCGAATGTCAAATAGATTGTTCTTCAATAGCAGAGGAGAGGGGAGGAGAAATGAATCGAAGTGGCGAACCTACACGCACGGGAGATAGGACTTCGAGGGAGCGGGAGAGATGCCAATCCCCTCGTCGCCGAAGTAGGTCGCCCAGGAGGGAAAAGCAGCAACGGGGTAGATCCCCTCAACCCCGCTCCGGAAGAGAACTCGATGCGACACCGCGCCCGTTGAGTTTTGCGGTCTTTGTGGAGAATAGACCAATGACAGAAGCGGATTCAATCATTCATGACCCAAATGTGGCAGTCGAGTTCGCTCGACAGATTTTTTCACCTGAAGTCTAGCAGTCGATGGTAGGTCAACAGGATTATGAAGTGTTTCGGGAAGGCGTTCATGGGGCGGTGAAGGGGCTGTACACCGCCTATGAAATCGGCATGCGTCTTCGTGCCGCACGGCGGGATATAGAGCAGAGAGACGAACGCATTCAAAGCTTAGAAGCTCGCGCGGAGAAGGCTGAGCGCGAACTACGAAAGTTCAAGACTGCCGAGTCACAATCGGCTGGCCATCCTAACCCGGTCGTGGAGGAAATGGTGACTCAGCGGCTAATAAGTCATACGATTGCCGATCGGGATATGGCTAGCATGTTTGCAATTGAGACTGCTAAGTCCAGGGCCTATGAAAAAGGCTTTCATGACGGCCGGAAGGTCGGGTTAGACAAGACCAAGGAAAAACTTGCTAAGGAGGTCTACCGATATGAAAATCGTGGATTTAAACACGGCTGGATCAAGGCAGTTCAAGCTGCGGACGCTCTCCGGGCAGCAGGCGTTAATTCGGCGTCACCGCTATATCAAGGTCATCATTTTCCCTTTTCGGCCTTCGAAGTCGAGAAGAGTGATGACGAGGGAGATGCCGAATAGAAGTAGTCATTGTAATACTTAAACATAGATTGAGTGTAAATTATGTATTTATTGGTTAATCTAATAAAACGCTCTATTTCGAATGTTTGGATGTTTCAACTTATGTTTATACACTTTGTGCCAGTCGATCAATTTAATGAAACATTTCATCTTGAATGCTTGCATGTTTCAATTTTCGTTGTGTATTGTGAGATCCACGAAGGGCGCTCCGAATCCGGAGTCTTATTCGGCCCAAACGTGATGTGCACAGATGGGGCTCCGAATTCGGAGGATTTTTTATCTTGGTGAATTGTGATATCCACGAAGGGCGCTCCGAATCCGGAGTCTTATTCGGCCCAAACGTGACGTGCACAGATGGGGCTCCGAATTCGGAGGCTTTTTTATCTTCGCGAATCGTGATATCCATGAAGGGCGCTCTGAATCCGGAGTCTTATTCGGCCCAAACGTGACGTGCACAGATGGGGCTCTGAATTCAGAGGCTTTTTTAATCTTGGCCAATCGTGATATCCACGAAAGGCGCTCCGAATCCGGAGTCTTATTTGGCCCAAACGTGACGTGCACGGATGGGGCTCCAAATTCGGAGGCTTTTTTAATCTTGGCCAATCGTGATATCCACGAAGGGCGCTCCGAATCCGGAGTCTTATTCGGCCCAAACGTAACGTGCACGGATGGGGCTCCGAATTCGGAGGCTTTTTTATCTTAGCCAATCGTGATATCCACGAAGGGCGCTCCGAATCCAGAGTCTTATCCGGCCCAAATGTGACGTGCATAGATGGGGCTCCGAATTCGGAGGCTTTTTTTCATTTGGGCCAATCATGAGATCCACGAAGGGCGCTCCGAATCCGGAGGCTTAATCGGCCCAAAAGTGTCATGCACTAATGGGGCTCCAAATTCGGAGGCTTTTTTATCTTGGCCAATCGTGATATCCACGAAGGGTGTTCCGAATCCGGAATCTTATTCGGTCCAAACGTGACGTGCACGGATAGGGCTCCGAATTCGGAGGCTTTTTTCATCTTGGCCAATCATGATATCCACGAAGGGCGCTCCGAATCCGAAGTCTTATTTGGCCCAAACATGACGTGCACGGATGGGGCTCCAAATTCGGAGGCTTTTCTATCTTGGCCAATCGTGATATCCACGAAGAGCGCTCCGAATCCGGAGTCTTATTCGGCCCAAACGTGACCTGCACGGATGGGGCTCCAAATTCGGAGGCTTTTTTTATCTTGGCCAATCATGAGATCCACGAAAGGCGCTCCGAATCCGGAGGCTTAATCGGCCCAAAAGTGTCATGCACTAATGGGGCTTCGAATTCGGAGGCTTTTTTCATCTTGGCCAATTGTGATATCCACGAAGGACGCTCCGAATCCGGAGTCTTATTCCGCCCAAACGTGACGTGCACGGATGGGGCTCCGAATTCAGAGGCTTTTCTATCTTGGCCAATCGTGATAACCACGAAGAGCGCTCCGAATCTGGAGTCTTATTCGGCCCAAACGTGACGTGCACGGATGGGGCTCCAAATTCGGAGGCTTTTTTTTATCTTGGCCAATCGTGAGATCCACGAAGGGCGCTCTGAATCCGGAGGCTTAATCGGCCCAAAAGTGTCATGCACTAATGGGGCTCCGAATTCGAAGACTTATCTTGGCCAATCGTGACACACGAAGGGCGCTTCGAATCCGGAGTCTTTGTTCGGCCCAAACGTGACCTGCATGGATGGGGCTCCAAATTCGGAGGCGTTTTTGTCTTGGCCAATCGTGAGATCCACGAAGGGCGCTCCGAATCCAAAGGCTTAATCGGCCCAAAAGTGTCGTACACTGATGGGGCTCCGAATTCGGAGACTTATCTTGGCCAATCGTGATACACGAAGGGCGCTCTGAATCCGGAGTCTGTATTCGGCCCAAACGTGACCTGCATGGATGGGGCTCCGAATTCGGAGGCTTTTTTGTCTTGGCCAATCGTGAGATCCACGAAGGGCGCTCCAAATCTGGAGGCTTAAACCGGAAGACTTTTGAACTGAATTTCGCAATAAGAAAACAGGAAACTTTGCATTGTAAAAGTGAAATATGTACATGATGAACCAATCAAAACAAGTATCATGCCCCACAGGTCAGGTTTAATGATAGAATTTACGCAAGTGCGTTGAATTCCAAGGTCGTGCTAGACTCCTCTCAGACATGTCTTTGAGCCGATATGCCCCTACTCCCGTGATTGAGTCGATCTGATAGGGGTCGTTCCAGTTAGGACCCAATTTTCCATTAGCCGAATTCCTAGCAGTTGGAAGCGCCTTCTTCAGGACCAACTCTCCTGGTGTATGCTGCTGGTACCGTGCCATGGATGCAAGGGCACGGTCTCTTCGTTCTTCAATCAAAATCAAATCCAAGGCCAGCATCATGTCGTTTTGGCCCATGTCAAAAACTTTTGATTTCAAGGTTAGGAGGCCGATCTCCAAGGGGATGATTGCCTGCGTACCGAAGCACAAAGTAAACGGCGTCTCCCCAGTGGACTGCCTCGGAGTAGTGCAATGAGCCCATAACACACTTGGCAATTCGTCGACCCATCTGCCTTTAGCTTTCTCCAGCCTCTTCTTGATGTCGTCCAAAATAGATTTGTTGGAGGCTTCAGCTTGGCCATTACTCTGAGGATAAGTCGGGGTGGAAAAATAGGGCTGAATACCATACTTGCTGCACAGTTCTCGGTAGACACAGCAAGCAAACTGGGTGTCGTTGTCTGAAATAAGTGCTCTCGGAATGCCGAATCGTGTTATGATATTTCTCCATACAAAACGCTTCACATCAGTGTCTCGAATGTACGTTAGTGCCTCCGCTTCTACCCATTTTGTGAAATAATCTGTTGCGACAATCAAAAATCGCTTGTTGCCCGGGGCACGAGGCAATGGTCCAACGATGTCAAGTCCCCATTGTGCGAATGGCCAAGGACTGGTTATAGAGCTTAACTCTTCAGCAGGCAGATGGGTTAAGAGAGAAAACTTCTGGCACTGTTCACATTTTTTCACATAACATTCGGCATCACTCTTATTGTTGGCCAATAATACCCCTGTGTCACAGCTTGATGGGCCAAAGAGCGCCCGCCAGAATGGGCACCACAGCTACCTTCATGTATTTCAGTCAGGAATTCCTCGACTTTATCCGGATGAACGCATTCTAGGTATGGCCCAGAAAGGGATTTTTTGTAAAGCTTTCCTTGCGGATCCAAGTAGTATCGCAAGGCTTTGTTTCGCAGCTTGTGTGCTTCTTTCTTATCCGACGGGAGCTGTTCGGAAGATAGGAATGCAGTAATGGAGTCTATCCAACTCGGACCTGACTCTATGACATTGATCTAGACTTCCTCTGAAGGGCCAATGCTTGGCGTAGGGATGAAACCCATTTCAATTGTCCGTTTAATCTCTGAGTTAATGGCAGAGGCTAGGCAAGCCAGGGCGTCTGCATGTGTGTTCTGATCACGGGTTATTTGGTTCAATTCATGATGATCAAATTTTGCCAGCAAGGAATTTGCCGTTTTCATGTAAGCGGCCATACGGTCGTTTTTGGCCGCGTACTCCCCCTTTAGTTGATTGATCACAAGTTTTGAATCACAAAATATAAGCAAACGCCGAGCACCCAGGAGATGTGCATTCCGCAAGTCGGTTAACAGGGCTTCGTATTTGACCTCATTATTCGATGCTTCGAAGTCGAGTTTGACAGCCTGCTCAGTTATTGCTCCGTCGGGAGCCATAATCACTACTCCAGCTCCGTTGCCGCATTGATTGGACGATCCATCACAGTATAATTGCCAAATGTCCCCAACATAAATTCTCCAGTTCGGCTTAGGTTGAATTTGATTAGACTTCAAGTCAGTAAGACCCCCAGTGAATTCGGCCATAAAGTCGGCAAGCACTTGTTGTGATAACCCAACCCGTTTTATGCTTAATTATACACGTGTTTATGTTTAAGATGAATTTGCAAGTTAAGGATGCGAATTACGTGATTTTGGATTTTATATCTGTTGAATGTAGGAAAAACTGTTGCAATTGGAACTTTAAACTGAAAATTGAAAGTCTTAGAGGCGTGATAAACCAAAACCGACTTCATATTTGTGATTAGTATGATTTTTAGAGCCTACGGTCAAATTTTGTAAAATTACAAATCGTAATATTTTATATAGCCTATATTGTTTATATATATATAAATATATATCCCTAGTTCTTGAGTTCATCATTTTGGGGAGAGCTTTGCTAGAAGGTGACTTAGAGAGACAAGAAGAGGACAAGCTAGAGATTTGGTGGAGATTCAAGGGGTAAACCCTAGATTGAAGCTAAGGTATGGAAATTTACTTAGAATCTTTGTCTTTAGCTCATATTTGGCATGAAATCAAGAGGAAATTGGAAACTTTGAGCTAAGGTTTTGGGGTTATGTAATGGGTGGAACTAAATGCAAGAAATCTCTTTATGTTTGTTTGTTATAAGTCCAATCTTATGATTGATGCATGAAATGAGCTCTAAATTGTGTATATAGCAAAGATTTGTTGAAGGATCATCCATGTTTTTATATATTTAAGCTTTATCATGAAATTTATGAAGTTATGAAAATGTGAGACCTTGATTTTGTTATTGAAGCAAGATTGATGTGTTTGATATGTAATTACCCTTGAATTATGCTAGTATAACATGTTTTTGGATTAGCTTTGCTTGAATTTGGGGTTGGAAATGAGTTTGGAGGGTTTCATTTTGGCCATTTTCGGACTGTCTAAGTTTGCCCAGACCGCACGAGCGGCCACGGGAACCACACGAGCGGAACATGAAGAAAAAATAAGTTTTGATTCTGCTCCTTGGGCGCTCGAGTGTCCGGTTTTTCCGCTCAAGTGGATCCCCTGTTTAGCCCAACTTCAAAAAGGCATATCTCCTCCATCCGGACTCCATTTTAAGTGATTCTTGAGCCTAAATTCAAACCCTCGAAGTCTAGTTTCTAATGGTGGTGGTCTCACATCCAAATTCTAAGTACACAAATAGATATTCTCAAATTAGTGAAGGCTACTTATTTTTCTTTTAACCGTTTCATGCCAATTCCTATCCTAACTTAGTTTCCTTTCGCTTCTTGCTATTTCCTTGACTCTTAAATAAGTAAACATGATATGTTTAATGAAAAACATATGAAATCATTGTAGGGAACACTAATTTAAGTCATGAACATTTAGGGTCGTTTAAGGTACATCTTTGGAACATGTTTTGTACACGATTCACATGTAGAGAAGTTTAGTATTGAACACTTGAGAGGGATTAAAGAATGAGGAATGATTGAACGGATATGTAATGAATAAAGTGATTTAGTGAATTGAAAGTAATGTGTTTTGAAATGTTATGCTTGGTTATGTTCTTACAGGCTGAGTCGTTTAGGAGTGTCATCCGACCAAGCATTGTGAGTAATTTTCTTTGTAATAGTATTTTCATATGAAATACTCTAGAATTGTGAAACTTATGCTTTGTATAACTTATGTGCCTTGACGAGCGTTTCCGAAATGATAAAATATGCTTGAAATCTTCAGAGTAAACATGCTATGGCAAGTTCCCAAAAGAATGTTTGGATAAGAATGAATGAGTCTCCTTTTGAGCAACGATTATGATAAATTGGGAAAATGTGCTTTGACCCTTAGTAACTGTTATTGGTCTATGGTCCGTTGGACGTTTTGTATAATGATTCGCTATAAACATTCTGTATGATGTCAATCTTTGACGATTGTCCTGTATGGTAATTCAGCAAGTTAATTAAAGCCTAAATCACGGTGAGCAATTTTTATAGTATTGTACATATATGTTTTTCGTTGTGCACTTGAGCCATGAATGGTAAATTGTGTCAATGTTGCGTTTTGATATATGATTGGGGCCGATGCTGTTTTGTTATATGTTGGGCCTGAGGCCGTTTTGATATATGATTGGGCCCGAGGCCGTTTTAATATATTGGACCCGAGGTTGTTTTGTTATATGTTGGGCCTGAGGCCGTTTTGATATAATTGGGCTCGAGGCCGTTTTGATATATGATTGGGCCCGAGGCCATTTTGTTATAAGTTGGGCCTGAGGCCGTTCTGTAAACGTGATTAAAAGAAAAGTATGAACTTCATTATTTGGTAAGCTATAGAAGGATCAATGAATAGTATTTGATAGTATGTGCTTTCGAAACGATTTTTAAATATGCCAAGATCTTTATAGTGATTAAATGAAACATAAGGCTCATATATTTAACCCCTCATATGGAGATTACTCATTGGGCTTCCAGCTCACTCCGTTTATTTGTATGTATGTAGGTGAGCATCTGGGAGTTCCACATTAGAGACCTCATCGAAGTCAGCCTTTTATAAAACCACTCAAGTTGCACCCCTACATCGAGGCTCTAGTGGTGTTTTGGCCAAGCTTGAGAAGCTTGGGTTTTGTATGGTTTATGATGTTATAAGTTTTACTTCTGGGTTATGTATATGTAATGTATGTGTATAAGTGTTATGGCATATGTCATGAAGTGTGATGTGAGATTTAATATGTATGTTTCTGATCGTGGCATGTATGTACAGCTCAATGGACTCCTTCTCATTATATGCTTCCATTATGGCCCCATTAACATAAATATTTTGTATGTTCGTTTGAGGCCTTCGGTAACCCACGGATTACTGGCCGGTTATGACCCAAACTTTTAGGGGCGGGTTCGGGTCATGACACTTGCCTTTTGATTGAGGTTCTAGGCAGGAACTGAATATCGTACTGGCCGAGTTCAAGAGCCTACTTTGAAACGCGCCCTGATGTTTCTGCATTGCGGAGTACTGCCCGAAGGGGGTAGTCCGTTAGTACCCTGATGGCATGCCGCTGAAAGTAATGCATCAGTTTTCTTGCTGCCATGATGGGGCCAGGATGAGTTTTTCCAACGGAAGGCAATGTGTTTCGACGTCAACCATTGCCCTGCTCACATAATACACTGGCCATTGCTTCCCAAGCTCTTCCTTTAACAGTACGGCGCTGACGGCCCGATCGGAGATTACCAGATATAAAATGAACGGGTCACCTGCCGAAGGTGTTGTCAAGAGTGGAACTGATCGGAGGTAGGTCTTCAGACCGTTGAAAGCGGCTTCGCACTCAGAGGTCCATTCAAAAGCCTTGCCCTGTCGTAGGGTATGAAAGAATTGTCGGCAGCAATCTGTGGAACGACTGATGAACCTGTTGAGTGCGGCGGCCATCCCCATCAACTTTTGAACCTCCTTCACCGATCGAGGGGAGCCAAGTTCCAAGATTGCTGTGATTTGCCTCGGGTTGGCTTCGATTCCTCGATGGTTGACAATATAGCCAAGGAATTTGCCGGATCCGATCCCAAATGCACACTTGGAAGCGTTCAGCATCATTTTGTACTTTCATAAAATGCCGAATGTCTCTTCCAGATCGGCTAGATGAGTTTTCTCTTCTTTGGACTTAACCACCATATCGTCAATGTACACTTCCATAGTACAGCCGAGTTGCTCCTTGAACATGGCGGTGACTAGTCTTTGGTAAGTTGCCCCTGCATTCTTCAGCCCAAAAGGCATAACCTTATAGCAATAGGTTCCTCTTAGAGTGAGAAATGCAATTTTGTCTTGGTCCTCCGGATGCATGGCGATTTGATGGTAGCCTCTGTAGGCATCGAGGAAGCTCATACGTTGATGACACGCCGTGGCATCTACAAGTTGGTCTATTCTGGGGAGAGGAAAACAATCCTTGGGACAAGCTTTATTTAAGTCTGTGAAATCCACACAAACACGCCAAGTCCCATTTTTCTTCTTAATAACCACAGTGTTTGACAGCCATGTAGGATAGGTAAGTTCCCGGATTGCCCCGGCATCGAGCAACCGGTC
Source organism: Camellia japonica (assembly GCA_030407325.1). Taxonomy (NCBI): domain Eukaryota; kingdom Viridiplantae; phylum Streptophyta; class Magnoliopsida; order Ericales; family Theaceae; genus Camellia; species Camellia japonica. Next base: position 62,897,716 of record JAPPVO010000024.1, read on the forward strand.
AACTTCCTCAACAACGGCAGCAGTGTGTTCTGCGGCTGACCGCCGGGTTTTCTGAATAATCGGCTTGCATTAAGGGTCAACGTTTAAATGGTGTTGCGAAACAGACGGATCCACACCCGGTATCTCATATGGTGTCCACGCAAATACATCAAGGTTGCGGAGCAAGAAGGAAATTAGTTGCTGCCTGTTCGGCTTCATTCAGGAAGGCGCCGACCATGAAGAACCTGTCTGGATTCCCGTCAATTTCAATTCAATCCAGGGCTTCCGTGGCCTTTGCACTTGGGAGCCGCCCAACATCGTTGAGGCTCTCTCGATTCGGCACCTCAATAGAATTCACTTCCAACTCTTTTGGTGTCTTTGCAGTAAGGAGATAACATGTTTGTGCCGATTTCTGGGAACCACGGATTTGCTCAATGTCGCGTTCTGTCGGAAAGCGAAGCAGTTGATGACAGGTGCTTGGCACGACCTGCATGGTATGCAACCAAGTTCGCCCCATGATGAGATTATACAGCGAAGGCAGCTTGACGACCAAGAATTCCACATCCACTGTTCGGGAGCCTGCTCGAACTGGTAGTGTGATTTTGCCCAACGGGTATTCTGGATTAGCGTTGAAGCCGAATAATAGATAAGGAGCTGGAGACAGGTCTAACTCGGCGAACCCGAGTTTGATAAAGGTCTTGTAATACATAACATCCGAAGTACTCCCCTGGTCTATGAGAACGCGTTCAACGGTGAATCGGTTTACGCGTAGTTCGATAACCAATGGATCAATATGGGGGAGTGTTACGCCGATCAAATCAAAATCGTCGAAGGTAATATTCAGAGCTTCATGGGGCCGTTTTACTGGTGTGATTTGCTTTTGGGGGCCTAGATGCGACTGAATTGCATGCACGGTTGGGGCTGTTGGCAGGCTGTATATCATATGGATGACGCCGAGCGGAGGTGAGTCCTGCCGTAGGGCAACTGTTTTGGTTGAGTTGTTCTTTCGGACGTGTTGCTGGGGCCGACCGTCTTGTACCAACTCCTCAAGGTGGTCTTTCAAAGCATAGCAACTGTCGGTATCATGACCGTGATCTTTGTGATATTCGCACCACCTATCTCGTCTCCTCGTGTCGGGAGGTCCCACTATTTTTTATGGCCATTTGAAGAACGAAAGGTGTTGAATCTTAGCCATAACCACACTAATCGGCTCCAATAACTCCATGTATTTCTTGTCGGCACGCCTCACGCGCCTGCTATCCACTTGAAGCTGCTCATTAGCTCGGTGTAGACATTGGTCGTTTGATCGGCGTGAATCCCGTCTTCTATCTCGCTTAGCCCGATTCCGTGATTCAGGGCTCTGTGGTGGTATAGCGTTTATCGGCTGCACGACTTCAGGTGGGGCCGACTTAGTGGCTTTATGCCCGTCTTTGACCCGGAGGGCATCGTCTTCTACTTTGCAGTATTCCTCAACTTTTTTCATCAACGACCAGACCGTTTTTTGGGGCCGTCTGGTCAAAGAGCTACGGAGGGCACTGTTTGGATGTAACCCCATCTTGAAGGCGGTAATGGCCATGGAGTCATTGCAAGCATCATCTACCAGATTAAAACATTCCTAATACCGCGCCGAATACGCACGAAGGGTTTCCCCCCGGTTGAATTTGCATTGCCCACAGAGAATCGACTTGCTTCGGCTGGACCTCATTAGTGATGAACCTTGCCCTGAAGGATTTTTGGAGTTGGTGGAAACTCTTGATCGAAGTCGACTCCAGTTTATAATACCACCTGACAGCCAGTGGTCCCAAACTGCTATACATGAGGGCCTCGTCGTCTACATGGAGCATCATGGCTTGCTTGTAATGGCGAATGTGATCGGTGGGGTCTGATTTACCATCATACAAGGTGAATGACGGTGCTTTGAACTTTTTGGGTAGCACTGCCCTTGCAATCCGTCGTACAAAGGGGTCATGTTGATCCTCTTCATCTGAATCATTTCTTCTTCGCTTCTTCCGTGCACGCGGACTTCCTTCAGAAGAATTGGAGATGTCGACTCGTCCCTTCTTTGTAGATTTTGGGGATGATGAGTCAGAGCCACTGCCACTATCATGTCTCCGAATTCGAGATCGTCGACCATCCCTTCTCAGAGGTCATCCCGGGTGTTGGTGTGCGGCTTGTTGGGATTTTGCCACTTCCAAGGCCAAATCTTGTCGAAGGCGCTCATTCTCAGCCATCATGTTTTCCAACCTCTGTTCGTTTTGCTTCGCTTGCTCCATAATCGCTTGCATTGTCTCATGTGCTGATGTCGAGAGTGAATCGAAGTTCAAGACCCTTCTTGTAGTAATATTCTCTGGCCCAAGCATGTTGCTTGGAGTGGTTTCATCTTGCGGCGTAGGGTCGCCAGCGACTACCGGAGGATCTTTCGTCACGCCCGCCATGGATGTGCTTGAGTATTCTCATAGATGGCGCCAATTGTGGGGGAGTGGTTCTGGAAATACTCTTTGGATCCAATGGGGCACTCGAGATCCTCAACTAGTAACTTGAAAAAGAATGAACACTCCGGTCGGTGGTGCCGGAATTAGCACTCCGACAGATAAGTCAGTATATACTCTCTCGATTGCTTGTATCTTAAGTTAAGCGTAATAGTTCTCACATACCTCTCGTTGGTTGTTGCTCTTCTATTTATATACGCTCCCAGTCCTCAGGATGGGGCCCACTACTAATCCGTCGTGTGATTGCTCACTCGGCCCTTCTTTCGTCGTATTCCAACTTCTAATCGGCCTCTCGTTCAGCTGGCCGACTAATATATTCGGCATCCAGAACGTACAGGACGGGGGTGAGTCTAACATGTACCAATTATCTAAATGTCTATTCGGCCTATCTGCGTCCACTTTTATCCGGCTCCCACATAGATTAAATTATTAATTATTTTATATACATTAGATTATTTCTTTATTTCTCAAAATAAAAATAATCTTATAAACCTTTTCTCACAACTAATCTAATCCTACCTTTCATCGTTAAAAAAAAACAAGACATTATATATGTTCATCAAACAGGGACTTAGTTAGCCATTTCACTCTCTAATGTTAGTCCTGTGTGTATACTAATATAATTAAAATATATATATATATATATATATATATATATGAGGAGATAAATAGGACAATCTAATAATTTCAAGTCCATAGTACCGGCTTCGAATCACCTATACTCATTTTCTGTACACATCTTGTGTCCCATTCATGATTTCAAAATTGACGACGTGTCAGTCTGAGATGAACGGGATAGAAGATAAGTACATAAGAATGGGTATAGGAGATCCGAAACTCATAGTACCGAAGAATCAACACAGATTTGTTTATTTAGTCAGGCTTGCTATTGACATAAAGCACCAAATAAGAACAATATTGTGGGTCCTTTATTTAGGCACTGTTTGAAAAAGAAAAATAAAAAAATCATATTTGATTATGAATTTAAATAATGATTTGAAAAAGAAAACGAAAATGTGAGAAAGTGGATAAAAAAATTTAACTTATATTTTATTTTTATTTCTCTTATGTTTGCTTTTCTTTTTTCAAATTCCTATACCAATTCATGATTCAAACACAGTTTTATTCATAATACAATGATGAGTACATCTATTTACCAAAAATTATATATCTCCTCAAATGTTAGCATTATATTATTAGTAACAAAAATGAGCAAGTGTTGGGACTCATTACTTCAATAATGCTATGCTGAATACTAATTACATTTATTTATTAAAAGTAATTTATCATCTTATATATTATTTTTATATTAGTAACAAAATTGAGCAAGTGATGAAGTCAATTAAACTAATACAATGATAATATGCGAGAGTATACAGTGACAATTTTCAGTTTATATTTTTTTATTATTGAATTATTATTAAGTTATAAAAAGGAGAGTGCATATAGAAGAAGCATCATATCCAATTCCCTCTCTACCACCCAATACTGGTGTAAGAATGGGTTTCTTACTATCCAATTATCAACTCACAATATGTATCCTGTATTCCCTAATTTTCTGCTGGTCTTCTTCTGCACATCTTTGCCACAATGATGAGAGCACTGCTTTGCTCCAATTTATGCAACTCTTTTCCATCAATTGCTCTGTTTCTTTCAATTGCTATGATCTTTCTACTCCAATCACTGATAATTGGACAAAGGGTACAGATTGTTGTGCATGGGATGGGGTCACATGTGATAACACCACTTCTCATGTCGTTGGCCTCGACCTCAGTTGTAAACTGCCTATATGGTACCATCCATCCAAACAGCAGCCTCTTCAATCTTGTTCACCTTCAATCCCTCGACCTTTCTTACAACAACTTCAATCACTCTCAAATTTTACCTTCATTTGGCTGTTTCACAAATTTGACCCATCTAAACCTCTCTGGCTCCCATCTTTATGGCCCAATACAATCATCATCAGAAGAAGTCTGGAAAGGGAATAACTTCTCCAATAGCATTTTCCACTTACAGAAATTGCAGGACCTGTGGTTACGCGGTAACAGAGAACTCACAGGTAAACTTCCAAGTTTTATTAATGGAACTCTCCGGCACCTTAGACACCTTAGGTCTTTGGATCTCTCTTCGACAGGTTTCACCAGAGAGCTACCTAATTCCATCGGCCAACTTAAGAACTTGGAGGAGCTATACCTCAGTGACTGCAATTTCTCTGGTACGATTCCGAGATCGCTTACAAACCTCACGCGATTAGTTTGGCTTGATCTTTCATACAACAATTTTGAAGGCCCAATTCCTCAACTTTTTTCCAACTTCTCACAACTTAAAAACTTGGAGTACCTATACTCTCTCACTGCAATTTCTTTGGTACCATTCCGACATCGCTTGGAAACCTCAAGAAACTAAGAATATTAGATCTTAGACGGAATAACTTGATCAATGTTCAATTCCCATCTTCAATCGGCCATCTTAAAAACTTGGAGGAGCTATACCTCTTTGGCTGCAATTTCTTTGGTACCATTCCAACATCGCTTGGAAACCTCACGCGATTAATTAGGCTTGATCTTTCATCCAACAATTTTGAAGGCCCAATTCCTCATCTTTTTTCCAATTTCTCGCAACTTCAAGCTATATATTTCTCAAACAATCAACTAACAGATCCCATTCCCTCTTCCTTGTTTCATCTTGTGAACCTTATCTATCTTGATCTTTCGTCAAATAATTTAAGCAACACTGTTGAGCTGGACACGTTTGCAAAGCTTGAATATTTGGATTCTTTGGATCTTTCAAACAGTGGTCTATCATTGACCACCACCAACTCCACTCCCTCCTCTTTCCAAAACATTGGGACATTACAATTGTCGTCTTGCAACATAAGTAAAATTCCTGAATTTCTGAAAACCCAAAGGGAATTTTTGGAGGTGCTAGACCTTTCGAACAACCACCTAAATAAAGAACTCAATCCACTCTGCAATCTTCATTCTCTTATATATCTTGATTTGTCCAATAACCAATTTGGCGGATTAATCCCTACCTGTTTGGGGAACTTCATTGGAAGATTAACCATGTTAAACTTGCAGAGTAACAATTTCAGTGGGACCATCCCTCAAACTTTTGGATATGCAAGCTGGTTGCGAGAACTTGACATTAGCAACAATGGATTGCACGGGGTGCTTCCAAGATCATTGGCGAATTGCACGAACCTAGAAATTTTGAATCTGGGTCATAATTTCATAGAAGATGTTTTTCCATTTTGGTTGGAGAACCTGCCCCAATTGAAGGTTATTGTCTTGCGAGATAATAAATTCCATGGTCCCATAGAGCAACCAAGGAAGAGATTAGCCTTCACCAATTTACATATCATTGACATGTCTCACAATGAATTTATAGGTACTTTGCCATCAAAATTATTTGAGAGCATGCCTTCAATGATGATGGATGATGAAGACAAATCCTCCTTAAAATATATGGGCAATGGTTATGGTTATTATTCGGTAACCATAATGAATAAAAGACTGGAAATGGTACTCGTAAGGATTATCACCATATTGAAATTTGTTGATTTCTCGCACAACAAGTTTGATGGAAATATTCCAATATCCATTAGAAGACTTAAAACCCTCTATGTCCTAAATTTTTCAGGAAATGGCTTCACAAGTTTGATTCCATTGTCCTTAGAGAATCTAACTGAGCTCGAGTCCATGGATCTATCCCAAAACAAGCTCTCTGGTGAGATACCTCAACAACTAACAAGCTTGACATTCCTTGAAGTTTTTGATGTCTCACAAAATAATCTAACGGGGATTATACCACGAGGCCAGCAATTTGAAACATTTTCAAACACTTCGTATGGAGGAAATGCAGACTTGTGCGGTTTTCCGTTACCAAAGGAATGTAAGACTCCCAAGGTAGCAGAATCACCATCTTTACCATCCTCTTCAAGCCACAATTATAAATGCGGACTTGATGGTTTTGGATGGGAAGCAGTGTTGATGGGATATAGATGTGGAGCAGTATTTGGTTTGGTGATAGGAAGTTGCACCATTCTACGGAAAGAAGAATGGCTTGTGAGAATTTTTAGAGTGAAAATGTGTCATTAGAAGAACAGATCAAATGAGATTAGGTACCAACATGGAACAAAATAACATGTTCAGAACTAAGTGAAGCCTGTTTGAAGTAGAGGTACTACCATGTTTCCCTTTCCATTAAAGCTGTTTGTTTTTAATTTGATTGTGAACCATGATATCCCTTTTCATTTCCTACTTCTATGTTTCAAATTTGACACTCATGATTGACTGCTAGAATATCTAGCCTGGTTTGGGAAGTTGACTATTTTAGTAAGCTATTTTAATTTTTAGCTATTTTAGTAGGTTAAAATTTTTGTATTTGAAAAAATTATTCGATTTTTTTGTAATTGGATGTAATGTTTGTGAGAAAAAAAGTGAAATGATTATGGGTTTAATATGACATTTTGTCAGATTAACAATTTTAGCGTATTTTGTCCTTTTGTGAATTTTAGCCTAAAAAAAGCCCAAAATCTACTTTCCAAGCATGCATGTAAGTAGAAAGATAATAGGTTAAATGAAAAAAAAAAAAAAAAAAAAAAAAAAAACCTCTTGTGGAGAAATTGAATTCACAATTATATAATTCCAATCATCTAAAATAACTAATTTAGATCAAAGTCAAGGAGAAGAAAAAAAATGGTAAAATAATTCATGCTGACATTAGAAATTATGAACAATATGTTTTCAAAACGAATTTATTTACATGTTTTCAAGTCATGTTAAATTTTCACAAATAGGTGTTCATTTTTTCTTTGTTGATTTTAGTTTCTCTTTGCTTTATATACATGTTTTTTCTTTTCAAATTTTTTAATCTTTTTAGATTAGAAGCACTTGAAAATAATTTTATCAAAAAAAAAAAGCATCTAATACAATTTTTTAAAGATTCACTAAAAATAAAATTTTAGAAAATGTGCTTTTTTAGCATTTGCCAAACATGGATGGATTTTTTTTATTTTTTACTTATTGTCAGCTAAATAAGTTGTAACTAAGGTAGACGTTGTGTTGTGTTGGATTGTGATTTTATCATGTCATTTCAAGTTTGTGTCAAAATTAACACAATACTAACACATTCCGTCCTTTTGTTATATCATATTATTATGTCATGTTATTTTCGGTTTGTGTTCGATTCATACTATGTTAACATGTCATATCAAAAAAAATTATCCTTAACTAAAAGTAAAGGTGCCGTTTGGTAATACTACGTTTTCAGTTTTCTGTTTATATTTACAAAATTTTAAAAAACTCAAATAAAAACTTGTTTGGTAAATTTTTGATTTATAAATCAATGGTCTCAGTTTATAAATTTGGCCAAAAAATGTAAACTCAAAAAATGTGTTTCCGTTTTGAATTTTCAGTTTATTTTTTTTACCATCCAACACTAGCCACCACCCGCTACCACTTTCCACCACCGTCTTCCGTCGCCGCCACCACCACCACTACTCACCACCCACCTGTCACCACCACCCATCACCACCACCCACCAGCCACCACCCACTCGCCACCAGCGCACTACCATCCACCGCCCGCCACCACCACCTGCTATCTACCCGCCACCACCACTCACCACCCCCACCACCACTCACCACCCACCACCACCCACCCGCCACCACCACCACCACCACCCACTCGTTACCACCACCACCCGCCACCGTCACCACCCACCCGCCACCTACTCGCCACCACCCACCCGCTACCTACTCGCCACCACCCACCACCACCACCCGCCATCTACTCGCCACCACCCACCACCACCACCCGCCATCCGCCACTCACCTGCCACCACCACCCGCAACCACCGCCACCACCACCACCCACTCGCTACCACCCACCACCGGCCACCGTCACCCACCGTCACCACCCGCCACCTACCCATCACCACCATCCGCCACCTACCCACCACCACCACCCACCACCCGCCACCCACCTACCACCACTACCCACCACCCGCCATCCGCCACCCACCTACCACCAGTACCCACCACCCGCTGCCACCACCACCACCACCACCTGCCGCCGTTACCCACCCATCCGCCACCACCACCACGCGCCACCTACTTGCCACCACCACCACCACCACCCACTCGCTACCACCTACCACCTGCCCACCGTCACCCACCCACCACCTACCCACCACCACCACCCACCCGCCATTTGCCACCCACCTGCCACCACCATCACGACCCACTCGCTACCACCCGCCACCGTCACCCACCCACCCCACCACCACCACCCGCCACCTACCCGCTACCACTACCCATCTGCCACCACCGACCACCACCCGTCATCTGCCACCCACCTGTCACCACCACCCATCACCGGCCACCACCACCACTACTCGCTACCACCCACTCGCTACCACTCACCACCCGCGACCATCATCCACCCACCCACCACCCACCACCACCACCACCACCCACCCGCTACCACCCACCACCACCCACCGTCACCACTTTTCACTACCGTTTTCGCCGCCACTTGCTACCACTTGCCATTTCTCACTCTTTTTTATATTTTTAAATTTTTTTAAACATTTTGTCAATTACCAAACACGTTTATAGTTTATGTTTTTCTAAAAATAAACAAAAATCAGTTTATAAAATTTTTGTAAATATAAACTGGAAACGTAAACGTTACCAAACAGACCCAAAAGGGTATGAAAAAATTAAAAATTCTCTTTACAAGTTAAGTTTAATGAAAATAATCTCCACTTGATGAAAAAATAAGTAAAATAAAAAATCTATACCAGATGAAATATTTAATTTTAACTCAATTCTATTTCCCAAATGAATAAAGATTTGCACCTCGAAATTTCTTCTCCCGAATGCCCAAAACGACGTCGTTTTGGGCATTCTGTTTTTTTTTTTTTTTTTTTTCTTTTTTTTTTTTTCTTCCGCCATTTTCGACCTCTGCAAAGAGGAAGAGGGAGAGAAAGAGAGGGAGAGGGAGAGAAAGAGAGAGGTCGCGCCTCCGCCGCTGATCGCGTCGCCTCCGCCGTTCGCGTCGGCCTCCGCCGTTCGCGTGCCTCGCCGATTGCGTCGCCTCCGCCGTTCGCGTCGGCCTCCGCCAATCGCGTGCCTCGCCTCCGCCCCCTCCTCTTTCATTTTTTAGGCCCCCTCCAGTCCTTCCTCCCCCTCCTCCTCCCCCTCCCCCTCCCTCCCCCTCCTTCTCTTCTTCGTCTGCTGAAAAAAAAAAATAATAAATAAATAAATAAATAAATAAAATTAGGGGGATTCGGGGTCCCTTTTCGGGCCCCCAATCACAACTGTTCCCAAATTTACAAAATTAAATCCTATGTTATATTTGTTTTACTTGATTACTTCTAAAATAGTTGACAAAAAATACATTATCTTTATTTTATTTTTTTTAAATATTAGCCTCAAAATTTTAATGGGAAACTTACCGATAAGTTTCATACACAAAGTTTAAAACTCATTTAATCCCAAAACAAAACACTTGCATCAATTAATCTTATATATTTTTAATTGTTATAAAAAAAATTCTATTTTTTTTTAAAAATTTAAAAACACTACTACATTCCACTATTGCCGGACTTTCGTTAGACGATCACCGGAGACTCGCCAGAATGTTCAACATCACCGGGAAGTCGCTGGAGTATCACTAGAGTGTTCTAAATGTCACAAGAAGTTGTAAGAATGTCTAGAATGTTCACTGGATATCAAGAATATCGCCGCAGACTCACCGGAATGTCCAAAATATTGTCGGAAAAGAAAAAAAGAATAAATTGAGAAATTAGAGTGAAAAAATATAGCAAAGTGTGCTAAATATTACTAAACTGAAAGGAAAAAAAATTTAAAAAAATAAAAAACATAACAACAAACAGTAACAATGAGAAAAAAATATATGTTATTTTCAATTTTTGTAGGGTTTAAGCAAGTAATCTTCAATATTGATCAAACTGATGAAAAACAAGTTTTGAAACTACTAAATGTTACAGTTTTAAAGTATGATTTTATTAAACATTTATCCTTATTAATCAAACTGAAAAACATATTATAAAATTATAAAATTTTACAGTTCTAAAGAAAGTTATGAAACTGTAAAATTTTACAGTCTTATAGAATGATTCATTTCAGCACAAAAAAAAAAAAAAACTGAAACTGTAAATTTTTAACCCTCCTCCAGCACCCTAACCACCGCTGCCCTATCAACTTGAAACCCTAGATCTAAGAGGAGGAAGAAGAGGAGGAGGAGAGGAGGGCAAAGGTGAATGATAGACTGGAGAAGAGGCGATGCGGCTGGAGAAGGGGTGGTAATGGTGGCAGTGGCCGGTGGTGTGTAATGGTGGAATTGGACACCGAATTTCTAGGGGAAGAGGTCTCTCTGATCCCCAGAACTTCATCCCACGCCAAAATCCAATTTTTAATTGGTTTTGAAATATAGCAAGAGAAGACTCAAATATAATTTACAAGGTCTACCAACACCAAATTTAGTCTTGATTTCACCTATGTTTTTCACTTGCACTTTGATCTTGATATCTTAACTTTATTAAAAGTTCTAGGCTGGGTTTGCTCTTATCCAATCTATCCTCCCAAATGATGAAGTCATGCGTCTACATAAATGGTCTTCATGTACCCGTTTAGTTCGGTTATGATGTGAATTAAGAACCAAATCAATCACTACGATTCTAAAATTTAGAAATCCAACCAGACCAACCTAAAACCAAACCTGAAAAAGAAAAAAAAAAGTAGTTGGGTTCCAGTTTGGTTTTATAGTTCTAAACTAGAAAATTCATAAAAAAATACAGACTATCCAATCTAATAAATAAATAAAAAATAGAAGCATTCCAAAAAAAACAATAGAAGCATACTCCAAAATTTTGGAATATTCTACAAAACTGATCCTTCATATTATATACTAATCGCTACAAAAATGCAAATTTCAAAAAATATAAGAGAAGAAATCATATAAATAAGGAAACGTACATAAACATATGTATATTCTTATAAAGAGAGAATATTTTGCGAATAAAATGAAGGCAGGCTTCATTGACGTTGGAATGAGATTTGGGTTCAAGGAAACATACAGCTAAACAAGTAATAGCATAAGACTCTAATATAGCTATTAAGATGTTAGGGCCTAAATACCAAACTACTCAAATTCAACTCGTTAAAGATATATCAATTTTAAATAAACAAGATTAACGCTTAAACATATTATAGAACAAATCTTGAGGGATTGAAGTCAACTAACTAAGAAGGAACTAACAAACGGGGAAAGGATTTTGCATATCATAATATGGTGGGTATCACCTTCATCCGGGGACTTTAACAATGAGATTGCTACTGCCGACCACCTTGAAGAGACTGAAAGCATGTTGGGAGTAAAAAAAATTTATTACATTGGGCCTCTATCCTCTGAAGGTTTTCTTGTATCTAGGCGTAGTTCAGGCTTCCCATAGTGAGATCATCGATGGTGGATAATATAAATAGGTCTCAAAGCCCCTTTCCTCTATCAATTCCTTTATGTGTATACCAATCACTTCTGGCCCCTCCTATCTGGATAAGTCAGATTGCTTCTAGTTATCCCAGGTGAACCTTAGCAATCACTTTGTGTGTGTGTGTGTGTAAATCCTAGCAATCATAACTAAACTATTATTGTGATATCCCTATTCCGTAATATGTTAATTGGTCATTAACATGAATGTGATTATGTGTTTAATATGATTTTGTGTGCTATTATATGAAAATATGTGATTTTGAATTCCTATCTGTCCACCGTAGGAATATCTGTTTGATTGTCTGCTTTGGAAATTAAATTAAAGGCCTTATCGGCCACAGAAACCGAAATTGACTGCGCCATTGTGATTGGCGTAATTTTTAGAGCCTACGGTGAAATTTAATTTGAAAATTGATTTGGATCAGATTAAATTGATTTAATTAATGGCATAGTGCTCAAATTATTTAATATTAAATAATTATAGTTAGTGGGGCTTGCTAAGAGAGGCACTATACACTCAATTTGTACACTTGAGCTCAAAATCAGATTTTGTGTCTTAGAAAAGAGAGAGAGCCGACCTTGAGAGGGAAAGGAACCATCTTGGTGTATTTTGGCTTATAATTTGTGAATTTGGGAAGGCTAGGTGCAAGACTTGGCCACAATTGAGAGAATCAAGGCTCCTAGGTGAGTAACCAACCATTGTCTCATGAATTTTGTTTGTAATTTGTAAATTCAAGGTTGAATGATGATAAAGAATGTGAAATGAGTTGGTCTTGAAGAATTGGGAGTCAATGTACACATGCATGTAGGAAATTGCCATGGATTGTATGTTTGAGCTTGAAATTTGCATGAGCTAAAATGTATAATGTTGAATATGGAGGATTGGGCATCAATCTTTACATGCATGCATGATTTTCATGGATTCCACAATAATAAGTGTCACTTGCATGTTTTGAAATAGGATTGAAGTCAAATTTACATGCAAGCATGATTTGGATGAATTTCATGTGTTTAAGCATCATTTGACCTATTTAAAATGGAATTGGAGTTAAAAGATTGCATGCATGTTTGATTATTGAAGATATGAAGCTCATATGAGATTTGAAAGCATAAGCCATGATTATACAAGAATGGTGATTGATTTTGAAGAATTGAACCATGATTTTGAGTAATTAGCTTCATATTGTTTATGTACCCTTGAAATATAATGTGTTTATATGTTTTTGAGACTGAAATCATAAGTTGAGACCTTTGAACATCAAAATTGAACTCCAAGAACAGTTCTGGAATTTTCAGAAAGTTTGATGTCCGCTCGAGCGGGGAAACTGCCGCTCGAGCGTGAAATTCGTGTTCCCAGTATTTTCTGCAGACATGGCGTCCGCTCGAGCGGGGAAGTTCACGCTCGAGCGGGGAGCCATGTAGAGAGGCCTTCCGCTCGAGCGTAAATTCGACATAACCAGTACTTTTGCAGGCCTTAAGGGTCCGCTCGAGCGGGGAAGTCCACGCTCGAGCGAGGACCCTGTTTTTCGAAATTTTGAAAATGCATTGTATGTCCTGTTTTCCGTTCCCTTTCACTTCTAAGCACTCTTAGGCATACATTGAGCATTGTAATTGAATTAAAGAGATAAGAATGAAGCCTAAAGAGGAATATGTGAATTAAAGAACGGATCGAATTATTTGTGACCCATATGTGTTATGTGATATGTAGAGTCAAGCTCCAGGACAAATCCGCAAGCCGATCACTGTGAGTAGTATCTTAATAAAAATATTTGAAATATGCTAATTGTCCAATTGCTTAGCTTCCTATAAGTCTGTTAATTTGAATTATGGACAAACGCTTACTATGCCTAAAGAGCGAAAGGCCTAAAAGGCCAGTTTGATATGAAAGTTTGAAAGGCCTAAAAGGCCAGTTTGATACGAAAGTTTGAAAGGCCTAAAAGGCCAGTTTAATACGAAAATTTGAAAGGCCTAAGAGGCTAGTTTGATTTGAATAACAGAGTGAATAGGCCAGAGGCCGTTTTGACATGAACGAATGGGCCGGAGGCCGTTTCGACATGAATGAATGGGCCGGAGGCCGTTTGACATGAATGAGTGGGCCGAAGGCCGTTTTGATATGAATGAATGGACCGGAGGCCGTTTCGACATGAACGAATGAATGGGCCAAAGGCCGTTTTGACACAAATGAAAGTTTGGCACGAAAGTACGAATGGGTCAAAGGCCAGTTAACCTGAATGATACTAATGAATTGGGCCCGAGGCCGTATGATGTGTTTGGAACCGCAGTTACCTAACTTACGTATGTCTATGTATGTATATATTAGTTAGAAATATAAATTGGGCCCAAGGCCGTTTGATGTATATTGTTTCAATGTATACTCTTTATTTGATATTATTCACTGGGCTTTCGCTCACGCTCATTCATGTGTTTGTAGGTGAGCCTAGAGAAGTCCAGACCCAGTTTCAGTGAAGTCTGTATGGAACAACCAAGGTTTTGAAGAGTCAGCCCTTGCGTCTCACGCACGAGACACATCTTCGCCCTTTTGCTATTCTATACTATTTTTGTCATGTTGGCGGGGACTTTGGTTTACGTCTGTGTATAGTCTTGTTTGGCTGACTTACATTTGAATGATCCTGTCTGTACAGAATTTTATGTTACTATACTTTCTGCTGTGAGTTATTAACATATGTATGTGTGGAATGTTATGATGTGCATATAAGCACGGCTCTATGGACAAAGTTTTAAATTTGCTTCTATTTGGCCCCTTTACTCTGATGAGTTTCGTCTTATTTGGTTTGAGGCCGTAGGTAATCTATTGATTACTGGCCGGTTATGGCCTTAACCTATAGAGGCGGGTTCGGGTCGTGACAATTATGACAAGGAGAAATTTAATTCTCTAGAAGGTCATAAAATACTGATTATGAAAACGTAGGTTACGCCAATTTTCAATGTCCAAAAACTTTTCTAATGTATGTATAACAAACAAGGGCACCAAAATTACTTTAAAAAGTTAAGTCTAATCAACCACAGCGAATTGATATTGCATTTCATTTTTAAGAAGTTATGATATTACAAAAACAAACAAACCAATCACAGACATGAAACCAAACAAAAATATAATTGATAGAAAAGATAATTATCCTAGTTCAAACCAGGTTTATCATTTGTCATTCAAGCCAAGCCCCAGACTTACATTTTGGGGCCCATAAACCAACAACAAAATATGGCTAATTTTTATCATCATTATCAAAGTAACCAATCTGTTGATACAAATCAAAGTCAATCTCTCTATTAAATAACAAATCCTTTTCTTCTTATTAACATCCATAAAACAGAGAGGTTCAGGACTAAATTGAGTTCATCTCACCAAGGATTATATTTATGCCAAATAGCACACAACAGAATTTAAAAATAAAATAAACACACCCCGCCCCCCCCCATCCCCTTATATTTCATCGGTGGGCAGATTTCTTGATTCCTGCAATTAGGTGGCAAATTGTTTAAAAAGTCGTAATTATACCTTGTTTACATGAAGTCCTCTTCCAGTTCTTGCAAGGACTTGTTGGCTGATGCTATCTCTTTGTTAGATGTCATCTCTTCAGCTACCATCAAATTCTTGTAGCTCCTCACCTCTGCTTGCCTCTCCTTGTCAAGCCTCTCCATCTCCTCCCGACGTTTCTGCAAAAATCATAGGCAATAATTCCATTTTAAAAATAAGACATCAATTCAAGGGGGAAAAAAGGAGTTATATTTAACAACCAAGAAACAAGAATCTGTCTCATGAACTGATGAAAATAAAATCAAAGAATGGGGATTAATTGATCATGTAACTTAGGGGATGTTTGGGATGATGGTTTGAGGCTAAAATAGCCAATAAAGAAAAAAATGCTACAATAGCCAATAAGACAAAAAATGTTAAAATAGCCAATAAGACAAAATGTCACATCTTACAAATCAAATCATCCCAAACACAACTTTTTTTCATTGGCTAAAATAACCAAAAAGCCAAGTAAAACAGCTAACATCCCAAACGAGGCCTTAATTTAAAACCCAACACGAAACCATTTTCTTTTTTTTCTTTGCTCTTATCCATTTGATGCCTTCAACTTGAATATATTAGTGCTAGGAATCGAAAAGGCTGACCTATTTTGTTTGATCAGTGACACAGGTTAAACTTTATTAGAGAAAAAAGATTTAAGTACAAAAGAAGTCCACCAAACAACGGGGGGGGGGGGGGGAAAAAACAAAAAGTATAAAAAGAGCAAAATATCTCACATACTACAAAAAGCTCTATTTTCTTTTTCTTTTTTCTTTTTGATCAACAAAAAAAAAAAATTATTCGGAAAAATAAACAGAGATACAAGAAGGGGACAAGGAATACTGTACAAGGGTAGAACAAACAAAACCAAGCATATCAAAGAAAACAAATTATACATCACAAAGAGCTCTTCAATCTCTAGAAATCAAAAAGAACAGAATCCCTTTAAACGGGGAAGAAACGTAAGCACAAAATGATGCCAGGTGACACATTCACAAGAAATCCAAGTATTCAAAGTTTTCCTCAAAGATCATTGCATTCATTTCCAACCAAATAACCCAAAAGATTGAGAAAACAACACAACGCTTTTTAATCAAAAGAGCAGTGTTTGACAGGAGAATGGTTAGAAAAAGATAGTGTTTTTAATCAAAAGAGCAGCATAGGACAGGAGACTGAAAACAATAAATCCCAACTTGCCACCGTGTAAGGATACCAATAAATTCAGTTTTGCATATGTTCCAGATTAAATAAGCAAGTTCAGATTCATGACCAAAACTATCACCACATGGAGAGCTTTTGTGCTGGAAAACTAACTTTTTCCAATCAAAAAAACAAAAAGATAATTCTAGATTTTAGGCCCATATTGCATCAGGTGTACAACATACATACGGTGATGGGATACATATTTATATCAAAGCAGTTAAGTAGTGTATTTTAGGCTAACCCTCATTACTGATATGGGGATTAAGGAAATTCTCCAATCAGAACCACCCCATCAAATTCAAACTATGTCGTTTTACTAGCCCATTCCATGCCATATTGTAGCATATTGGTTTACCAAGTTGGTTAATCCTGCTCTGAGTACCAGAAATAGGGTAGAACAGCAAAGCGTAAGTCAATATGGGCATTGTTGGATAGTTTGATATATATTGTTGGACTCATTTTCTAACAACATACTATTAGAGCTTTCATTCAAAGAAGTATACTCAATTTGCTTGTTTTTGGTTTTCTAAAAACACTTTTCAGAAACTTATACTTTCTTGTTTTTTGTGTTTTTTTGTTTTTACTGATTTTTTTTTTATATATTTTAAGCAATTTTTTAAATTTTTAGACACACCTAACATAAATACACATAAAAAATATAATTTTTGTGAACAAAATCTTTAAAAAATTCACTAAAAAAAACGAGAATTCAGTATATTTTTCATATTTTTATGTATTTATTAATTTTTTAAAATATTTTTTCACAATTTTTTACTTTTTAGATACATCTAAGTAAGGTGTATCTAAAAAAGTTTTAAAAAAATGTTTAAAATTTAAAAAATATTCACTAAAAACAAAAAACATGAAAAACAAAAACCCAATTTTCAAAAAATTTAATCCAAAAAACTCAAACCAAACACACACATTGAGTTTAAGTCTCCCAGTTTGCATTTGTTTCCTTGTTTGGTATGTTTGTTTTGACTTTGTTTGGTTTGTTTATGATGCAACATGATTGGTCATGCAATTCTTGGACCAAATAACATGCACATGGCCAAACAAGGCAAAAAGCACAACTAGCAATTAAATAGCAAGTGCTCAAAATCGCGTGAAATTTGATAGGTTGACGGCAAACATCATTATGAACAGGATCCATTGCTTCGCCATGGACCCCGCTGAATTTTCAAGTGAATTCCATCATTTAGACCGTCACTTTTGAGATTTTTCTATGTTTATTTATTTATTTAGTTTTGCAACTTGAATTACTCTTACTATAGAAGTTAGAATTCGACTCCATCGAATCTGGCTTCATCATGTCAGCCTAAATTAGTAGTTTTTTATTCCATTCAATATTTTCATTTTTGGAAATTTTTGTTGTATTTCCTCATTTTTGTGTACTTGTTAAGAAACTGCCAATTTCAGTTGTTTCAAAGTATCGTTAGGTCTGCTTGTCACTATAAATAATTATAGTAAGCCTTTAGGCTGATCAGTTTTTTGTGAATTAATAAATTTTCAAGTTAATACTCTTCTTCCAACCTTAGGCATTTGTTTCAAATCAACCATTGTTGAGCCTTTGTTCTTGGTATTTTTTGTACAGAAAGATCTTGCTTCTAATATTCTTTTTGAGTCAATGGATTTCAAGATCATTACCATACTATCCACATGCAAGATAAAGCTACCCGTGAAGGAGGGTGTTGGATAGCTTGATATAAACTGTTGAACTCATCTCCTAACCATGTAAGCTTTGGGGAATTGGGACTAGTGGTGATCAAATGCATAACTAGAGAAGAGGATTGAAGGGATGAAAGACAAATCATTTTGCTAGCAGCAAACTAGAAAAGTTTGCAGGGATGTGGTTACAAGCAATAACTGACAATTTTGAACATTTAATTGAGGGAATAATTGGGCCTAGAGTATTAACAAATACAATAGCTAGGACAAGAAAATGAAGAGAGAATTTGCAAGGAAATTGAAAGCAACAAAAGTATCCAGGAGAGAAAAGTAACAGCTGCTAGGGAAATCGAAGCAAAAGTAATCAATCTATAATTGCCCAAAACATCTCAAGATTTCAAAATTAGAAATTATTTGCAATATCCACAAAACTTTCAAAGTGGTGAGGATGAATTAGCTTTATGTAGTAAACTAACATGAACCACAGGTACAGTTCAGGATATCAGTTATTAATATGGGCCTGCTGTCACTACTACAATCACAGACTATGTGGAAACAAGGTGAAAGCTCACAAAAGGAAATGGAAATGCCAGGATAACGAATGAGGCAGCAAGATGAAACTGATGACTACAATTCAAGAAGAAACTTAGTGCCAAAGGTAAAAAGGAATACAAACAATTTGCAAATACTAGTTAACTGGCACAAAGAATTTTTCTGTAGATTCGAATATTTGCAAAGATAATCCTTTTCCTAGTTATAAAAAAATTGAATACTTAACAAGATTTCAAGCTCATGCAAGCATAATAATAAACACCCATTTATTACTCTTGTCAGAAAACAGCAGAGAAAATACAATACTCACTTTATCTCTCAGCTGTAGTTTTCTCTCTGCTCTTTCTGCTGCATTAACTGCTTCGCGCTCCGCTGCACAATATACAGGTACAAATAACTTTTATATCCAAAATGAAAATCAAAAGCATGTTAATATTCAAAAGATGTACAGCTCAGAAACAAATAACATATTGAAAATTAGTAGTGGTATATATAGAGTAAAAATTACAAAAACATGTAGGAAAACAAGATAATAATAAAACAGAGAGTAGTTATTAACTATTATTTCAATCAAATAGGACAACAAAAATAATATATCCTCTGAAATTAGATAATGAAGGTGAAGTCCATCTAAAAATCTCACAAGCAAGCAAAAACTATAAAATACCTTTCAAGTCTGGTTTCCTTTCTACTTTTGTCCGGTTCAATCTATTCACTATCTCATTTATACGCTTCTCCACCCTCATAGTGCGGACCTAAACAGATCACCAATATCAAACAAGGGCTATCTCCCACATCCACGCTCAATACAAAGAAGAAAAATGGAAGTTATAGGCCCTATTCAACCAAATTGCAACAGAAAAGCTCACCATTTTTGGATTATGGAAGCCAACTTGGCCAACATCCGTGGAAGCAGTCTTCTTCAAATTTTGCCAGGGTGTGTAAACAACATCAACATTATTCACCTTGTTTCCTGTCAGATATAAATGATGTCAAGGAAATGAGTTACTGCATTGCCAGAGCATCGCTGAATGCAAAGCAGGCAAAAAGCAAGACCATTAATTATAGTCATAATCTCCATCAGCCCAAGTCAAGTTGATGCAGAACGTGCGAAAAGTGGATATAACATAGTGAGGTGATATTTAAGCCCAGTTCTGGTGGTTTTTTTATTATTTTTTTTTTAAACACTCAACAGTAGAGACAGAAGTTTTAACCTCAAAGTTACAATATTTCTCACAATTTTAAGTGAAATTTATTCAAGCAACACCCAAAAAAATGTAATAAAAAAAATCTAAACTAATGATTTAGTAGACAGTTTTTACCCCTTAAATTACCCATATTTATCAGAATGCATTATTGTCTTTTCTTTTGAAGTTTCAGTACTTCATGCACATAGTGCAAACAAAATATTAACTAGATTTTTAACTCTACTATGATAAGCTGAACTTCATGATATGGAAGATGCTAACTTAAATATTGCCAACACATCAATTTGTATATTATATATATTCACAATACTTGACTTCCAACTTTGGAGTTAATAGTATTTAATTTAGTACCGAAAATCTAACCCCCAATGGGACAATCAAGTAAACAATAAGAAAGAACTGAGCAAAAACAAGCATACAACCTTGGATCTAATCCCATTCTTCAATTTTGAAAACATAATTAAATATTTGAACTCAAGATTTATTCACTTATTTATTTGTTTGTGTGTTTCTTTGTTTTGGACCTTTTGACGCTCCTTTCATTTCTTTTTTCTTAAATGTTATTCCTTAAAAGTGTTACAAGTGATAAATTTAATCCTTTTCTTTCACATGCTGCAAGCAAGCTGTCAGGGGCTTTAGCGAGAGGACCAATGTAACACATGAAGTGCCCTCACAATACAGTTGCGAGACTGTAATGCAATCAGGACAATCCAATGGCATTACCTAAAGATGTCACAAAACTGTCGTCACGAAATCTGAAAAAAGAGAAATATGTTATATACTAGTAGGATGGCACTCACATAATCACATTCTAAGTGCACAGCTATGAGAAAAAGTAGGACAGTGGAACTGGATAAGGAAATGGAAGTTCTTGATTGATAGCAAGCTGGGAGAGAATAAGGAAGTGGGAAGTGTTTTTTAATTACTGTCATAGACGCATAGGTTATTTTCATAATCTTAAGATGGAGATCAAGAGAACACCAAAACTGCACCAGCTTAATATGTGATCACACTTTCCTATAAGAAATAACTTAGAAGCAAAATTTACTCACTGAAGGAGAGTGTTGTTAGGGGATGGTTGCACGTTTCCATCTTCAAGGAATATACTAAGGTGAAACTCCTTAACTTCTTTGACACTCAGATAGTTTAGTTAAGGGTTATCTAATGGCTCGCTACGGTTAAAGCACAAAATAGTAAGTATTTGAAGCGTTTGCCTTGGATGGAATTCACCTTGACTAGTTGAGCACAATCTTCCAAAAGACCTACAGATATATCATCAATTGTCTGACCCTTGTGCAGTCTCACATAAACATGGGCCGAAGACATTTTGTCCACGTGAAACCTGCAGTAGAATACCCAGTCAAGAAAGTGCCAAATGTAAAGAAAAGATTACACTTTGAAACAAAACAAAGTAAATATTCTCCTATCTTGGAATAGAAACCCATCAAATATACACAAGACCTAAACCCTAACAAGTAAGCCGCATGAGTTTGTGAAAAGGTGTTTTATGTGAGAAAGCTGGTTCAATATACCAACATATACCAGTAAAGAAGGAAATACCTCATAGGAGATTAGATTGCAGGTCATTTGCTGTAAAGAACATCTACATATTCACACAGATTATTACAAAAACTCACAAGAGCTAAGCCCCTAAACATACAAATTTCCAAAATAATATTAACCAAACTCACAGCCAAATCAAGACAAACCAAACCAAAACAAAACAAACTAAGCCTTGCGTCCCAATCAAGTGGGATCGGCTACACAAATCTTTTTTCACCATTCTACTCTACCAAAGGGTATATGCCGAGTTAAATTAAATATTCATATCTTTTTTTACTACCGCATCCCACATCAATTTATGTCTTCCTCTCCCCCTAACATTTCCATTTATGGTGATCATATCTTTCTTCGTTACCATTGCATCAAATAGGTATTCGTTTTACATGACAAAACCATCTCAATAGTTGATCTATCAAGCATAAATCCAAATTGATTCTCTAATAATGTTGTAGCTCTTAAGCAATGTTCAAGCACTCTCTCCTATAATTACACTGTATGATTAATTAACTTAATGCCTCTATAGTTGTTGCAATTTTGGATATCTATATTATATTTATACACAAGGACTAGAATATTTTTTTCAATTGTCAAGCATTATCTTAGTCATTAGAATCTTATTAAAAAAATTATTAACCAAGATACTCCTTTCTTACCTAAGCATTTTTAAGCCTCAATAAGGATAAAATCTGGTCCTACTAGGTTACTTGATTTCATCTTCTTCAATTCAAATTCCACCTCAAACTCTAAGGCCTCGTTTGGCAACTTTCAATTTTAGTCAAAAAGTCACTATAAATTGTCACATCGCTCTCTTTACTTTTCTGTACATCTTTTCATAAAAAAACTAAAAAATTACTAAAATAGTATGTTCTAAAACGAAGCCTTAGTTGACAATAAAACCTTTATTCTCCAGTTCCATCAACACTTATTTCATATTTCCTTATTCTTCTCGTCTGGCACTAGCACCCTCAAATGCTCACTTTTCATACACTTAAATTAATTAAAATCTCTTGGAGTACTAGAGGATATTGTGAGTGATTGGGACACTCGCTCTACTAGCAGTTCTAGACAAAGTTATTCAAATCTGATCAGATCAGAGTTGAAATTTTCCACAGCAAACCACTTGCAAACTAATGGTCAGGCGGAGCGGATGAATGCATTGCTGGAGGAATATCTGAGACATTATGTCATAGTAATATAGAAAAATTGGGTGGACTTACTTGACAATGCACAATTCTGTCATAAAACTATAGTTATCTGCTCTTCAACAAGTTTTTGTTGCATCAACTCATCCAGATGATCCCAAAATTGTCTTTTTAATATATTCATTTGGGGTGTATAGACACTAATCACATTAACCATAATTTCTCCAATTATAAATTTTATTTTTTTTTATTTTTATCTCCTGTTTTTGTGATTGTTACTACCTTATGTTTAGCTACAATTATTCATACACCATGTTTATTTCCATCTTGACCAGTATAATAAATTTCAAACCCAATTTTTTTTCCTTCGTATTTTCACCTAGCCACTTAAGTTTCTTGTGAACATGTTATACAAAATTTCCTTCCAATCATAATATCTATTAATTACATGGTTTTACCTATTAATGATCCTATATTCCAAGTACTACAATTCTGGGCTAAGTTCTTTAACCGCTCTTGCCTAGAAAACCGCAGGAACCCTTGTCTATTTTGCATTGCACCTGGGCACCAATGTAGAGCCCCTTGCCAATTTTTCGAAACGCTATAAGACAGGCACAACACGTCACTTAAAGGAAACACCCTAGCCCTTATTTCCATATTTATATTAGGATTCATGTACATAAGGGAACTTAAAAAAAGAAAAAATTTATGAACTGATTTTCAAGTTATCTAACACACAACCCTCATCCTTATCTAAAGCTTATACCAAATGTATAAAAGATTAAAAACTAAGCACGGTACAAATAGAGAATCCACAAGATCTGTGAGCCCTAAAGGTTATGAAGCACAACCACCTGCCCTCTCATCAAAGAATCCCATACCGAGTGGTAACCGGAAAAAATTATGAATTCACAGACTATTTTTTCTTCAATTAGAAGTAAATTTTATTTAAGAAGAACAGTACTTAGAGGGCACCACCCATGTATACAAATCAAAAGTACCACTATAACTTCCAATGCATCATATACCTCCATATTTGTTAAAGCCTTAATAAGGCTATGAAATAAATAAATAAAGGACAAATACGGACCTCCCTTGGCAATTACTCAAATTACACTCAACCTCGCTAGTATGGAAAAATGGCATCGGCCTACCCTAAAAATTTAATCGCTCAAAGAAAAATTAGGAGAAAGAATCGATCTTCAATAGACAAACCCAATGAGCCCTTGGTTGATGGTGGTTTTATGGGTGAAGACAATCTAAGAAGAATGGTGAGGTCACAAGGCTGGGGAGGAAGACAAAGGTGGTGTAGTGTGCAGGACAGAGTTTGCAAGTAGCGATGCTGGACGGATTTCGCGAGCGGAGCTGAGCGGGGCTCACAGCGCTGCCCAA
Source organism: Camellia japonica (assembly GCA_030407325.1). Lineage (NCBI taxonomy): Eukaryota > Viridiplantae > Streptophyta > Magnoliopsida > Ericales > Theaceae > Camellia > Camellia japonica. The sequence continues at coordinate 62,921,968 of JAPPVO010000024.1, forward strand.
TAGAACAGAGAGAGAGAGAGAGATAGCAGAGAGAGGGGGAAGGGAGGAAGATGAATAGAGGTATATGTTTTTTTTCCTGTGTCAATTTAATTGTGCATTGTGTCTAATTAGCCCAATCGATGACGCTCATTTTCTTGTGAAGCCATAGGGATACCATCGGATTGTAAACGTCAGCTGCGGAGCATTAATCTTAAATTATACCACTCTGATAAAAAGTGAGATTGACTATGTAAATATAAGCTATCTACAAAGGAATTGTATCAAACACTAATTACACTAAACATAACCATATATGAATCATGACAAATTTAATATAACAAGAGTGACTTATCCAGAAGTTGAACCCCGCAAAATTTGACAGCAGATAAAAAAAATGGCATTTACATACAAGTCCCATTTTGTGAATTTATACTCCATTAAGTCCTAAATAAAGGTCCCGTTTGGTAGAGTTGTGGAAAAGTGATTATAGCTTATAACTTAACAACTTATAGCTTATAACTGTGAATATAAGCTGATTTTTGACTTATAAATTAAACTTCTCCTCCCACACTCAAAGAATAAGTTGATTTTTGACTTACAAAAAGTTATAAGTTGTATTGTTAAGCTGAATCAAACACATCAAAATAGCTTAAATTAAGCTAAAAGCTGAAATAAACTGGAAATAAGCCCTACCAAACAGGGCCAAAATCATTTGCTCCTTCAAATCCCATTAATTTTTAATATCCCGATTTATCTTTTTTTTCTTCAAAATAGGACTTGCTGAAGACGGCTTTTTCCCTGAAACCAAAATCACCACCATCTCCGTCGGCGATGAGGTCCTCACCACCGTCCCCTCCTCCTCCCCCCTCCTCGTAACCGCCATCGAATCCCTCTACACCGCCCTCGTCGCCGCCAATTTACACACCCAGATCAAAATTTCTTCCCCTCATGCCGCCTCGATAGTTCTCAACCCTTTTCCGCCTTCTCAGGCCTTTTTCAATCAATCCCTGTTTCAATCAATCCCTGACCCAGTTTGTATTACCATTGCTTCAATTCTTGTCCCGAACTAAATCGCCATTTATGATCAATTTATACCCTTACTATGTTTTTATGCAGAACAAAGGGGTTGCTCCCCTTGATAATTCGCTGTTTAAACCGTTAACTCCATCCAAAGAAATGGTCAACCCGAATACTATGCTTCACTACACCAATGTTTTGGATGCTATGATTGATTCTGTTTACTTTTCTATGAATGTGACGAAGAGGAGGAGGACAAAGAGAGAGAAGACGAATGGATATTTGCACTCCTTAATGAGGTTTTGGACTGAGATAGCCATTGTTAGTCTGTAGAAGCTCCAGATTTTGTTTTTCAATCGGAGAGAGAGAAAGTGAATAGCTGAGACGAGAGAACCAATTAGGAGATTGAGACAGATTGCAGAGAGAGAGAGAGTTTTTTAAAATTAAGAACCTTCTCAGTTATAATATTCTCAATTTTAATCATGAAAAAATTGAGAAATTTCTCAAAATTGATAATTATAAATTTCTTAAAATATTCGCAGAATTATCTTTCTTTTCAATCCCATACTTTTCTCAGAAGCCAAACAAAATTTTTTTAATTTTGATAATAATATACTGAAATCATTCTCTGTTTGAAAATTGAGAAAATTTTCAGTTTTGAAATTGAGAACATTCTCAATTTTGGGATTAAAGGGCAAAACATCTTTTTACCTATAAATGGGACTTATTGGGTCAAAAACCTTTTGATAGGATCTAAGCTACCACCAAATATGTAAACAGGACTTTTTGGTAATTAACTCTAAAAAAAAAAATACAATTTTTAAATTTTTAAAGAAAAAATAAAAAAGAAAACAATAATTTGACAATATATATATACAAATACAGAGAAATATATAAAAGTGTAATTATCATATAATAATTAGTTAAATTATTTGTGTATTTTGATAATTTTAGTTCTATCGTATTATAAAAGTATAATTATCATATAATAATTTTGTATGATATTCATTTTGATATTAAAAATAATAGTTAAATTAGAAGAAGAATTATTAACATAAAATTAAAAATAATTCTAACTATTTAAATTTCTTTTATATTCATTTGGAAAATAAAAATGTAGAAATAGAAATTATACCTAAAAAGTAATTTTTTTTTTGAATTTTTCGTATTTTTTTTGTTTTTACTGAATTTTTTTACTATTTTAAGCAATTTTTTTTACTTTTTAGACATACCTAACATAAATATACCTAAAAAGTAAAAAAATTGTGAAAAAAGCCTTTTAAAAATTCACTAAATACCAAAAATACGAGAATTCAGTACATTTTTTGTATTTTAATATATTCATTAATTTTTTAAAACATTTTTTCACAATTTTTTTTACTTTTTAAATACATCTAAGTAAGGTACATCTAAAAAAGTAAAACAAAATGTTTAAAATTTTAAAAATATTCACTAAAAACAAAAAAACACGAAAATCAAAAAACTCAAGGTATGTTTGGTTTGGCTTTGTAGAGTGGTTTTGAAAAAAAATTTCTAAAAAACTTGTTTGGTTTGTAATTTTTCCAAAACAATTTCCAAAATCACTTTATCTCTCTTACACATCAAGCAATCACTTTTTCTCTCTCATTCTCAATCACTTTTTCTCTTACACACATCTACTCTGTTAGTTTGGTAGAGAGAGAAAAAGAGAGAGAGAGAGAGACTGAATGAAGTGTATATATTGATTATGTTCAGTAATTACACAAGGAGAAGCTCACTCTCTTTTATAGAGAGGAGAGTGTTGTACATAGGATGCTAAAGGAAAGCACTGAAAGCAGAAACAATAAAATAAACATTTGCTTTACTTTACTTTACATGTATATAAATATGCTAATGTATGATAGCTATATATTACACTAACATTCTCCCGCAAACTCAAGGAGGGTAAGCATCAACCAGCTTGAGTTTGAAAACGAGATCACTGAAGCGACTAGGAGGATGAGCTTTGGTGAACAGATCAGCAGGTTGATCGACAGAAGCAATAAGGCAAAGCAGAACAGTGCCACAGGTAACATGCTGGCGAATGAAATGACAATCAATCTCAATATGCTTGATGCGATCATGAAAAACATCATTGTGAGCAATCTGAATGGCACTCTAATTGTCACAATAAAGAGAGGTAGCGCTAGAAGAAGAAACACCCATATCAACAAGGAGCCAGTGAAGCCAAAGAAGTTCCTGAGTAGTATCAGCAAGAGCTCGATATTCAGCTTCGGTATTAGAGCAGGCAGTGAGGGATTGTTTCTTGCTGCGCCAAGTAAGAAGAGAATCCTCTAAGAAGAAACAGAAACCCATTGTGGAGCGTCGATTCGTAGGATCCCCAGCCCAATCAGTATCAGAAAAAGCACACAGTTCAAGAGATGAGGAAGCAGAGTAGTGAAGGCCATGGAACAGAGTGTCTTTGAGGTAGTGAATGATGCGGAGTAGAGCAGTACAATGGGGAGTGCGAGGAGCCAACATGTACTGACTAACAATGTGAATAGCATAGGCAATGTCAGGACGAGTCACAGTGAGATAGACAAAACTACCGACGAACTGGCGATAAAGAGTAGCATCTGAGAGGAGATCCCCATCGAGAGGAGTGAGACGAATTTGAGGATCAACTGGAGTAGAGGTAGTTTTGCAATCAGTAAGACCAGCACGGGCCAGAAGATCGGATGCATATTTGGCCTGGGACAAATAGGAACCAGTAGAATCATGGGAGACTTCAAGACCTAAGAAGTAGTTAAGAGTACCAAGGTCTTTCATCTCAAACTGACGGTGGAGAAAATGTTCAAGGTGAAGAATACCAGTTGCATCATTATTAGTGATAATCATATCATCCACATAAAGAAGGAGAAGAGTGATACCATGAGGAGTAGTCCATATAAATAAAACAGAGTCATAGGAGCTAGAGGTGAACTCGAAGTCATGAATGGTAGTACTGAACTTAGCAAACCAAGCACGAGGTACTTGCTTGGGGCCATAGAGGGCACGCTGTAGTTTGCAAACCTTATAAGTTGGATAAGTAGACTCAGGTGGAGGTTGCATGTAGACCTCCTCAAAAAGATAACCATTAAGGAAGGCATTCTTGACATCCATCTGAAAGAGCTCCCAGTGGCAAGCAGTAGCAACAGCAAGCAAACTGTGAATAGAGGTAATTCGAGCAACAGAGGAGAAGGTCTCTTCATAATCAATGCCATATTCCTGGTTAAAACCCTTGGCAACAAGACGAGCTTTGTAGCGCTTAATAGAGCCATCAGAATGAGTCTTGATTTTGTAGACCCATTTGCAACCAATTGCAGTCTTGCCAGAAGGAAGATCAACAACATCCCAAGTGTGAGTTTTGTCCAAAGCTTGAAGTTCATCAGTCATAGCTTGCTGCCAAAGAGGATTAGTACGAGCCTCGTGATAGGAGGTAGGTTTATAAGTGGAAAAAGCAGCAGACCCAACAATATAATCACGAAGATGAATAGGTGGTTGAGTTACCTGGTGCGGTCGACCCGTGGGAGGATCGGTAGGGGGAAGAGCTGGCAAAGAAGGAGGAGACGGACTAAAAGGTGCAATGAGAGGTGGACCATCAGGGAGAACAGTCTAGCAGGGATCAGGGATCAACAAGGGCGTCTCGATGAAGGAGGAACCTGTATCAAAGTTAGTAGAGAAGAGATTGAGGAAAGGATTAGTAAATATGACCGGAGTGGAGAGTGCCGGTAAGTGAAAGGAGGAGAGAGGGGAAAACATTTTGTGCTCCCAGAAAACGACATGGCGGGAGATATGAAGACGCTTAGAGAGAGGATCCCAACAACGAAAGCCTTTATGTTCAATCCCACAACCAAGAAAGCAACAAAGACGAGAACGAGGTTCAAGCTTGGTGTGTTCATGGGATTGAAGCAAAACAAAGCAGGCAGAGCCAAAAACCCGAAGATTGGTGTATGGATGGGGAGTGCCATGTAGGCGTTCAAAGGGAGTTTGATTATGGATGACAGGGGAAGGAACACAATTGATAGTGTACATAGCAGTAAGGGCAGTTTCCGCCCAAAAGTTTTCAGGGCAGGAAGACGAGAGAAGGAGAGCGCGAGTAGTGTCAAGAATATGCCTATGTTTCTGTTCAGCACATCCATTTTGTTAGGACGTGCCGGCACAGGAACGATGAGGCTGAGTACCATGACTCTGAAGAAAGGAAAGGAAATCGGTATCCTGATATTCCATAACATTGTCAGAGCGAAAAATTTTAATGGTTTTGGAAAATTGGGTGTGGATCATTTTAGCAAAGCTATAATAAAGATGTTTAAGTTCAGACCGAGTTTTCATGAGAAAAAACCAAGTAAACCGTGAATAATCATCAATAAAAACAACAAAATAACAAGATCCCCCCATGTTAGTAGTAGGGGATGGGCCCTAAATATCCGAATGTATGAGATCAAAAGGAGCACGAGAAATAGAAGTACTTTTATTGAATGATAAAGCAGGTTGTTTTGCAAGTTGACAGGGTATACAATCAAAAGTATCTTGAAGTACATGATCCAATTGACCACTAGAAACTAAAGATTTTAAGCGACTAATAGAAAAATGTCCTAAGCGACAATGCCAAAGATGAAAATGAGATAAAGAGGAAGCAGATGTAGGAGCAGCAATCTGTGGGGAGTCCGGAACATGAAGTTGAATGAGTTCATAGAGACGTCCATGCTTACGGCCGATCCCAATAGTCTGTCCCGTCTGAGGGTCTTGCAACAAACTACCATTAGCAGAAAATGTGACGTTTAGACCAAGCTCACATAATTGACTAATAGAGATAAGGTTTAAGGTTAGAGCAGGGATATGATAAACTTGAAGTAAAGATAACTGAGATGTGGAAACAGTCCCAACATGACTGACAGACATGAGAGAACCATCAGCAGTATGAATGGAGGGAAGATGAGTAGAGGGAGAGATGGAAGAGAATATAGTAGAGCTAGAAGTCATATGATTACAACAGATGGAGTCAAAATACCAAGAGGAGTTACCTGGAGTCACAGACAAAGTAGTAGGATGAGGTGTACCAGAAGTGGAAATAAGCTATTTGAACATGGCCTTAACATCAGTTTGAGAAAAAACAGGTGCAGACGGAGCAAGAGACTCAGAGAAATCCTCAGAGGTAGCAGCAACAGTGCGATTAAACTGATGATGAAAGCTCCCCCTAGAAGAACCACTACGAGAGGAGTGGCTAGTAGAAGATGACCGGGATGGATTGCGAAAACAATCCTGCTGTAGATGACTAGGACCAAGCTTGTTGCAATATCAGCAGGATCAGATAAGGCAATGAACCAAAAGATGAGTAGAATGAAGGTCTCGATTTTGACAATAGATGCAAGCAGTGGACCGTTGGGTCGGTGAGGGTTATGATTGAGGAGTGGCAAGAACAGAGTCCACATGATGAGTCTGGAGAGTACCAAGACGAGTCTCCTCAGATAACAGCTCAGAAATAGCATGTTCAAGAGTGGGCAATGGAAGGCGATGAAGAAGATAGGCACGCAAGGGCTCAAAAGATGGAGTGAGAGCCATGAGAAAATGGACCAACCGCTGCTGATTACGATAGGTAGCGAATAAAACAGCATCTTCTCGGTGAGGCCATGGCGGTTTTGAGAGAGCAAGTTGGTCCCAAACAAAATACATTTGAGAAAGAAAGTCATTAATAGTCTGACTGGATTCTTGGCGCATGTGGTGAAGTTGACTCTGAAGTTGATACTGATGGACAAGACCGGTAGCCTGGTATCGATCTTGTAAAAAAAACCAAATGTCTTTAGCAGGATTGGAAACAGAGTCAAGTTGCAAGCGGCCAAACTGAAGACTAATAGAGGGAACATAGGTATTTCGAAGCCAAGCAATGATCTGGTAATTTTTACTATCCCAATCTTCGAGTCGGTCTTCATATTTGGCAGTAAGTTCAGCATCCTCTTTCACCGGTTTTGTCACATCCCCAGTGATAATACGCCAAAGTTTCCGTCCTTTGAGGAAGGAAGACATAGCTTGGGCCCACAGTACATAATTGGAACCATTAAATAGAACAGAAATTGGATGGGAGGCCTCATGGCGATCCATAATAAAAATGGAATAGGACTAAATAAATAGGAGCAGGCCTGTAGGAGCAAAATTTGATAAAACAGAGTGTGCCAGTGAGTCCAGAAGGTCGAAAATAGTTGGGAAAAGGGCTGCTATGCAGAGATGACGTCAGTAGAAGGGAAATGATGTCAGCGGCGCACAATAGCAGACTGAAGGCGGCGCACAATAGCAGGAAGGGCATGCGGCGCACCGTAGCAGAATGGCGTACACGGGGCGCATAAAAGTAGAACGGCGTACCCGGGGCGCACGGAAGCAGAATGGCGCACGCGGGTGCAAGATAGGAAAACGGCGTACGTGAGGCGCACATCAGCAGACGCAGTGCACGCAAGGGCAGGGCTGACGTCAGATGATGACGTGAGCAAGCAACGGAGGAGCGCATGAATGGCGCGTGTGCGAGTGGCGACGGAAGCTGAGACGCGCTGAACACAAAAGCAGCGCATGACGGCGCGTGACGGCGATTCTAGTGATGGAGGAGGTGCCGTTGGAATCGTGAGGTGATTCCGAGCAGGGTGGTGTAGTGCTACTGTGTACGGGACTAAGCACCAAAAACAGAAAAATGCCAGGAGTGTAGAACTGGGCTCTGATACCATGTTAGTTTGGTAGAGAGAGAGAGAGAGAGACTGAATGAAGTGTATATTGATTATGTTCAGTAATTACACAAGGAGAAGCTCACTCTCTTTTATAGAGAGAAGAGTGTTGTACATAGGATGCTAAAGGAAAGCACCGAAAGCAGAAACAATAAAATAAACATTTACTTTACTTTACTTTACTTTACATGTATATAAATATGCAAATGTATGACAGCTATATATTACACTAACATACTCAATTACAACAAAATATCAAATCATTCCAAACTCCCAAACTCTAAAACTACTTTTAAAATACAAAAGCAAACAAACCAAAAAAATTCTAAATTTTCTCCCCAAAACAATTTTTAAAAACTACTCTCTCAAAACCAAACCAAACATACCCTCAATTTTCAAAAAAACTTAATTCAAAAAACTCAAACCAAACAAACTGAATATAACTTTACTTCTCTTGAACTGATATAACTTGTTATTTTCATAAAGGAAATGGTAACATTCAGATTATCATGTTTGAATAGAGGTATTTGTGTTAATATTTGTTGTAAATAATCTTTTTGTAAACTTGTACAATTGGATTACGTATTCAATCTTTTTATCCATGGAGGTACATATATATGTATAGAGACATATTAGCTCAGTTGTTAACTTCAAGGTCCTAGGATAAGTCGAGGTGTGGACAAGCAGGCCCAAACACCCTATTATCAATATATATATATGGTTGTCCTATCAATTAGAGCATATTTACATTTATACTTTTTAAAGTTTTTTAACCAGCATTTATTTCTAATTGCATCATATTCAGATATTTTTGGAGTTAGTTACATTTATTATTTGTTACAGGTTGGGACAAAGGTTGCGGCTGTTTCTCGCAAGACAAACACAACCACTCATGAAGTATTAGGAGTGATGACCAAGGGAAACACCCAAATTGTATGTCTCTTTTCTAATTAATTAACTAACTTAATTGTTTGCAATTGCTCACAAAAGAGAAAATCTTTAGCAAATAGCATCACGATTTTTCGATATTCTTTTAGATCTCTCCTTTGCTTTTGAATTTGGCCCCTCTAGTATTTCCCCTTCACTCGATGGATACATTGCAGTTTAGACTAGAATAATGTTTTTGTTTATTAAATGGCCTCTTGTTGTTAACATAGAGTTCAACATGTTAAAGATGCTTTGTGTATAAGTGATGATTTTCTAATGTTTAATAATTTGCTTTATTATTTCTTGCTGACAAGCTTCACTTTTCAACAAAATGATGTACCGTGTTCCATTCTTGGTTTCATGTTTCGTCATGCTAAAACTATAGAAAATCCGCCTTTTTACATTTTTAATTTTTTAAAAAAATTATTCCAGGATGATATTTAACTGGTTTGTGTACAGTGCTTCTTTGACACTCCAGGACTTATGCTGAAGAAAAGTGGTTTCCCTCATAATGATATGAAAGTCCGTGTAGAAAGTGCATGGAGTTCTGTTGACCTATATGATGTGCTCATAATTATATTTGATGTTCATAGACATCTTAACAGGTCAGTGACTCCTCTCTTTGATTTTGATTTCGAGCGAACTCCATAATCATTTCTCTGTTTTTTTTTTTTTTTTTTTGGTGCTCTTCAATTTTTCAATTCTTAGTATTTTTCAATATTATGGTTGTCATTTATTATCATATCACAATTGAAAATTCATATACTAATCTAGACGGCATAGGCACTCCTCTGATAATACTTCTCGTGTAAAGCATTCAAGTTGGACTTTGGATAACAATTTCTTACATTGATCCAATGAACATTTCTGTTTAATACTCTTTCAAATTATATTATATTTTTAAATCATATCACAAAACATCCCTGGCCTTGATGGTTTAACACTGCCTTGTATCTAAATTTGGTTTATCAATTTGCTCAAAATTATGCATTGTCAAGAGAGGCCACCTTTTGTGCTCATTTCAACGTGGAAATCAAGTATTCATCATCGAGACTCCGGGGAAATGCATCTTAACTTTCATACTGTTGCAATTATGGGCAACTGGTTGTCAAATCCTTAGGTTTTACAATCAACGTGAGAAATACTGAATGCTTGCTTATGGGTTGTCACTTGGCTAAGGTCATTAATCTTACATATTATTCTGTGAACAATTCATTTGTAGTCATCCTTTTTGTCTCATCTTTCATTTTGATATCTATGGAGGCGCTTGTATTGTCCTTGTGCCACCTATATTTTCTTTTGTAAATTTTTTCCTATGTATTGATTAGAGAAGAAAGGATTCTAAATAATGAATATGTTTGGGATCAAGGTTGAGCTAAGTTGCGAAGAGTTTTCTTGTTTTCTTTGGGGAAAAGTCCATTTTCCTTGAAGATTGTGAAAACAAGGTTTGGGGACCAGCTCTCAAGCACAAAAGGCACAGTATGAGTCTTTCAAATTGGAATTTTGTTAAGTTGTCATTAAAGTATTATTAGATGTAGTTTATAATATACTTCAAAAGTTGTCTTTTAGGGTATTGTTTTAAGCGTCCTTAGCCATAAGGTAACCTCCCAGGAGGTGGCTACTGGTCAACCTAGTTGTCATTAAGATCGCTGCATGTAAACCATATGCCACATGCATATCAATGAGTGGTTGCATCTGTGAATTATGTAGTTTATATTATTCATTAAGGATAGTTTAGTACTTTAGGTTATTAGGGTTTCATTCTATTCTATTGCTTATATCTTTGTACTTCTTTTGATTAATCAATAAGAACAATATACACAAGTTTGTTAACATGGTATCAGAGCAGCGATCCAGACGTTAGCATACCTGTCGCAGGTCATCATTGACCATCGCAACTCCCTTCTCTCTCTTTGCAAGGTCTGCTTTGTGGTCTCTGAGTTCGTTGTATCTGGTTGCGTCGGAGCCCTAGGTCATCAACGACCATCGTAGCCTCATCTTGTCCGATCGAAGCCTTTGTGCTCTTCGCACGTCGCTGTATCTGGTCACGTCGGAGCCCTAGCCCTCATCGAGTTCGATCGAAGCTCTCTCATCTCTCTGTGTGCCTTAGATTGGTGATCTCTCTGTCTCCTTCGCTAGTTCACAGGATCAAAGCAAGGTCTGACCTTGATGCCCGACTATTGATATTTGGGTTTACTGTGATATTTGTCTCCTTCTCTAGTCTCTGTCTCTCTCTGCTCTGCCTTGGTTTGTGGTGATAGAGGTATTATAAGTTTGACTTCATTGATTCTGTAATTAGAACAATAGCAATTTTGATTAGTCACTCTGATTTGGGGTTTACTGTGTTGCTTAATTATCATTATGGTTGATGATAAATTACAAGCTATCACCACTAAGTTAGATGGTACTAATTACTCTTATTGGTCTCATGTAATGAAAAATTTTATAATGGGTAAAGGCATGTGGAACTATGTGATTGGTGTGACAATTAGACCCACGGAATCTCAAGAAACTGAGGCTGATGTTGCTAAATGGGATAAGGAAAATGCACAAATTCTTACTTGGTTTCATAATTCAGTTCAAACTACCATTGGTATGAATTTTTCCAAGTATTCTACTTCTAAACAAGTTTGGGACTATTTGAAGACTATGTACCTTGAGTCTAACTTTGCAAAACAGTATGAACTTGAGATGTCTATTCGCAGTGCTAGTCAGAAAGATAAGTCTATTCAGGAGTTTTACAATGAGATGACTACTTATTGGGATCAGCTTGCTTTGATGGAACCGTCCGATTTGCAGTTACTTGACAGTTATATCAAGTATCGGGAGAAACAACATCTTGTTCAATTTCTCATGGCCCTTCGTGATCAATTTGAGCCACTTCGGGGAGCTATTCTTCATCGATCTCCCTTGCCTTCTGTGGATGGTGCTGTCCGTGAGCTTATTGCGGAAGAAACTCGGTTTAAGGTGGCTCATGGTACTCCTACTTCCCAGTCAGTTTTTGCCACTCCTCCGCTCTTGCCCACCCCATCTTCTCATTTATTTCAAGTTACTGGTAAGCCCAAGCCTCGGGTTTCCATGGATGAGTGCAGCTTCTGTCATCAAAAAGGCCATTGGAAACATGCATGTCCTAAACTTTTGCAGCCCAAGGGTCGTTCATCTGGTTCACCATTCGCTAAGCCGACATTTTCAGGATCTCGCTCATCTGCCGCCTTTTCTGCACCAGTTTCTGAGAATGATCCATCTTCCAATATGCAGTCTATGTTTGAGCAGTTCAAGTCTTTCATGGTGGCCAATCCAAATCTTTCGTCCCAGGCTTCCGCTATGACTACCACTCAGTTAGGTTTGTCTGGTTCATCATCCTCAGGTAATATCCACACTTCGTGGATCTTTGATTCTGGTTGTTCACATCATATGACCCCTGTTGCATCTCTCCTTAGTAATTGTGTCTCTCCTCCTTCCCCTATCACTATTGCTACTGCTAATGGTTCATCTATGCCTGTCTCCTCTATTGGTTCTATTTTCTCTTCCCATTTGTCTCTTTCTCCTGTATTTTATGTACCTCACCTCTCACTTAGTCTTATTTCTATTAGTCAATTATCTGATTCTGGTTTTGATGTTGTTTTCTCTTCCTCTCATTGTGTTGTGCAGGATCGGGTCTCCAAGAGGCAGATTGGGATCGGGCGTAGAGTTGGAGAACTATATATCTTGGACAGCTTGCATGTTCCTTTAGATGTGTCTTCTACTGCATTGTCTTCTTTTTGTTTAAACAATAAGTCTTCTTTATTTTATATTTGGCATTCTAGGTTAGGTCATTTGTCGAGTGATCGTTTGAGGATGTTAGTTCAGTCTGGACATTTAGGTCATTTTCCCATTGCTGATATTTCAGAGTGTCGTGGTTGTAAACTGGCTAAAATGTCTGCTCTTCCATTTAATAAAAGTAGTTCTATTTCATCTTCTCCTTTTCAATTGGTTCATACTGATGTTTGGGGTCCTTCCCCTATAGTTACTAAGGGAGGTTCACAATATTATGTGTCTTTTGTGGATGATTACAGTCGGTTTACATGGGTTTATTTGATGACACGAAAATCTGATTTTTACAAAATATATTCCAATTTTCACTCCATGATTTGCACTCAATTTTCCACCACCATTAAAGTTCTCCGTTCTGATTTGGGGGGTGAGTATTACTTGTCTGAGTTTGAGGAGTTTTTAGCTACTCATGGTACTATTCATCAGTCTTCTTGTTCAGACACTCCTGCCCAAAATGGTCGAGCTGAGCGCAAACATCGCCATCTCCTTGATACAGCTCGTTCTTTGCTACTCTCCTCCTTTGTCCCTTCTGTCTTTTGGGGAGAAGCTGTGCTCACTGCTGCATATCTTCTCAATCGGATGCCTACTCCTCTCCTCTCCGGCTCATCTCCGTATGAGCGTCTTCTTGGTGTTACTCCCAATTATTCTCTTCTTCGTGTTTTCGGTTCTACATGCTTTGTGCTCCTTCCTAAACGAGCACGCTCTAAGCTTAGTTCTCGTTGTGTCCTATGTGTCTTTTTAGGGTATGGCATTAATCAGAAAGGTTATCGGTGCTATGATCCTGCCACCAAAAAGCTTTATGTGTCTAGGCATGTCACTTTTTTGGAAAAACTACCCTACTACACTATACCTTCCACCCCTGTCCCTATTACCAAGGAGGAATTGATTCACATTGACCCATTTCCTTCTGATGTTTCTTCTGATGAGCTTGTTTCTGATCTTGAGATCTCTACCTTGCCTCTTCCTAGTACCTCTAATATCTCGCCAGCTCCTCCCTCTCCAGCTCCCGTTTCCCCTGTTCCTCTTGTTGTTTATCAGCGTCGCAAAGCACTTCCGAGTTCGCCTGTCTCTAGCTCTACTGTCCCTCCAGCTGCTTCTTTGGATCCCGCTCCTCCTGCACGTCGTTTTCCCACGCGTGATCGTCGTGCTCCGAACTGGTATGGTTTTGGTAATACATGTTTTTCTCTTTCCTATCAGTCTTTTCTTTCTTGTCTTCATACTTATTTTGAGCCTAGGTCCTACAAGGAAGCTTGTCATGATCCCAATTGGATTGCTGCCATGAATGACGAGTTAACTGCTCTGGCTAACACTCAGACTTGGGATTTGGTTCCATTACCTACTGGCAAGAATATTGTAGGCTCTAAATGGATCTATAAGGTCAAAACCCGTTCTGATGGTTCTTTGGAACGATACAAGGCTCGTTTGGTTGCTCAGGGTTTTTCTCAGGAGTATGGGATTGATTACGATGAGACTTTTGCCCCCGTCGCCAAGATGACTACTGTTCGCACTCTTATCTCTGTTGCTGCTGCCCATCACTGGCCTTTGTTTCAACTTGATGTCAAAAATGCCTTTCTGAATGGGCATCTTGCAGAGGAAGTATATATGCGCCCTCCACCGGGTCTTTCACACCCTCCTGGTGTGGTTTGTCGTCTTCGCCGTGCTCTCTATGGTCTTAAGCAGTCTCCTCGTGCTTGGTATGAGCGATTTTACTCTGTTGCACTTCAGCTTGGATTTTGCCCTAGTCATCATGATTGTGCTCTATTTGTTCGGCGTACTTCTGTTGGCCTTGTTCTTCTTCTCTTATATGTGGATGATATGATCATCACTGGCTCTGATTGTAATACTATTGAGGAGGTTAAGCATCAGTTGTTTCAGGAGTTCGAGATGAAAGATTTGGGGTCTCTTCGATATTTTCTTGGTATTGAGGTTGCTACTTCTCCTACTGGGTATCTTCTTTCTCAGACTAAATATGCCCGTGATATTCTTTCTCGTGCCAATCTCACTGATGATAAGATTGTCGACACTCCTCTTGAGTTGCATGCTAAGTTTTCTGCTTCTGATGGCGTTCCTCTTGAGGATCCCACTTTGTATCGTGAGTTGGTTGGGTGCCTTGTGTATCTCACCGTTACTCGTCCGGATATCTCCTATGCTGTGCACATTCTCAGTCAGTTTGTTTCTGCTCCTCGCTCTACACACTGGGCTGCCTTACTCCGTACTTTGCGCTACCTTCGTGGCACTTTGTTGCAATGTTTACTGTTATCTGCCTCTTCGGACTTGACTCTCCGTGCCTATGCTGACGCTGATTGGGCAGGTGACATCTCTGATCGCAAATCCACTTCTGGTCTTTGTGTTTTCCTTGGCGATTCCCTCATATCCTGGAAGAGTAAGAAACAGTCTGTCGTTGCTCGTTCCACCGCTGAGGCTGAGTATCGTGCCATGGCTCATGCTACTTCCGAGATCGTTTGGCTTCGCTGGCTTCTTTCTGATATGGGTGTTTCTCTTTCTGATCCAACTCCGTTGTATTGTGATAATCAGAGTGCTGTCCAGATTGCCCATAATTCAGTCTTTCATGAGCGGACAAAGCATGTTGAAATAGATTGTCACTTTGTCAGACAGCATCTTCAGGCTGGCACTATTACTCTCCCTTTTGTTCCCTCATCTCTTCAGTTGGCCGATTTTTTTACGAAGACTCATACTGTTGCTCGTTTTCGTTTTCTTCTTGGCAAACTTTCGATGCTTTCTGCGCTCGCATCCTCAGTTTGAGGGGGGGTGTGAATTATGTAGTTTATATTATTCATTAATGATAGTTTAGTACTTTAGGTTATTAGGGTTTCATTCTATTCTATTGCTTATATCTTTGTACTTCTTTTGATTAATCAATAAGAACAATATACACAAGTTTGTTAACAGCATCTTATCCATTTGTCACATGTTATTGAGTAGCTGCACGAGAACCACTTGCTGCCTTATCTGTTTTCTTTTGTCCCAAGTGCTTCACCATGAAGTAATTTCTAGTCTAAATATAAGGCTGTATCTCTCATGAAAGAAGGTACATGGATAAAATAAAAATAAAAATAAATTGGATTTCAAGTATATGCTTGTAGTCCTATTCCCTTACTGTAGAGGGCTTGGTTTTGAGGTCTTACTTGGAAATTCCAAAACTTTGAAAATTGCATACTTAGTCTTAAAAACTGATTTTTGCAAATCGTCAGCCTTGATCTGACTGTCATTTTTGCAAGCCTTTAAATGTATTGAAATCTCCAACTGACTACAATAAATTTTGGTGGCATTGCAATTGATGGATTGAAAGCTTTGAGCACATTGTTGGTGGTCTAAAGAATACAACTGCAAGAATGTCTACAGAAAGAAACCGGTGATCATTTTCAATGATTGGACATAATGATAATCACTCTTCTTAAGGGTATCTTTAATGAAAAATATGGAAGATTTATAATGGATAGAGCAGCTTCTTCATTTGTAAAATGGAGTTTTTCTTGATTGGTTGACTAGCTAGCATAGATTAATCTTTGGCTTGGCATCAACTAACCAAATAAAGTAAAGTACAACTGTGGCTAGGTGGAAAACCTTTTACAAGGAAAATTTCCCCCATGGACTATAATAGAGTCTATTTATAAAATTTCATTATTCAACTCTCTCTCTCTCTCTCTCTCTCTCTCTCTCTAACATACACAGAATCACACTTATTTTTTCTATTATAATAATAATTTGAATGTGGTCTTCTCTTATATGAATTACTTTGATAATGGGTTTATAGTTGAGACTAGCTTTTCCTCATAAACTGTTACTTCACCCCCACCCCTAGTTATATCGTGATGGTTCTTAATTTCATTTTCTTATACGAATTATGGAAATACATGACCGTATTCGTATCCTACTTTTTAAAATTTTGTCATTTCAGCGTATCCGTAACATACCCATACCCTTACCGCACCTGCGCACCCATGCTTCCTAGAGTATCTGAGGGTTAGGTTGTTCAGTTTGATAGTTAGGTTGATTTTTACATATGAATGATTTTTATATTACTAAACTTGATTACCCAACCGATCTGCCCACATATATATACAAACCATGTACCTTCCGACACCCAATTAGGACCCCACTTTTCATTTTCATGTCATCCTGCTTTGTGAGGCATCGCACCCTACTAACTGGCCATGCACCTTTCCTCTCACCCCCATCCACCTAACTAGCCACCTAGCTCCATCCGTTCACCTTCCCTCTTTTCCCCACCCTCCTAATTTGATTGCTTTGTAGAAAAATTTGTAGATTGATTTGTAAAAAAATATTTTTGTAACTCAATGAATTTGATTAATTTGTAGGTTTTGTGTTGGGATTTGAAATTGATAATAAAGTTTTTTGTTGAAATTGTGAAAAAATTATTAGTTGTATGACCATTTTGAAATTCAACAGTGTTGGCCCAAGCCTCCTGCATCAGCCTTTCTTGAGTTGTTGTGATAACTATAATATTGAAATGGTGAAAGGTTTTATGATGTTTTTATTTTACGTTATGTGGAAATGGTTGAACCATCTTGTTTTATTTATTGTTCTGGAATGTCCATCTATTTGACACTTCTTTAATAGGAGACATGCAAATGTGTAATTATTTCTCTTGTTCATAATATCACTCGGAATCCTAAAATTATCTTTTTCTAAACTGCTCGAAAGTTTTGAATTTACAAGTGCAGTCTTTGTTTGGGATTTCAAGAAAAATCCAGGCCAGTCCCATGGGGGCTCTCAAGACACAATGGGATAATCCACTTAAATGTGAAGTTTAATTATGAAAAACCAAAAACTGTACAGAAGAAATGAAGCAAGATATTGTGCTGATGTCCTAATTAATCGCAAACATATTTACACTTGTTCATATGGTGGTGTTTTTCCCTTTGATTACATTTTTTTGCACATCTCTGTTTGTTCATCCATCAGATAATACTAAATATATTGTAGTGATCTTATTAAAGTTTTTTTTTTTTCAACTTTTATTTCTTTTTTATTATTTGTCGTTTTTATTGAATACAATCTTACAAAGAAATCTATGATTGCTTGTCTTAACACAGGAGAATAGGCATTGAAGCCAATGAAGAGTTGAGGTCCATATTCAAGAGGAATGTTCACCTCATTCTTCAGGTTAGAGTTAAATGATGCAATTGGCAAATCAATCATATGCCGCCATCATACACTTTTCTTTTTCCTTTTTGGCTAAGCGATTTTGTAACATATATAGAGGAATCATTAATTGTACTTGTATTTTATTTATCTTTGTATCTTAACCTTTCAAAGATCATGGTGTTGAGCCACTTAAATTGCATTGATTCATTAGCTTGGCATATTGCTGTTTGTAAGAGGAGCTAATTTGAGCCCACTAAATTAATTGGGCCCAATAGTCCAAGATTGATGGGCTCGGATTTATCGTCATCAAAACAGGCCGAATCGCTCTAAGCCTCGAAAGGGTTCGGATCCACGAACCTAGAGACTTACTCGGGCCTGGACTCGAAAGGGTATTAAGTAAGCCTAGAGATCCGAGGCACTCGGACTCGAAAGGGTTCGGATCCACGAACCTAGACATCCGAAGCACTTGGCTTCGAACGGATTCAGACGCAATCTAGAAGTCGCTCCGTTAATGAGTCCCAGAACACTTGCGGGCTCGGAGCTTTCCGGGATCTACGCACCAGAACCATGGGCGTAATGGAGTTCGAACAAAGGACCCAATCCCGAGGACGGTGAGTGGAGATAAATTCACTCTTCGGTTAAATTAGCCTATACCCGGGTCGAGGTGGCACGATCTAGGGGGTCCCTGAGACTTGGCAATATTTGCGGCAGGGCGTTCTCTTGAACTACCCCTGACCCTGATGCGGCAGGACGTCCTCTGGGACTACCCCTGACCCTTTGGGATGATTGGGGATCATTGGTTAGGTGTGGCTAAGAAGAAGGGTTCGCCGAGGGGTTGATCTCCTCTTCGGGGTTTTTCTCATCCTCGGAGAAGTCACCTCCTCGGAGAAATCACCTCCTCGGAAGAGTTCACCTCCTCGGAGAGGTCACCTCCTCGGAGAAATCACCTCCTCGGAGAGTTCACCTCCTCGGACAAAATGGTTAGAGAGAATATCCCCCATGTGCCTTGCACATGGGCTCCGTCCTACATCATGAGGTGCCTATAAATAGCACCCACCCATAGCTTTACAAGGGATGATTTTTGGAGAGATAACTCTTGGGAAAGAACTAATTTCCCTTCTCCATTATCAACCTTGAGAGTGAAAGTGGGAGATCCATGGGAGAGCCTTGCCATTATTCTCTCTCTAGCCATTTTGCCTTCTTCTTCACCCAATCTCTTATCTCCATCATCTCCTTTGTTTTTTTTGTGTTCCTAAGTTGAGACTATTGAAGAATCTAAGCCTCTCATCAAGGATCTTCGAAGATCTTCGAATATTCCAACTCCTTTCTTGAACCCCCTTCATACATTTGGCGACTCCGCTGGGGAGGCGGATTGGTTAATGGTCTCAACGAGATCTGGAATCCACACAACTCCAACAAGGATGGCGGGAGAAGATGAAGTTCACCAACAAGGATCCTCTAATGGTGGTGATGACAGGACCATGGCTCCAGATCAACCACTTTTGCTTGAAGCCATTCAAGGACTTCAAAATACTCAACAGGAGATTCTTAACACTCTTCAGAATCTCACTCACACCATGTTGGTGATGAGTTCTAATTTTGCACCGGCGCCAAACGGAAATCAAAATGGTGGTGGAGCTACTCCCGTTGGAGCGCAAAATCAAATCCAAGGAGAAATTGGCACCAGTCAGCCCATGGCTCATGGCAACACGGCTACAGTAACACACGCTCAAAGGCGCAGGCAGCAGTTTACCTACGCCCGGGCTCTATGGCGTGCCAAGCCAAGATCCAATGGTGACTAGAGAGGTTCTGGCGTAATGAATGGGGCTCCGGCGACTGTTGGTGTCCAGGCAAATACAAGGGGCATGATGGCGCAAAAGGGAGCTCTGCCCGTACCTAATCTTGTTACGCCACCAGTAAATGTTACTCAAGTACCAGATGGGCCTCCTTTGGTACCGACAACAAATTTGCAAGCACAACCCGGAGTAGCGGCGCCATGCGGTGGACTTTACGGGTCTCAATTCAATGTCCCATCACCAACTGGCTTGTCTATAGGCGCTGATGGCCAGTATCGTCAAATGTCCTCACCAATGATGAATTCGCAGCACCAAAATGGCCAAGTCGCCCCTAGCACAGCCTTCGGGTCCATAAGCCAAGTTCCGGGAATACCACCATCAAGTTCTCTCCCTCAACAATTTCTCACCCTTGCAGATGTGCAAGCCATGTTCGAGCTAGAACGGAGCAAGAAAACTTTACCCTATTTGCCTGATCCGGATGTCAAGCCACCATACCCTATCGAGATGTTGAGTTATCCATACCCGGAGGGGTACACGGTACCGAAGTTCATCAAATTCAATGGTAAGCAAGGAAATGCTCAAGAACATGTTGTTCGGTTCATCGAGACTTTGGGGATTCATGGTTCAAATCATGTCCTCCGATTGAGAGAATTCTCCAAGTCCCTCACCGACCGAGCATATAGTTGGTATGTTAACTTGGCCCCACACTCTGTTCGAAGTTGGGAGGAGATGGTCAACAAATTCCATGTCAAATTCTTTCAAGTGGCCGAGAAAGTGACCACACTTACCCTGTGTAAGGAAAAGCAGCAGGAGGGTGAAGACATTCTCGAATATGTGAAGAGGTTCCAAGACAAAGCCGTGGACTGTCATGAGGCTGTGGAGGAAAGCTACTTGGTCCAAATCTGTGTTGAAGGGGCATTGAACGGGTACAAGATGCTTCTTGTTAATCACAAGCTACCCATCTTCTCAGCACTAATTGAAGCATCTCGGAACATCAACATACCTCATCTCGGCACTAGTTATAAAACCAGCTTCAAGTCATCCCGAAGACCTTCTGTCACTGCGGTTTCCGCGTCTTCTACCCGAAAGTCGCAGGGGGAGGAATTCAAAGGTCAGAAGAGGAAATACTGCGAAGATGACACTCCTTTTCCGTGTAGTGTTGAGGAGGTGAAGGCCTTAGTTAAAGAATGGGTGGCAGATGGAGAACTGAGGTTGCCTTATGTCAAAGAGCTTTTGCCGAAGAAGGACCGTAAGGGTCCTAATTATTGTATTTTCCACCGATCACTAGGACATCCTACAGAAAAGTGCCGGACACTTAAGAAGATCTTTAGAAAGAAAGTCGAAGCAGATGAGCTAAAGTTCAAAGAACAAGGGCCCCAGGATATCTTAGAAGATGTGGCTATGATGGTGTATGACGGTCACAGCCCGAGCAGCTGGTGAAAGCTTTCCAAATGACCTTGCAACTCTAGGGGCAAATGTCAACATTCCACAGAAGGAGTCTATCTATGACATTTACAGTTTGCATTTACTGCATTGTCCATGAAGTTCTATCTTTCTTATGTTATGAAGAAATTTATTGCCTTCATATTATGTATTTTCATTAGAAGTTATTTTCTCTACATTGTATATCTTCATTGTGTTATGTTGCTTGAAACAGTTTCCATTTTTTTTTTGCCCCTCAAAGAAGAAAGAGGAATAGTAGACTCAGTTACCAACCTGAAGGGAGTTTTCTTGACACAGTAGAAGTGTACTTCCACTCGGACCTTCGAAGAGCAGCCATGGCTTCCATCAATGCAAGCTTCGAGGGTCTTTCTTATTGAAGCAGAGTGTGTGTTCCCACTTCAACTTCCGAAGAATAGCCCTTACTGCTGTCAGTTCAAGCTTCAAAGATCTTTCTTATTGAAGTAGAGTATACTCCTACTCGGACTTCCGAGGGACAGCCTTGCTTCTGCTCGGACTTCTGAGGGAGAGCCTTCCGAGGGACAACTCTTGCTTTCATTAGTGCAGGTCTGAAGAACAACCCTTGATTTCATCAATACGAGCTCCGAGTACGAGCTCCGAGTACAAGCTCCGAGGATCTCTCTTTTCAAAGTAGAGTGGACTCTTGCTCGGACTTCCGAGGGAGAGCCTTATTTTCGCTCAAACTCTCGAGGGACAGCCTCGGACTTCTGAGGGACAGTCTTGCTTCTGTTCGGACTTCCGAGGAACAGCCCTTGCTCTCATTAGTGCGGGTTTTAAGGGCCCCGAGGCCGTGGATTTCGTACAAAAAATTTATTTGCCTGAAATAGCAAAGCCGACAAATGAGATAAGCAATATCGAGTTCAGAATATGATTCAAGCGTTACCGAGATAGATGCTACATCAACAATATATGGTTTTACTCTCTGCTATGGCACTACATCATTTCAAACAAATTGTTCGCTAAGTTCGGGTATCGAGAATTTATTCATCGATTACATAAAAGTCAAGAATGATGTTCTTACATTATCAATAAAACAATTGAAAGAGTTACTCACAGATTCACGCCAATGGAAGAAGAGCACGGCTGGAAGTAGTGACAAGACCACAAATGTGAGCCAGATACACCTGAGGCCGATGCCGAGCTAAGCAGTGCTAGACAGGCCCACACACACGTCGCATTGAAAGGGCAACGTGTGTAGTCGGCGTTGGAGATGTAGCTGAGTCGGCGTCGATCAAGATCAACAAGACTGAGCTAGGCCGGGCAGGACCACACACGTTGCGTTGAGTGGGCGAACATGCGTGGTCGGCATCGGACAAGTTGAAGCCAGAAGCAACGCTGGTACCACAGAAGAGTCGGCAACCACACACGTTGCGTTGAGAGGGCGAACGTGTGTGGTCTGCGTTGGAACCGTCGAAGCCAGCAGTGATCGGAGCTGGAGCAGCGAGAGGCCGATGGGAGCTTGGGCCACGGCGATGTAGTCGTGAGCAAGTAGAACAAAAATCTGGGTAATCCAAGCTCTAAACAAAAAATATATATGATAATCAATATATATACATTCCTGCCCAAAGAATTTCAAGACAAGCCTAAGAAAATTTTCAGTAGCGGCACCATCAAAATCCATGCAAACTGCACTTTCTCCATCTATGAAGGCATTGGTTGCAGATGAACTTTTAAGGCATCCAGATGTAGATGTGAAAGTTGCAGTTGCCTCCTGCATCAGTGAGATCACAAGAATTACTGCACCAGATGCTCCGTATGATGATGATCAGATTAAGGATGTCTTTCGGTTGATTGTATCATCCTTTGAAAATTTATCTGACAAGTCCAGTAGATCATATAGTAAGAGGACCTTGATTCTTGAAACTGTAGCCAAGGTCAGGTCATTTGTGGTGATGTTGGATCTGGAATGTGATGGTCTGATTGTCGAAGATGTTTCACCACTTTCTGAAAGCTATAAGGGATTATCACCCAGAAAATGTATTTTCCTCCATGGTCACAATTATGTCTCTTATACTAAAAAAAAACGAAGATATTTCATTTGAGCTAATCTCTCCCATCCTAGCTAGTGTGAAAATGGACAATCAGGAGGTTTTGCCAATTGCTCAGAAATTGGGGGAGAGAGTATTTAAAAACTGTGCTATAAAGGTCAAACCTTACCTGATGCAAGCTATGAAATCTTTGGGACTTTCTTCAGATGATTATATCAAAGTAATTTCATCTATATGTGATGGAACAAATGGTGCTGTTGGAGATAATGATGGAGAACAAGTTGGCTGTGGCATCTTCCGATGGGGCAACCCAGGATCAGATGACAAGAGAAAGTGGGACAGAGACTCGTCCTGAAGAAGATCATCCTGCTGTGGACGGATCTCCAAAATCAGTGATGAGAAATGAAGAATAACGTATACTGAGGCTCAACAGGGCAGGCCCACACACACGTCGCGTTGAAAGGGCGACGTGCATAGTCGGCGTTGGACGACCAAGTCCGAATGCGGCATTGGACGATCGAGTTCCGACGCAGCGATGGTGCCGTAGAGGAGTTGGTGACCACACACGACGCGTTGAACGGGCGACGTGTGTGGGGGTACCGGAACAACAGTCAAGGCTGGCGGAGAGGTCGCAACGGAAAGGCCGACAGTGGGTTGGCGATGAAGCTGCAGCGGAGGCGATGAACAACGTACAACCTGAAAATTTTCGATAGTGAAGTAAGGAAGATGAAGCACAGAGAAATAAAAAAAGCGTAGAGTAAGCACTGTGGAAGCATGGCATTGAAGCATGGCGGGGCCCCGACGAGGACGACGCACAGCCGAACCAACGGCAACACTATTTTGCTGAGTTTGGAAAACGATGACGTTGGAGTGATGAGGGTCGGTGGCAACGGCCTAGACCGGAGCAGGATGGACCGACAGTCTAATAATGGCCTACCTCTTCTTCTTCTTCAATCGAAGACACGCAACACAGAGCTGTCATCGCTCCCAATCCAACTGCTGTCATATAGGTACACGCTTTCCATCTGTACAATACCTATGCAAATGTTCATACTCATCTACATACATATCCATACAACTTCTCTGCTATACATTAATCCCCTTTCATTAATTTATTGGGTTTTTCTTCTCTCAAATCATCAATGGCTATTCTCTGTTTAGTGAGAGAAAGTGTATGCCACTGGTTTCAAAAAAAAAAAATATAAAGAAAGAGGAAAGTTGGTGGCCTCGGCAGAAAGAGAAAGAGCCGAAATGGCTGTGCAAAGATTAGGTCGTTTATCATTGTCCTCAGAAGAAAAAAAATATATAAAAGAAAAAGGAGGATGATTCTGTTGGCCCCTCAAATATTTTAAGGGTATATGTATTTATAATGGTGCTTTCGGTGGCTGAATCAAAGAAGAAAAGTTGGTGGCATTATTTTTATTAGTTTATATATATATAATATGCACCTGCAGAATTAAAAAAAGGCTAGGTGGTCTCGGCTGCGCAAAAAAAAAAAAATGGGAAGCTTTTGATTAGTGTTCTTGCCATTTTCTTTAAATAGGAAAAAGAGAGCATAATCCTTGGATACTCCTTCAAAATATTCCATATGTATATATATGATAATAGCCTTCGAATATGCTTTCTGGAGGGCAAAGCAAAGTTTGGCTATATATATATATAAAGTGGAAGGTGGGCCTGCTGAATAAATAAATAAATGTGGCCTTGGCTAGAATAAAGAAATGAATTTCTTAATTCTTATTTCTTAGACTTGAAACAAAAAGTTTTACGTTTTTTTAATATTTGGAGAAATGAAAATTTTAATTATCAATATTTTGTGTTATTGGAGTAAAAAAAAAAAACTGATTTCATTACAGTCAGGGGAGGACATCCCCGATTACAGAGACTCCAAATAAAATAAAATAAAATAACTAAACAAACCTAGAAAATAAAAAAAAAATAAAAAAAAAAAAAAACCAGAAATACAAACAAAACAAGCCCAGGAAAAAAAAATACAAAGTCCAGAAAAAAAAAAAAAAAAAAAAACACACACAGATCTTGTTCTTGTTCTTCTTCGTCGTCTTCGCAGATGCCGACCACATGCCAGCTTCATTTACTCGACTCTTCCGTCGCCGAGTTCTTCCTTTTTTTGTCATCGGCCTTCGAAGGCCCTACTTCAATGTTTCCGGCAAAAGAGTTAACTTTTCGCCGACCATCAAAGGAAAAATACGCCGGCGCTCCAAACTGGTCCAGACAAGTGGCCTGTCGTTTTACCTCTGTACTCTCCATGGAGGTAGTCTTCCGTTTCAGTTCTTTGTTCTCTGCCTTCAGCGCACAAATCTCCGCTCGTGCATCCTTATACATCTGTTGAAGCAGATTGAGTTGGGCATTAACCCGATGTAGCTCACTCGTCCTGTTTTGCAGACGGTGAGACAAATTAGTGACCGCGGCCACTGTTTCCATACACGACTTCAACGTGAGGTGGTTGGCATCAATATCAGTTTGAGCAGCCATCACTTGCTCAACTGTTAGTGTGGGAAGACTGTGATGCGTAAGAGCAGGGGCGCTTGGCCCAGAGGAGCTTGATGGATCATTAAGATCCGAAAAAAGAGAGAGAGGGCGAGACGAAGCCATGTATAAGAGAAGAGAAGAAAGAAATCACAGAAGAATGGCAGAAAACAGAAGAGGAAAAGAAGAAGGAAGAAGACGATGGAAGAGCGATAGAGAGGATGGAGAAGAAGAAGAGAGCGGTTAAGAAGAGTGATGAAGATACTGAAGAGAAGAAGAAGACGAGAGAGAAAGACAGAGGAGGGAGAGAGCCGAGGAGAGCCTGCAAATCGAGGCCTGCTTTTTGTCGGCCAACTGACGCAAAAGCTGGGCATCGTGTCAAACGCGTGTATCGAAAGAAGAGAGAGACGCGGGAGAGTTGTGTACGCATATATGTATATATATTGTATAGCTATGTAATATAGATATTTGTTTGAAGTGTTTCTGTCATCCGAGTGGCTTGGGTTCAATGGTTAGGCCCAATGGTTGAAGAGTGAGAGGCTGAGCTTGAGGTCAGGGGTTCGAAACCCCACATTCCACATCCTTGCATTTTGTGTTTTTCTTTCTTTTTTGCGTGTTTTGCGTATGCTGACGTCAGCAAACGGAATATGCCTTCTCAGTAACGGCATATTCCTATTGACGGTTGCAAACGGAATATTCCCCATCCGTGTATATCTCCATATATATATATATATATATATATATCTGTGTATATATCCGTATATGTTTGTGTATAGATCCGTATATGTCTGTGTCGTATATACCTGTATATAATGAGAAGCATGGCTGACGAGGTGAAATTATGCATGTCCGAGAAAACTACAATTTCTCATACACGCAAGGGGCAAATGTAAGAGGAGCTAATTTGAGCCCACTAAATTAATTGGGCCCAATAGTCCAAGATTGATGGGCTCGGATTTATCGCCATCAAAACAGGCCGAATCGCTCTAAGCCTCAAAAGGGTTCGGATCCACGAACCTAGAGACTTACTCGGGCCTGGACTCGAAAGGGTATTAAGTAAACCTAGAGATCCGAGGCACTCGGACTCGAAAGGGTTCGGATCCACGAACCTAGACATCCGAAGCACTTGGCTTCGAACGGATTCAGACGCAATCTAGAAGTCGCTCCGTTAATGAGTCCCAGAACACTTGCGGGCTCGGAGCTTTCCGGGATCTACGCACCAGAACCATGGGCGTAATGGAGTTCGAACAAAGGACCCGATCCCGAGGACGGTGAGTGGAGATAAATTCACTCTTCGGTTAAATTAGCCTATACCCGGGTCGAGGTGGCACGATCTAGGGGGTCCCTGAGACTAGGCAATATTTGCGGCAGGGCGTTCTCTTGAACTACCCCTGACCCTGATGCGGCAGGACGTCCTCTGGGACTACCCCTGACCCTTTGGGATGATTGGGGATCATTGGTTAGGTGTGGCTAAGAAGAAGGGTTCGCCGAGGGGTTGATCTCCTCTTCGGGGTTTTTCTCATCCTCGGAGAAGTCACCTCCTCGGAGAAATCACCTCCTCGGAGAGTTCACCTCCTCGGACAAAATGGTTAGAGAGAATATCCCCCATGTGCCTTGCACATGGGCTCCGTCCTACATCATGAGATGCCTATAAATAGCACCCACCCATAGCTTTACAAGGGATGATTTTTGGAGAGATAACTCTTGGGAAAGAACTAATTTCCCTTCTCCATTATCAACCTTGAGAGTGAAAGTGGGAGATCCATGGGAGAGCCTTGCCATTATTCTCTCTCTAGCCATTTTGCCTTCTTCTTCACCCAATCTCTTATCTCCATCATCTCCTTTGTTTTTTTTGTGTTCCTAAGTTGAGACTATTGAAGAATCTAAGCCTCTCATCAAGGATCTTCGAAGATCTTCGAATATTCCAACTCCTTTCTTGAACCCCCTTCATACATTGTTAAAATTGGTTAAAAGGGCCATTATGGTTGGTAGAATCTGAACCTGAAGGAACAATTCATATCACACATGGGTTACTCATATTTTATTAGCAAGTTGCTTTAATTTTTAGTACAATTTCACTCGAGTTTGGTTTTCTGTAAACTTGCCATGTTTTACAGTTCAGTGAAATGTTTCGACTTTCCATTGATTAGTGTATCATAGACTCCGTTCTTTTTAATAAATTAGTTGATATCTTCCTTTTCGATTCATCAATTCGCCTTACTATTCTCGTGTGCAATGTGTTCAAAAAAATATTTAGCCAAAGGACTTTGACGCTTGTCTTGATTTAATCAATGGTCGAAATAGCTACATTTAATAAACAAAAATACACTCCAATTAGGCCCGGGCTGAATGATACTCTTATTTGTGTCATCATTTTCAATTCGTATCAAAAGAAATGTAAATACCAACCCAACTTATTTATTTTTTCATGTTGTGTCATGTCATTTCAAATTTGTATCTATTCTTGCCATATTTATGTGTCTTGTCAAACAATTTTTTTGTCTTTAAAAATATCAAGTGTGAAAACATTAAAGTTCTTTCATTTATTTTTTTTTAAAGACAATATTTGCTCCACTAGATGGTGTGCACCATGTTTATAATGAATTCATCTTCAAAATACAATGAAACTTGATCTTTAAATAGGTTTACAACAAATTCGTCTCTAGAATGCAATGAATCATGATTATTAGATCTGTCTAAAATTCACCAATGCATTTGTGCTAAGTGCACCACACAGCCCACTGCACACGGTGGTGATGACCGGGGGTGGGGGCTCGAGGAAAGAATAATTAAAAAAAAAAAATGAAAACAATTTTTTATATTGATAGAGTTTAGTAAATTTTTGTAAACTAATTACATATTTTGTTTTTATAAACAAAAACAGACACCATTAATAGTGATGTATTTTCAGATTGTACTCTTCAATTTATTTCAATAATATTCTCTTATTTTGCTGATAAAAATATTAATTTATTTTCAATTTTCAAAAATTACGTAAATACAAACGAAAAATTATATATATACCTACTACCAAATTAGGCCATATTAGTATCAGAAGGTCAAAAAATCAAATATGTATCGATACATATTCAATTCCTAATATCGCTATTTAAAATCTCACATGATTTGCTTAATTTACATCTATTTTTGGAACTCAAATTCATTTCAGAATCTAAAGAAGTTCCATTGTTATGGAGACTATTGAGGATTGAACATGATGTCCTTGTCTTTGTTGCTTTCTTAAATGTCAGTTTTTGCTTCTGTTACTGTAAAATGACATGTCTTTTGAGAAATTTCTCTGATTCCCTAGGTCTCACTGACAGTGTGCACGGTTTGGTTTGGTCTAGATTTGTAGCAAACCAAATCAAACTGTGTAAAATGTGAAATCGAATCAGACCGTACTTATGAAAAACAGTTTTGTTTTATTTTTCTCTCTCCTTAAAACAACTTGTTTCAAAACTGGTTCATAATGAATGTTTTATAAACTTATCTCTCTCTTCTCTCATATCTTTATTTATTTGTTTCCATTGTTCCTTTTACATTTCAATCTGTCAACCAAACTGTAATGATTCTTGATTCCTTGAAATTAGTACAGAAGCATCCACTCAAAAAAGGGGACCAAAATGTAAGGCTTAGAAAATATATTTACACAACATAATTATCTCAATTCACACCACACTCGATTTGAATTTTTAATTTTTTTTTCGATTCACATTATTAATTTTCAAATGACACCAAAATACCTATATCTTTAATTTCAAACCCTAACCATCACTGCCCATCGCCACCGCCGCCACCATCACCCTTAGAGGCCCAACTCCTCCCTCAACCACCACACCCTTCCCAACCCCCCCCCCCCACCGCCATTGCAATCCCTCTTAAGTTTCTCATCAGAAGGACCACTTCTCCTTCCACAACCAACGAGAGGGCTTTTTTCCTTGGAAACAAATGAGTCGATCCAATGTTGTTGAAACTAGCCAAGTTAGAAAAAATGATCAAAAGGTTGCAGGGAATTAACTCAATCCCAGACATGGAAGATGGGTATACTGAAATAGCTGTAAAGTTGCCTGAACGATTTAAGATGCCACACATTGATAGGTTCGATGGATCTGACGACCCAATGGTGCACATTCGCTTGTTCTCTGATGTTTTGAAGCCTATGGGACTGACTCGTTCGCAAAAACATTCCCTATTCAGACGGACTTCGTCAGGCGTGGCTGCCATCTGGTACTCCAAGTTAGAGGACTTGGTGAAACAAAGCTGGGAAGAATTAGCCGAGGCCTTTATTACCCAGTATGCCTATAATATCATATTGAAGTGACCGCCCGGGAGTTAGAGGCAACCCGCCAGGAGCCGAATGAGAGTTTTGTAGCCTTCATCACTAGGTAGAGAACCAAGGCAGCAATGATGACCAATAGACCACCAGGAAAATATCAAATTTGTATGGTGGTAAGGAATTTTCACGGCAAGATGCTACAAAAGATGATAGTCCTCCCACTATTCACTTTAAAGAACTACATGAAATGGGGGTCCAAATAGAAGATGCCATCAAACAGGGAATCATTGTTGACGACAAAGAACTTGTGCGAAAAACCTCCGGGCGCAATTACAATGCTACTACCAGTAGTAGCATAGCTGTAAAGCCCTCTGAAGTCAACTCGGTCACTGCTACCACCCAAATGGCTGATCCTTTTACTTATACCGGTTCACAAACAACAAATCCAACCTGAACCCTAACCAGAACATTCACCCCTCTCTATATGTCCCTCTCTAGAGCTATGAAGGTCTTGATAGAAAAGGGGCATCTCAAGCTTCTTGACCCTCGACCTTTTCCCAATCCTCTTCTAGCCAAACACGACCCTGCCAAACACTGTGCCTTCTACCAACAACCCAGACATGGCACTGATCATTGCTATCGTATTCGTCATGAGATTCAAGATCTCATCAATAACAAAGTCATAGCTCTCCCCACAACCACCAAAACCTAATGTCACCATTAACCCGCTACCACCCTATGACAAAATCCAACCACTCCCGCGCCTGAACTTCATACATACACTACCACCTACCTTTAACCCCAATATATACATCATGCCTTCCTATCTACCCAAACTCAAGGTATACATTCCTGAGAACACTGATCTATGCATGATGGATGCACCTCGAGCCCAGCCAAAACTTGAAAATCCTATGGTAGTAGTGGCAGAAACCGAAAAGGAAGTAGCCGAAGTACTAATGATTAAAACTAGGAAGTTATCAGAGGAAAGATACAATCCTAGCAAGTATATCGTACCCATTAGTCAGTAAAAGCCTGAGGTTGTTCTACCTGACTCATTTTCTATCAATGTTGTCAAGGAAGATAAACCTAAACAAGGATTGGATGAATTGGCCGCCCTAGAGGAGGACTTGGCCAATTTCCAGTTCTTTAAAGAATTAGACCTTGGAAATGTGCAAACAGGATGATGGCATCCGAGAAATTCTGATACCGGTCATGGTTGGTCAAACAACGAAGAAGTGTTTGACTGGGAAACTGAAAAAAAAGAGGATAAACCGAAGATCAACATCGAAAAAACTTTCGGAAAGGCAACAAAGGAATCAGAGAGTCAACTAGAGTGGAATGTGGGGATGATTCGAATAGAACCTGACAATTGCCTTTTGGTTAATGAAGGCGAATGGTGGAATGATAACAACTTGCAGCTCGCCCATTCTAATGATGAATGGGAAAGCAATGTGCCTGGCGAGACTTGGTACTCGAAAGAAATTGATCATCTTATTAGGAGTGGGAGCTACTTCAAGCCTCTACATCTAGACCAAGGAGAGTTATAAGGCAAAGACAAAGAAGATGAGAAAGAGAAAGAGGCAAAAAAAGACCTGGTTCTAAAGCAGCTAAAAAAGATCCAGGCAAACAACTCCATCTGGGGGCTTCTCATGGCTTCCTAAGAGCACCGATAGGCGATGTTGTCAGCCTTAAACAAGGCTAAGTTGTCGATCGACACAAATTCGAAACAACTGGTGTCGCTAATCACTCCAAGTGAAACAGTCCCCATAATGGCTTTCTCTGATAAAGAGCTACCACTGGAAGGGTCAAGACACAATAAGCCTTTATATGTGTCATCAATGTGCAGAAAGAAATGGATCCTGATCATTTTGATTGACACCGGATCAGCTATCAATGTCCGTCTTTCACGCATTGCTTATGCGATAGGACTGAAGCTAGCAGATTTCATGCCCACTACTCAATTGATCCAGGCTTATGATAATATTAGTCGGGACGTTATAGGGACAATCAAAGTGCAAGTAATAGTGGGTCCATCTGAGCACGAAGCTGAATTCCATGTTATGGATGTTCTTGCAACATTCAAACTGTTATTAGAAAGGCCCTGGCTTCATTACATGAAAGTTGTATCCTCCACGATGCACCAACTGGTAAAATACCATATGACAGAGGAATTAACATTGTTTTTGGAAATTTATCCATTCAA
This sequence comes from Camellia japonica, assembly GCA_030407325.1. NCBI lineage: Eukaryota > Viridiplantae > Streptophyta > Magnoliopsida > Ericales > Theaceae > Camellia > Camellia japonica. The sequence continues at coordinate 62,953,752 of JAPPVO010000024.1, forward strand.
CCTCCTCCGGAAGTCACAACTCCATTACTAGAAATACAATATGGAGAGGAGGATTTGTTTCTCTCGAGCTTTACATTGGCGAAAGCCCAGTTGGTTCAGACAATCATGGCAGAAGGTGAAGGGATGTACATCAGTGCCCAGCCAATCTACTTCATGAGTAGGCTGGGGCATATTCCTGGAATGGAATTGGGGAAAAATGGCAGAAAAGACATCACCACATCAAATGAAGTGCCTCATAACCCGTATGCGTTTGGATTGGGGTATGCACCTACAAAAGAAGACTGGAAGAGGAAGGGTGAAGAGATCAAAGAAAGGATCAAGGCAAAAGAGTCGGGCAATGGTTTGAATTGGTCCATAAGCCAATTCATGGAACTTTGAACGGGCACTTTGTCCGTGAAGGAGAAGATTTCCCTTTTTGTGGGTTTCCCTAACCATGGATCGACCAAGAGGAAAAGAAGAGGTGTCCTGGGTTTAAGATCTTCTTTGATCATTAACTCTCTGATAGTGACGAAGAGCGAGCAGATCCAAGCATCGGCATCGGTCAAGACAGTGATGTCAGTTTAGAAAGTAGCACGGATGATGTCCTGGGTCTAACGTTGGCTAATCTACTGAAAGGGTCAAATACCGGAGGTAAACCAACAAACTTGGGAGATATAATCGTTTCTATGATCGGGGAGGGTCATCCACTAATTATTCAAGTTTCATCATGGATGCAGTGGATGGCCCGCATGCAAATTGGAGTTTTGAAAAATGTTTTTTAAGTTCTGAGTTGGTTGTTGAGTTTGATTCTGTGGAGTCAGGTCTGTCTAGAATGCCAGACTTCAGTGGTTATGTGGGTAATAAACCAAACACTATTATCCCATCTAGGTCTTCTAGTTATTTTTCTTTTGAGTCTATTGTAATCGTTGAGCCTAAGGCTATGAATGAAGATGATGTGATTTCCGCTTACTTCTCTGTGCCTATAGTTCATAACATTGACCAAAATTTTCAAAATTTTGATAAAAATGAAGAGGAATAAATTCCTCGGGTTTTGAAAAATCTAGTTGAATGGGAGGAAGAGAGGTGTGCTGAGCCATTAATAGATGAGATTATTGTAGAAAATATGGAAACTGAGAAAGATCCTCACTTGGTCCAGATTAGTTCCACTTTATCTTCAGAGGAATGCGAGCAATTAGTTGCATTATTAAAAGAATTCAAATATGTTTTTATATGGTCCTACAGAGATATGCCTGAAATCGATCATGAGATTGTACAGTATAGGATCCCTCTTAACCTTGAGGCTTAACCTGTCAAATAAAAGTTTCATAGAGTTCGTCCGGATTGGGCACTGAAAATCAAAGAGGAGGTTACCAAACAAATCAATGTTGGATTCTTGTTGATATAAAAATATCCGACTTGGTTAGCCAATATTGTGCCAATTCCGAAGAAAGATGGCAGAATCAGAGTTTGTGTTGATTTCTGGGATTTGAACAAAGTCAGTCCAAATGATGATTTTTATTTTAGTTCTTGTAGTGATTATATAAATCAGTAAATGTTAAGGCCTAATTTAATGGTTGAAAAGGTGATTTTAAAATTTGAACAATTCATCCATAATTACAACAAATTAATGCTTTAGAGAAAAAAGTTAGAAGAAAAAAAAATATATTTTCAGGACTAATTTTTTTGTTGCAAAAAATGTCATTACTATGTTTTTTGCAACAAAATTGAAAAACAAAAATGAACACTCTTTATTTGTTTTTAAAAATGAAATTAATCTTAGCAAATAGGAAATGATCATTTAAGCAAAAGTACGGTAGCTATTCTCTTTCTTTCTTTTCTTATTGATTTTGAAATAGGTCTCACAGTGTATAAACACTCTTTGTTTGTTTGTTTGTTTTTTTTTTTTTTTGCTTTCTAAAGTCTGTGTGAATAAGTAGAAAATGGAGACAGACAGTTTTTATCAACCAACCCACACGTCGGGTCGAGAGACCCATTCCCACCACCATATTGCAAATTTATGAAAAGACTTTCTACAAAGTCTTACATTTTTTTAAATTCTTTTATTATTAATTTCAAATCCAATGTGCCGCACATTAAAACATCAAAAAACACACCTTTCACTTTGTTCCTTTGTGGATGGGATAGCTTTCTACTTCTCTCAGTAACTTTCATGTTCTACCAGATTGTTGCCCTTTTAATTTTACTGAAAAATCAAACTTCTAGAAAACATAATTTTATGGTCATCCAATCAAGATTATTAAAGATTAACTTAAAACTTATAGATAATATCATGGAAGACTCCTAAGTCTTTTTAATAAAATCAAGCTAGTAACATTGAAGAAAGACCTCTATGTTTTCTGTTACTCAAAGATTTATGAAAAAAAAATTCTAATTTGTGAAGCTTCCAATTAAATTCCAATATATTTCCACTAATTTGTGAAATGAAAGCTATATCAATACAAACAATATTCGAGGACCAAATCATCCACTAAATATGAGATGAAATTTCAAGGAATCAAGTGTTAGTCGAAAATTATAAGATTAACGTAAGTGACAAGAGCTTTCAATTTCTCTTTCGGTTGCTTTTCAAGTATTAATTTACAATTTGAATTTTCCCAAGTTAGTCATCTAACTTAATAGAATAATTTGGGTTTTGTGCATCCATTTTGGGATTGATCTTGATAATATATTCAAACCAATCACTTTTTAAAATTTGTTGAATATAAAATTCGTTACGGTGATGCACATCAAAAGTTATTTGTTTGAATAACATTTATATAACAAAAAGGTAGATGGTTATTCTTAAAATTATATTTGTCGTTCATTTTTTTAAAACAAATGTGATTCAAATATATAGGTACCGATGTCCAATAATTTTGATTTTTTACATAAATATTATACTCAACAAATCTTAAAAAGTGAACAGTTTAAATTACCGATATTGACCCCAAAACAAGCTCATTAAGCCCAACTACTCTCTCAAGTTGAATGGTCAACTTGAGAGAATCCAACCCTATTAAATTATTTATTATATTAATTGAAAGGAGAGGGTTTGCACCAATGAACATCTTGTAAGAAACTTCCTTATTCAATTCTCCCAGTACACATCTGTCCATCCATTTCTTCAATAATGACGTACAACATTTTGAAAGGTTTTCACAAAGAATAAGGTTATATATATATATAATTTTTATTGAAAAAATTCATACAAAATGATATGTCATTTTTTAGCCCTTTGTTTCAAGCAAAAAACACCTGGTAGTTTTTAACTGCAAAAATATCATGTTATATTATTTATTAGTTTTATTTATAAAAATTATGTTTTCCAATCATTTTCTGTTTTTAATAATATAGTTAAAGCTTATATAGTTTAGTATTTTTGAGAGATTTATTAAGAACTCCCTTTCTAAGTACTTGTATTCTAATTAGGCCATAATATATCCTTCTATTTCAATAAGTCCTATTATTTGGATTTAATCCACCAAATCCTAATTTTCATATTTAAGATATTTTATAGATAATTTTACCTTTACAAATATTTTTTGAACGGTTAGCAACTTGGTGATGTGAACGTTCATATTTTACGATGTGAATATTCACATTGACGTGTGAATGCTCATATTTTATGATGTGAATATTCACATTACAACATTCACTGTCAATGCAAATATTATTATAGGTCTTTTGATAACTATGTCATCCATAGAACTTATTCGAATATAAGAAAATAATTTGTTTTAAGTAAAATATAAGTAGGGACAGAGAGATTTATAAATAAGTTTCCCATTATTTTTTGTAAGAAGGCCCGATCCGTTAAGAAATTTGTTACAAAATATCATTTTGTGAATATGTTATTATGAGTAACAATATTAAATCTATTAATTTTAGAAAATCAAAAAACCCAATGAAAATTAAATGAAAAATGAGGAATCACTCATGATGAGTAAGAATGATTTACTAGCACTTGAAATATCTAAAACCCTTAATAGTAGATTAAATTATTAATTATTTTATATACATTAGATTATTTCTTTATTTCACAATTTTTCAAAATAAAAATAATCTTATAAACCTTTTCTCACTACTAATCTAATCTTACCTTTCATCGTTAAAAACAAACAAGACATTATATATGTTCATCAAACAGGGACTTAGTTAGTCATTTCACTCTCTAATGTTAGTGTTGTGTGTATACTAATATAATTATAAATAAAAAAATGTGAGGAGATAAATAGGACAATCTAATAATTTCAAGTTCATAGTGAAAGATGAACAATCAATGGCTAAGTGATCGGTGATCCCGTGAGGGTATTTATCACGCAAGATGGAATTGACAATCCGAAGACAAAACAGGGTGTGAATGTATGTTGATTTTCAATGCAATCCAGTGAATCCAATATGTCAACTATTTATAAGTATCTTGGCCACCATTGCTAAGAGTCACTACTTGTTTGGCAATGGTCACAATGCTTCAAATATGATGTGAAGCATTGTGTCTTTTAGAGTTCAAATTCAAACACCCTATTTTTGTTCCCAAATCATTCAATTCCCTTGCGGGAAAGTTTCCAGATCACCTATACCAAGATTTGATTCAATATGGAGAGGCACACCACATTATGGTGTGGTCACACTTAATCTAACATCTCCCACTTGATCACATCATAATGAGGTGACAAACTTGAGTTTAGCATGTTTACCTTGGTGCCAAAATTTTGCCTCATGCCAACTTTCATCTATGAAATTACCTCATAGATCGACGTCTGATTGTGACTTGGCCATACGTGTGCACGTTTTTGCCATCAATCTGATCGCATCCGTACAAATGTGTTCTCCCACTGACAACACATTCTAGATGATTTCAATTCACTATATTTCAAGTGAACGACATCAATTTCCAGTGATAGGTTCATAGTCCATACCCAATCACCATTGACGACTTCAGCCGCACACATTTTTCATGTGTCGACCTGCGCTAAAATTATTGTTAAGTGCTTCCTTTAAGGCCCATTCCTGAAGGTTTTCCTTAACACACCTTATCAACGACTTTTTACTGATCAAGCAGACAACATCATCTAGTCAGCATATTGCATATCATGGACTTTACATCTCATGCTAACTATGATGTCCGTACATTGTCAGTTCCTCTATCTTATTACCTGACCAAACACATGTTTCTATGCAAGATAGAGTCGCAAAACATCAGTTATCTAGGCGTCCCTAGAGTCATCCGACTATGCTCTTATAGAAGTAGCTAAATCACCTAGTTAGGCATTTTTCAATCTCATATTAGCTATATGTTCTTTAAATTTTTCCAGAGACAACCCTTTGGTCATAGGGTCGGCCACCATCTCTTCTGAGGGAATATAGTTGACTTTAATTTCACATCTCTCCACTATGTCCTGAATATAGTGGTAACTTACATCAATATGTTTTCCCTTAGAGCTATTCGCTTCACTTTTAATTAATAAGATAGCGGACTGATTGTCACAAAACATATTGACCGGTCTGGCAAGTATACCTAATTGTAAACTGTCAACAAATCGTTTTATCCAGACCGCATTACTAACGGCTGTGCTGCAAGCTATGTATTCAGCTTCCATAGTATATTTTGCAACACAACTCTGTTTCTTACTTAACCAAGAAACTGCTGTTCCACCAAACAAGAATACATGACCACTAGTAGATTTTCTATCATCTACATCTCCTGCAAAATCTGTGTCAGTGTATCCTTTTATGTCTAAATCACACAAACCAAAACATAATTTCAAATTTTTAGTGCCTTTTAAATATCTGAATATTCTTTTAACTGCTTGCCAATGTTCCTTACCTGGATTGGATTGAAACCGACTTACCAATCCGACTGCATGACAGATGTCAGGTCTTGTGCTTGTCATAGCATACATTAGGCTGCCTACTGCCTAGGCATACAGGACATTTCTCATTTCCTTAACGTCAGACTTAGTTTAAGGACTCATACTTTTACTACGACTTTGTCCCTTGCAAACAGGCGTACTTAAAGAATTACAGTTATCCATATTAAATCTTTTAAGCACCTTGTCTAGATATTTCTCTTGATCTAGATATAATAATTTTGAATTTCTATCTCTTGAAATTCTAATTTCTAGAACATAGGTTGCAAGACCCATGTCTTTCATTTCAAATCTAGATGCCAAGAAATTTTTGGTTTTTATAATCATATCTGGACAATTTTCTGCTAACAATATGTCATCCATGTATAAAGACAATATTGCTAACTTGTCATCATTTTTCCAGATATAAACACAGTGATCTAATGACTTACAACATAGCCCATTTCTAAAATGGCTTGGTGGAATTTCAAGTACCATTGTCTTGAAGATTGTTTAAGTCTATATAGAGATTTCTTCAACTTGTTGACTTTATCCTCGTTGCCTTGGTTCTGGAAACCATCAGGTTGCATCATATAAATTTCCTCTTTTAATTCTCCATTGAGAAAAGCAGTTTTAACATCTAATTAATGTAATTCCAAATCCATTATGGCTACTACCGCCATTAGAATCCTTATTGAGGCAAATTTTGTAACAGGAGAATATGTATCTACATAGTCTATTCCAGGTTGTTGAGTGAATCCCTTGGCTACTAACCTGGCCTTGTATTTCTCCAAAGTTTCATCTACTTTGAATTTCTTTCTAAGAACCCATTTGCAACCAATGGCTTTTCTTCCATTCGGAAGATCGATTAATTCCCAAACATCATTTTTCTTGATCGAGTCAAGTTCTTCATTCATTGCCTCAAGCCATTGTGTAGCATCACTGCTACTTATTGCTTCATTATAACTAGTAGGATCATCTACTAAGTTATTAAGTTCTTCAACTTGAAAAACATAATGATCTTTCAAAACCATAGGATCATCTACTAAGTTATTAAGTTCTTCAACTTGAAAAACATAATGATCCTTCAAAACCGTAGACGGACGTCTTGCTCTTTTACTCCCACTTATCTCAGAATTCGAAGCAGATAAAACAACGTCAGGTATTTTGAGTTTGCTCCCACTATTTGATGGTTCGGGGTGAATATGTGGACCGTGTGACAAAAAAGGAAGAGAAGAATCCTAAGATACTTCAGAGAGCAATTCAATTTGTTCAATAGGAGTAACAAGATCAGTGGATTCAAGAAAAATAGCATCTCAACTTTTTATCAATCCACGTTCAGGATGGTAAAAACGATAACTACTCCCATTTTCGACATAACCAATAAACTTGCATTCCCAAGTTTTGCTTCTCAATTTATCCCTTAAAGGTTTGGGAAGAAGTACATGTGCCTTACATCCCCAAACTTTGAGATTTTGACCATTAGGTTTAGTTCCATGCCAACATTCATAAGGAGTTAAAGGTTTGGCTTTTGTTTCGACTCTATTTAATATGTACGCAGCGGTGGACAAGGCTTCCCCCCAAAAATGAATAGGAAGATCAGCATGAACCATCATAGGCCTTGTCATTTCCATGAGAGTACGATTGTGTCTTTCTACGACTCCATTTTGTTGTGGTGTATATGGCATTGTAAACAAATGTTTTATGTCATTCTCCTTGCAGAAAGATTCCATAGCTTCATATTCGCCACCTCTATCATTATTCAAGTGTTTAATGGAGCGACCAAGTTGCTTTTCTACCTCTAATTTATATTCCTTAAACTTTTCAATTGCTTCTAATTTGTGTTTAAGAAGGTAGATATGTCCATATCTTGAATAATATCAGTGAAAGTAATAAAGTATTCCATGCCTCGATGAGTTTTAGTTCTTAAAGGCCCACAAATGTCCGAATGAATTATTTCGAGTAATTCCGATGATTTCCAATGTTTAAAAAATGGTTTGCTAGTCATTTTGCCTTTGATACATGGTTCACATATATCAAAATCATCAAAACATACTTTAGGCAATAAGCCACTTTTAAACATTCGAGACATTTTATTTTTATTAATGTGACCTAACCTTAAATGCCACAAATAAGAACTATTACTAGTAGAAACATGCAAATAATCAGAAACACATACTTTATTATCAATAGGAAGAGAGTACATGTCATTCACTCTTACACCTTTCACTAATACACTTCCTTTCTTAATCAATACTATATTAAACCTAAAAGTAATCTCAAAACCTTTTTGAGTTAACACCGGAACTGAAATTAAATTTCGCCGAATGTTAGGTACATAAAGCACATCATGACGCACAATAGAAGTTCCATTAATAGAGAATTGACAATTGCCGATACCCAAAACATCACTATAGGAGTTATTGCCCATGTAGATTCTGTGTTCACCAACCTTCTTTTTAGTAAACTCCACGAACATGTCTTTATTTTGCACAATATGCCTAGTCGCTGCAGAATCAATCCACCATGAATTTGATGAAGGTTCAAGCACCATTGCTTCAGAAATTGTCATGGCAACAGGGTTATGATCATTTTTCTGCTTCTTCTGAGGACAATTGGCTTTGATATGACCTTTTTTACTGCACTTGTAACATGGGCCTATCTGATGCTTGTGATGTTGTTTTTGCCATTCTGGTGGTTTCTTCCATCCTTTCTGAAAACCCTTCTTCCACTTTTTCTTGAAAAAAGTCGTCTTTTTCTTGTTGAATGGTGTGTGGGTATTATTTTGTGGTTGAGGTGAAGATTGTGCCATCAACAAGTTAGAAGACAATCTTTCTTTACGCCTGCGCTTCATTCTTTCTTCTTCCAAAACTAAGAGTACAGGCAATGTTACCATTGAAATCTCTCGTCCGCTATGAGTTAGAGATGTGATAACATGATCCCAAGACAATGGAAGACTATTAAGTATGGTAGTTACTTGCATCTTGTCCGACAAAGCGTGACCAGTGTTGGATAATTCTTTAGCAATTAATTCCATTTGATTAACATGATTACCAACACTATCAATATTACTCATATGAGTGTTATTATATTTGTCCAAGAGCAATTGAATTTGAGTATCCGATCGAACTCCATACTTACTTTCTAGTGCTTCCATTAGTTGTCTTGCAGTTTCATGTTCTTCAAAAAACGGAATAATGTTATCTTTCATGTTATGTAACATAGTTGCCTTTGCCATTGCATTATCTTCTATCCATTTAGTTTGGAACCAACTAGAATCATCATCTGGTTTAGAAGTGGATAAAGTATGCAATGTTTTCTCATGTGTAAGAAGATAAGAAATGTGGCGTTTCCATGCTCGGAAATTATTTCCATTAAGCATCTCGATTCTTGAAGAATCCATGGCATTTTTAATTGCCATTAAAAATAAATAAATAAAAATGTGTACTTTTAAATAATATAAAATAAAATAAACTACAATTGTGGACCCAAGATTAATAACAATAATAATAATAATAAGACAGAGAAAACCTAAGTTTGATAAACCCATTATTAGTCTCTCCACCACCTTAGAACGATTTAAGAATAAACAAAAAGAGATTACTTTACACGATTTACAACATGAAATCAATCAGATTAAACAAACTATTAAAGATTTGCAAAATAAAGATCAACATTTAGAAGATGAAATTATTACATTAAAACTTAATAAAAATTTAGATAATTTCCAAACCAATAATGTTTCTCCTAATGAATCTGATCATGAATCTGACGAACCTACTAACCCTGATAATCTTTTATTTGATAATCGATCACATCAATCTCAATCTCATAATCATGACGATAATAGATTAAATCTCCTTAATAAAATCCATATTCAAAAATGGTATTCTAAAATTAAAATAGTTATTAATAATTTTGAATTAGATGTTATCGCTTTAATTGATACTAGTGCCGATCTTAATTGTATTCAAGAAGGATTACTCCCTACTAAATATTATGAAAAATGCCGTGAAAAATTAACTTCTGCTAATGGTAGTAAAATGCATATTAAATATTAAATACCTAAAATCCATATATGTCAAAATAATGTTTGCTTTAAAACTTCCTTTATTTTGGTTAAAAATATGACTGATAAAGTTATTTTAGGAACACCATTTATATTTTTACTATACCCATTTACCACCTATAGTGAAAGGATAACTACTCATGTTTTAGGTCAACCTGTTACTTTTAAATTCTTATCTCCTCCTGAAATATTAGAATTAAATCAATTAAAAGATTGTTCTATTTCTCAAACGATTAATCGATTAACTCGTCATTTAAGATATCTTAAAGAAGAAATTAATTACTAAAGAATTGATCAACAATTAACTAATCCAGTTATTATTTCTCAAATTAATGAATTTAAATTAAAATTAGAAACTACTGTTTGTTCTACCCTACCTACTGCATTTTGGCATAGAAAAAAGTATGTAGTCACATTACCATATATTAAAAATTGTAATAAAAAACACATTCCCACTAAATCTAGACCTATTCAAATGAATCATGAACTACTTGAAATGTACAAAAAAGAAATAAATGAATTATTAAAAAATTGAATAATTAGTCCAAGTAAATCACCATGGTCTTGTCCTGCTTTTTATGTTAATAAAAATGCTGAATTAGAACGCGGTGTCCCTCGCTTAGTCATCAATTATAAACCATTAAATAAAGTTTTAGAATGGATTCGATATCCTATTCCTAATAAAAAAGAATTGATTAAACGACTTAGGCAAGCTGTTATTTTTAGTAAATTTGATTTAAAAAGTGGTTTTTGGCAAATTCAAATTCATCCGAAAGATAGATATAAAACTGCATTCACTACTCCTTTTGGTCATTATGAATGGAATGTCATGCCATTTGGATTAAAAAATGCTCCTAGTGAATTTCAAAATATAATGAATGATATATTTAACCCATGTAGTCACTTTTCCATTGTTTACATTGATGATATATTACTTTTTTCCAAATCCATTAGTGAACACTGGAAACATCTTACTGCATTCTTTTATACTATTAAAAGTCATGGTCTAGTTATATCTGCTCCTAAGATTAAATTGTTTCAAACTAAAGTCCGATTTTTAGGCTATGAGATTCACCACAATACAATTTTACCTATTAATCGCTCCATTAAGTTTGCATCTAAGTTTCCTGATGAAATTTTAGATAAAACCCAATTACAACGGTTTTTAGGTTCCCTCAATTACATTGCTGAATTTTATAAAGACTTTCGGAAAACTTGTCAACCTCAGTTTGATTGGTTGAAAGATAATCTTCCTCCTTGGTCTTATGTTCATACTTCTATTGTTAAACAAGTCAAACAATATGTGAAGTCTCTTCCTTGTCTTGGTATTCCTACTGAAAATTCCTTCAAAATTATTCAAACTGATGCTTCTGATATTAGTTATGGTGGCATTCTTCTTCAGAAAGTCACTCCTCAATCATCTGAACAGATTGTTCGTTATCATTCTGGTGTTTGGAATAAAGCACAATTAAATTATAGTACTATTAAAAAAGAAATTTTATCTACTGTTATATGTATTAGTAAATTTGAAGATGATATTTTAAATCAAAATTTTTTACTTCGTATTGATTGCAAATCTGCTAAATATGTTTTAGAAAAAAATGTTCAAAATCTTGCTAGTAAACAAATTTTTGCCCGTTGGCAATCTATTTTAAGTATTTTTGATTTTGATATTGAATACATTCCTGGTTGTCAAAATTCTATTCCTGATTTTCTTACTCAGGAATTTTTACATGGGGGATAGGGATGGCCACTCATTTTATCTCTTACCACAAATCCCAAATCACTCAGTATAAAACCCTTATTCACCAAACTGCTTACAGAATTGCCCGACTAACATTAGCCCGAAAAACCACTGCACATGCTCAATAAATTAACTATCACCATATTCAAGCTCGTCGCCATTTACTTGCTGATTATTACAACTGTTTGGATTATCATCAAAATTATTTAAACCTCCTAAGTGGTTGTTAATCTTCATTACTAACCTTTGTTTCTATTAAACAGATGTCTCGTCCCAGGCTTCCTTCCAAAGCCTTGGTCCCATCTAGTCAGTATATTGTTCCTCCTCCTTTGGAATTAGTAACCCAATACCATCATATTGAAACGATTAACCGTTACCAAGTTCTTAGTAACATTCCTAAATCTAGCTACATTTCTGCTTTGGCTACTGATCCTTTTGCTTCATCCAGCCAAACAGTTACTCCATACCCTCCTAATCCTATTAAATCAACCCGATCTGATTATGTTAAATCCACCACTACTAATCTGTTTTTCAAAGAGTCGAGTCACTCTAAAAGTCTGTCTGTTAATGATTTGGCTAAATCTTATTTTCCTCCTGGATGGCATTTTGTTCCTCTCCATCCAGAGAAGACAATCACCTTCTATAAAGATATCCTATTCAACCATCAGTCAATTGTGATTAAACCTATTTACGATCGCACTTACACTAGTAAAGTGGTTTACCATTCCCTTTATATTCACAATATTGTTTCCTTAGCTGAATGGGGTTCCCCTTATCAGCTTCGAGATTTACCTAATCACTCCCTTCAGTATAGTTATTATGACTATATTGATGCCTGGTTCAAAGTGTTTCTCTACCAAACTGATACTTTTAGTCACTCCTGGTTTCTCCAGTTTGATCAAAAGTTTAAATCAGAATTACCTACCTGGTTTCTGAGATGGTGGACTCATTATGGCGCCATTTCAGATATCTTCCCAGCTATTGTGCTTGAACAGGTTAACTATTTTTCATCTGTTTTCTCATTCACTCCACAACAGAAGAAATTCCCTAAATTGCTTATTTTTATATCCAAATACAAAATTCCTTGGATATTCAAATGGCAATATGGCATTTCTGATGATGTTGTTCAAAGGATACATTCGGTTAAATGGTGGGATAACTACAAAATTTCCCGCATTGTTGAAATTGTTCAATCTGAGTTCCCGATTAACATCCATGCTCCTACACTTGCTATGGTTAAAGCTCAGCAGAACCCAACTGCTTTAATCACCCAAGGAAGCCAACTTCCTATAGTCAACCTTGGAAGCCCAACTTCAAGTTCTTTCAAGCCCAAGTCATCCAAATCCAAGAATAAATCCAAGACAGCTAAGCCCATCACTGTTCAACCCACATCAAATGATAAAGCAAAGCCCACTGCATCACAGACTAAGCCCACAGTCAAGCCCAAGGTTAAGTCCAAGTCCTCTAGAGATGAGTTGCTTAAAATGGCTCGCCTACTGGTTAATCAGGCCGACGCCCAGTCAGATTCGGATAACAATAGTTCAGAAGAAAGTTCAGACAGTTCACATTCTTCTGAAGGTTCAACTACTCAAAACCCATATGGACCCGAGTTTTAAGATGCTCAGGACCCATATGCCTAGTTAGCCCTGCATTGGATTCCATATAGATACAAATTAGCTTCAATCAATACTCTTTTGAGAAAAGCTGCCAATTTGTATTTATATTGATTCTCTACTAACATGTTTCCATCGAAAGTAATGAATAGTAAAAAGTTACTGTTCACTTTTACTGTTCATCACTCAATCAAGCTGCATCAACTTTTGTCAATCAGCCGAAAGCATCTGACAGCCTGCTTTTGCCCATGTGCTGCCAGTTGCTCTCATGATCAACCCCAAGGCACATGCTGAATAGTTAATTTTCTTTCTATAAATTGTAATGGTTAATTCATTTGTAGGAGGAGGTTCAAAACTATCTGAATGAGAACCAACACCTAGTCAAATAGTCAAATAGGCAAATAGTCAATTTTCTTTTCTTTCTGATATATCTTGAAGCAACCCAGTGTTACTTCTGTTAAACAATTGTAAGTTATTTTGATTAAAAGTATTTTGATAAAAGTGCTTATTTCCTTTTCTATGCAATATTCATCTCTGTCTTCATCTTCTTCATCTTCTGTGCTTCCACCCCTTTTTGGCTAAGAATTCCCGAGTTTAACAGAGAAAATCAACTTTTATCTCTGTCTTCATCTTCTCTAATAATGGGTTCATCTCTGTCTTATTATTATTATGTCTGTTCAGTGAAAAGCAACTTCTTTTTCAAGAGGGGTTTTAAATATTTTCTGGCCTTACTTTAATCCTTGGAAGAGGCTTTGGCTTTGAAACAGGCCCAAAAACAAGAGAACTCAAAATTAAGTTAGGCCCAAAAGAAAGAGAACTCAAAATTAAATTAGGCCCCAAAATATAAATAAATATTTTTTTATCTTACACCTTGTAGACACCCCATTTTTGACCGACCTTAAGACTCAGACGTCACCGATTGAGCGCTCGGTGATGTTGGATATTGTGCTCGTTCAGAAGTCTCAGAGTCGCGGCCGTGCACCCTGCCTCCGGACTTCCGAACCCTCTTCTGTGCCTTGTCTCGGTTTGCGAGCCAGACTCGGTTTTCTCCGTTTTCTTTTCTAAAGGGAGGGAGTAGTCCTGTAGACTATCTCTCGGTGGCCGTGGGCTACTTTTCGTGGCCGTAGGCCATTTTGCCCATTTCGGAGCCCAGTTCCCGATTTTCGGAGCCGTCAGGCCGTGTGCCTCGGTTCGGGACCGTCCAACCATCTCCGATTTCTCCGGTTTTTGGCATGCATCTCATTTACTCCCTGTTGAGGGACACTGGGGTCTCAGATACCCACTTCGTGGCCGAACACCACTTTCGGTGCCTACAGCCTATTTTTGGGACCCCGAGCTGCGTGATTTGGACCCCGAGCATTCATTTTGCACCGGTTTCTGTTCAATTTTGGCAGGTACCTCTGTTTTAGCACCAGGAAGATCACTAGAGGGTGGGAGGCCAGCAATTATCTCAGATAACCAGTTATGCTCTTCCGGCGCCCGTTTTTCTCACTTCCGGGCTAATATTGAACACCCTAGGGCCATTTTCTTCCAACCACAACCACATATCTGTGATGAGGGAACCTGGGAGGACCCTAAAAAGAGATGGCCGGCCAGTAATTGTGTTTTCCATTTTTAAGCCTCTCTTTCAAGTTGAATGTTGTGACTCCTGTTCCAGAGTTGTCAAATTCCAACCATGGGACCTTGTTCTACACCTCTGGGAGGACACCAAAATTTGGTGGCCGGCCATTAATTGTTGGTTTCATTTTTGGCCATGGCCGGCCGGCCATGGGGAGTGGCTGGCCGACCAGTGGGGTGGCCGGCCGGCCATCTTCAAGAAAAGTACCTGACCGGCCAGCTTTCTGCTTTTGAACCCTTTACAGCTGTCCAGCTGCTTTTCAAAATATCCCTGTCCTCCGGGGGATATTTTGGGAGGGAAAGCTTGGATGCATTTCCCTCCCCTTTTACACCCTTTTTGGTCCTCTTAAGGGGCTGGACAGCTCCTTTGTTGAGGTTACAAAATTTCATCTCAAGAGCCTCTCTTCCAAAACCTCCATTTCCATAGCCAAAAACCCTAAAAAGCTTCAAGTTTCTAGCTCCTCTCTTCATCAACCCTAAGCACCACCATCACCACCTCCATTTCAGCAGCAAAGGAGTGATTTTCAAAGGCTAGGGATCAACAAATTGAAGCCAAGAAGCCATCAAAGTTAGATCTTCAAGGGTAAGACTCTATTTCCCTTTTTTGAGCACAACTTTGAGTCAATTCTTTACCCTATTTTATTTTTGTTTTGGGCTCCGACCCCTACTGGTTTTAGGCTTATTTTGAGCCCCCCTACAACTTTGTAGAAGGGCTCAGCTCTGTTTGGTGTCTCCATGATGCACCTCTTTCAATACCACTCTTTAGGCCAATAAATTGCATGCTTTGTTTGGCTTTTGAGTGATCCATTTTCGAGCCTGATATAAACTGTGAGTGGGCCTATTTTGAGCCCCTCTTCAACATTGAAGAAGGACTCAACCATGTTTGGCCTCTCTATCATGAACTTTCTTTGTAATTCTCCATATTTACCGTAAAATTGCATGATTTATTTGGCCTGTTTTTGATCTGATTTGGAGCATCTCATGAACTGATATTGTGCTTATTTTGAGCCCCCCTTCAACATTGAAGAAGGGCTCAACCTTGTTTTCATGCTCTGCATGCCACTTGCTTTGAATTCATGTTCTACTCTTGCTCTTGCATGCTATTTTTAGCTCATGAGTGATCTGTTTTCGAGCATACAATATATTGTGAGTGGGCTTATTTTGAGCCCCTCTTCAACATTTAAGAATGGCTCAACCTTGTTTGGTAACTCCATCCTACACTTGCTTCACAATTCCTCCAATTTACCGTAAAATTGCATGCTTTGTTAGGCTTGTTTAGCTTCTGTTTTGAGCCTTCATCAGGCTAGTAAAGAGTCTTATTTTGGCCTTCTTGTCATATTTTGTTAAGGGTCCAAGACTGTTTGATGCATCCTTTTGGTATCTCATGTTATAGCCTTTGTTGGCTTTATTTTGCATGCTATGTTAAGCATATCTACATACTGAATTGGGGGATGTCATCTACTGAGAATGTGCATATTTTTGGTCCCTCTTTAATGTTGTAGAACTGTTTTTTTCAGTTTGAGCATTGCACATATCACCTGCTTCATTATTCCCCTCTTTTCCCCCATTTTTGCATGCTATTTTTGCCATACTTGTGATTATTGTTTGGCCATTCTTTGTACTGTAAAAATGCTATTTTAGGGGCTGCCTAGCATTTGTCTTTACATGTCGTGTCCATATTGTGCATGTTTGGCATAGCTGTAGGCCATTTCGGGTGCATAACATTGCATTTCGGGCATCGGGTGTAATTTTGCTACAATTCGGGGACTGTTTTTGCATCATCTTGGCTGCTGAAATTTACATTTTCCATATGCCATATGCTACATTTCATTTAAATGCATCGCCTCGGTTTGCGCGCCCGTGGGCACGCATTTCGAGGCACATCTCATTTTTTTATCCGACGGCCTCCCGTGTGAGTGTGGCTGAGGCCCTCTCATGTTGGTATAAGCCCAATTTGCATAGTGTATGTCATTTCATGTTTAAATGCATTGCCTCGGTTTGCGCGCCAGTGGGCACGCATTTCGAGGCATCTCATTTTTATCCGACGGCCTCTCATGTGAGTGTGGCTGAGGCTCACTCATGTTAGTATAAGTCCAATTTGCATTTGGAGTGCCATTTCATGCATTATGTCATTGCCTCGGTTTGCGCGCCCGTGGGCACGCATTTCGAGGCATCTCATTTTTATCCGACGGCCTCCTGTGTGAGAGTGGCTGAGGTCCTCTCATGTTGGTATAAGTCCATCTTGCATTTCGTATGTCATTTTTAGTCTATTTTTGCATTCCGTATGCCATTTTCTCAGTTTGCGTGCCCGTGGGCACGCATTTCGAAACATCTCATTTTAGCCCCATTGTATATCATATTTCATGCCATTTCATGCCTTAGGGCCATCGCCTCGGTTTGCGTGCCTGCGTGCACGCATTTCGAGGCATCTCATTTCTACAGCATTGTGCATGCTAGGATTGCATATTAGCTGCATTTCATGCATATCATGCATATTGCATTGTGTTCAGGATAGGAGTTAGCCCGGGCACGGGAAACGAGGCGCGTTTCGTACTCCGAGTGACGGAACGGGTCTCAATTCCCAAAGTCACCGACACTCCGGATTACCCATGATGGAGTTAGGTTTTGTTGTAGCATTCACCTGCATTGCACCCTATATTGAGTTGTGCAATCCGATTCCTCGGCCATCATGCATAGTTATGCGTGATTGGTGGCACGAGGATCGAGGCATGCATATATTTGTGAAATACATTGCTATGCCCTTTTCCTGCTCTCTGTTGCAGCAAGATAAGGAATCAGCAAATTTTCGGAGTCCAGCACGCTTTTCGAGAAACCTTGCAAACAGAGGCTAAATTGGGCATCCCAGTGGATTTCTACGCAAAGGCAATCCGGCATACATCATTCATCAGAAGCGAGGCAGCCCCTGGCTTGCATGCCAGTTTACAGTCTTTCTTAGTTTAATTTGTTAATTAATTAGAAATATGTAATATTTCGGACTGTAATATTCTTTCATTTCGGACTGTATTATTATTTATTCGGACCCTCTGTGCGAGGGCATAACTGTAATAAGTGTGGGTGAGTGTGATGTATGTCTTCCAACCCCACATCTTTCTCCCTTTTATTTACCCGCTTATGATGGTTAGATATAGGGCATATTTCAATAGCATACAGTATGACGGCATGTTTGCATCATTCATCTGTTTTGCACGCACCGGGCTCGGCGCATCATACAAACTGCATTTGTATTTCAATTCCAAATTGAATACATGTTAGTTGCTGCATTTCACATGCCATGTTTAGAATAGCCGAGCCTGCTATAGTTGCATTTTGCATGTGTTGCATTAGGAAATTCTGTATAATTAGGATCATGCATGATTTCTAATAAATTTTCTGTTTTGGCTTGGAGTACTCGGTGAGTTTTATGCTTTAGCATCCTTGCATGCGTGTGAGTGTTGCCATGATAGCATGCTTGCCATGAGGCTATATGCTTATGTGATATAACTGCCTTGGATGCCTGTGGGTGGAGGTTGTGTTACTTGGATTGGACAATTCATTGACTGTTTGTTTTAAGCCCACTAGATAGTGGCAAAATCATGTTTTTCTAAAGCCCACCTGAGGGTGGCAAATCCGCGTCTTAGCCTACCTGCGGGTAGCACCATCAAACCATTTTCAAACAAACAAACATGAAATGTTTCGTTCCAATTCAGGCGGCCCAGTCTATACTTGTTTGCTGCGAGCATCACATAGTAACCTAGGCTAATAACCGGAATAAGAACATACAATGTTTTCAAAAACAGATATCATGGTTAGTAGAGGCCGGTCTTTGACCGGCGAGCGGGGGTGCTCACGAAGTGACCTTCCCCAATCGTACCCAAGTTCCCGAGCCAAGGCAACTTTGGTGATGACGGACACGTGGCCTTTGGCACCGAGTCAGGGTTTCCTAAATTTCCCATTTTAAAAATATTTAGGTGGCGACTCTGTATCTGGCAAAGCAGTCCATGTTTGGCACTTCTTTCAAAAAATCTGTTTTCAAAACGATTTGCCGGATTTGGACTCTTTGGTTCAAGATTAAGAACCGTGACATTTGAGTCCTTCGAACTGTAGTGACCCCAATATGAACAGAACGGGACTTAACCCTCCCGGGGCGTTCGGGGACGTCTACACACCTTCAATATAATATTATCACATTAGTAATTTTATCACTCAATCTTATCGTATTTATAATCTCTTCCAATTTAATCTGCCAAACAAATAAGACCATAGAGAGTAAAAGTATAGAGAGAAAGGAAGGGTCTCTCTCCTGTTTATTTCTTTGTTTTTTTAAATTACACACTTTTAACGTTTGCTTAAAATATAAATTATTTTATGTAATTTTAAAAATTAAAATTATACCACGTTTCCTCAAGTTTTAATCATATAACAAATAATCTATTTTATTAATAAATTATCAAGTCAATTAATAATTTTTACTATTATCATAAATATATTTCAATTAATAATAGAATAACTACGAATTTTATTTTTTTGTATAATAAAATATTTATAATTTTCAAAGACAAATTGTATTTTAAAATAAATCTCATAACTTTATTTGTAATTTACTTTTTTTTTAATATATTTTTTTTAAAACAACGCATACTGCAAGAACTTCTGCTCTAGAGAATCTGGAACTCCTTAAACTATGATTTTGTACACATGGCATTGTATTAATGGATGTGGTAAAAGACATCCGTTTTTATTAGTACTTTAAAAAGACTATCATTGAGCTGAACGTAATGCAACGTATCATCAAATAAATATTTTAAATTTTTTAATGAAATTAATTTAAAAATAATTATATAATATATAAAATATAAAAAAAAACTTATTTTGATGATTGCAATTAATTTAAAAATACTTATTAATGAAATTAATTTAAAAATACTTATTAATGCAACGTATCATCCAATTTTGTGACTGCAGTCACCGTCTCCATACAGGGCGTCAATGTGAAATGATTGGCTTCAATGTCTGATTGAGCTCCCATTATTTGCTCAATCGACGTCATAGGAAGGTTGGGAAGAGTGGGAGCCAGGGCACTCGGCCTAACAGCGCTTACGGGATCATTCAGGTCCGGAAAGAGAGTAAGAGGACGGGACGAGGCCATGTAGTAGGAGAGAGAGATGTAATTGAAAGGAGAGTCATTTTTGGCAGCCTTTCTGCTCTGCTCAGTCTCTCTGTTCTATCTCTCTCTCGAAGTGAATGAGGAAGAAGAAAGCGAAGAGAGTGATTAAGAAGAAGACGGAGGAGAAGATGACAAGAAGGAGAGAGAGCCAAGGCAGCTAATTGACTGATTGACCCGTTTCGCTTTTGTCGGTCGGCTGATGCAAAAGTAAGGACGCGTGTCCGACGCAATTTTCGACGAAAAAAAAAGAGACACGGGCGAATCATATATACATACATATATATATATATATATGTATATATATGTTTTGATTATCTATTTTTTGATGCCATTTATCATTATCATTTTCCTCCTCCTTCTCCTCCTCCTCCTCCTCTTCCTCCAGATTCTGACCCATGATTTCCTTTTGATAATGTCACAGGAGGAGAAATTATATGATGTTATGCATTATGGTATTATTTTCAAATTATGGTATTATTTGAGAACTAATCTGATGATTATGTATTTATAGTTTGATATCTTAGTCTCATATCATGTCTCTAATTAAAGCTTATTTATTACACATGTGCTAACCTATGTATTCAGAAATGAATTCAGAAAGCATGACTTAAGGGGGAGCTTTTCTTACTCCCAAATCAAATCAAAATATCATTATGTGCCATCATCAAAAAGGGGGAGATTGTTAGACTTATTTACTTTGATGATTTATTTAATTATGTTTTTAATTTATTTGGAAGAGAAAAATAGAATCAAAATTTATTTTGATGATTTATTTGAAAGAGAAAAATATAATCAAAATTTATTTTGTCCCCTTATTTTTCACCTAAACCTTTATCCTTAATGTTGTTAGAATGTATTTAATATTTGATTAAATCAGGAGTTCAAACAGCCCAGCACAACAGCAGTTCAAAAGGTTCAAGTGGAAGATATTCAAATTTGTAATAATGGAGTGGAAGATATTCAAATTAGTAATGATGGAGTACAATGGCTATAAATTCAAATGAATACAACGGCTATAAGTTTCATTATATACCAAAGCCTCTAATGTAAACAAGTTACAAAAAAAATCAGAAAATATTCTTTGATCTATAATCACTCACATCTATTCTTTGAAAAATTCTCTGAGGAGTCTTCTTTAATTTTTGTTTACATCCTCTTTCAGAAATTATACACTGAGACGTATACCTTTAAGCTCATCTTTCCTGTGTGAGGTTTACAGAAAAACCAGAGCTTTATTTTTATATCTATCTTTGAGAGATAATTTTTGTAGCTTTCTGTGAAAGCAAAAATATCTTCTTTTCAACATTGTAATAGTATAGTACACTCAGTGTTCTTGACTTAGAAAGTTTGTGTAAAATTCGTAGAGGATTGCTCCATTTGTAAAGAGGTTGCTAGCACCCCCGTGAAGCTAGAGTGTAGTGGAAAATCTCAAGTGAAGCTTGAGGAGTGGGCGTAGGCCGAGTTGAAACCGAACCACTATAAATTTGTTTGCCTCTCTCTCCCTTATCTCTTTATTTTATTTAAATTATTGTAACTATATTTCACATTTTCACTGTGTTAAAATCATTATCTGACATAGTTGTTAGAACACTTGTTTTAATTATTTTTATTTCATTAACTATATTTATCTATTGTACTAGTCATAATTTTTATTAGGGTATTATTAATTTTTAATTGTAAAAACATAATTCCCCCCTCTTAAGTTGTCTTTTGGGTAACAAAATGTAATGACGGTTGTACCCTCTGTTATTAATAATAATACATCTTCTTCTTAGTTGCTTGAGTCTCTGAATTTATGGCATGGTAAACTTGGACATGTTAATTATGGATCTTTGCGTAGATTAATTAATATGGAATGTTTACTTAAATTTGACATTGATTTAAATCATAAATGTGAAATTTGTGTTGAGGCAAAATTATCCAAAACTCATTTTCATACAATTGAAAGAAGTACAGAACCACTTGAATTAATTCATAATGACATTTGTGATTTTAAATCAATTCAAACTAGAGGTGGAAAAAATATTCTATCACTTTCACAGATGACTATACTAGATATAGTTTTGAAAACTTTCATTCAATATAAAAATAAAATTGAAAATCAACTTGGTAAGAAAATTAAAAAAATTAGAAGTGATAGAGGTGGTGAATATGATTCACCTTTTGGTGAGTTTTGTAAAGAACATGGAATAATTCATCAAACCACCGCTCCTTACTCACCTCAGCAAAATGGAATTGCTGAAAGGAAAAATAGACTTTAAAAGAAATGATGAATTCCATGTTAATAAGTTCTGGATTACCTCAGAATTTATGAGGGGAAGCAATACTTTTTTCTAATTATATTCTAAATAAAGTACTCTGAAAGAAAGTGAATCAAACACTTTATGAAATGTGGCATGGGAGAGTACCATCCTACAAATACTTAAAAGTGTGGGGGTGTTTGGCTAAAATGGCTATTCCTAGTACTAAAAAGACTAAGATAGATCTTAAAACAATTAACTGTATATTCATTGGTTATGCCATTAATAGTAGTGCATATCGGTTCTTGATTCATAAGTCAGAACATTCCAAA
Organism: Camellia japonica; assembly: GCA_030407325.1. Lineage (NCBI taxonomy): Eukaryota > Viridiplantae > Streptophyta > Magnoliopsida > Ericales > Theaceae > Camellia > Camellia japonica. Next base: position 62,976,359 of record JAPPVO010000024.1, read on the forward strand.
ATGCATGTAAATACTATTATTGAATCTCGAAATGCGTCTTTCTTTGAACATGTGTTTTCAAATAAAACTGGACAAGAGATTAGTACTAACAAAAGATCTCATGATACTATTACTAGTCAGGATCAAGAACATGATCAAGAACAAGAGCAAGAGATAGATCCAAATGAGGAAGAGGAACCTAGGCGTAGTTAACGTGCTAGAACCTTAAAATCTTTTGGTCCATATTTTCTAACATTTTTGTTAGAAAATGAGCCTTTAACTTTTAAAGAAGTTATGTCCAGTCCTGAGACTCCTTTATGGAAAGAAGCTGTAAACAGTGAAATTCAATCCATACTGTAAAATCACACTTGGAAATTGGTGGATTTGCCACTAGGTTGTAAACCTCTTGGATACAAGTGGATTTTCAAATGAAAAATGAAAACGGATGGATCAATAGACAAATATAAGCCAAGACTTGTAGTCAAAGGATATAGACAAAGAGAAGGTCTTGATTACTTTGACACATACTCACTAGTTACCAGAATAACATCCATTAGAATGCTAATTGCCATTGCATCTTTGTACAATCGAGAAAATCATCAAATGGATGTGAAAACCACTTTCTTAAATGGTGAGTTAGATGAAGAAATTTACATGGAACAACCAGAAGGATTTTCTGTTCCAAGAAAAGAAAAGAAAGTGTGTAAATTGGTTAAATCATTATATGGTTTAAAACAAGCGCCAAAGTAATGGCATGAGAAATTTGACAAAGTAATGATGTCAAATAGATTCAAAATTAATGAATGTGACAAATGTGTTTATATTAAAAACACAAGCAACGGTTATGTTATAGTATGTCTTTATGTGGATGATATGCTCATTATAGGTAGTAATAATGACATGATTAAAACTACCAAGAAAATGTTGAATAAACATTTTGACATGAAGGACATGGGGATTGCCGATGTAATACTTGGTATAAAAGTTACCAAAACATCAGAAGGTTATGCTTTGTCACAATCACATTACATTGAGAAAATACTTGACAAATTTAGTAAAGATGATGATCATTTTGCTAGAACACTTGTGGATGTTAATTTATTTCTTTCTAAAAATGTACAGGAAAGTATTTCTCAATTAGAGTATGTCCAAATTATTGGAAGCTTAATGTACTTAATGAACTGCACTCGCTCGAATATAGTTTATGTAGTAAGTAAATTAAGTAGATATACAAGTAATCCAGGAGTAGAACACTGGAAAGCTATTATAAGGGTTCTTAGATATCTCCGATTTACTCGTAATATTGGGCTAAATTATAGTAGATATCTAGCAGTACTTGAAGGGTACTGTGATGCAAACTAGATATCGGATACTAGAAACTCAAAATCCACCAGTGGGTATGTGTTTACTCTTGGTGATGTGGCTGTATCTTGGAAATCTTCCAAACAGACTTGCATTGCTAGGTCTACTATGGAATCAGAATTCATAGCTTTAGATAAAACTGGGGAAGAGGCAGAATGGTTTCGCCACTTCCTTGAAGATATTCCAATGTGGCCAAAACCGGTGCTTGCTATATACATACATTATGATAGTTAATCAGCAATTGGTAGAGTACAGAGTCATATGTATAACGGTAAGTCACAACACATTCGTCGTCGACATAACACCGTGAGACAACTACTCTCTAATGGAATTATTTCCATTAAATATGTGAAGTCTAAAGACAATATAGCGGATCCACTAACCAAAGGGTTAACAAGAGAGTTAGTTGAGAATTCATCGAGGAAAATGGGACTTAAGCCTATTAAATAAGAGTTACCACAACGACAACCCAACCTAGTTGACTGGAGATCCCAAGATCTAGATTCAAATGGACAACCGAGTTATGTATGACTCATAAGGATCACTAGGGAGTCAAACTCCTACCCATTTCTATAACGAAATAGTGATGTCTATAGTATTTTAGGTTAAGTAATACTTTTAATGATTCTTATATCTAAGAATACCTAATGGAGTATGCCAGAATACTCTTTATAAGAATCACATATATAAGTGTGAACTGGGCCAGTTCTATGAGATTTCTGAAGGGCTACAATTCTCTACAACACTCATAAAAGACCAGGTTGTTCAGGGTCAAAATAAACACAATAGTGAGAACTAAACTGTATTTGGTAATATGCTGTGTGAGTTCTATTGTCTTGGTTTACATAAATGGCTGAACAGTTCAAGATATCATGTTCACTGGTTAACTAGTAAATCCGATAGTGTCTCACAAGGGAAGGTTCAAGGCCAAAAGTTACCTATCATTTGCAGAATATTTTCAATTTCTGTACTCTCTGTAATTAGATTATGTTGTTGCATTTTCTCTCCGTCAAATTTCATTCATGTAGGGGATTGTTGGAATTGTGGTTTTATAGGCTTATTTTGGACCAGCTTTGAGCCCAAATTTGAGTGGGTCCCAAACGTCTTTTGGGGTGGGTCCAAAGAGGTGACGTGTTCCTTACCGCATGACAAGTCACGTGATAAAGATGGTTCGTCAAAACCATTTATGAATAAATGGGAAGTTAACATCGTTTTCAGGTTTGTAGAATGGACAATTAAAGAATAAAATGTAAGTTTCTTTGTAAGGCTTGTCTCACATTAGAAACTTAAGAGAACTTATGTGTGTATATAAGTTTTAGGTGGCAACACTTAGGTTGGGCACCAAGGGGCACCCGAAGTTTGTAGAAGGGAAGAGTTATGGACAAAGTGAACCTTGGCTCAAACTACCACACATACGCGCGTGCGTCGCCGCTGCCCGTCTGACCGGCCGGCCGTGCCGTGCTGGGCGCGAGTGTGGGTCGGGTCGGTTCTAATATTAATTTTTTGGACAAAATTTATTTGAATTTTTTCAAATTCTTGCGTGAAAATTATTTGAATTTCTAAACGAATTAATTTTTTACGCCAATGTTTTCTGTTCAAACAGTCCAAATAGTCCCTTGTTCAATCCTTGCCTAGCAGTTATGCATAGTTATAAAATTGCCTAGACAAATTCAAAACTGCCAGCATTTACACAGATTCAAAACTGCAGAAGTTATCTATTCAAAACAGTTTGCATCTGTTCAATTCAAATAACAGATCTGTTCAATTCTTTTTACACCTGTTCGGATAGATCTGAAAGTCACCAATTTGCCTATAAATACTACAACAATCCAGCATATTTTGAATCCTGAAAACATCCAGAAAAAATCTGTTCCTTTTCCATTTTGCTCTCTCTTTGCATTATTCTTCACATTAATTTTTAGGAAATTTTTTGAAAGTATAGAACACAGGTTTTGTTCGCCGTACAAATTGTTTGGAGTGCTATTACAATTTGTGTAGATTATTGTATCCTAGGAGATAGACGCCGTAAGTACCGTAGCAGGACGAATCTGTCTTAAGAATATAATGTCACACACTCAATTTGATCTTATTTTGTTATTATTATCGGTAAATAAATTTCTGTAAGTAATTTATTTTTATTTGTTTGATTTAGTTTTAAGTTTTTTATTATACACAATAGATTGTTTCAGTAGTAACATCACTACTGATCAAATTAAACGGGTAGCAATTTTTGAAAGAATTTCACATTCTTGCATTAATTTTGCTAGAATTGTAGAAATGCTTATAAGAATGTGTCCTCGATAATAAAAATTTATTTTGTACACATTCTTACATTCATGACTGTTCCTTTGATTTTGGCAGGCAACTTTGGCATTGATTATTTACCGTCTATGATTTAACATGTAGATGAAGTTGCCCGCATTTTATGTTATTCCATTGCAAGCTCTGATCAATTTCTCTCTTTGATTAAAGAAGACAGAAATTTAGTAGAATATGTAATAAAATATTTAAGTTTCTTAACATTTATATTTTTTTTTTTTGGGTACCAAACTCTTGTCGATTAAAGAAGACATACTTGCTGCTAGATTGACTGGACAGATGCAAGTAGAGTACTTCCAAAATTTCAAAAGCAGCTCAAAATCAAGCAGGTTGTATTTTTTTTTCCGTTAGTGCTATATGTATCAATTACTGTACATATTAGTATATCAACTAGTATTATATCATTATTATTGACCTCATTTATTATACAAATTATAAATATCTAACCTCTAAAATTATGTCACATTATCTATTTGTATATTAGTTAGTACATTAATTAGTACATATAACATTATTTTTTCTTTTTTTTTCTTCATTTTGCTGAAGATGTTTTACAGATGATGGATTTTATGTAGTACATAATACACATGCCCTTTAGGCAAAAGAAATTAAGGCTTGTTTGGTTTGTTTTGAGGAGAGTTGTTTTTGAAAAAAAAAAATTCAAAATTTTGTTTAGTTTGTGATTTTTCTCAAAAATTTTCAAAATCACTTTTTTCTCTTACACGTCAATCAATCACTTTTTCTCTTTCCTCTCCCATTCTCAATCATTTGTTCTCCTACACACACATCTACTAAATTATAACAAAATATCAAATCATCACAAATTCCCAAACTTCAAAACTACTTTTAAAATATATAATCAAATAAACCAAAAAAAATTTTACATATCGTTTGGTAGAGTTTTCTAAATATGATTTGAGAATAGAGTTGTATTTTGAGTTTATGAGTTTTAAAATTATGATTTGAGTGTGAAAAATTTGTTTGGTGAATGAGTTTTGAAAAGAGTTTTAAATTAAGTGGAGAATTTTTGATGTGTCATATGATATCTGATATAAAAATTTACAACTCATAACCAAATACACAATTCAAAAATCTATTAAAAGCTCATAAATTTTTTTAAAAAAATCTGAAAATATTGTTTTATTAAACATATATAAAAAAAACAAGTTTCAATTGCACCAAAAAAAAAATTGCCATGTTCTGGTTGACCGGCGAGTCAACCGGCAGGACGACCGGTTAAGCCAAATTTTAAAAAAAAAAAAAAATTAAAAATCCCGCTTGATATAGAGTTTTTTGTTTGTTGTGAAAATATAATTTAAAAATCCTATCCAAATATGATATTAAAATTTAAAATGTGTGAGTGAAATTATAATTTGAAAACGCTTCCCAACACAACCTTAAACTCTCTCTCTCAATTTTTTTTTTTTTTAAAAATCGCTCTCCCGAGAGCAAACCAAATGTTTAAATGCACTTTTCATTCCAGGATGCAAATTCTTTTGGTTCTCCTGTGTTAGCTGAAACCCTAATTTGATTTATTTTGCCTACATTGATGTGACAATGAACTCTTTATATATAATTTTTCATTTTTTTTTTACAGGAGTCATTTTCACATCAAATATTAAGGACTAAAAATAAAACAAATTAATTACTACCTAGTTTGGGATACTCAAAAGGTCATCAGCCCTAAATAATTTTGTTCTCGTTGGGAATTGAACCTGTTTAATAATCATTTCATTTTTAATTTTTAATTTATATTTATAAAAATTTTAAAAATTATCATAAAAATTTGTTTGATAATTTTTTTAATTTATAAATAGTTGTCTCAGTTTATAAATTTGAGAAAAAAACATAAACTCAAAAAATGAATTTACGTTAGTTTTTAAACAGAAATTTAAAAATTTAGCTAACAAAAAAAATTTTAATTAATTTTTTTCAGATAATTTTTTTTCAATTATTTTTTTAATTAATTTTTTTCCAATAATTTTTTTTTCAATTAATTTTTTCCAATAAATTTTTTTCAATTAATTTTTTTAATTAATTTTTTTTTCAATTATAATGTGTATGATCCCATTATCATAAATTATAAAAAATGAATATAAATATTTTAGGCCTAGACAAACATATTTTTTGTTTATATTTTTAAAACTTTTTAAACATTTTATTCAAACCAAACACATTTGTAGTTTATGTTTTTATAAAAATAAACAAAAATCAGTTTATAAAATTTTTGTAAGTAAAAAAAAAATAAATAAACATTACCAAACGCTAAATGTTTATTAATTTTTTTCATTACAGGGGATCTGGTGGGAAATGATTATTGGAATGTTGCTACAGATAATAGCTTTAATCATCATAACTATGAGAACAAATTGAAACGAAGAGGTATTGTGTGTTTGGTTTATTTTTCAAATTTAGTGGGAAAAAAATTCAAATTAAAAAAAAAAAAAAAAAAACCTTCATCTTCACGTTGTTTCCAAACTAATTTTAATATTTTGGAAAGAACATATTATGAAAGACTTGGCTTCTCTAATCTTGGGTAAATTACATCCTTAGTCATTGTAATTAAGTGAAGTATCACTTTAATTTTGTTGTAATGTGATTCTTTTGTTATGCTTCGTTAACATTTAAAATAAATAAATAAATAACGTGCAAAATTATAGGGACGAAAATATAAATTCAAAAGAAATGATAGAGACCGTCATATCATGAGAAAAATTATATGAATAATCCTTATAATTTTTGTAAAATTTCATTTTAGTTCTAATTTTATGTATTATATTTTTTCATTTAAAATTATAATGACAACTGACGGGAGATTATATATAACAAAATTAAAAGTCTATGAATGATCATAATAAAGTCAAGTTTTATTTATTTATTTATTTTTATTTACCGTTGTAGGTTGAAAAAGCTGCAGAGCGCCTGAAGATACGGCAAATGAAGGACCACCATATACCTATTAGAAACTGTTGGTTGAAGGACCATCTTGCTTGAACAACATTATTAGCAAATAAGGACCATATTGAAGGACCATCTTGCTTGAACAACATTATTGGCAACATTATTAGCAAATAAGGGACTGAGGGAGGTGAAGTTAGGGGGCTGCTCAGTCATTTTCTGAGCCTCTCAAGCAAGATTTTGAATTGAGGCTTTGTAACATTTAATTAAGTTTATTTTATTTTATTTTATTTGGTTGGTTTGTTAAATGATTTTTTTGTCTTTTTGAGTTTTTTTTCTTTTTTTTTTCTTCATTTGGTTGGCTTGGTGTCTCATCCCTACTTCGTAGTTACCATATTAAAAACATGAACGATAATTATAATTTTAAGAATAATTATTTATTTTTATAATATAAATGTGATTCAAACATATAATTATTAATATCCAATCATCTTAATTTTTTACATGAATATTCTGTTCAACGAGTTCTAAAAATTAAACGGTTCGTAGTGACATAGCCAAAAAGTTAATTTAATAGTGTCATTTCGTTAGTTATTATTGATATCATTATTTTATATCAATTGAGTAAAAATTGTGATTTTTAATCAATTGAGTAAAGTGAGTGACAAAGAAATATAAATATTTAAGAATTTTAACACTGATGACTGCATCAACCTCAAGGATCAGGTCGAGACCCTAATACGTCAAGGGCGTCTCAGCCGGTTCACGGACACCTGCCCTCAGCAGAGGCAAAGAACCGAGTCCCTCAGAAACAACTGCAGGCGCACCCCACCCCGGCAGCCAGCCCAACCTAACCAAGGCCATGATCGCCCTCCACAATGAAGCTTTCTATCTCTAACCTCTCTCTACACCCCACTCCTCCTTCTAATTTGCTCGTCCGAGGGTTCACTGGGGGAATACCCCGTTCCCCATTGGACTCGTTTGCAGGTTATTCGGTGGGCTTGATCATTTGGACGTGGGCATTGAGGAGCTTGGACCTGTCCGACCCATTCACTGGAACAAACTGTATCATCAAATTTCATTCTCAAATGAAGGATAATTTTAACATATTTTTGTCTTTTTGGCTAAGAGATTAATTACAAATATGATAACTATTACATCAAAATAGAAAATTAAAGTTCAACAATATACTAAGCCCAATAACCATAACCCGTCCAACAGAACACCAAGCCCAAACTTGAGAAGAAATAATCAGCTACCTACAATTCCTAGGGATATAAATAAATACTACTAACATTATGAAACTTCTCCTTATAAGAGTTGGAATCTTTAACTTCACACCGCAATACGGTTCTACATAACCATTAAGCCAAAGGCTCTTATTAGGATAAACTCTCAACTAAGTTTTACTTTAAAAAAAATAAAAATAAAATAATGATATATAAACAAAATATTTATATAAAATGATATAACTTTTTTTTTTTCCTGGTCATTCTTTTATAAAACACTCACCATTACCTCATAATTTAAAAAATATCATTGGCACATTATTTTGAATGTATTTTTTTGTATAAACTTTATGTCTATAAATTATTTTGACGAGGTCATATTTATTTTTAACGATTTTAGTGATGTTAATTTACAATAACCTCTCAAAAAATTTTCAAAATACTATATAATTCTAAAAAAAATTCAAAGTTGAGTGGGTTCAATTGAACGCACTAATCACTATGTAGCTCCGTCCTTGACGATTAGGATCACCAAGATCAGTCGCAAAATGGGCCTACTAAATCTAAATGTTCTCTCAATTTGAGATAGTCAACCTAAAAGAATCCAAACTCTTTCGGGATAAATTAAGGTGGCAAAGCGTGTTAGCATGCTTGATGAGGTAAAAAAATTATATGCTTTCTCTTGGCTTAGTAAATTTGATTTGATCAGTTGGATTGGTTTTTTATTTTTATTTTTTTGATTTGAGATGGGTTTGTGTCATTTAAGTGTAGTTTGATCCTCTCCTCATATGAAAACTGTATTAAAAAACAGATACTAAGAAAGTTGGCTCATATTTGAAGAGATTTTTCTTTTTATTTGGATCACACACAAAGAAATAACAAAGTTTTGAATTTGTGGTGGTTATTTAAATTCTTGTTGATTTGAATGTGTATTTGTGGATTAAAAATATGAAAAACTGGGTATGAAAATCTTTTTAATTCTTAGATTATCTTGATTTGTTGTATTTGAATTGATTTTAGATTTTGCAAGTCCAAATGCGTTTCTCTGTTTTTGTGTAAATTGGCAAAGGAATCATGGTTTTCGGAAGTCTAATAATATGTTGCTTTTCGTATCAATTTTGAGTAATTGTAAAGAGGTTTGAATCTATGCGTTGAATGTTTCATCAATTTCAGTTTTATAATTAAGGCTATTTTCAGTTTTATAATTAAGGCTATGTTTGATTTTTTTTTTTTTTTTTTGGGGGGGGGGGGGAAGAAGTAAAAGCAATTTTACTTTTTATTATGGAAAATATAGGGGAAAATAAAGTGGGAGAGAAACGTAATATCACTTTTTATCTTTTAGGTTTACTTAGGTTATGTTTGATTTATTGATTTCTGGAGTGATTTAGAAAGGGAATTAGAAAATGTGTATAAAACGTAGGTGAAATGTAATTATATTTCACACAAATTTCACCTATTTTTTTCATTTTCAAATCTCTCTCCAAATTCATAAACTAAACACAACCTTAGGCTATTTTCTTTTTTCATTTTCCAACTCAACCAAATATAGTTTCGAATTTGAATCCTATCAATTTTTTTTTTCTTGTCTTTTTATTGCCCTTTCTCTTTCGATTTATTTTATCAAATCCTCCACTAAACACAAACTAAACATAGAGATTGAGGAAAATATAGAATAACTAATCATGACAGGTTTACTGCTGTTTTTTTTTTTAATCTTTTACGTTGTGTTTATTAAATAATTTGAGAAGAAATTTAAAAATAAAAAGGAAAAATATGGATAAAATATGAATAAAAAATACCTACATTTTACTTAATTTTATATATATTTTTTGTATAAATTTATTCACAAATTCTTTAACCAAATATAGTGTTAGAGAATGGGAGAGAAGGTAGGTTGAAAATGAGAGAGATGGGAATTTTAAAACAGAAATAATACAGAACTTTTTTTTTACTCCCATAACTCTTACAGACACATATCAACTAGAGATAGGAGGGAAAAAACAAAAAAATTAATTAATTACAATACATTAAGAGTGGTGGGGTTCCCAAAAAGGGTCCCAACCAGCGGCGGAGCCAAAAATTTAATGTAGAGGGGACACACATTAATCACAACATTAGTTAGTTTTTTTTTTTTTTTCATAACAAGTAACAATCAGGTATTATTAAACTTATACATTTTTATTTTTATTACAATTATCCTTATATTTTCATTAAAGTGACTTATAAATCCATAATCGGTAACTAAATTTCATTAACCAAATAATTAATAAGTTCAATCTTATCAATTTAAAAAAAAAGTGCTTCACAATGAGGAGAAATAAGCAATTAAAATAAATCCCATGATAAGAAATGAATTATCAATTAATTCAATTTTTATCTTGACCTATTAATTAAAAGTGTCCAAGAATTGGGTTGGTTTGGGAAGTGGGTTGGCTTTTTAGCTTTTTGATTTTTTGACTATTTTAGCCTGGACTAAAAAGCTTGGTTTGGGAAGGGTTTTTTGGCTTTTTGGCTTTTTTAACTTTTTTTTGTGAGAGAAGAGTGTAATGATTATAAGTTGGATGTGATGTTTTATTTTTTGTGGCTAAAATAACCTATTTTGTCTTTTATGACTAAAATAGTCAAAAAAACCCCTAACCCAACTTGTCAAACGGAGCCAAAATAAAGAATTTTAAAAATTTTAAAAAAGTAAACAATTTTACATAATTTAAGAAGAGTCATTACTATAATTTTATAAAAAATATATAATATATAATCTTTATCTATGAATAACGGTATAAATATTAAAAATTTATGAAAGACACGTTATCCTACGCCTTAGGTGGTTCCGCCCTAGTCCCAACCTTTTTCCATTTTAAAATTATCCAAAAGCAAGAAGATGGTGGGTGGGTCTCTGGATTGTGCATGAGGGTCTACGCATAGCGTGTTTGGCTAGGGAATTTATGAAAGAATTAAAGATTCTAGATGTGTACGGACCTGGGTTTGAAAATCAATCCGGCGGAATTGATGCTTTAAAAATACAATTTTTGCCTCTTTCTTTACATCATTCTCTTAATGAAAGAAGTGTAATCGGGGAATTTCATATATTAATACCATTCAAAAATAATAAAATAAAAAGAATTATTATTATAATATTATTAATTTAGTAGTGTATAAATAAATATTTTTTTATCTTACACCTTCAATATAATATTATCACACTAATAATTTTATCACTTAATCTTATCGTATTTATAATCTCTTTTAATTTAATCTGTCAAACAAATAAGACCATAGAGAGTAAAAGTATAGAGAGAAAGGAAGGGTCTCCCCTGTTTATTTGTTTGTTTTTTTAAATTACACACTTTTAACGTTTGCTTAAAATATAAATTATTTTATGTAATTTTAAAAATTAAAATTATACCACGTTTCCTCAAGTTTTAATCATATAACAAATAATCTATTTTATTAATAAGTTATCAAATCAATTAATAATTTTTAATATTATCATAAATATATTTCAATTAATAATAGAATAACTAAGAATTTTATTTTTTTATATAATAAAATATTTATAATTTTCAAAGACAAATTGTATTTTTTAAATAAATCTCATAACTTTATTTGTAATTCACTTTTTTTTTTTAATATTTTTTTTAAACAACGGATATTGCAAGAACTTCTGCTCTAGAGAATCTGAAACTCCTTAAACTATGATTTTTTACACATGGCATTGTATTAATAGATGTGGTAAAAAACATCCGTTTTTATTAGTACTTTAAAAAGACTATCATTGATCTGAACGTAATGCAACGTATCATCAAATAAATATTATAAATTTTTTAATGAAATTAATTTTAAAATAATTATATAAAATATAAAAAAAAATATTACAAATTAATTTAAGGATGAAAAATTTTCACAAATTTTTTTTATGATATTTCTTTCATAATATCTAACATTATTATATAAGAAAACCACACTGGGTTATTCATTGGAGTGTTTTGAAAAATTTGTAAAAAGTTGATTTTTTAATTTTTTTTATTCTATTTTGTCTTTTTATGAATAAAAAATATGAGAGATGATATGACTAAAAAAAATATAAAAAGCTAAAAACTAGATAAAAAGCTACTTCCGAAAAGAGCACATATTGTTTGGTTTGTTTTGAGGAGAGTTATTTTAGAAATTTTTTTGGTTTGTTTGGTTGTATATTTTGCGAGACAAATTTTTTTTGGGAGTTTGGGATGATTTGATATTTTGGGAGAATTGAGTAGATGTGTGTGAGAGAAAAAGTGATTGAGAATGAGAGAGGAGAGAGAAAAAGTGATTGATTGATGTGTAAGAGAGAAAGTGATTTTGAAAATTTTTTGAGAAAAAACTCAAACCAAACAAATTTTAAAATTTTTTTTTCTAAAACTCATTTCCCAAACTCAAACCAAACATACCCATTGTGTTTCAACTTTCTTCTTCTTTCTCTCTTATTAAATATGAACTTTTTGTGAGTGGCAAAGTGAATATTTGAGCAAATCAAATTCAATACACAATTGCCTAATTAACCAACCAGTCCAGCCGCCATGGCTCAACTCAAAATCTAGGCAGCACACCCAACAACATCACCATCAAACATATTTGGCCAACGCCAAACCATCTCTCTCTCTCTCTCTCTCTCTATATATATATATATATATTGTATCTGAGTTTTTGGTTGTTGAATGTCTCTATCTCTCTTGACTTGACTTATAGTTGTTGGCACGTGCAGTGGGCAGATGATTTCTAACCAAAAATTCTAATCCAACTACTACCTTTTGATTGGTTCTAATAAGATGACTTTGAGTCCACGATTCGGAACCATGAATCCATAAAGTGCAAGCCTAGCCAGTTCTACCGGGTCTATAATTGAACTCTGCAATAGTTAGGTTTGTTTGTCTTATGTTCTGCAATAGATATAAACTATGATTTTTAAATTTATCTTTAATGTAACGGGAATTTAATTTTAAGTGATTGATTTTTAAATTAATTAATAACTGATGTAGAATAGTCCATATCAAATTTGAGTAAATTTAAAGGTAAAAAAGCTTTTTCTATTCAATAATTATATGCTATTAGTATTTCTAAAATTTGCCTATAAACAAGGAAATTGTAAAAAAATGTTAAGAACGTAAGAATAGGAGGGTTTGTAGAGATGTAGGTGAGATAGAAATATAGCAGATGCGTCGGAGTGTGAACAAGAAAACATACATGTTTTAGGGATAATTTTAGAGCTCGAGTATTGGTCAAGTTTTTGAATTTTTTATTTTTATTTTTTGTATTAGTTAAGATATACAGTGAATTTATATGGAATTACATAATTTTATATGAAAATTTTATATAAAAATTATGTTTATATGTCATTACTCATTAAATAAAACAAAAATGTCTAAGACCCCATTTTTTTCCCACCCCCTTTGACCCTTTCTCTCTCTCATTGGTTGAATTTTCTTTTCTTTTTTTTTTGTTTCCCTTGTTCTCCAATCACCACCTGCCACATGTGTGTGGGGGTGGTGGGGGTGATGATTGGAGGGGGTCTCCATCACTCCTCTAAATAAAATTCACAAAAATCCACTTGGTTAAGGATGGGGAATGCTATCTTTCTACCGGTGGCTCTATTCGCACACCATCTTATATCTCAGTTCATATCATTTTATTATTCAAAAATTAATTATTCAAATATCAACTTCTAAAATAAAAGCACTATTTGGTATTAATTGATGTCCAAATAATCTATATTATATATTAAGTAAAAGGGAGTTTTTAGCCTCAAGCTTTGTGGGAGCTCCAATCTCCCAATCTAAATTTCCTGATTTTTTGATTTAAAAATTTTTTTTTAGCATTTATTAACTTCTCCCAACTCCCAAGTCTTATCCTCATAATAATACTTTAATGCATTAAGAACAAGCATAAAAAAAATTCTTTGAAATCCAACACATATGAATTTTTTGAAAAGTCCCAACCAATATAATTATTATCCCTCATAATAACACTTTAATGCATTAAGAACAAGCATAAAAAAAATTTCTTAAAAAGTCCAACACATATGATTATTATCAAAATATTAAATTTTAATATAATATAATAATAAAAAAAAGACATTTAATTCTTAAAAAATCCAACACATATAATTATTATCAAAATATTAAACTTTAATATAATATAAAAAAAAGAAAAAAAGAAGACATTTAAAAAGAAAAAAAAATATTTAAAAATTATAATTCATATATATAAATAATTATAAATACAACACGTGCATAACACCGGTAATATACTAGTTATTTCTTATTTGAATGTTGATATCCAAATCCCACCGACACTGATGAAGGTGAATTGAGAAAAAAATGGTACCTGGCCTTTTTAAATTGAAAAAGAACGAAAGCAAATATCTTATGGGTAATATTACGGAAAATGATTTGGAGTCCTAAAAAGAGGCCCTCTAATCCTCCTAATTTTCAATTTGGGTAACTGTTTTCTTTTTTTTATTTTTTTTCTTACTTGATATGAAAATTAGGGGGATTAAGAGGCTCTTTTTAGGGGATGTAGCAAGGTTGGTAATATTACGGTACACACACCTCAAATGGTGTTGTACCATATGCGCATTTATTATACATTTTTATAATATATGTTATATATTTTTGTAATAAATATTATAATTTTTTTGATAAAATTACGATAATTTGTAATTTAAAAATGAAGTCACACATTTTGTAATTATTTTAAGAATTTTTGTAGTAATGTTAGAAAAAATATGTAATATTATCACAAAAGTATTTAACAGTATCAAAAAATGTATAATTTCATTTTTAACAAAAAATTAAATAATATTTAAGATAAAAATACATGTATACTACAAACGTACATAACAATTACATATTATGGTATACATCCTTTTGAAAAGTTTGTACCATAAACTTATTGTTGGACCCATGAAGGCCCACTATGAGTCTCATTTTGATAATCCGAACCGTTAAATGTGTAAAACTCGTAGAGTACTATATGCCTGTAAAAAATCACGTTGATCGGATATCGATAGCTATGTGATCAAATCAGTTTTGTATAAAAAAAAAATAGATGGTGAAAAATAAATGGCTTACAAAAATCTGATTTGATCACATAGTTATCGATATTCAATCAACGTAATTTTTTATAAATATATAGTCCTATTTTGGAAAGTGGGTTAAAAGCCACTTCCCCTTCTCACAAAAATGTCAAAAAACAGTTTTTAACCATCTTCCCAAAACACCCCATGGTACTCGACGAGTTCTACATATTGAACGGTTCGAATTATCAAAATAGAACCCATGATAAATCCCTACGATTCCAACAATACCCTTCAGTCCGATCACGAGGAAAGCCATTCCCCTTGCACTTCAAGGGTAGATGGTACACATCGTTTGTTTACACGAAATTGTATTCTGAGGAGTCCGGATCCTCTCCAGCCTCTCTCTCCGGCTATTCCTCGGGATGACTGCTCAGATAGAGCCACGTCACCTATAAAAAAATAAACGGCTCAAATTTATTTCTTTAAATAAAAAAATTTCAAAACACACCTACCGTGAATCATTCCCTTTTCCACACACTCCTCCCTCTTCTTCACGGCACGCAGACGTCACAGGTCACATCCCCCCTCCCCCCTCTCTCTCTCTCTCTCTCTCTCTCTCTCTCTCTCTCTCTCATTTTTAATAAAAAAATTAAAAAATTATTTTAATCTTTTTCATTTTATTTTCATAATATATATATATATATATATATGATTTTTAATATAAAATTTTAATTTTATAACATTAATATCATTAAAAATATACCTTTAAAATGAGACTAATATTAAATATATTTAATAAAAATTTAAAATAAATAAAAAGTAATTATGATGTTTAGTTATATTTTCAAATTATTATTTTTTAAATATAAAAATTAATTTGATGAAATAAACACACAAAAATCATATATTTTTTAAATTCTCAAAAATAATCTTCATTCCAAAAAAAAAAATGAAAATAATGATTTTTAATTTAATTTTATTAACCAAACGAGTTTATAATTTTTTTCAAGGAAATAAAAAAATTCTATATTTGATTTACACCTATGCATAGATTGAATTTGTGTTTTAAAAAAAATAAAAAAATTACTTCTATGCACAGAAGTCATTATTTTCATATATTTTTTTTGGAGTGAAGATTATTTTTGAGAATTTCAAAAATATATGATTTTTGTGTGTTTATTTTCATCAAATTAATTTTTATATTTTAAAAATAATACTTTGAAAGCATGGTTTGGCATCCCCTAAATAATCCATCTTTTTATCTTTTTTTCATCACATCACCTCTCTACTTTTCTACAGATTTTTTCATAAAAAGACAAAAAGTACACTTATTTAGATCATTCCAAACAACATAGTAATTACTTTTTATATATTTTAAATTTTTACTAAATATATTTAATATTAGTCTTATTTTAAAAGTATATTTTCAATGATATTAATTTTATAAAAATTTAAATTATATATTAAAAATATATATATATATATATATATATATATTATGAAAACAAAATGAAAAAGATTAAAATAGTTTTTTTTTAATATTTTTATTAAAAAGTGATAGGGAGAGAGTGTGTGATTTTAATTTTTTTTTGTTAGAAATGTGATATATATATATATATATACACACAGAGAGAGAGAGAAAGAGAGAGAGAGTGCGCTGTGAGTATGTGTGTCAGTGAGAAAGGGATGGAGAGAGAGAGTGTGTGTGTTGTGAGTGTGTGTGTGTCAGTGGATTTGTATTGTTTTTGTTTAAAAAAATAAATCTGAGCCGTTTATTTCTTTATAGGTGATGTGGTTCTACCTGAGCCGTCGCTCGGAAGAATAGTCGGAGAGAGAGGCTGGAGAGGATCTAAACTCTTCAAGAAGGGCATGTCAAATGGGTCCCCTCTACCTAGGTACTTTCAAGTAACGTGATCCTTTTCTTTTGTCCTTTTGTTTTTTTCCACTACAATATACACAAACACAAAAAATTTCAAAAAATATATATACCCCTAATAGACAAAATTTGTCAAAAATATACCATAAAGAGTATATAGAGTATTAGATCAAAAGAAAATTCTTATTTGGTGTTAAGGATACACTAGAAAAGTTGTCAAAAAATTTTACTCATGCCACAAAAGTCACTGGAAAATTGGTCAAAAAAGTTGCCATAAAAGTCGTTGATGGCAGTGGCAATAGGTGGTGGTGAAGTAGAGAAATGTGTGATATTTAACAGATAGGTTATTTGGTGAATTTCAATCGATAGGAAAATAGGTTTAGTGAATTTCAACAGATAAATAAATTGAGTAATTTCAAGAGATAGAGTGATTTCAAGAAATAGACAAATAAGTTGATTTCAACAGATAATTGTACTCTTGAACAAATTGTATTTTTTTGGCCTAAACAGATTAGAGTTTCAGCCTAATGGCCCAAAAAATTTAAAAATGAACCTATGGCCTAAGTATCCAATATAATATGCATAAAACGATATAATAGCGACATTGAAATTTATAATTTTAAAATAGTATTGCTATTTCAATAATATTTGATTAAAAAAATATTATCACCATATCATTCTATCTCCATTTACAAATTGAAACATGTAAAAAATTACACAACCTTGTTTGATTTCATTTTTAAAAATTATTTTATTTTCATATAGTTTTCTCTATAGCGAACTTTTCAAAATTCAGAGGATTTTTTAAAAATACTTTCTACAAGCACATAATTTACATGCACTTTTTGTTTAAAAAAATATTGAAAAAGTTTACAAAAGATAAAATAAAAAACCATAACCATTTTTTTCTTCACATTTCAGTGTTTTTTTTTTTTTTCTTGTCGTTCCCAAATTTCTTCACAAATACTTACTTTTTAGAAGCGTCTAAATTAGGTTTATCTATAAGTTCAAAAAAAAAAAAAGACAAATTATATTTTATCCCCGTTAAAGTTTGAAAAAAAACAAAGTAAGTTTTACAATTTTAACATAATTACATTAAATTTCTTTAAAATTTTAATTTATATAACACTTAGACTCATTTTCACGAAAAATATGATATTATCATTACTTTTACACTCAAATACATATTCTTCTTGTTTGTCTTTGAATTTACATATTATCTGTACTAATTTTGATCCCTTTAACTTTTGTTAAAAAGAAGATCAACATAATTATTTTAAAATTATAAAACTTGTTGAAATTTCTTCAACCCTTGGGAGCGGTCAATATGCCCCCCCCCCCAAAAAAAAAAAAAAAAAACCGATAAAACAAAATACACCTAGACAAAAGAGAATATATATATATTAAAAAATTAAACCAATATTAAAAAATTAAACCAATGAAGATGAGACTTCAAATCAAATCCTTTAAAGAGGGGGTTTGCATGGAAGTTCTTTCAAGAGTGAAGCCATGAACAACATGAATTCAGAAGAGTTAGATTACCAGCAGCAATTGCTGCTTCCAGGAGGAGGAGGGGCTCAAGTTTCTGGTTTGTCCTCCTCTGAGGTTGAAGACATCTTGGCACGAAAGCCTGTACCCTTTAAATGGTATTTTCGACTCCTGGGTTGGGAGTCGAAACTTCTATGGCTCCTTTCTGGGGCTACCATTGCTGTCTCTGTCTGCAATTATATGCTCAGTTTTGTTACCCTTACTTTTTCTGGCCAGTTGGGTGCTTTGCAACTTGCTGGTGCTTCCATTGCTATGGTGGGCACTCAAGGCCTTGCCTATGGGATCATGGTATGTCCTCTCAAAATTTTTATTTACCTTCCGTTTGTTTCGATAGAAAATATTTTCTTATATTTTCATTACAATCTTGAAATTAATATATTAGTGATTATATTAGTAGCAATGGCGGCAACATGTATTATTGATAACATTTAGTCTCAATTATTATTATTATTTTTTTTTTCACATTTCAAAAGTTAATAACGTTTTCAATTCAAATAGGGGCGTTCATACAAAAAATATATTTATGAACAAGAGTTTTTTAAAATAAACCCTACTTATAATTTTTTTCCTTAATTCTGTATTTTGTTTATATGTTTTAAAATTTACTATATCCTTAATGAATATATAATATATAAAGGACACAGGCATGCATACACACTAAAAAGAAGTGCGAGTAAGAATATAAAGAACCTTTAGTTCTTGTCGTGATGCATAGAATAAGAGAATGAAAAATCATGCAAAGGTTCATATACTGGTTATGTGGCTTCAATAAGATAGTGGAAAGCTCTTCTCATTAGAAAAAAAATTTAGGTGAGACCTATTACTCTAGGTCTAATTGTTAAAAAAAAAATTTACAAGAAAATTATTTTTATATAATATTTTCTTTCTGGGAGTTGAATTGGTGTGACCAAAGTATAACCATGATGAAATTGAACATTTAGTGATAAAATTACTGTCATTTTAGGAATAAAATTTTAGTTTACAGAATAAAACTTTTTGGCATGAAAAGTCCATTCATTTATTACCTGACATTTTAAAAAAATTTCGCTAAAGGTTAATATTATCACATTTTGAAATGACCTTTTAGTGAAGATGTTGGTGATGATAGGAATTGATTTTCTAATGTTTTTAGGGGTAGCTTTTTTTAGATTTTTACTTTTTTGGGAGGTTATATCATATCTCTATTTTTTCACATAAAAAAATAAAAAAAAAATCAAAAAAATAACTTTTTACCATCTTTTCAAAACACCACTTAGTAACAACTCCCATGACAAATTATCCTTCTAATATTTTTTTGTAACAAAATCTTTATTTTTAGAAATAAAAGAATGCAATTTTTATAATTTTTATATATTGTATGGAGTAACAAGTTAGTAGGGAAATTTATGGATTACTTTTCCATAATCTGAACCATTTATATTTTAGGATTTTTTAAGTACATTATCCTTATAAAAAATCACGCCGATCGGATAACGGATACTATGTATTTAGATCACTTTTTATGAATCATAAATTTTTTGACCGTCTATTTTTTTCGGACAAAAGTGATTTGAATACATAATATCCGTTATCCGATCGATGTGATTTTTTACAGGAATAACATACTCAACAAATCTTAAAATGTAAACTGTTTTAATTATCCAAAAAAAGTCTAAAAATAAATTTAATGAGCCAAACTGAACTAAACTATTCTAGATCTAGAGTGAAGATAGTCCGGACCCAACAAGTAATTAGTACGGAAATTTTTGGTAGTCATTCACAAGTTGTCTAAAACTCAATCATATACAATTTTTTAGTTTCCTAAACTTTATTATCCCATTTATTATTATTATTATTATTATTATTATTATTATTAATTGAAGAGAAACCGTTTGCTACTTTGACAATGACTTCGATTATTATTATTTTTGGTACTTTGGAAAAGTCAATAACTTTAATGACTTTGGGAAGGAAAAGTCAATGACGTCCATTACTTGATGTAGAAATTTCATAGCCAAATGCTACCTAAAAAAGTGAATCACGTGCTTTGAGTTCCAAACAACCTTAACAATTCAAACAACAAACTTAGAGGTTATTCCTGATAAAGTGGGTAGCTGGATACTTCTAAGAACAATTAAAAATATCTTAACAATTCAAACAACAAACTTAGAGGTTATTCCTGATAAAGTGGGTAGCTGGATACTTCTAAGAACAATTAAAAGAATAATGCTTGAGATTCTTTTTTGGGTTACTCCCTCACCTCTTTTGTCACGTGGCGGGTGATGATTGGAGGAGGAGGAAAAAAAAAAAGAAAATGTAATCAATGAGAGAGAGAGTGGGTCAAAGAGGGTGGAAAAAAAAGGGGATGAATCATTGTTGCAATTAAAAATATCGGTAGTGATTGACACCTCTGTCTCCCTCCCCTCTCCACATGTAGGGTTGATGATTGAAAAAAAATAAATAAATAATAAAATAAAATAAAATTGACCAATCACAGACCAATAAGGGTTCGGATCATTTTTCCAAAAATATATGAGAAATTACTATATATTGGAAATATTTAAAATTTAAAATTTAAAATTCTAATTATTAATATTTATAATTTTTATTACTTTTTGTAATTTTTTTTGTCTGACATCCACTATTAAAGTATTTCTTCCTCAAATTTTGAATAATTTTTTTTAAAAATTTATTTAAGTTTTTTTTTTTACTTAATAAACTATAAATAAAAATTATATTAAATAATATTACATACTCTTAATATATATAAGTAGTTTAAATAAATTACATGAAACCGCTCCTATATAGGTGAACGAGAAATGTGAAGGTTTGATGATTATATTTGTCTTAGTCTTTGTATCACTATTTTGTCATACATATTTCATATTTATTAAAATGTCATAAAAACTAATAAAATTTACAATTTTTGGTTTTATTAAATAATGTGACATGCAATAATGTAATTTCAAAAATTAAAGCAACATTCACTTCAATTGTATGATAGGTCCCGCATCAATAATTAAAAAAAGTTTGTTAAATTTGGTAGTTTACATTACCCATATCTCATATTATTACATCCCCAAAATCAATTGCTAAAAATTTATGAAACAGAGCATAGTTGAAGAAGTCAGATAAATTATTCAATTCCCAATTTAGTTTCTTTTTCTTTTTTTTCACGAAAAAGTTTATTTCTTTTCAAAAAGAGATAGTGTGTCAAACAATAATATGTTTTGAAATTTGTTGAAAAGATCATTTTTTTAAGTAAAAAATTAATGCTACATTGCCAATAAATTTTTTAACTTTATTCCCCTTTTTAAGCCCCAAAAAAATAAAAAATAAATTTCCAAACACGGTCTATAATGGCATAGTAACAACAAGGTCCAATTAATACACATTAATGTGTATTTGGAGGGAAAATATTAGATACATACCCAACCGTTGGCATAGTGCACAAAGTAATTGTTCTATGACTTGAATTCATAACTTCAAGATTATTAGACTAAAGTTTTACCACTGCATAGTCTTATTTAAAAAAAGCAATCAGTGTATATTTTGAAAAAAGAAATTTTTTCAGATTGAGGCATCCCTTTAAAAAGAAATTATATATTTTTTAACAAATCAGTGTATTGAAAAAAAATTCAGTTTAATAATAAAATTTATAAATTTTAATTATTATGATTATAAATTTTTTTCATATATATATATATATGTAATTATTTTTTAAAGGTACAATTTATATATATATATATATATATATATATATTTTAAATCTTATATTAGCACGGCATCAAAAATAACTAAATAAATAATCTCATATTAGGGGATCAAAAATTTTAAAAATCTTATAATTGTGAGCGAGTAGTATGAGAAATCTCACTAGGCAAAATTTGAATTTGATATCAGTTTTGGTGAACCGTTGGAGATGGTCTTACTAAATTAACAAATTCTTAAGGCTTGTTTGATAATCATTTCAGTTTTAATTTTTAATTTATATTTACAAAAATTTTAAAAATTATCATAAAAACTTGTTTGATAATTTTTTTAGTTTATAAATGATTGTCTCAGTTTATAAATTTTAGGAAAAAACGTAAACTCAAAAAATGAGTTTACGTTTTCAGTTTTTAATTTTTTTTCAAATAATTTTTTTTCAATTATTTTTTAATTAATTTTTTTTCAATTAATTTATTTTCAAATAATTTTTTTTTCAATTATTTTTTTCAATTATTTTTTTACAATTAATTTTTTTCAATTATTCTTTTTAATTAATTTTTTTTTCAATTATAATGTGTGTGATCCCATTGTCATAAATAATAAAAATAAACATAAATATTTTAGGCCTGAACAAAAATATTTTTGAGTTTATGTTTTTAAATTTTTTTTAAACATTTTGTTCAAACCAAATGCGTTTGTAATTTATGTTTTTATAAAAATAAACAAAAACCAATTTATAAAATTTTTGTAAACATAAACAAAAAATATAAACGTTACCAAACGGTATCTTAACATACAAATTTAGATCTCGCTTTTATTATTTTTTATTATATAACACACATTTTAATACATTCACTATAGATGCTCTAAATTTTACACAGTACATATACATCTATGTACTTTATAATAAATTTCATTTTATTTTAAATAATTCTATCTGCCATATCTTGGCCTTATTTGATAAAAAGTTTTTATTTTTTATTTTTTTATTTTTGAACTAAATTTTATAAAAAGATAAAATAAATTAAAATAGTTAATAAGACGAAATATCACATCATAATTATTTTATTTTTTTCATAAATATCACATTAATTGTAAAAATATATATACATAACCATCTCTCTAACTGCTAATATTTTAACTTACTAAAATAGTCAAAAACTTAAATAATTTATTAAAATAGTCAACTTTCTAAACGAGTCCCTTATCTATCCCCAATGAGACTATGGAGTTGAGATTAAATTTGTATAGTTTAATATCTATATATACAATAAATTTGACTCACAAAATTATAATTTTGAATAAATTTTACGTAATTAAGTCTGAGTTTATAGGATTATTATAATTTTTCATATTTATTTTTAACAGTCAAGTATTTATAGTTTCTATGAAGTTGTAACGTGACCTTCTTTGATTGCACAGCATATATGTAATTAAAAATACTCCTCCTGTCCACAATATTAGTCTCTTTTGAAAAATTTAATTTTTTTCGTTAATATAATTATTAAACTTTAAAAATATTAAATTTTCATAATTATCCTTTGATAGTATACGTTTTTTGGAACATCAGGTTGTTAATAAATTTAAAAGAATGATAAAATAAAAAATTCATATATTATTTTAGTCATTAAATTTTGAAAATAGACTAATATTTTGAGATAATGAAAAATAAAATAAAGTACTAATATTTTGGGATGAATACAGTAATAAATTTCATTTTAATATTTTATGTTTTATTTTTAACAGTTAAAGAATTTACAGTTTCTATGAAGTTGTAACGTGACCCTCAAGTCTCTTTTGAGAACAGAAATGTAACTTTCTTTTATTTTTTTTACTTCATCATTATTTTTCAAGAATATTTTCTCTCTTCATTGTAATTTTTAAGAAGAATGCTTCCCTTTAGTCCTCTAATTAACTTGGAGTGTCCAATTTAGGGAAATTTGAGCCAGTCTCAAGTCTATCTCTGTGATTTAAATCGCTAAATTATTAGCTTTTTTTGAGTAGATTATTTATGTAAAAAATTCAATTAATCAGCTATCAATAGACATTTGTTTGGATTAAATATATATATATATATATATATTTAAAAATAGATGACATATTTTCAGAATCATACTTGTTGTCAAAATTTAAAAGAAAAAGAAAAAACAAAAAACAATCCAAGTAAATGGCTACAATATTCGATCAATGTGATTCTCAACATGAATGATCTACTTAAAAGACATTAAAAATTAGACGATTCAGATCTCCTAATTGAACCCAAGATAGACACAAATTGCCTTAAACCGAATCCTCTAGTCCAAGTAGTAAATTAGATAGAAACCCACGTCCATTTTCTAAACTCACCAATACCAACCACCCATTCTTTGATAGGTTTAGAGAATATAATACAACAACAAATTAATATTTTAAAGATAAAAATTAGGAATGAAATATTTTAATTGTCAAAAGTGTTATTATTGTATTTTTAGTGAAGGAATAGAATTTAGTGATGAGGTACTATTTTTTGGAATCAAAATTTTAGTCTCAAAAAGTAAACTTATTTGCACGAAATTATTTTATCATAAAAGTGCATTTATTAGCTTTTTTTTTTTAAAAAAGAAAAAAAGAAAAAAAACTTCTGGGCAGGACTTTTTAGTAAAGATATGAATTGATCTCCTAAACTCTTTACAATAACATTCACTTTCAGAGATGAAAAAAAATAGTAGAATATATGAAGATCCAAATTTTTATGAGTGAGTGGTAGTATGATGGAGATTAAATTTGTATAGCGTGCAGTCCATATAAAAAATAAATCTGAACCATAAGATGATAATTCTGAGTAATTTTTAAATTTTTTGGGTGAATAATAATTTATGAGTTGATAAATATGAATTGTTAATCTCTATCTATCTGTAACTATAACAATTTTCTAACACATTGACACAGTTGGGGATGGCAAGTGCTGTTCAAACTGTCTGCGGCCAAGCATACGGAGCAAAGCAATACGATGCCATGGGAATAATTTGCCAGAGAGCAATAATCCTACACTTAGCAGCAGCAATTCTTCTGACTTTTCTCTACTGGTACTTCGGTGAAGTCCTTCTATTAATTGGACAAGCCGAGAGCATAGCCAAAGAGGGTCAAATCTTCGCACGAGGCATGATTCTGCAACTCTATGCGTTCGCGATAAGTTGTCCAATGCAAAGGTTTCTTCAAGCACAGAACATTGTGAACCCATTGGCTTATATGTCAATGGGGGTTTTGGTATTGCACAGTGTGTTGACATGGGTTGTGGTTAATTACTTGGATTATGGGCTTCTTGGAGCAGCGCTTACGCTCAGCTTCTCCTGGTGGGTACTGGTTTTGTTACAAGGACTTTACGTACTTTTCAGCCCTTCTTGCAAGAATACTTGGACTGGCTTCTCTATCAAAGCTGTTTATGGGATTTGGCCTTATTTCAAGTTGACTATTGCTTCTGCTGTTATGTTGTGGTACGTATATCGGTACATTTGTTTTGGTAGAAAATAATATTTTTTTAAAAATAAATTGTACTTTTCATGGGTAAATTACATTTAATCCTTTTTATGTTTACTTTTTTTTTTTGCATTTTGGCTTTTAAAGGTGTTTTTTTTTTAGTTTGCTACTAATGTTAATTTCTATCTAAAATTAAACATAAAATACTATGTTGGCAGTCACGTAATATAATTTTTTTATATATTATATTTGGGTTTTAAGTTTAAGTCAAAGTGTAAGTTAAATACAATAATACATTTCAAGTAATGGCATTTTTTTGTCTAATTTTTAGACAAAGATAGCTTTAGAAATAAATTAAGAAAAAACTTGAAACGTGAAAGCAAAGTGGAAAAATGTTTATACATGAAGGATGTGAATTGTAATTTACCCTACTTTTCACCATTTATAATTTGATTAAAATTTCATTTTAGTTCTAGTGTTTCAATTTGAATAATTTACCCTTCAAGTCTAGTTTTAATTTAGCCTTTTCATCTAAATTTATTAGCTTTATTTTAGGGACAGCTTGTCTCCAGTCCACAAAGTGGATTGGATAGTGCTATTGGGCCCGTAAGACCCATCATGAGTCATGTTTCGATAATTTGAATCATTCAATGTGTAGAGTTCGTTGAATACTTTATATCTGAAAAAAATCAAGTTGATTCGATATCGATAGCGGCTTGATTGGATTAGATGCTATCGATATCCAATCAATGTGATTTTTTTATAAGGATAAGTACTTGACGAGTTCTACATTAAACGGTTCGAATTATCGAAACGAGACCCGTAGTGACCCTTCACAAGTTTAACAATACGCTCCAATCCGATCATGAGCGGGACCTAGCACTTTTTTTATGTGTAAATCTCAAATGATTGACAATTGTCTTAAAATCATTAATTAATCTTTGTTAATGCAGTCTAGAGATATGGTACAACCAAGGACTTGTACTTATATCAGGCTTCCTCCCCAACCCAACAATTGCCTTAGATTGCCTTTCTATTTGGTAAGATAACATGTCTCTTTCAATTTTTTTTTTTTTTTTAAATATTAATCATCTTCTAATGATACATTACAATATTTTATCAGTATAAATTACTGGACATGGGACATTGAGTTCATGTTGGGGCTGAGCGCGGCAGTAAGGTATGCTACATGAGAATAAAGATGATTGCAATTTATATCCTGTTTGGTGCAATTTATAGGGTCTGATTGTCACTTTTTTATAAAAAAATAAAATTAGGAGTTTAGGTTAGAATATTTGTTACAGCTTCTTTTTATGGGCCTTTATTATTATTATTAATTTTTAATTTGGGTGGATTATTGCAGCGTTCGAGTCGGTAATGAGCTTGGGGCAGGACATCCAATGGTTGCAAAATTTTCAATGATTGTAGTTATCATGACAAGTATTCTCATTAGTATATTTTTTAGTGTAATTGTTCTCATTTTCCGGATTGGATTGAGCAAACTCTTTACAAGCGACCAAGATGTTATTGCTGCAGTGTCCAATATGACTCCATTACTTGCTATTTCTGTATTCTTAAATGGCATTCAACCTATACTTTCTGGTCAGTGAGTATTTATATATATACATTTATAATAATTTGAAGTGCACATATTCAATTACAAAGTTGTGTGTATGGAAAAGAATTGATAGATTTAATACTTTGAATGAAGCTTCATCGTGTTGTTTGTTCCTAGCTAACAAAGGTCTTTTGTGAACTTCAGGGGTGGCCATAGGGAGTGGATGGCAAGCTATTGTGGCTTATGTTAATCTAGCCACTTATTATATTGTTGGCCTGCCTATTGGATGTGTCCTAGGGTTCAAAACACAATTAGGAGCTGCAGTAAGTCTTTCTCTCACACTTGGATGGTCTAAGGATTGAGACACAAATATCTCAGAAAGAGTGGGAACTCATAAACTTATATTTAGAATAAAATTTACTCTTCATGAGATATTTATGTTTCATTACGTAAATTTTATTTATGCATCAAATGCTGGTATCAAAGTAAATTTTATTCTTGTGAATTGTAAATGATTTAGCATTAGCATCCTCTCAAAATGAAAATTTACAAGCATTGTTTTCATTGTTCAGGGGCTTTGGTGGGGGATGATTATTGGAGTCCTTCTACAAACAGTATGTCTAATCATCATAACTGCCAGAACAAATTGGAATGCAGAGGTAATGTAATATTTGATTAAAAAAAGAAAAAAAAAAAAAAATCTCCTTTATGTATGTATTTTATTAATAAAACATATAATTTATTAGTTATGTGTCATGCATTTTCTTTTATATCCAAACTATTCATATATCACTGCTAAAAAATTTAATTTGAATTTCGATAAATTACATTTGTAATCTCTATAATTTTCCTCTTGTGTTGGTCTAGATAAATTGAATGGACCATTTTGTCCTAAATTTCTATTCAACTTATGTTAACAATTAAACTACATTGACATAGTCTAAAAAAAAAACTAAATGACCAAGTTGATTCAATTAAAATCACAAGGATTAAATTGTCATAATAAGCAAATTATAGAGGTCAATGGTATACTTTGCCCTCCAAATTTTATTTATTTTTCTCAAATTTTTTTCTTTATCTATATTCAAATCCCAACAACCCAACCCCCCCCCCCCCCAAACATGACAATTATAACAATATTTTATTTTTGCAAATACATCATGTGTCTGCATTGCCTTGTAATATATACATACATGATATATTTGCATTTGGGTACTAAGTTACCATTTTTCATGCCATTTCAGGTTGCTAAAGCTGTTGAGAGGTTGAACAAATCTGCAAATAGAGCTTCACCCTTGGATCAATTGGACAGTGTTTCCTAATGTTTTTCTTCAAATATACTTAATAGCCCTGTTTGTTTCACTGGATATAATATGATGTGAGATTTAGTCAGGATATATAATAGGATATAGGTATTGAATAATATATC
The DNA here is from genome assembly GCA_030407325.1 of Camellia japonica. NCBI lineage: Eukaryota > Viridiplantae > Streptophyta > Magnoliopsida > Ericales > Theaceae > Camellia > Camellia japonica. The sequence continues at coordinate 63,004,754 of JAPPVO010000024.1, forward strand.
CCCCAATTTATGTTTGTTGACTTGATATATAAGATTTGATATATATTATCTATATTTGTTTTACAAAATATATTGTGGGACATAAACAAGTAATTTCCAAGATTGACCTCATAATATTATATTATATTATATTATATTCAAAATTTATATTAAATAATATTATATTATATTAAATTCAATAATATTATATTATATTAAATTCAAAATTTATATTAAATTATATTATATTGAATTGAATTGAATTCAATAATATTATATTATATTAAATTCAAAATTTGTATTAAATAATATTATATTATATTAAATTCAAAATTTATATTAAATTATATTAGATTGAATTCAATTCAATTCAATAATATTATATTATATTAAATTCAAAATTTGTATTAAATTATATTATATTAAATTAAATTAAATAATATTATATTATATTAAATTAAATTCAATAATATTATATTATATTAAATTTAATAATTATATTATATTAAATTCAAAAAATATATTAAATTATATTATGTTAGATAGACAAAAGGATAAATTGGACTTTTTAAATCAGATCCCAACCAAGGAGATATGATATAATGGGGGGGGGTGGTGGTATTGTATATCCTCCACTTTTGGGAGATATACAATCTCATAGTATATTATATTATCTTTGAAAAAAAATTACAAACATGAGATATGTGAACCTTACAGGATATAATATCAAATCTCACCCTTTATATCTTGGAATCAAAAGGGTCCATGTTTCTTAGACATTTTTTTGTTTTCCCAATGAGAAAAGTTGATCTATCCTTTTTGAATTTTTATTTTTCATTTTCTCTCTCATTTCCTTTTTCTATTAATGAATAAAAGTTGTTCAAGTGCACCATATTTTGGACAATAAAACTTGTGATTGATCAATTACATTTCATAAATAAATTTTTTATACTACAAAATTTCGTTGAGAACACCATAGTGTCTGGAAGACTTGAAATGGAGAATAATGGTAGAGCAAAATTGCCCTCTTTGCACTCAATGTGTGTCTATTACGAATAAAAAATTGATCACTGAACTAAATTGAACTTAAAATATTTATGTATAAATAAGATTTTTAAAAGTGAATTTTGTTAAAGTTATGTTTGGTTTATAGATTTGATTAATGATTTGTAAAATGAAATTAAAAAAGTGTGTAAAATATATGTAAAATGTAATTGTATTTCATTTATATTTTTCTTTTTCTCTCTCTAAATTTCTACCTAAATCTATAAACCAAACACAATATAAATTCTATAAAAATTTATTCATTAATGTATATTTTTTATCTGATTTTGTGATGAATTTTTGTATTACAATATGCAACGAACATTTATTATTATTATTTTTGTTGGGGGATGCACCAATAAATCCCAAATTAATAACTTATACACTGTTTAGTCCTAAAAATTTTCTTATAGACTGAAAGGTCCCATTACAATGTTTCAGACATCAGATTAATGTTTCGAACATTAGATTTCAAACATCTAATGTTCATCAGATTTCAATAATGTTTGAAATTATAGGATGAATGTTTCAAACATTAGATTTCACACATCTAATGTTCATCAGATTTTAGTAAATTTTGAAATTATAGAATGAAACATCAGATTCATTTACATCATGAACATCATGATGATGTATAAATGGGATTAAATGAAGTATAAAAAAACTTTTAGGACTAAATGGTTCAACTTTTCAAAACCTAAGATTTATGGGTAAATTTTCCTTTACTGTGCCTTTATTGATATGTGGAAAGAGATATTAAAAAAAATAAAGATCCACATTGGAAGTGAAATTCAACGAACTCTAATTAATTGTAAGAAAGTGACCTCCTAAAGTACAATGAAAAACGACTCGATTAAACTAACAAAAACAAATTTCAAAAAAAAGAAAGAAAAAGAAAAAATTGCAAATCATTCATATTTTCATAAAATACTTATAAATTCATTAAAAAATTATAATTATAATTATTAAAATTAATAAATTTGTTTTTGTTTTTTGTTTTTTGTTTTTTGTTTTTTCTTTTTTCTGAAGTGCAATTTTTCCAAGAAAAAAGAAAATGGAATCTAAGGCGAAATTGGACAAATTGTTTACCCTAACTTAAAAAAAAAAAATAAAAAATAAAAAATTAGTAAAAATAGAAAGTATTGAAAAAATTCAATGAAAACAGAGAGAGGGTGAGAGACACTACTAGTGGAAGAAGTGAAAGTGTGAATGTGGGGGAGTCCCAACCCAAGCATGGAGGCTAGGGCTGGTTTAGTTTGTCTCTCTTCTTCCCTACCAACAACAACAACAACAACAACAACTGGCGAGGATCGCATTCACGTCTTCTGGCACGATGGGATGTTGAATCACGACCCTGGAACTGGCGTATTTGATTCCGGAATCGACCCTGGGTTTCTCGATGTTCTCGAAAACCACCCTGAAAACTCAGACAGAGTCAAGAACATGCTTTCTATTCTCAAAAAGGGTCCTCTCTCTCCTTTCATTTCTTGGCACTCTGGTAGACCTGCCCTCATCTCTGAATTGCTCACTTTTCACACTTCAGGTACCCCCTTCTCTCTCTCTCTCTCTCTCTCTCTTCTATTGGCGAGACACGAGATGATGGAATTGAAAGCTCAATTGATGATCGACAATGTCAAAATATGATGTTAGTAGAGAAGCCCCTTTGTTGAAAATAATGTTGAAATTTGATTGGGAATTCCATAATTTTTCTAGGGTTAAGATTTGTTTTGTCTCTTGTTTAAATTAATTTAACAATGGCTTTAAAATCATGGGTAAATGTTCAATTATAAAAAAATTACCCCTCTAAAAGAAATAAATGACACGAATTATATACTTTGGTGACTAAAAATGTAAATTTTTAGATTGGCTTTCCAGTTTTAGTGCCATCTGGACACGAATTAGATTGAGAACCATATTATATATATATTGGGTTGAAATTTGGTTCCAAAATAGCAAATATATCATATTTTGGGACTGAAAAGGAAAATAATCAATTTTTTTAAATATTATTTTAATGAATTAGTTGAAGATTTCTCAAACATCTGGTCCCATCTGCAGCGTTATACACACCCTCTCCTTTGTTTCTGGGTTAAAATTCAGTTTCTTGACAAAAATAGATTCTTTCTTTCCCAGTTCAATGGAAATGGAGCAAACTAGATGTATATGATAATTATAAGCAATACAAAAACTTAGGACATGTCACTAAATTGGTTATGGTTATTATATAACAATTTTATTTTATTTATGAAAAAAGAAGAAGAGAGAAGATAGATGTTGGAGATTATTGATGTTAGGTCCCCATCCAATTGATTTGGATAATGTTTCCTGGATATTGATTGGAATTCTTTCAATTAGAGGCTGATATTCTTTACACAAAATAATTTCCAGGATATATAGATGAATTAGTTGAAGCAGATAGAAATGGGGGGAAGATGATTTGTGCTGGGACTTTCTTGAATTCCGGCTCATGGGACGCTGCACTTCTAGCTGCTGGCACTACCTTGTCAGCAATGAAGCATATACTTGATGGTCATGGAAAAATCAGTTACTCATTAGTTAGGCCTCCGGGCCATCATGCTCAGCCGACTCAAGCTGATGGGTATTGCTTTCTTAATAATGCGGGTCTTGCTGTCCAGTTAGCTTTGGATTCTGGTTGTAAAAGGGTTGTGGTTGTCGACATTGATGTTCATTATGGGAATGGGACTGCTGAGGGGTTTTACCACTCCGATAAAGTTCTCACTATTTCTCTTCATATGAATCATGGTTCGTGGGGTCCTTCTCATCCGCATAGTGGAAATGTTGATGAGCTTGGTGATGGAGATGGGTTTGGTTATAATTTGAATATACCTTTACCGAATGGGACAGGAGATAGAGGGTATGAGTTTGCCATGACAGAGTTGGTTGTCCCTGCAGTCCAAAAGTTTCAGCCAGATATGATGGTTTTAGTTATCGGCCAAGATTCAAGCGCTGTAAGTTGATATTTTTCATTTTTTAATTTATATCTAAATTTGATTTAATTGAAGAAGTATTTCCGGGTTGGAAACCAAATGCATTGATTAAATTTTAAAAAATTGAAAACATAACTGTGAAAATTTTAAAGGGGACTTACATATAGGTGAATTTATTATCCAATAGATCATATGATAATTAATAGCATTTTTCATCAAATACTATTAAAAAAGTCTCTAATTGTTAATTTTTAACGACAATTTAAAAATTGTTGTTACTAATTGTTAATTTTTAGCGACAGTTTAAAAATTATCACAAAAAATGTCACTAATTATAAGTTTTAGTGACAGTTTAAAAAAATCATCACAAAAAAAGTCATTACTTTTTAATTTTCAGTGATAGTTTGAAAAATTTGTCACAGAAAAATGTCACTAATTGTAAATTTTAGCAACAATTTATAAAAATCGTGACAAAAAAAATCATTAACTGTTAATTTTTAGCGACATGCAAAAAATTATTTTTTGCAACGACTTTATTAAGATTTATTTTCAATAGGATTTTATGGGAATTAAGTCTAGAACCTGTTGGTAGTTTATCCAAATTTTTTAAAATGTAGTACTTACTAGAAAGGAGACTGAAATATCAAAAAATAACCAGACTAGTGTAATATCTATGTAATAGATATTCTTAGAAGTTCACAATGGATTTTGTAGTTCTAGGCAGCCATGGTCTGATCGATTTACTGTTTTAACTGTGGATGACAAAGTTGAAATTGTTTTCTTTTGAGAATTAAAAGGTCACTAAACTCTTGGGAGGTTTTTAAATTCTGGAATAGTGATGATGATTATGTTCTATGGACTTTCACATTGACTTCTTGGACAATATGAGTGTGAATACACTATTTGCATGGATCATCCAGATAATTGCATAGGAAAGACCAGCAAAATTGTGTTGTTTTGAGAAATCTAGACTTGAAGAATTAATAGTATGCAAGTTTGCATTTATAATTTAGTTTATCTTTGGCTTTCAAAACTCTCCTCTCTTTCTTTGTTTCCCCTTCAATGCCTTTGGAAACCCTAAATCTTGCTCAATGGCTTGCTGTGCAAATTTACTTTCAGGAATTACATAAATACACTTTTAGATTTGTCTCATCAAATTGCATTTTTGTAGACGTGCATGCTTTCAAAATGCAAAAATCAGGAAACTTAATTGTAGTTGGGAGCCAATTTTTTAAATTTTGACAAGAACACTGAAAAACGTGAACTTAGTCTTGGACGTTACCAATTGACCCAAAAATTTAAGTTGTTAGGGAATGATCCCAACAATGTATATCTAGCTCTTATACCCTCCCTCATGTGCAACCCGCTGTAAATTGAACAGTCACAAACACACACAAAACATGGTGAACACATACAAGGAGACTTAAATCTAGGATAGAACCTCTCGAAACCAATGCTCTGACGCCATTTCAAGCAACCAATTGCCCCAAATAGTATTAGATAATACTAACGATGGGTGGGATGTGTCGTGTGTTGTATGTTTAGCTTCATTCATCGCCTTGTCAAGTGTGGCAAAGAATTCAGAAATCATTATGATTACCCTCTTTAACTATGATTTATTAAGTGAGACAACTCAGCAGTTTATATTTTGATATACACCCATATATGTAAACGTATTACTGATAATAGCGGTACTGTTGGTGCTCATAAAAATATGGATTTGCTTACTGAATTAAATTGCACTTCCTATGCTTTAGTTTGACCCAAATGGAAGGCAATGCTTGACGATGAAGGGTTATAGAGAGATTGGGAGGAAAATTCGTACTCTGGCCGATAAGCTATGCGATGGACGCCTATTGATTGTACAAGAAGGTGGATATCAAGTTACATATTCAGCTTATTGTCTTCACGCAACACTTGAAGGTGCGCTTAACCTTCCACTCCCTCTGTTATCTGATCCCATTGCTTATTACCCTGAAGATGAGGCATTTTCCATTGAAGTCATTGGATCCATTAAACGGTACCAAAGAGATACCATACCGTTCTTGAAAGGATCCTAATCGGCTCTGAGTTTTTCGGGTAAATTACAAATGTATTGTTTGAGATTTGATTAAAATATGTATCGCACATGTGGTTTTGAAAATTACATTCCACCCCCTGAGGTTTCTAATTTCATAACAAATTGTCTTTTTTATTAATAAATTATCAAGTCAATTAATAGTTTTTAATGATGTTAAAAATATGTTTAAATTAATAATTTAGGTAATTTTATTATTGTATAGGAGAGCAATTATAAATTTTATATTTTTAGTTAATTCTATTAAATAAATAATTCTAATAAGGGGGTATTTGTAATTTTTCAAACCACATGGAGTAATTTGTATTTTAAGCAAACCTCAAGAAGTGTATTTGTAATTTATCCCAGTTTTTCTCACTGAACTGGTGTTAGTTTGTAAATTATATTCCAGGCATAATGTAAAATTATGAAACTGTGAAATTGTGAAATGTATTTGTGTTCTGTAGTTACTGATTATAGAGCTCATAATAGATACTAGGACCACCATCTATCAGAATTCCAAAGTCAAATTGGGATAGTTCTATGTAAGGCTAGGTATAGAGTTATTCGAACCGTTTAACCCGTTCAACCCGAACCGAACTGCATGCGAATGGGCAGTTTTGCATATACAATGCGGCGGATACGGTTTGGAATACGATATGATTGCGGGTTGCGGGTTTTACATGCATTCGCAAGAATCCGCCTGCACTAAGATTTTTCTTTCTTTTTTTTTTTTATAAAAAAACTTGGACAAATTTTTTTTTGGTTAAATTAATACTACAACCAGAGAAAATGAAGAATACCTTTTGATTTTTTTGCAATTTAATGTTGTTGTTATGTACCCATTGATCAAATACTTTTATTGAAGTTTGACAATAGTTCCTGTGTGTGTACCAAAATATATACAGTTGAAAATATAAACAAATTGAAGATTCATAACAAATTAAAAATATATACAGTTGTTGTGTGTGGCTTTGATAACTTGGATGAATTTTGATAACTTGGATGAATTTAGTTGCTTATTGTTTATTTTATTTTTTCTTTTTTTTTTTGAACTATGCTTATTGTTTAAAGGAAAAAGTTCAATCTATAAACCGTCCACAATTGGCCGCATATCTGCAAACTCTATCCACATAAACCGTAACCCGCATTGCGGGCGGTTGCAGCTTGAATTTTTTCCAAACTGCAGACATGTGGACAGTTCCAAACCAATTCGCAAACCGTCTAAAACTGAACCACGACCACCCTAGTTTTGTGAGGTTTTCCCTCTTTCAGGCTACCGCATAACTGAACCAAATCAAATCAAATCAAATCAAATCAAATTATGTTTTATGTACCAAGTAGGCAAGGATCGATTATATGAATGATTTGTTTTTGGCCATTCCGCTTTGAATCACATCTTTTTCTTTGGAATAATAAATTTTTTTTTTTCCCATTAATAATCATTCATTGGACTATTATTGATCCACAAAGGGTAAAACCAAGTTACACCACAATACAGAAAGGGTGAGATCTTGATAGTTTATCTCGTTGTTCTCTCTCTGCATTTACATATGTATATATATATATATATATATTAATGGAGAAATTTATAGCCTGCACTCTTTAAAAAGTGCAAATTGTAATACAGTTATGATTTTTTGTACTAAAAGTTATGAATAACGAAATTATGATATATGATTTTTGTTTTGTTTTGTTTTGTTTTTTTAAGTAGACAAATTTATGATATTTTGTGATTTGTGGGCATTGCTAGGTCCCCGAATCCCCACAATTGCCATTTCAAGTAAAAAAAAAAAAAAAAAAAAAAAAAAAAAAAGAAAAAAGAAAACAGTTTTCAAAAAAGGAAATTAGGGGGATTAGGGGGATTGTTTTTAGGGGGACAAATCATTTTTGTTTGTGATTTATATTATGAAATTTTGTATTAAAAAAAATATGAAGGGCATACCATATTGTTTTGCGGACAATTTTGGAATAAGAAAGTGACAATTTGTGTTCACACCAAATTGAGTGTGCATATATTATATAACTAGGAATTAAAACACAATCTTCTTCTTCTTTTTCTTCTTCATTGTGTGTGTGTGTGTGTGTGTGTTGGGGACCTACATGAAAATTTCAAACACCCATTTGGGTGTGCAGAAATTCTAGTGTACAAGTCAAAAATAAACAAAAAAGTAATGTTAAAAATCTTAAAAATTCTATTAAAATTTTTATCAAATGTCTTAAATGGGCGTGAGATCACACAATGTGGGTCTCACACCCATGTGAGACATTTGGTAGAATTTTTGTAGTCTCTAGTATTTTTGCAAACAAAATATTTGTTCTATGTTGTATGCAACCTAAATGGTTAGAGTCTTGTTTATGGGAGCCTCTATTTACACACTACCTTTCATCTCAAGGCACACCATTAATTGGTTTAATTTTTATTACAATATTAACCTGATGTAAAATGACTACAAAGGACAAAAGATTATGATACACACCTTTTGTAAAATTACCATAAGAGACTATAATGAATACAATACAAACCAAGTATCTCAAACGTTACTTGTGTATCTTCTCTCTGAAGAATCCAAAAACCCTAAAACAAAAACTAAGAACCCTTAAAGGAACATGATTTGTTAATGCACGATGTCGTCTCTCTAAGGCAGTGGGTGAAATACGCAAAGGGTCATCCATTTCTGAAAATGAAACAGAAAACAGTGAAGGATAAGTCCGTTTGGAAGTACAGAGCCGAACTATTCAAATTTTGTTCGACACTCAAATTTCGAACATATTGAAATTGTTCGACAAACTAAGTCTGAATAGTTTACTTAAGTTCGACACTAAAATGTTGAACATATTGAATTTGTTCAACAGAAACACTCCGGACAAAAGGTTAATGTTTGACAGACCAGTGTCGAACGGTTTGCAAAATCAATCTTTTATATACAATGTCACTAGTTCGCAAAATCAAACCTTCATATACAATCATGGAAAGGGAAAACGTACATAAGACCCTCAAATCTAAGCAAAATAAGAATTCTCATTTACTGTATCTCTAATGTGAAGTTGTTTCCGTTGGAGTCTTTGATGAAACAGAGAATGAAAGAGAATAGGTCTTCACTACTGGCGTCTTTGATGAAACAGAGAATGGAGGGGGAAAATGAAAGATCGTGGGTAAGGTGTGTGAGTAAGGGTGAAGATGGAAGATGTGAGTGGGGTGTGAGAGTAAGGGTAAAAATGAAAGATTGTGGTATGTATTGAGCAAATTTTGTATTTATCAAATTATTAAAGGTGTGCCATGAGTAGTGGTGTGCATTAAGATGAAAGGTAGTGTATAAATAAAGGCACTCCTTGTTTATCAAATTTGTGGTCTTAAGATCAAGTTATACCCTCTTTTTTATTTATTTCTTTTTATGAATAGAAAATTGAACAATTGGCATAAATATGAAGAAAGTTTCAAGACACCAAAATAGGTGTTCATTTATATAATAGTATAGATATAGATAATAATAAGTAGTGGTTGGCATATATTATACGTGTGCAATTGAAATAAGTGAAAATAAAACAAAATATGTACACAAACTGTGTCACTCAAATAGTAAGATACCAAATTACTAAATAAATTTTCTCATTAATCAAATTACTCTTCAATTATCAAATTATTAAAAAAATTAAATGAAAGTGCATAAATACATATAAATTGTTGATTCGTTTTCATATTTTTGTCTGGACAAAATTTGGGAGTTGCTTTCGTAATTTATTATGGAGGGTAATTTATTATGGAGGGAGTGTATGTATGTTGTTGTGGATAATTGACATAAATACATATCGTGGCTTTTGTCTGTTTTTATTACAATGCCCAACTTTGCCACATCAAGGTCACGTGATTTGTCTCGGAAACATTAGCACTGGCTTGGAGTTAAAATAATCGAATCAAATCAAATAAGTCAAGTTTTAAATCTTATTAAATGGAGTCGGTTGTATGAATTTTTTTTATTCATGCGATTTTATCAAAGGTTATTTCGTTAATTAAATTAAGTAGATTTATATCTGGTCCCCTAACACTTTCATCTACCGTCACTGTATCATATCTCTTCACTACTATCTCTATTGGTCTCCGTTGAATATGACCAAACTATCTCAATCGATTCTCTCTCGACTTATCTTCTATCGGTGTTATTTCTACCCATTTCCGAATGCACTCATTTCTAATTCTGTCTTGTCTAATTTTGTCACACATCTACTTTAACATTCTCATCTTAGTAACACTCATCTTATCGACATGTTGTTTCTTGGTTGTCCAATACTCCGTCCCATACAACATCTCTGGTCTAATAACTATTCTATAGAACTTACCTTTTAGTCTAGTGGGTATTTGTTTATCGCACAATACTCTAGACACACTTTTCCATTTAAGTCATCATGCATTAATCTTATGGGTCACATCTGCATCAATAATCATTTCATTTTTTAGTTTCAAATTAAAAAATATCATATTTAAACAATAATCATCTCATTTTTTTCTCACAAAAGTCAAAAAGTCCATTTTAAATGCGATTTTTTAGTCTCAAATTGAAATAGTCAAAAAATTAAAAAGTCAACGCATATCCGAAATGAAATCTTAATCCTACTAAAGATTAGGTTGTGTTTATTTATGTTCAACGCTATATTATAATTTATTCACCATTTAATTACTTTTCCAACATATTGGAGTTATTTGTAACTTATATTTATATTTTGAGATTTTAATATAATTTTTGTTTACAATATAAAAAAGATTAAAAAAAAGTTTAAATATGGGGGAAATTTTAATAAGATCTTAGATATTAAGATTTTATAAGATAAAGAATATGTAATATTTTTATAATAGTTAAGATCTCTCAACATTTCTGCAAAGAAAAATTGACTCAGAGAAATTTTGCCTGACTCAGAGAAATTTCGCACTGACTCAAAAAAATTTCGAAATTTCTCGGAGTCTAGATTGAAATTTCTCTGAGTCGGGTAAAATTTTACTAAGTCGAATTTTCTCTGTGAAAATGTTGAGAGATCTTAGCTAATAAAAAAAATTTCTTAGACCTCTCATATTACATAAGGTTGGAGAGGAATATTTCATTAATTTTTCTTTAAATATGTTCAAAAAAATGATTGTGGAGTGCTTTTAACTCATATATTCTAATTATTAATTTTTAATTTACAGAAACCTACGCCAAAAATTGTCTTATATTGTATATTATGATTTAAGGCTGCTTATTATCATGCTTCAATTCTAATGTAATAATGACAACAAAATACTTACTCATTAAGTAGCATTTATGTTTAATTTTTTTAATTTAAAAATTATAAATAAAAACTCATTTGGTATTTATTTTTATTTAAAAAAAATTAATTTATTAATTTTTTATGATAAAATTTGTTTTTACTCAGTTTGAAAACAAATTATATACAATTTAATTTTTTTACATAGATTATCTACCTGACAAATACTAAAATAGAAATTATTCAAATCCCAAATGAAATATAAATGATTCAATCCCCTATATCTTAAGTTCGGAATGAACCCACTAGACACTAGTCCAACTGTTAAAAGAAAAAAAAATCAAAATATAAAAATTGATTACAAAATTAAATATAATTTGTCATCAAAGAAAAGTTATATATATTTTTAACAGGCCACATATTGATGTCAGAAAATTGTGTCACATTTTTTTTATTTATATATTTTTTATAAACTTAACATAGGATTCGTTTGGGATGTGAGTTAATTTTTTAGCTTTTTAATTATTTTAGTGATTATCCCATTTAGGTCACAATCATCTTATTTAAGTCACATCACCACTCTATCACATCATTTCAAATTCAATCTATATTTCACTTTTATTCGTAAAAAATAAAAAAGTATACTAATTTTGCACTTCCCAAATAACCCCTAAGCTGGGGTTAAAAACCTCGTTTTGGATGAATTTTTTGACTATTTTGATTTTTGTAAAAGAAAAAAATAAAATGATTATGATTTAAATGTAACATTTTATCTTATTAATTTTTTAATCTATTTTATTTATTTTTATTTATTTTTGTAACTATTTTACCTAAACAAACCCTTTATCTTCGTTTTGGTCCTCTCAGCCTCCGTTTGGGAAGTGGGTTGGCTTTTTGACTTTTTGGTTTTTTTTTACTATTTTAGCCTGGGCTAAAAAACTTGGTTTGAGAATATTTTTTGACTTTTTGACTTTTTTTATGAGAGAAGAGTGTAATGATTATAGGTTGAATGTAATATTTTATTTATTATGACTAAAATAACTTATTTTATTTTTTATGATTATTTTAGTCATAAACTAACTTCCCAAACAACACCTCAATGAGCTCGCCGACGAAACAGGTAGTTATAACAAACAAGCATTTGGTATGTCATGTCATGTCGTCATGTCGGCCAAAAATAATGGTAATAGTATTCGGATCCTCTCCTTGAGGAGAGTCCTTGAAATCCTGCGGGCAACGGCTCAGATCAGCCGTTGGTCATCCAACGGCTGAGATAAAAAAAAAAAAAAAAAAAAAAAATTAAAAATGAAAATTTTTGACTTCCCGCCCAAAACAAAACAACAACACAGCTGAGATGAGGGATTCTTCCACTCTCACACAGAACTCAAGAACTCTCACGCAGCACTCGCCTCCGTCGAACCCATCCTCATCCTCACCGGCGAACCCATCCTCACCGGCGAACCCATCCTCTACTAGAAATTATAAACATTAAAAATTTTAAAAATTATAAACATTAATAATAAAAAAAATTATAATATTAAGTATTTTTGACTTTGATATTGACTACATTTCTAGTAGTCAAAATTCTATTCATGATTTTTTCACTCGCGAATTTTTACAAGGGGATAATGCCTCATGCCTACCCCTTATTGCTATTTATAATTTTTTTTTATTAATTTAAATTTTTTTTCCACTAACCCAACTGTTAGGTAATTGTTCGAAAAAATATTAAGTATAATAGTAATATCATTTTCTGTTGTGTTATTGATCAATAAAAATTAATAAAGGGACTATATCAATGGATCTTGTCTTTCTTTAACTCAATATTATTGTTAATTTTTACCGCAAATTAAGATTACTTATTAAATAATGATATGGTCGCTTTTTTTTTTATTCAAAGGAAATGATACAGACGAAGGAAAGAAAAAAAACACAGCAAACAGCAAACCAAAATAGGGCTAAACTAGCTTAAGCCCTTTCACAAGAGAGACCAACCATTTCTGCAACAAGCAGACTAACAAGGTTATTAGGTGGGTCTTCTAACACTACAAGGTGTTCTCCATGATGCACTCCCATGTTAGCAAGACTATCTGCACATTGGTTGCCTTCACGGGGTATGTGATTAACAACACAGTTGCATCTGTGCATGAGGAATTTGATATCCTCCAAGAGGGCTCGATGAGGATAATTGCTGGTTGTGGGGTTGTTGATGTTGAGCACCACCATTGCTGCATCAGATTCAATCAAGACATCACGCAAGCTTTTCTCGAAGATAATGGTAAGGCCTCGATAAATACCCCACAGCTCAGCTTCTTCGCTGGATGCTAACTCCAATTTTCCATGATAGCCAAAAATCCAAGCTCCCCTAGCATCTCTGAGCAAGCCACAATACCCAGCAGGTCCAGGATTGCCTTTGGAACAGCCATCCGTATTAAGCTTGAGTTGACCTGCACAAGGAGGACACCAATCAGTATAAATGTGTAATAAGGTACCTGTGAACAGGTCAGAGTGAAAAGCCCTGTGGATTGCTGAACAGGTCAGAGTGAAAAGCCCTGTGGATTGCATCTGCTTCGTGTTGAATCTGTCTTACAAATTCATGAGAGAGGCATTCAACTTGATTGAACACCATGTTGTTTCGAGCCTTCCATAATTTCCACAAGGTCACCACAAAGACAGTTCCCCAAGGAATGTTGAAGCACTCTTGATTGTTGCTCTTGAGGTTATGTTGGATCCAAGGATTGAAGGCCATATTATGAAAGGAATTTCTCCAACTGTGATTAGGGAGAAGAGTCCAGACTTCAGTGGTTTTTTTACATTCTCTCAACAGATGGTTCAAATCCTCACAGTGGCTTTAACAGTTCGGGCAAGTATCATCATTGGTGAAGCCTCAAATCTTTCTTTGGTGATTAGTGAGCAGCTTATTATGCAGTAGCAGCCAAATGAAACCCTTTAATTTTTGGGGGATCTTTAATTTCTAGATCCAAATCCAGGTAGCAAGTTGATGTTCCTGTGCCGAAGCTAGATTTGAGATCAAGAGATAGACAGCTCCAACAGAGAAGGCACCATTGGAGGAGCCAATCCAGTGGGGGTTGTCACCTACTTCAACAAAAATAGAGAGATGAATCTGGTGGATGAGGTGCTGCATAGTAGAAGGGAGGATGTTGTTAACCCTGTTCAAGTCCCAATCTCCTTCCTCAGTGATCATGTCAGCAACTTTAACATCTTCTTGAGCATGTAGTCCAGGAAAAATAGACTCAAGAGGCCCATCCCCACACCACCAATCTTTCCAAAATGAGATGTTTTTGCCATTACCAACAGTCCATTTGGTACCCTTTGCAAGAATATTCCTAGTCCTCATAATGCTCCTTCAAATCTGTGAAGCCTTCTTATTGGTAAGCCAGTTTGAAAAAGAGTGCTTGTTTAAATATTTGCCTCTGAGAACCTTGGTCCAGATAGCATCAGTTTCAGAATTTATCTTTCAACCCAATTTAGCCAACAGTGCAAGATTTTGGTCTTCAGCCCTTCTAAGACCCAAACCTCCTTCTTGTTTAGCTTTACATACTTGTTTCCAATTCACCAAATGGACTTTCTTCCTTCCTTCAAGGTCACCCCATAAGAAATTTCTGTTAAGCTTATCAATTTGTTTACATATGCTTTGGGGGAGTTTAGAAGTTTGCATGATATAGGAAGGTATAGAAGATGAAACAGACTGGATCACAGTAGCCCGACCTGCGAGGGATAAAGCTTTAGCTTTCCAAGAGGACAACTTCTTTTGGATTTTCTCAATGGTTCCATTATAAATATTTCTGCTAATCCTACTATGAATAAGGGGAACACCAAGATATCTACCAAGATCTTGAGTGAGATTTATACCACAAAGTAAACTCAACTCCTTAGCTAAATTCCTATGGATATTGGGGGAGATGAACATTTTGGACTTTTGCAGGTTGGTTTCCATGATAACATCACAATTAGCCTGGTCAGCTTTAGCAAAGAGAATGAGGTCATCTGCAAAAAATAAATGTGAGATGGGTGGGCTATGGTTTGAGGCTTTCAACCCCTTCCATTTCCCAGCTTCCACATGCACTCTGATCATATTGGCCAGTCTCTCCATGCACAACACAAATAAATAAGGTGAAAGAGGGTCACCTTGCCTCAAGCCCCATCCAGGGTTGAAATTATCCATGGTTTCACCATTCCATAGAATAGAAAAGTTCATAGAAGAAACACAAGACATAATAAGATCAATCCAATGTTGGTTAAGATTGAATTCTTCAAGAGTGGCTTTCAAAAAAGTCCAAGATATTCCATCATAGGCCTTTTCAAGGTCAATCTTAATAACAAGACCACCATGTTTACCCTTTTTTTTTTTTTTTCCTAAAGGTATCGATCATTTCTTGGGTAATGATAATATTGTCATGGGTGGATCGACTAGGAATGAAACTACTTTGGGTAGGGCCAACAAGATCCTGGAAAAGAGGCCTAATACGGTTCACCAAAATTTTAGATAAAATTTTGTAAGAAACATTACATAGGCTAATAGGGCAAAATTGCTTAATATTCTCAGGAATTGCAGTTTTGGGAATAAGGGCAATAAGAGTTTGATTCACTATAGGGGTATAGATTTGGATTGGAAGCAATTCTTAATAAAATCACAGACATTGACCCCAATTACATCCCAAAATTTATGATAGAAGATAGCTTGAAAACCGTCACACCCAGGGGCTTTGAAAGCACTAATGTTCTTGACAGCCTTCCAAATTTCCTCAGTAGAAATGTTTCTCAGCAAAAGATTATTATCATCATGCGAAATTTTATGAGTAGTAAGATTGCACCAATGGTCAAGAGTACTAACAGGCTCAGAATTAAAAAAGGGAAATAAAGTAGTTCTGAATATGATTTTTAACTAATAAGGGGTTATTAATCCACTCACCATGCTCATCTTTAAGGGCATCAATTCTCAACTTCTTACGTCTAGTAATAGCAGAAGTATGAAAAAACTTAGTGTTTCTCTCGCCTTATGTAATCCAATTGGCTCTCGATTTTTGGAACCAAAGAACTTCTTCTTGAAACAGAGTTTTGTTATATTGAACAGTGAGGTCCTTTTCAAGTCGAAAAAGGTTATGAGAAAAATAAGAGGAAGAAGATTGAGTTTTTTGAATTCCCTCAATACGAGATAAAAGCCATCTTTTCCTTTTAAAAATGTTACCAAAAACCACCTTATTCCAAGTAAGGGAATTAGAGGCAACAGAAGACAAGTTATCATGGATAGAAGATAAATGATTCCAAGAAGATGTAACAATATCTTTATAGGTAGGATGCGAAAGCCAAGCTACTTCAAAACGAAAAGGGCGATTAGCAGGAGAGAGTTTAGTTATACCTTCAGTATGGACCATAATAGGTGAATGATCCGAATAAGTGCGAGGGAGATTGCGGACTGCTCCTTCAGGGAATGCGGTTCTCCACTCAGCATTGCAGAGAGCTCAATCTAGTCTTTCCATAGTATTAGCCATGCCCTGCCTGTTGTTGGACCAAGTGAATTTCGGTCCTGAGCAACCAATGTCTATAAGACCACAGCGGTTAACATTGTCGGAAAACTTTTTGAATCGGTAGTTTTGGTTATTCTGGGAATAGCTTCTTCTTTCAGTTTGCCCCATGATATCATTGAAATCCCCTGCAATAAGCCAAGGCCTAATCATTGAGCTTGAGATGTTCTCAAGGTCATTCCAAAGGTTTTGACGAATGTTAGGATTAGGACTGGCATAGGCAGCAGCTAGCACCCATTCTTCAAAGTTCTCTCGTTTCACAGTAGCTTGAATAAGTTGGGAGTTGGCAATATGAGCACTAACAGAAACTTGTGTAGGATCCCAAATCAGCCATATACCTCCAACTCTTCTAACAGGGTCAACAATGGTAAAGGCAGTATACCCCAACTGGTTGAAAAAGAGACCCATAGAACTGAAAATGACTTTTGTTTCAAACAGAGCCACAACATTAGGGTGATGTATTCTAACAATTTCTCTGAAATTCCGCTTGAAAATTTTATTGCCGGCTCCTCGGCAGTTCCATAGCATAACAGTCATGGATGAACGATTGGGGAAGTGAGGTAATGGGTTTGAGCTAGGTAGGCCAATATAATTACGCACAATCTTTTTGGAGAGCTCTGATGGCCTTAGGGCTGCCATCTGTGTTGCCTGCAGTGGTCTTCTGCCCACGCTCTCCCACTTGCGCTCGATGTTCAGCCTTATCTCTTCGATCCACCATTCTACATTTACTAGGTGATGGCTTCGCTCTCGGGTTCGAGGTATGATCCCACCGAGCTGTGCCTCATCCAGGTAGTTTGAGCTATGGGTGTCTCCGGATCCTCGGTAGTGCTGGAGGTGCTCATTGTTCCTATCGGGAGGCTTCTGTTTTACCTCAAGACTAATAGAGGAGGTTTGAGGATTTGTGGTGGAGGGTGAGGGTGAGGGAGATATGAACTCTGGAACCTGGGCTGGGGCGGGGTTAAAAGGTGATAGAGAAGGGTTGGGTGGATAGGCATCTGCCATCAGAATAGCAGAGTCGTCACTTGTGTCTTTCACTAGGCTAGGGATGGGGCTAGTGGTAGTATGCTTAGGACTAGCTTGTGCTGCATCAATTGGGGTCTTGTCTTTATTGAGTTGTCTTCCATCGTATTGTCTGTCAGAAGGGGTTCTCTGTGTTGCATTAGGATTACCTACCGCACTAGGGGATGCTTTTCCATATTCACCTTCCAAAATAGGGCCCATTGGGTGTTGATGCTTGGATCAAGCTGTGGTTCCTTCCCTGTTGCCATTCGTAGCAAGAGGCCCAAACCGATTAGTAGATCTTCTAGCACTAGCAGAATTAGGTCCAATCTGCCTACCAGTGAGATCGGGTCGATTGTTCCTCCTGTTTACTAACATCCAAGGCCCAAACTCTTCAGAATGATCTGAGCCCGAGGCAATTTGTGTCCCTGAGGAGCTAGCCGTTGGAGCTGGATTGGACCCACAATCATTACCGTTGGCTATGACTTCTGCATTCACTTTCACCTGCTCCGGCACTGGCTTACTGTTACAGTATTCTTTCTGGTGTCCAACCCTGCCACAGTGAAAGCAAAAATTATGTAAATGCTCATATTCCACTACATATGTATATTTACCTATAGCAAATCGTGAAATTAATGGCTTTGTGAGATCCACTTCCACATAGACACGTGCGTATCTTCCCCTAGCAGACATGGCAGTATTTAGATCAATCTTGAGAGGTTTTCCAATGGCTTTAGCAATGTGGAAGAGAACTTTTTCGTTATAGTATTCAATGGGGAGTTGTGGAAATCGAACCCATAAAGCCGTGGCCACTTCTCCCGCCTCAGCTGGTTTGAAGTCAGGCTCCCATCTTCTGACCGTTAAATAGTGGTCCATTATGATCCAAAGGCCTTCTGTGTATACTCGGCTACAGTCAGATCACATTTCAAATTTGATTAATAAGAATCCCACTCCCAGATCAATTGCTTCAAAATCCCCTTGTAATCCCCAAACCTTAATGAGTTTGGAGACTAGAAATTTGTAACCAATCATTTTCCCAAGCAATCTGACTATCAGGCAATCCTGCCATGGCTTGCGAATGTGCTTAAGAAGGCGTGAGGGAAGTTTGATTTTGGGAATATGAGGCCCTAGATCAGCAATCTGAGAAGGATCAGCTTCCTCCATAGCCTCATTGTCCTCCTCATCAGTGAGAAGATCATTATCTGACAGCCTCTCCAGATCGAGGTCGAAAGCTTTCTCATTGGTCTTTGAGGAAGTAAGAACCTGTTTGAACGACTGCTTGGGTTGTTCCGCTAGCATATTTTGATTTGAGTCATTTAGACCTTGATCGACTGAAACTTGATTCCCTGTTGGAGCCTCGATCGAGTCTTTCATAACTTGATCCACAGCGCTTTCGATCAAATTTTTGATCTTCTTGGTGCTTCGCACCAAATGATCTTTTTCTTCTAGCGATCGGTCTGTTTGGTTGTCGATTGGGTGTGCAATAGCTGAGGTTGGAGCAGAGGCTTCGAGAGTCATCGCAGAGAGCTGTTTGCTACACTCTCGATTAATGATATGGTCACTTGATATCACTACTCCACCCACCATTTACTCCTAAAAGTGTGATTTACGGTAATTAATGGTTTAAACATTATAAGGCAAAACAGAAAACAACCAATAATTGAGTTTGTTCATTGTAATTCAACCAATTAAAAAGTTGAGAATTTAATTTCAAACTCTGAATAACTTATTGAAACTCCCTCCAAAAACCGTTAATTGAAACAATGAGCATTCCCGCCTACACCGCCACCCCAACCACACACCTCTCTCCTCCTCCGCCGCCACCAGCACCATCCCTACACCCCAACAACACAACCCCCAACCTCTTTCTCTCCAACAAAAAGTTCCCAAATCACCAACCCCCCTTGAGACAGACCAACAACAAACCCACTTCTGACCCCACAGTCTCATGGACCTACTCAATTTCTCGTCACTCTCGCAACGGCCGATTAGCAGAGGCCGCTGCAGAGTTCACCCGCATGAGGGTCTCCGGCGTCGATCCCAATCACATCACTTTCATGACCCTTCTCTCTGCTTGCGCCGATTTTCCTTCTCGAAGTCTCTGTTTCGGGAAATCTGTTCATGGTTATGTTCGTAAATTGGGTTTGGATCGAAACAATGTCAAGGTGGGTACGGCTGTTGTTGATATGTACTCCAAATGCGGCCTCGTAGATCTCGCTAGGTTAAGTTTTGATGAGATGGGTGTGAAGAATAGAGTGTCTTGGAATACGATGATTGATGGGTATATGAGGAATGGTCGAATAGAGGATGCAATTGAGGTGTTCGATGAAATGCCGGAGAGAGACGCAGTGTCGTGGACGGCTTTGGTTGGTGGGTTTGTCAAGAAAGGTCACTTTGAGCAAGCTTTGGAGTGGTTTCTTGAAATGCAGCTCTCTGGGGTTGACCCCGATTATGTGACGATCATTGCTGTACTATCCTCTTGTGCCAATTTGGGGACACTTGGGTTAGGTTTATGGGTACATCGACTTGTTTTGAGTAAGAAAATTAAGGACAATGTTCGGATAAATAACTCGTTGATAGACATGTACGCGCGGTGTGGATGTATTGAATTTTCTCATCAAGTGTTCAAGAAAATGAAGATACGAACTGTGGTTTCGTGGAACTCAATCATTGTGGGGTTTGCAATGAATGGGAATGCAGAGGAGGCTCTTGAATTCTTCAAATTGATGCAAATTGAAGGGTTCAAGCCAGACATGGTGAGTTTTACTGGCGCTCTCGCTGCTTGTAGCCATGCTGGCTTAGTTGATGAGGGGTTAATGCTCTTCACTGTCATGAAGAGTGTTCATAGAATATCACCTAGAATTGAACATTATGGGTGTGTTGTGGATCTTTATAGCCGCGCAGGGAGATTGGAAGAAGCATTGAATGTCATAGAAAACATGCCCATGAAACCAAATGAGGTTGTGTTGGGGTCTTTGTTGGCCGCATGTAGGACTCATGGGAATGTCAACTTAGCAGAAAGATTAATGAATCATCTTCTTGAATTGGACCCTAGTAGCGACTCTAATTATGTGCTTCTTTCAAATATATATGCAGCAGTTGGAAGTTGGGATGGGGCGAACATCGTGAGGAAGAAAATGAAGGATTTTGGTGTACAGAAGAAACCAGGAATCAGTTCCATAGAAATAGATTGTGATGTTCATGAATTCGTGGCTGGTGATAGATCTCATGTCGACACAGAACATATTTATGCGACGTTGGAGTGTATGCAGCTTGAGCTGAGGACATCTGGGTATGTTCCTGAATCTAATGTAGGGGATTTATGTGAATATGATTGAAACTTTTCAGTTCTAAAATATGTATAGATTTAAATTGTTGTATGAAATGCAATTTTTCTAGTCTAAATTCATTATCAATTAATCTTACTCAAGTTTTTGAAAGTGAATGCAGTGGGAATTGGAAACAAAAGAATTAAGAAAGGTAGGAAAATTTTGGAAACAAAAACTAGAACTTACATAAATGTTAAATGCATGATCAATAATTAGATGGTTGAATATTTTAACTAGGTTTAAAGTCTTAGTAAAGGATGAAAAAAAATATGAATCCCAATGCATAAATAAATAATTACTAAGCACCACATAAACTTCTCTCAAGAACAAATAATTTATGTGGTTTAAAAATTATTCATCTATGATGTATTTTACAAGTAAAAATTTTATCTCGCGTATGGAAATACAATAAAGTAAAATGATTCAACAATCATATCATAAATTACTAATATATAAATTCTCGTATAGTCCCAAACTGGGAGAGACATATCTCAACCAAATATAAGCTGCATAAAACCATTAAAAACGATTTTACTAGCTAATGCTCTGATGATATTTTTAATAAATTAAAAATGATGATTATTATTTCTTATTAGAGTGTGTGAAATAAAAAAATGTATAATCATTTAAAAATTTGTTAACTTATAATATTAGAGAACTAATTAATAATCTGTATAATAAAATAAAACCATGCAAGTTAACATTAATAATAGTACAAAAAAAGTGTTGAAATAAACTAATTGAGGTTTTGTTTTAAAAACACCACTTCAAAATCGTGTTTTAAAGTTATATTTAAAAATAAAAAAAGGAAAAGAAGAGTCATGGTTGCATCATCCTATAGGGGCTCTTTTCATCATGATTTTAGATGAGTACAAATCTGGAATATTAGATCAAGGTTTGTTATTGCAGGGGCAGTGCATATCTGGATTCCTATCCATAATGAACACTGGCATGAAAAAGTCAGACTGTGACAGTCCTGTGTTTAAACCCCAAACCATCACATCTTTTTTACATTGATGTTACCTTTAATCATCAACTTCACTTTTCCAACTTGCATCATATAAAACCTGCTTTAATTTCTCATTCAGAAATATAGTACAGAGTGATCCATTGACAAAAAAGTGCACATGAGCACATAGATATACGTACATGTTCAAAAGTGAGAAAAGAAAGGATAGTTAAAGCACTCTCCATGAGTGGACAAAAAGGATGTAGTACTACTACCATCTCTGAGTTACATTACATGATAATCTAAGAACTGTAGCCAAGTAGATACTATATATATATATATATATGTTTTGTTAAGTCGAAAAAAAGACACCAAAGAGGAGCTGGAAATTGCATGCATTTAGGTAGAGCTAGGTGGGACCATTTTCATGGAGTGGTGGGCTTCTTTGGGCTGCCACCATTATGGTGCAATGGGTCTGGACCTGATGGAACCTTCCTCAATTCCCACCCCTCCATGCTTTCTTCACCACCATACCCATTTCTGTTTTTTGATGATCCATGAACATTTGTAGGACTACTCTTGAACAAAACCTGCACAGAATAACAGACACAAATCACTCTTGAAATTAAAAACTATTATCCAACACATACATTGCATATCTGTATGTGTGGGTGTGTTTCTAAGCTCATTAACATTTACACGAAAATAGATTTAAATCAGAACCTTTCTGTTTTCAATCTCTTGGGCAGCTGCTTTCACGTAAAAGCATCCGTGGCCACTGTTGCACCCTGGGAAAAAATAAAAATAAAAATAAAAATAAAGGGTAAAATACATACGAAGTTTTTTTTTTTTTTGTATTTTTCTCCCATTAATAAGACTTTCAATGATGTAAGCACACATAAAAGGTTAAATACATACAAAAATAAATAAAGAAAAACAGAAAGAAACAAAAAAGGAGAACTATAATAACATATTAGAAACTAAATACAAAATCGATACAGAAAACAAATGTACATGGATGGACACATATTTTGCATGATTTGTTGGTGTGGTCTATTATGAAAAACTCTGCATTTTTTGTCCAAATTTGTGTTTAGTTGAAGTATTGAGAGAGACAGAGAGAGAGAGAGAGAGGACCAGAAACTTGTTGAATGAGGACCATGCAGAAGAGAACCATGAGGAAAAAAGGGACAAGCTTAGGTGTACAGGCCATGCGAAAGAAGCAAGCTACCGTACAGTTTTGCAGGGCTTAGCAAAGGGAATAGAAGTTGGGGGGAAAAAGTCTTGTAGATAAATAGTGTAGTGAGAGGAGGAGGCAAGAGTTGAATACTGGGAAGCCTGTGGAGGACCCAATTTATAGAAGGATTTTGAAATGGTAAAAAATGATTACTTGTGCAGCCATTTCAGGTGAGAGTTTTGCAAGTATATCATGATAGGATTGTTTAGGAAGTGGGTTTGGGATTAAAATAGTCATAAAAAATAAAATAGATTTTTTAGATTCAATTTATAATTATTATATTTTTTCTTTCATAAAAAAGTCAAAAGTCTTTTAAAAATTAAGTTTTTTAGTCTCAGGCTAAAATAGTAAAAAAAAAAAAAATCAAAAAACCAACTCACTTTCCAAATCCAGCCTATATATTGGATAAAATAGATAGTAGTATATTATGGGCGTGTTTGGAAAGAAGGTTGGGTAAAAATAGCCGATTAAAAAATAAAATTGCCTAAAGTAAGTAATAAGATAAAATGTCACATTTAATTCATAATCATTTCACTTTTTTCTTTTATAATTTTCAAATTAAACTATAAAAAAAAGCTAATTAGTTTTTCAAATACAATTATTTTAGCCAAGTTAAAATTGTCACAGAAAAAAAAGAAAAAAGAGTCAATTAAACGAGCCAATTTTTCAAACAAGCCTAATATGATTACACTGTGTCATATTTTCATAAAAATCTTTTACAAAAGTGCTTCTTTATAAATTTTGACCAACAAAAGTCTATTCACTTATATTGTAGTGCTAAATTCTGACTAAAGAGTTATTTTGAGAAATTAGTTAAAAGTTGATTTTTTTAAATTTTTTTTTTTTTTAAAAAACATGTAAAATAATAGAGTGATGATAGGTTAAATGTTGACTTTTGACTTTTAGCCAAGTTTCCAAATTGAGCCTAAATTTTTATCAATTAGAATTTATGAAAAAGTGAATTTTGTAAGAAATTTTTGTGATGATGGATTATTTTTCAATATGATTAATAAGAATTGTGATTATGTGAGTTTTAAAATAAAGAAAAGTAGAAGATAATAAGAGAGATACGATTCTCATCAATGAGACACAAGAGATGACCATTGTCATCGTTGTTCAAGTCACCACAAGATTTGTGACGGCGCTATCTTCTTTAGTTCAGCCACGCTGTCACACTCAATGTCACTTTGTCAGATGGTTTAATCTTATGTTTGTACTA
Organism: Camellia japonica; assembly: GCA_030407325.1. Lineage (NCBI taxonomy): Eukaryota > Viridiplantae > Streptophyta > Magnoliopsida > Ericales > Theaceae > Camellia > Camellia japonica. The sequence goes on from JAPPVO010000024.1 coordinate 63,029,298, forward strand.
GAAGAGGAAAGGGTCAAATGTAATAATAATAATGAAAAGCTAAGGGTTGTGACACTTTGATAAGTTTTCAGAACATAAGCCCTGAAGTCTTAGGTTATATATTTTTTTGGACTAATTCTTAAGAATTTAGTGCAGTGGTCTTAGGACAATCCTTTAATGACTGGACAAACTGTATCCAAGATTTGGGTGTGGGGTTAAATCTTGGTAATTGCACACTCTGACTTAAATGATGTGTGTATTGTAGAGTCAGTGCACACATTTGATGTTTGCCTCTCGTCCTACTCTGATTGAATTGACATTAACCTGTTAATCAAAATAATAATAATGATGTACAAATACGAAACATGATTGGGAGATTAACCTAAAATGAATTTGGAAAATTTACATATGAGAGATATCTTCAATTTTATTTTATTTTTATAAATACATGAAAAAAATTTTAATTTTACTTTTTAATATTTATAAAATTTATCATTAATTGAAAAATATTTTTCCAAACATGATGTGAAATTATTCCAAAATTTTTTTGGTGATACAAGACACCACTTGGCGATGTCCCTCACCAATCTTCAAACATCATGTCTTTTTTGTTCCTTCATGTTTCAACACAAAATCATAAACCCTTTCACTAATTACAATACTTTAAGAGTATGTTTGATTGGATGGATTAGAATATGGGATTGAGATTATTAATCAGTGGGCCTAATTATCCTATATTTGTTTTAACATTTTGGTTTAGGATTATTAATCCAACAAATTTGTAGGATTATTAGTAATAGGGTAGAGGTGGGATTATTAATCCAATGGATAATTTATCCTATTAATCTAATTGGATAGTGAATACCACACTAATTTGATAGAATTATTAATATCTCACTATTAGTCTTGTGAATCAAATATGAGCTAAGTATCATTCAAAAACCACCAAATAATTTCTCATAACCTCTACTAGAAAAATTATTAGATGAGAATGGGTAAAAATTATGCACTATTTCTGCCAAACACTTATGGGTTTGGGTGTTTGATCCATAGTGTTTTATAATTTTTCTGAATTATTCATTTTTTTTTTTTTTTTTTTGTTACAATATAAGTATATAATACTAGGCACAATGTCAATATGATATTTCAAAATAATTTAATAACTACTCATTGATGATGGTAAATTATTTAGTTCCCGCATATAATATCTCAACTTAATTTATCGGAAAATTTACCCATAAGTTCTAGTTTCTGAAAAGTTGAACCATTTAGTCTTAAAAGTTTTCTTATGCTCCATTTAGTCCCATTTGCACATCAATCTAATGTTCGAAACATTAATCTGATGTTCGAAACATTAATCTGATGTTTGAAACATTGTAATGGACCTTTCAGTCTATAAGAAAACTTTTAAAACTAAACAGTGTATAAGTTATTAATTTGGGATTTATTGGTGCATCCCCCTAATTTATATTAGTTTAAAGAGTATAACTTATTCCTTTCTATATTAATTTTTAGAAGCCAATATGGCAAGTGTCATAAGAAAAATGATATGGAGTATCATTTGAACACTACCAAATAATTCTTTCCGATCAATCACAAATAATTATATTTTGGAAAATTTACCCATGAGTCTTAATTTTTGAAAAGTTGAACCATTTAATCCTAAAAGTTTTCTTATGCTTCATTTAGTCCCATTTTTACATCAGCATGATGTAAATGATGTAAATGATTTGATGTTTCATTCTATAATTTCAAAATTTATTGAAATCTGATGAACATTAGATGTTTGTCATCCTATAATTTCAAACATTATTGAAATTTGATGAACATTAGATGTTTGTAATATAATGTTTATAATATTACTCTGATGTTATTAACATTGTATCTGATGTTATTAACATTGTAATGGGACCTTTCAGTCTATAAGAAAACTTTTAGGACTAAACAGTGTATAAGTTATTAATTTGGGATTTATTAGTGCATCCCCCTTATATTTTTGTCTTACTATCTTTTAAATTTCAATACCTTCGTGTTACTTTAATTGCTTTGCAACCGGCATGACTAATCTAAGGCCAAGTTTGGCATGTCACAAAAAAGATAAAAAAATCAAAAAGTTACTCAAAAAGTTAAAAGTTATCACTATTCACAAAAAAAAAAAAAAAATTTAATTTTATACACAAAATTACAACACATCAATCTAACAGCCTCAGATCTGTGCTGCGTTGTGTAATAAAAATTGCAAAGTTGGGGTGCAATTTTAACACACAGCTGTTCAGCCCGTGGGGGCCCATCACGGGTCCCGTTTTGATAATCTGAACCGTTCAACGTGTAGAACTCGTCGAGTGCTATATGTCTGTAAAAAATCACATTGATTAGATATCGATAACTACATGATCAAATCAGTTTTGTATAATTAAAAAAAAAAGAGATTTATAATTAACTGTTGGAAAAAAAACAAATCTGATCAGATAGCTATCGATATCCGATCAAAGTAATTTTTTACAGGCATATAGTACTCGACGAGTTCTACACATTAAACGGTTCAGATTATCAAAACGGAACCCGTGATGGCCCCATGAGCCGAATAGCACTGTCCAGTTCAATACCCAAAAAGTAGACAATTATTTCTTAGCATTTATTCCACATTTGCAGACATCGCAGCCGTACAACTCACTCTCTAATCTTCTCCTACACACTAATTTATACAATTTTTTAATACATATTTTTTCATAAAAAGTCAAAAAGTTAACGCAAACAATCATATTTTTTTCCTCAACTTTTTAGTCTAAAAAGTCAAAAAGTGTACTTATTTAGGACGCTCCAACCAATCCCTAAGTAGTTTTTTTTCCCTATTTTTTTTTTCTACATTTTTTGTTTTTTTTTTTTTGGGAGTTGCTGCATGAGAATAGATGCGTTTTTTTGAATATTTTGGCTAAATAAGGTGCAATTATTCTCCTCTTAAAAATTCCTTCAATATATATATGTATATATTTTAAATAGGATTTATGAAATGACATTGGGATTGGTTTTATAGTCTAATAGTCATATTTTAAGGTATAATGAGAGATATGCGAGAGATTCAAATTAATAGAACATCGACAAATCATTTTAATTGTAGAGGTGCTTTGACAATTCCTAAAAAGTTAATTTTTAATTTTTTATTTATTTTAAGTTACATTATTTCTTTTATTTTTTATCCATAAAAAGATAAAATAAATTAAAAAAATTAAAAATTAACTTTTTATCGACTTCTCAAAATACCACGTAATCTAACTATAATGAGATACCAACATTATTTTTTAAATAAATAAAAAATTATGAGACTGGTGGCAGTACTAACGGTGTCCTATAGATGACGTGATCAAAGGGTAGCAAACGTACCCCGTTAAAAAAAATCTACACAACTCGGAGTTTTCGTCATGCAAAGTGTCCACTTTTGATTCCCATTCTGGTACACTGCTCCTCTGCGAATCTGTCTATCTATCCCTCAACTTTGTGTCACACTTTTTAAGATTTTGCCAATTATGTTTTATTTTAGGTACAGATTCGTTTTACATCACAAAAAAACAAAATAAGAACTAACATACGAAAGTGATAGAGAAGTACAAATCTTTAAGCCCCGGTTTGATTTTTCTCTGGGCTAAAAAATTATAAAAGAATAAAAAAATTAAAAAAAGTCAAAAATCATAAAAAGATAAAAAAAAATTACCATTTTAAAGTCAAAAAGTCAAACAAATAAAAAAATTATATACTAAAAAATTTAAAAAAAATCAAAAAACTAATTAAAAAAATCATTATCAAACAATTCCTAAATAAAACTTTATATAGTTTACAGTGAGAAGAGAAACAAACAAATCATAATGAGAAAAGACAAAATAAAACTCTTTTAAAGCTCTAAAACATTTTCCACCAACATATTCTCTAACCTCACTCCTAACTTCTGCTAGCCTACGCCCCAGAGTTGTACTTCACTAGTGACCGCTGTAGTTGGTTTGCATTAGGGAAAATTTTAAGTCTATCCTCCTAGAGCAAATCCATGCAAGTGCTTAGGCCCTATTGTTCAGAGACTCAGGGTTTGTTTGGAAAATAGGTTGGTTTTTTTGTTTTTTTTAAGTTTTTGGTTATTTTAATTTGGGATTAAAAAGTTTTATTTGAGAAGGATTTTTGACTTTTTAGCTTTTTTAATTTTTTTGTGAGAGAAATAATACAATAATTATAGGTTAGATGTGATATTTTATCTTATTAGACTAAAAAGTTTATTTTATTTTTTTGTGACTATTTTAGCCAAAAAAACTCAAACCCGCCCTTCCCAAACGAGCCCTTAGAGTTGGGATTAGGTTTAAATAGAGGTAAGACTCACTATAACTTCGTTTGGGAAAAAATGTTAGATTGGGTTTGGGGCTATTTTAATCACACAAAAAAAAAAAAAAAAAAAAAAAAAATAGCCTAATAAAACAAATCATCACATCCAACTTATAATCATTATATTATTTCTCTCACAAAAAGTCAAAAAAATTAAAAAGTCCTTCCTAAACGAAATTTTTTATTCGCAGGCTAAAATAGCCAAAAAGCTAAAAAACCAACCCTATATGTTGTATTTATTTTGAGAGATGAATAGGGGAATTTTAATCCCTTAGGATTTGGATGGGCCTTGGGAAGGAGATTGGATGGAGACTTGGGACTTAGGCCTCGTTTAGGAACAAGCTATTTTAGTAACTTTTTGGCTTTTTGGCTAAAATATGAGGTAAAAAAAACTAGTACGTTTGGGGTGACTTTTTGACTTTTTACGAAAAGATGTGCAAAAAGTAGAGAGAAAAGGGAATCTTTGACTTTTTGGTATATATGTTATATGTTTTTTGGTTTTTTTAGTAACTTTTTGACTTTTTGACTAAAATGTTAACTTGCCAAACGAGGCCTTAGTATTAGAAAAATAATCAGTCGGACTATTTTTTTAAAATTTATTTTATTTATTTATTTATTTATTTATTACATGTTTGGCATTTTTTTTGAATATTAATGTTTAATTTTATTTTTTTTTTTTGTATTTTTTGTTAAGTAAAAATCATGGTTTTATTTATTTTAAAATTTTTTTTTTACATGTTGGGCATTTTTTTTTGAACATTAATGTTTAAATTTTTTATTTTTATTTGTTTTATTATTTTATATTTATTTTATATAAAAATAATTTAACAATCTCTACACCTACAACTATCATCAAAACAAAAATAATTTTACTTAATCCCCTCACCAAAAGCATCCCCAGCAATCCCCCTAAACTCACCCCTTACCTATTTTAAGGGGTTGAAATCACTTAATACACCTCCAGTTGCTCCCCTAAATAATTCCCTAAACTAATTTTTACTACAGTGACTCCCTATTTATAGGGAGTCACTGTAACTTCTTTATATCTAATAAATTCTTATTTTATTTCGTTGAAGGCATGAAGGGGAAGTCCCATGGATGTCCCCCTGGACATCCCCCGGATATCCCGTGAGAGTCTTGGAGCTAAAGAAGAAAAATGTCCAAAATTAACTTGATCGATCGATCGCCCCTGTTTGTTTTCCTTTACTGCTTCCTGTTATGCTGTTGCATTTGCTTTTATTATTTTATTATTAAAAAAATATTTAAATTTAAAAGTAATTAAAAATATTATTTTAATAGAATAAAGAAAGAATAGAGAGTTTGATGGGAAAAGTAAATGAAAAAATGATTCATAAAATACGGAATGAATTTTTTAATAATATTTTAGGATAAAATTTAAGTAAACTGCTAGGGATGTTCTAATAATCTCCTCACTATTAATCCTCTTACTATGAATATCATCCATTCTATATCTAAAAACAAACGGGGCCTTAAGGTTTTGTTTAGTTGAAGAATTTAATGAAAAAAATGAAAAAGAAAATAGAAAAAAAAATTAATAGGATTCGAATTTCAAATTATGCCTAGTTAGTTGGGAAATAAGAAAAAAAAAATCTAAATGAAATAAAAAAAAAAAAAAGACAAAAAAGTGAGATTGTATTTTCATCTCACTTTCTTTTCTCTTGTGTTTTTCATTATAACCAAACATAAAGTGGAATTACATTTTCTTTTTTCTTTTCATTTCTCTTATCAAATGTTTCAACCAAACACAATCTTAAGTGGTGTTTAATTGATAAAAGGGGAAGGATTCCAGATATGGGCTATAGGGGGCTGTTTAGGCTAGTGAGGCCCACTATAGGTCCCATTTCGATGATTTGAACTGTTTATTTTAGGGGTACTTACGTGTAGGTCCTATTAACTAGACTTATTTACCTACAGGTCCTAATTAATAAATTTAACACTATAAAAATAAGAGATTGATAAATTTATCACTATAAATTTATTCATAAAAACAAAGAGACTGATAAATTTATCACTATAAATTTATTCATAAAAATAAAAGACTGATAAATTTATTGATACCAATAAAAAACGGAAGCAGAAACATAAAGAACATGAAGAAGGAAGCAGAAACAACACAAATAATACTGTAATAAGTTAAACTAAAACTATAAGAAATAATAAAAGAAAACAGTTTAAATAAACATTACTAATAAAACTTACAATTGTTTAATGGATTGAAACTAACAATTCTTCAAAATACATAACTTGAAAACGGACTTGAAAAGAAAATTACAGAGATAGGTTTTTCTCTTGAGGAAGGGGTGCTCTCAATTTTTCTAACTCTGCCTTATTCTTGACTGAAGAGGCCTTTTTATAATCAAAAGAGACCACCACTGTTAGCCTTGTGAGTGATTGCTGTGAGCCTTGTGAGTGAATAGTCTTGACTTGAAAGGAGCATCAGAAGCACATGGGAGTTGTCTGCTGCTTTCGGTGAATTATTAAAGCTTTTACTGTGCTGAATTTGTCGGTGGAATGAATCATGATGAATGATGAATAGTAATGTTGACTTTTTGATGAATAGTGAACAGTAAAGTTGACTTTTTTACTATTCATTGCTTGGAGGCATGTGACTGAGGGAATCAAATATAGATATATATATCAGCAGCTTTTCTCAAAAGACGAGTATTGATTGAAGCTGATAATTATAGCTATATAGAATCCAATGACTGAATTAAGCATATGGGTCCTGAGCATCTTGGAACTCGGGTCCATATGGATTTTGAGTAGTTGAACCTTCAGAAGAGTTTGAACCGTCTGAACCACCTTCTGAACTGCTGTTATCCGAGTCTGATTTGGCTTGGGCCATGAGTAAACGAGCCATTTGGAGGAGTTCATCTTTGGATGACTTGGACTTGGGCTTAACCTTTGATTTGGATTTATCCTTTGACTTGGGCTGGTCAGAACTGGGCTTTGCTGACTTGGATTTAATCTTTGATTTGGATGACTTGGGCTTGGAAGAACTGGATGATGGGCTTCCAAGATTGACTGGAGGAAGTTGGCTTCCTTGAGTGACTGGAGCAGTTGGGATCTGATGAGCTTTAACCATGGCAGGTGTAGGAGCATGAATGTTAATCGGGAACTCAGTTTGAACAATATCAACAATTCGTTGAATCTTGAAGTTATCCCACCATTTAACCTTATGTAGCCGCTGAATCACTTTACCAGAAATACCATATTGCCATTTGAATATCCAAGGGATCTTATATTTGGATATAAAAATAAGCAATTGAGGGAATTCTCTTTGCTGTGGAGTGAATGAGAAAACAGTGGAAAAGTAATTGACTTGATCCAAAATTACTGATGGGAAGATGTCTGGAATGGCACCATAATGTGTCCACCATCTCAGAAACCAAGTAGGTAATTCTGACTTAAACTTTTGATCAAATTGAAGAAACCAGGAGTGACTAAATGTTTCATTTTGATATAGGAGGACTTTGAACCAGGCATCAATATAATCATAATAATTATACTGAAGGGAGTGATTAGGTAAATCTCGAAGTTGATAAGGAGAACCCCATTCAACTAAGGAAACAATATTGTGAATATAAAGTGAATGGTAAACCACTTTACTAGTGTAAGTACGATCATAAATGGGTTTAATCACAATTGACTGATGGTTGAACAGGATGTCTTTATAGAAGGTAATTGTTTTCTCTGGATGGAGAGGAACAAAATGCCATCCAGGAGGGAAATAAGTTTTAACCAGATCATTAACAGATTGACTCTTTGGGTGACTAGGTTCTTTGAAAAAGAGATTAGTAGTTGTTGAGTCAACATAATCAGATCGAGCAGTTTTAATAGGATTAGGAGGGTATGGAGTAACTGCTTGGCTAGATGAAGCAAAAGGATCATAGGCCAAAGCAGATGTGAAACTGGGTCGAGGAGTATTACCAAGAACTTGGTAACGGTTAATCATTTCAATAGGATGGTATTGGGTGACTAACTCCAAAGGAGGGATAAAAGGCTGACTAGTTGGAACCAAGGCTTTAGAAGGGGGCCTTGGGCGAGACATCTGTTTAAAAAGAAACAAAGGTTAGCAATAAAGATTAGCAACCACTAAGGAGATCTAAATAAGTCTGATGAAAATCCAAACAGTTGTAATAATCAGCAAGTAAATGGCGACGAGCTTGGATTTGGTGGTACTGAATGTATTGAGCACGTTTAGTAGTTTTTTTGGCTAATTTTATCCGGGCAATGCGATAAGCAGTTTGGTGAATCAGATCACGGTAATGGGTAAATTGGGTTTTATGGTAAGCAATAAATGGAGTGGCCATCCCTATCCCCCTGTAAAAATTCTCGGGTAAGGAAATCGGGAATGGAATTTTGACAACCAGGTATATATTCAATAGTAAAATCGAAAATACTTAAAATAGATTGCCAACGGGCAAAAATTTGCTTACTAGCAAGATTTTGAACATCTTTTTCTAAAACATATTTAGCAGATTTGCAATCAACACGAAGTAAAAATTTTTGATTTAAAATATCATCTTGAAATTTACTAATACATAAAACAGTAGATAAAATTTCTTTTTTAATAGTACTATAATTTAATTGTGCTTTATTCCAGACACCAGATGATAACGAACAATTTGTTCAGATGATTGAGGAGTGACTTTCTGAAGGAGAATGCCACCATAACCAACATCAGAGGCATCAGTTTGAATAATTTTGAATGAATTTTCAGTAGGAATACCAAGACAAGGAAGAGACTTGACATATTGTTTAACCTGTTTAACAATAGCAGTATGAGTAGAAGACCAAGGAGGAGGATTGTCTTTTAACCGATCAAACAGAGGTTGACAAGTTTTCCTAAGGTCTTTGTAAAATTCAGCAATATAATTCAGTGATCCTAAAAAACGTTGTAGTTGAGTTTTATCTAAGATTTCATCAGGAAATTTAGACGCAAATTCAATGGAACGACTAATAGGTAAAATAGTATTCTGGTGAATATCATAACCTAAAAATCGGACTTTGGTTTGAAACAATTTAATCTTAGGAGCAGAAATGACTAGACCATGACTCTTAATGGTATAAAAGAAGGCAGTAAGATGTTTCCAGTGTTCACTAATTGATTTTGAAAAAATAAGAATATCATCTATATAAACTATGGAAAAATGACTAAATGGATTGAAAATATCATTCATTATATGTTGAAATTCACTAGGAGCATTTTTTAACCCAAATGGCATGACATTCCATTCATAGTGTCCAAATGGTGTAGTGAAAGCAGTTTTATATCTATCCTTAGGATGAATTTGAATTTGCCAAAAACCACTTTTTAAATCAAATTTACTAAAAATAACAGCTTGACTAAGTCTTTTAATCAAATCTTTTTTATTAGGAATAGGATACCTAATCCATTCTAAAACAGCATTTAAAGGTTTGTAATTAATGACTAATCGAGGGACACCTCGTTCTAATTCAGCATTTTTATTAACATAAAAAGCAGGACAAGACCATGGGGATTTACTCGGACTAATTATTCTATTTTTTAACAATCATTAATTTCTTTTTTACACATTTCAAGTAATTCATGATTCATTTGAATAGGTCTAGATTTAGTAGGAATTTGTTTTTCATTAAAATTTTTGATATATGGCAAAGTAACTACATGTTTTTTCCTATGCCAAAACGCAGTAGGTAAAGTTGAACAAACAGTTGATTCAAGTTTTAATTTAAATTCATTAATCTGAGAAATAATTACGGGATCAGTTAATTGTTGATCAATTCTTTTGTAATTAATTTCTTCTTTAAGAAATTTTAAATGTCTACTTAATCGATTAATAGTGTGAGAGATAGAACAATCTTTTAATTGATTTAATTCTAACATTTCAGGTGGAGATAAGAATTTAAATGTAACAGGTTGACCGAAAACATGAGTAGTTATTCCTTCACTAGATGTAGTAAATGGATATAGTAAATAGATAAATGGTGTACCTAAAATGATTTTATCAGTCATGTTTTTTACTAAAACAAATGAGGTTTTAAAACAGACATTATTGTGACAAACATGAACTTTAGGTAATTTATATTTAATATGCATTTTACTACCATTAGCAGAGGTTAATCTTTCATGACATTTTTCATAATATTTAGTAGGGAGTAAACCTTCTTGAATGCAATTTAAATCAGCACCAGTATCAATTAATGCAACAAGTTCTAATTCAAAGTTATTAATAACAATTTTAATTTTTGAATACCATTTTTGAATATAAATTTTATTAATTAGATTTAATCTTTTATTTTCAAGATTGTTTGATTGAGATTGGTGTGATCGATTATCGAATAGAAGGTTTTCAGGATTAGTATGGTCAGAATCATGACCAGATTCATTAGGAGATTCATCATTATTATCTTGGAAATTTTCTAAATTTTTATTAGGTTTTAATGTAATAATTTCGTCTTCTAAATGTTGATCTTTATTTTGTAGTTCTTTAATAGTTTGTTTAATCTGATTGATTTCTTGTTGTAAATCTTGAAGTGTAACTTCTTTTTGTTTATTCTTAAATCTTTCTAAAGTTTTAGATAGACTAATAATTGGTTTATCTTGTCTAGGTTTAAATCAGTATTATTAATTAATAAAGATTTAAGTCTATCAGTATATTTCTTCTTTAATTCTGGATCATCTAATTTACTAATTAGTTCAATAAGAGCAGATTCTTCTTGATTTTGTTTAGTAAGAACAGTAATTTGTTTAACAGGTTTACAACAAACATCATTACATCCTAATTCTATATTATTATCAGAATCATTACTAGGTGAATGGTAATCAGATGAAGTATTCGGATTATCAGAAGAGGAATCACTAACAGATTGATTTAATTGAAAGATTTCAAATAATTGATTTTTTGATTCATCATTAATTTGAAGTTGATTAACTTTATCTTTTAATTTTTGTTTCTCTTTACACTTATTAGAATAATGACCTTTTTGACCACAGTTATAACATGTAATATCTTTATTAGATTTAGATTTTGGATGTGATTTTGACTTGTAATATTTCTTTTTTGGTTTAGTATAAAATTTATCATTTGATTTAGAAGGTGAATAGTTCTTTTTGTATTTATTTGAATATTTGTGTCTATGTTTACTATGTTTATGTGGTTTCCTACGAGAGGGTGCTACAGGAGGTAAACCATATTGTTCACAAAAATTTCCTAATTCATATTTAGCCTTGTGCTTATCTTTTTGAGCTTTTTGACTAAGTTTAAGATCAATACACATTCTTAATCCTTCTTTTTGAATAGTGCTAATTATATCACCATAGGTTAAATTATCATATTCAATTATTCCAGTAGGTTGACTAAGAACATCTCTAATTTTGTGAGCAAATAAATCAGGTAATCCATTAATAAATTTTTCTTTCCAAAATGATTTAGTACAGTCTTCTCTTAACATAACTCTAGAGGTAAAAACATCTTTATACCATCTAAAATCACTTAAGGTAGGACAGGTCAGGTTACTAAGTTGATCATGTATGCGAGAATATATATTAGTAGGAGTTCCTATAAAATGTCTAACTATTGTGTAGATTAATGTGTTAACACCATCAGGTACATAATAACCAATATGTTCATCAAAGATAGGGAGATCATTTGCATCTTTTTGATTAGCATGTAAGATTGATTCACGTTGTTCTGCAGTGAGATATTTTTCCCACCAAGATTTGAGCATACCGGTAAAACCAGAGGTTATTAAAGAAGCAATTTCAGGTTGAGAGTAATCAGGGTAATTAGTTAAATAACTATTAGCAACCATAGATAAATGATTTAATTTTTGCAATATTTGATCTTCACTTAAACCATCAATATTCCATTCATATAATTTTTTGGCAGAGACAGAAAATTGATTAGCAAGATTATTTTCTTCATATTGGAGATCAGGAGGAGTTGGTCTAGAATACCAATTTTTTGTAAGAGATGTAGGATTAGGTTTAGGATAATGCAATTTGTTGAGCTGAGTAGAGGGTTGAAATTGTCGAGCTAATTGATTAATCTCATTATCAGTTGAATCAGAATCAGATTGAGTAGAAACAGGTTCTTGTTGATTTAAAACAGTAAGACCTTTGGAGGGTGAAGCTTGTTCATTGGTAGCTAATTTGGTAAATAGTTGTTCGATAGCTTTTACAGCAGATTGATCATTGGTGACTAAACTTTTGCGTTTGGAACGATCACTGGGAAGGTTTATTAAAGGTTGATCGAGAGATTGTTTAGTAGATGTGGTATTAGCAGAATAATCATCTAAATTAGTTTCTATTTTATCTAATTGTTTACCAATTGTTTTTAAACATTGATTAGTATAATTATTTTGTTCAATAATTTTTTTAATTTCAGGGTCAGTGCCAGGCAACTTAAAAGGAGAGGCTGGGACTTCAGAACCTTGGCATTCAATAATTATATTAGATAGAGGTGGATGACTAGAGGTAACAGATGTATTAGGGGAAGTTTTCCATTTATGTTTTGTGATTGTATTAATCTTTTTATAATAGTTATCCATATATTCAAAGAAAGATAATTCAAAACCATATTCTACCATAAAATCATACCATTTCCTAGTTATGCTGGATTGTTGAGCAGAATCATATTTAGCACGATAAGCATGTCTTTTAGTTCTATTTTCTTTAGATCTAAAATCAATAAGTAATTTATCTAAATCAGGAGTAAATTCTTTTTTGATTGTCATTAATTGAGGATTGATTGGATGTGTAATTTCGAAATCAGTTTGAGTAGGAGAATTTTGAGATTCTTCATCTTCTTCAGGTAAATGTGTGTGTGTTGAATAAACAGGTTTACTAATTTGAGAAGTTGTAGAGTTATCAATTCCTTTGAGTTTACTATTTGTAGTGTGACCAAAATTGAGTTGACTATTTTTTCGAAATAAAGGAGTATTAAATATTTCATCTTCAGTTTCAATTTCAGTAGGTATACTAGAAGTACTATGTCTAGAGGATTGACCTCGATTAAATTTAATGTGAACTGAACCATCAGTATATTGTTGGATATCTTGGATATCTTGAATAGAAGATTGTTGTTGATTATGTTTATAATTTTCATTATTAGTAATCCATTGATCGGGGAGAGTAATATTTTTCCATTCAATCATTTGTGGAACATTAATATGGGATTCATTATTACTACTTTGGATTAGCAGAGTTTTATCTTTTGGACTTTTATGCAAAGCTTGAACATTTAAATTGGTTTTCATACATTTATAATGAACACGATAAATTAAAGCAATATTATGAACTTTTTCTAACATATTAGTAAATGAACCATTTAATTGAATATTTAAAGTTAATGCTTTTAAAATATGTGGATCACGTAAACTGAGTGTAAAATCAGGAAAACAATTAAAATGTACTGGACCCTTATGAAGACCAGTTTCCATCATACCCATTAAACTATCATTATAATCAATAAAACGAGCATCTCGTAAACATAATAAAACAGAAGCATTTTTTCCTTGTTGGGTTAATGGTTTAATACCAACTTGAATTAAGCCTAAATGAATAAAATTATTACCAGTTTTCAAATGTCTTTTAATTAGATCAACATCAAATAATTGACAAGTTTCCCTAGGTTTTTCTAAAGCATAAATTTGTTCAATGGTTTTAACATGCAGATTAACATTAAAAGTATTCTGTAAAAAAGTAGTTTTATAAATTTCCTTAACAGGTAATTTTGGTATATTCCAATTTAAATCAATTTTATCATTTTGTATTTCAACATCTTCTTCATTAATTACTAATCCTTGATTGAGTAGTGAGGGCAAAGTAGTTGATCTAGAACTGGCTGACGAGTTACTTCTAAATAATCGACTCATCTTTTGATTATTTAATCTGTATTATAGGAATCTTAATACATTGTCAAAATTTATCATGTTTTTCACATACCCGCATCTATACATACCCTATTCGGAAGACCCCTAAGTCCAACACTGCCTAACCCTAAGGACTTACTCTGGACAGGGACGAAAGTGGGTGACTTAGCTAGGTGGAAAGACACAGATAGAATTTTTGACAGATTAAGATGGCCGAAAACAGAATAACTAATCAAGAAAGGAGAATGATTAAATAGAAAACAAGACTGTAAGAAACATATACAAACATAACTTGGCTCTGATCAACATCAAATAATTGACAAGTTTCCCTAGGTTTTTCTAAAGCATAAATTTGTTCAATGGTTTTAACATGCAGATTAACATTAAAAGTATTCTGTAAAAAAGTAGTTTTATAAATTTCCTTAACAGGTAATTTTGGTATATTCCAATTTAAATCAATTTTATCATTTTGTGTTTCAACATCTTCTTCATTAATTACTAATCCTTGATTGAGTAGTGAGGGCAAAGTAGTTGATCTAGAACTGGCTGACGAGTTACTTCTAAATAATCGACTCATCTTTTGATTATTTAATCTGTATTATAGGAATCTTAATACATTGTCAAAATTTATCATGTTTTTCACATACCCGCATCTATACATACCCTATTCGGAAGACCCCTAAGTCCAACACTGCCTAACCCTAAATTTATCTTTATCACTTAATAAATTTATCAACAGGACTTAATGGGTAATAAGTCTCAAAAGTAGGACCTATTAGTAGTTTACCCTATATTTTATCGAGCATTTTGTGTATTTTATGTACACAAAAAATTAGATCAATTTGATAATTGAAACTTGTTCAATTTAATATTTTTGTCTTCAAAAAACCATATGGTTCATTTTTTAACATAATTTTCATCTATTTTTTTCCGCTGTATTTGGTTGGAGAATTTGGGAAGGAAATTGGAAATGAAAAGAAAAATGTGTGTGAAATTAAGTGAAATATACTTATATTTTATTCACATTTCACTTACTTTTTCTCTTTCCCTTTTCAAATCCCTTCTCAAATCTCCAAACCAAATACAGCGTTAGTGAAAAAATGATAAACTGAAAAAGTTACAGTTATCAGATCAAAATAAAATTTTTTGTGAATGAAATACATAAAATGTCCAACAAAATGAACGGTTTACATTATCGAAACGAGAACCATGGTGAGCCCATGGTCCCAAACAGCTCCCTCCAATCCAAATTTTGGACCGAAGGGAATCCTCTTCCTTGATTATGAAAGATGAACTTAACAATGGCAATGGATCGAAGTTCCCGTAAGAGTGTTTATCACGCAAGATAGAATAGATAATCCGGAAGTAAACGGAGTGTTTATTTATATACTGTTTTCTGGATTTTTGGTAAAAAGAGTTCAGAAAATTTTTGTTCTTCCAGACTAAAATTCGACATCTGCGATAATGTATATCCTTGCTCTGATACCACTGAAAGATGAACTTAACAATGGCAATGGATCGAAGTTCTTGTGAGGATGTTTATCACGCAAGATAGAATAGATAATTCGGAAGTAAACGGAGTGTTTATTTATATACTATTTTCTGGATTTTTGGAAGTGAAAAACATAAGAACTATTATATCTCCAACTATTTATAAGTGTTTTGATAACTTTTGCCAAGAGTCATCATGATGTATGGGAATAGATACAATGCTATGAAGCATTGTGTCTCTTTGTGTTTAAATTCAAACACCAAAATACTTCCAGATTATTCTACATCTTGCGGGAAGGTTTACTGATCACCAAATGAAGATTATAATATGGTGTGAGAGAGTTCACCATATTATGGTGTGATCACCACTCATATCTTCAGATTAAAATAGTAAAATTAAAACTCAATACTTTTGTATTGATTTTTTAGAAGATGAGTGAATAAAATGCGAATAGTTTGAAGTAATACTCTAGGATCACAAAATTATCACTTAAACGTTAGGTATCTCTTGTGAATTTGTTAAACTTCATTTTTTTATCCCGTTATAACTTATTTAACGGAAAAAAAGAAAAAGAAAAGTTAACAATTATTATTATTATTGATGTTTTTGTTGTATTTTTTTCTCTAGGATATAGGTTGTGTGTTAATGTCATACATTAGTACGTGTTAATTGTAGAGATGGTTTTACCAAAGAGGGAGAGGGATCGAGAAAGAGAGTGAAAAAAGAGATGGGGGAAGAGTAAATGTAGTGTTTGGTAGAGTTTTGAAATTATGATTTGAGTGTGAAAAATTTGTTTGGTTATGAGTTTTGAATTGAGTTTGAAATTTTTAATGTAACATATGATATTTGATTCAAAAACTTACAACTCATAACCAAACACACAACTCAAAATTCTAATCAAAGCCCATAAAAAAAATTAAAAAATTCCGAAAATATTTTTTATTTAAAATATAAAAATAACATGTGCTAAAAAAAAAATATATATATATATTTTGGTCAACCGGCCGAACGTCCCGGAGGACACCGGATGACCAGGTAGATGTGTTTTAAAAAGTGAATATAAAATTAGTGTTTGAAAATCATAACCAAACGCAACACTCGAATAAAGGTGTGGAATTAAACTTTCAAAACTCCACAGAACACAATTTTTCCAGAGACAACATAATGTGCGAATAATATATATTATTTAATTGGTTTAAAATTTTAATTTGATACAAAAAATAATTTGTATTAACCCCAGCTAGTCTTGTGGTTTCATATTTCAACTGACTTATTAGATATAAAAAAAATAAGGGAGCAGCTTCCCTTCAATTCGAGATTGGAGTGGATAGTGTTGTTTGGCCATAGGGATTCATCACGGGTCCCGTTTTGATAATATGAATCACTGAATGTGTAGAACTCGTCAAGTACTATATGTGTGTAAAAAGTCACGTTGATCGGATATCGATAGCTATGTGATCAAATCCGTTTTGTATAAAAAAAAAAGGACAATAAACAAATTAACGATTGATAAAAAACTGATCCGATGATATTGCTATCGATATACGATCAATGTGATTATTTACAGCAATATAGTACTTGACGAGTTTTACACATTAAACGGTTCGGATTATCAAAACGCGATCCGTGATGGGCCCTCACGGGCCGAACAGTATCGTCCAATCTGATTTTGGCCTGGAGGCAAGCTGCTTCCAAAAATAAAATTGAAATTTTGTTTTGAAAATGTGATTTTAAAATTGAAGTAATAACTTGAGTTTAAAAAATAAATTTAAAATTGTTTGTATTTACGAATTTTATTCAAAATTATTTGTTAAAAAATAATTGGGATAAATGAGCACTGCACTGGGTTGTGTCTGTGTGAAGATGGAGAAGTTGTTGGTTGTTCAGGGACAGAATCACATAAAATTTTATATGTATTTTATTTTTTTTTATTATAAAAAAATCCTCTTACTCTCCCACAGGTCTAGGGCAGCGGCTCTTGCAAAGATCACTAAGGTGTTCTGTTATTCGTTTCGAATAAGAAGACTATAACCTGGAAATTTGCTCCGACCTTCCAAGACAAGTTCCGCTTAAGTCAAGACTCGTGCAGTGGGGGAGTATTGGACCCACACCAAGTGTTGTGGTAGCAACAATTTGAGACTAACCTCCTAACCAACTGTGCTACGTCTAGGAAATTGGCCCAAAGGGTTTCGAATTTGAGACCTTGAGTCTTAACCCCCATACCTTTACCGAGTTGTCAAACACCATTGGGTTATATATATTGTGATTTGGAGGAGGAGGGGGAATATGAGCAGGGGCGGAGCTACTACGGGGCCAGGGGGTTCACGTGCCCCTCCTGGGTTTTGCAATTTTTTTTTTTTTTTTTTTTTCAAGCAAACATAAAGAAAATATTTTATATAAAAATATTATTTTAAATGTCAATGACATTTTAAAATAATAATGGTTATTTTGATTGAAAATAAAGTGATTACGATATTATTATCTATAGAAATTTCAATGTAATGGTGATGTCTATCACAATTGACATACAAATATAATTAATCTTAATAAAAATATAAAATTTATTGAATTATTAGTTACATTTGACATGTAGCGTTCATTCTCTATGTATTTTTTTACTATTGATTGGTGATATCACATGTTAATGATGACGTAGTATAACTATTATATTGAATTTTTATGCATATTTTGTATAAAAAAAATTACTTTATCATTATATTATTTATTTTAAAACTTTATATCCATGACTTTTTTTAATATTGTCCACGATACACTAATTACAAATAATATTTAGCTTATTTAGTTCTAGTTTTCATAAAACAGTTTTCAAAAAATTCTATATTTTTAATTTTCGTATTTTAATGTTTTCAATAATTTTTTTAATATTTTAAGCAATTTTTTAAAATTTTTAGACACACCTAACATAAATATACCTAAAAAGTATAATATTTGTGAAAAAAATCTTTAAAAAAAACACTAAATACCAAAAAAATTAAAAATAATATGAAAATTCAGTACATTTTTCGTATTTTTGTGTATTTATTAATTTTTAAAAAAAATATTTTTTCACAAATATTTTACTATTTGAATACATATCTAAGTAATGTGCATCTAAAAAAGTAAAAAAATTGTTTAAAATTTAAAAAATATTCACTAACACCAAAAAAAATACGAAAAATAAAAAAACTTAGTTTTCAAAAACCTAAATTCAGAAAATTAAAACCAAACACACTGATTAATTTTTTTTAACTTTCTTGAAGTTAATGGTAAAAATTTATGTTAAATATTTTATAAAAAAATTTAATATTGTAATTAATAAGTGCCCCCTCTGCTTTAATTTCCTGGCTCCGCCACTGAATATGAGTTACAATTTTATATTAAGGGGTTATTTGAAAAGTGTTAGATTAGTATATTTTTTGACTTTTTACAGAAAAATATGAAATATGTGTTGAGTTTGAATTGATGTAATAGAAAAATAATGTAACCTAAATAAGATAATTGTAACCTAAATAAGATAATGTATTAAAATAGCATATGCTCTTTTAAGCACATGCCAAACAACTATCAGTAATTAAAAAAATATAAAAACTTATAATTAATCAGAAACATAAAAATTGGGATAATGTGCTTGACTAATAATTTTTCATAAAAATGCTATTTGGAGGATTTTTAAAAGTAAGAGAAGATTTTTGACGTCAGTACAGCTAAGTTTGACAGTATAGCTGGTGATGATGTGCAATGATGGTATTATATATATTATTATCTGTTTTGTGTACATATATATATATATATATATATGTCTAATTATCTGATTTGAAGTGGCTCAGGAATGATGTGCTCTTTACTCTGAAGTTTTAATACACATACATGCCGATGCAGCTCCAGGTCGAAATGAGGACAGGTAATTTATTTGTTAGAGTGGACGTTTTAATGATTATTTTATTATATTTATTTTTTTAATTTTTTATTAATAAATATATATTTCAAAATAAATTATTTATTATTTTAAAAATAAATATGATAAAATAAAAAATTACAGTTATCAGATTAATATAATTTTTTTTATGAATGATATATAAAGGGAGAATTCTACAAAATAAATTGTTCAAATTATCAAAATAAGACCAATAGTTGACTTATATAGTCTTCTCAAATTCTCTCAAGTTTAATTTAAATTTGAAAGAAATCTAACTCAATTATATATATTGTGCAAGAGAGAAATATTTGCCTCGCTCCATACCTCCTTGCTACCAAGTTCATCTCATTCCGTTAGAACTCCGTCGTGTTATAAACAAAACGAAGGTAAGCTACACAGGGGGTGGTTTTGCCAAAAAAATCTCTCAGACAGTCAAGTTAGCTTTCTAGAGAGAAGGAAGAGCATAGTAAAGAGAGTGAGAGAGAGTTGCTGAAAATTGCTTACCTTCAACGTCTGCATGCCCCTCCTCATCTAGGCTGGCCATGCAGTCTCAAATATTGTGGGCGCACTATCCCTGTTGTTCTTTCCTGGGTAGGTGACTGTGCTCCCCTCTACATTCCTTACACATGTAAGGATCAAAATTGCCAAATAGTATTTGTCACACCGCCAAATGATATTGACGCATATTAGAAGTGGATTCCTCTCTTCTCACTATTGGTCCATGTGGTACACCCAACCGTGCCATTACTTAGCAACAAATGGGGCCGACTATGATTTCCCAAGTACTGGGTTAAGTCTAGTCGGCCTATAGCTCGGCGTTAAGGCCGAATTGTTAGCTCGGTTGAGACATAGTTGGCACTTCAGACTGACTGCACGCGGGTGCGCTATCCGCCATCCCGATCAAGATGATCCTGCTGGTGCTCTTTCAACCGTGGTGATGAACTTAGCTCGGTCGCACCAAACGTCGTTCCATGTCAGCACGGCCCAACATGTATGCTGCGCGTACGCTGTGTGGTCTTTACTAGGCCCAAATGTCATTTTCGTGCTGATCCAAACTCGACTCAACATAACTGTGTTATACCTAGCTTGGCCTAGTGTTCGGCGTAAGTCCTCCTCGCATATATATATTTTAGGAGAATTTTTTTTAAAGTCCCTGATATTAATATTTTATATAATATTTTCATAATAGTTAAGATCCCTCAACATTTTCAGAGAGAAAATTCGACTCAGAGAAATTTTGGTTCCAACATAATTTTTTTTTGATTTTCACAGAGAAATTTTATCGAGAGATTTTAACTAATAATATCTTAAACATCCACTATTACATAAAATTGAAAAGAGATGTTTCAAAAAAAATTTCTATATTTATTCCAAGGTACCAAATGCTTTTTCACAAAAAATTAATGGCCAATCAAAGAAGCATACTCTCATCATAATTTTATTACATAGTGATAGTCGCATAGTATACAGAGAAGCATGCTTCTTCACAAAAGAAGCATATCATGATCATATGGCAAAGTATACAAATTCCAAACAACAAAACAAAATGATCATGCAATAAATCTGAGGGGATTTGATATTGGTTTGTTTCAGTGATTTTTTTGATTTTTTTTTAAAATTTAAAAAATAATAATATATTTAAAATTAGTTAAAAAATAATTATTTTTTGTTAGTGAAATAATTAAAGACTCGTGAGGTTCATCATGAGTCTCACCTTAATAATCTGAATTATTTATTCTATTGGACCCATATATGTAGATCATTCATGAAAAATAAGTAAAATTAATTTGATAATTATAGAAACAATTTTATCAATTTTAGGTTTTAGAAAAAATAATAGTTTATTTTTAAATTAACATTTCATCTATTTTCTTAAAACAAATATAATGAAATAATATGACATGAAAATATTATATTATTCTAAACAAATGATTTATATATATAAACTTAAAAAATAAACGATTCAAACAATTAAAATCAAGTAAAAGCCCAGACCAACAACATTGTGTGAATTGGGGGAGAATCCTCCCATTAAAATAAAATAAAAAATTTATGAGGGTGGGTAGTCAAGAGTTAAGACCCATTTGTTTCCTTGTCTTCCCCCACAAATAAATCTCTGGATTTGATCAAACCAGGTATATGTCCAATGAGTGTTGTGAAAGGCAATTGAGCTACTGCCTCTTTCCTCCCCAATGAAACAAGTGCCATTGCAGAATGAGGCTGATGATAACTTGCCATCGAATAGAAGCTTATAAATTTGCAAGTGCTCAAAAAACAGTAACACATCGGCTTTGAGCTGGGAGTTGTCAAAAATGTAGATATACATAGGGAAAATGGAATTGTTGATGCCAATTTTTAATTTGTTATTCCTTGATATATATATGTATATTGCTCTATAGATTTTGTTAATCTCCTATATCAATTTCATATCATTGGTTAAAACTTCTTCAAGCAGCTTTTTGTGGCATTGTTTGGGATAAACTAAAAAAGTTTAAAAGTTACTTAAAAAAGTTTAAAAGTCTATACTATTCAAGAGTAGATTGTGGGGTAAGTCACTAGGGCAAAATTATTATTTTACCCTTTGAATTCAACTATCCAAAAAGTTAAAAAATCAAAAGGATAAAATTATCATTTTGATTTTACTATAATATTTTATTATATATATTTTCGTAAAAAGTTAAAAAGTTATCCCAAACATACATTTTTTTTCTTTATTTTTTTAACCAAAAAATTAAAAAGTGTACATATATAGCACATCTCAAACAACTACTTATTGTCATAGTAGTTAATAATGCTTTGAATCTTTACCCTAATTTTTCTTTTCTTGAAAGGGAACTTGGCTAGTAGGAATGTTATTCTCCACGTTCTAGATCAGGGGAAAGCATTTTGTTTCCTGAGGTAACATTCAACTTTCAGAGCATCAATGTAGTCATAGTAGTTAATAATGCTTTGAATCTTTACCCTAATTTTTCTTTTCTTGAAAGGGAACTTGGCTAGTAGGAATGTTATTCTCCACGTTTTAGATCAGGGGAAAGCATTTTGTTTCCTGAGGTAACATTCAACTTTCAGAGCATCAATGTCTAAAAACTAATATTAAGGGAAGGAGTAATGTTGTCGTGAGTTCAACTTACGACTTTGGTGAGTGTCTTTTTCAACTTCTAACTACTGGGCGTTTTTATGTTTGTAAGAATTTGTGCTTCTTATTATGTTTGTAAGAATTGATGCATACATTTTTATAGACCAGGCTGCCACTTGACAATGTGAGTGGGTTTTCATAAAAGGTAATTCTCGGTAGTCAAATAATGAAACTTAAAATGCCTTCAAAAATGGTATTTCATTGTCTTTCTAAATTTACACATCCATTCAATTATGGATAATGAATGAATAATATACAATAATATATATATATTTTTTAATATCGTGTGGTAGTTAATGTGATTTTTTTAATTTAATTTTGAATAGATATTAGCCTCAAGAATAAATTAAGAAAAACTTGTAAGGGATAAAGTAAAAAAAAAATTAATTAGAAAAATGGCCAAATATAAACGAAGAGAAGTACAATTTAACCATTTAAAATAATAATAATAATAATTTTGGTTTTGTCCAGTTTTTTAATCTGAGTGGATAACATTTATGCGGGACTAAAAAATGACATCATAATAATTTGGGTTGTTTCTAGTTTTTAAATCTGCGTAGATAACATGCGTGTGGGACCAAAAAGAGACATCACGATTCTCAACATATATAAAGGATTAATTTCTTAATTTTATAAAGTAATAAAAAAAATTCAATCTAGTTTAGTTTAGTTTTGTTTTGTTTGTTTGTTTGTTTTTTTTTTAAAATTTTATATATATATATATATATATATATATTTTATATGCAACAAGGTTTATTATTCCGAGAGAAATTCAAACTGAAAAAAAATTATAAATACACAAACAATTAAGAAATTAACAAATTGAGATTTCTCTTGCAAAAATTAAGAAATTTCTCATATATGTCAAAATTTTTCCATAAAATTTCATATTCAATATATATTTTATTTAATAAATCTTGATACATTGATTTTAAATATATAAATTTATTTATTTTTTAAATTGGATGCAAGTACCGAAAATTTTAAAATAAAATACAACCAAATTGATACCTCTACCCGTTCTTACCACCAAACTCATAATATTTTTTGAGAATGTTTAGTAGGGAGTCTAAAAGCGGAAAAAATATGAGAGAATTACACTGATATTGTGTCAGTGAAACTTATTTACCAAAAAGTAAAAAAATTATAAACATTAATAATCAATATTATAAATTTTTGAAAAATTTATCGGAAAGTCCCATAAGGCTAAATTGTGTTCTATTTGGTCCCACGAATATTTTGTTTGATTGGCCAGTCCATGTTAGGAGGGATATCATACTGATAACTCTTTTTTTGAATTTACTTTGTTATGTGGTGGACGGATATGCCCTCACATAAATTGTGCAGTGTTATATTTTATTTTGGTATGTATAATCCCACGTTTGGTGAGGGTGTTGGATGTGTGAAATATTTTTGGGAATGTATGTATAATCCATTCTAAGGTTTATCTTCTGTGGCCAACATCTTCTGTGACAGTCCACCATTGCTGTTTCTAATGTGAACACCGTCGGCTTTGCACAGGTATGTTCCACATTTTGTATTCTACAGTCCCCACCCAATTTCTAGGTTGCACAACTTACACTAATTCCGACGACCTTCCACCCGACTCTTTTCGTTTGTGTCGCTAACTCACTTGTGTATGTACTGTCACGTATCTATGAATGTAGCTTGGACCGCAACCATTCATAGGCATTGCAGTCTGTGTACATATCAACAGTTTCATTGCCCAATACATACCATACATATGCCAAACCAGTGCATAGTTGTTTGGTGTTGTGCACACCGGTTGTACGACAAGGGTGCCAAATCAGTGCTCCCAAAGTTCAACCTTCCAAAACTTGATTGTCCACGTTGTGTACGTCCCTTGTGCCTACGTGCACAACGAACCACATACCGAATTTCATTTGCATTTAAATCATACTCATTTGTTGTTGACATATCATGTTTACATATTCATTTGCGTATACTGGTTAACTAACCCCACTTATTATTCCAGATAGAAGCCTTCATGATGTTTTTTTATTGTTACCGGTCCACAAATGTTGCATACAATTTGTAGCTGTCACACAAGTTCGCCGATCTGATCGATTGCATTTGTTCGAAATTCGACGGGTTGTTCCCTGGTCAAATAATGTTGTTCTATAAGATACCGGGTCATAACAACTTTTCATTGCAGAATGATGTTGACATATAGAATATGATTTGTCTTGCTCGTTCCTTTGGTTTACAATTAATTGACGTCATCATCGAACAACACCATGGTGGGGGAACCAATAACAACGGTAATTAAAATATCACTACTCACGCACAAACCATTGACAGAGACAGGATAATGCACAGGGTTGATATGGATGACGAGGGCGACCTTCTGCCATCATCTTGTCCGTACAAAGAGAAGGTTTTCCTTTCCGCTTCATGGTCCAACGGTTTCGCACACATTAGACAGCACTTTGAAGGTGGCGCTTCCAAATTTCGGACCGTTTATGAAAATACGCCGTTGAATGTGGGTCCTAATTCAAATTTGTAAAAATTGATTCTGCCTGGGTATGGGTGTTCATGAAAAGGGAAACTGACCCACCTACCTGGACTGACCTGAATTGAATTAAACGGACAATTTCGAATATTCAACCAGTCGATTGCAGTTTAGTTTGGCTGAATTTCGCGGTTTCGTGGTTGGCAACGATTTTATGTAAATTATTGTGGTCGAAACCGACCCGACTGAATTCTATAACATAAGTAGACAGCTCATACATTTTTAATATATATTTGTATAATTGTTTTATTCTTGAGAGAAGTGCAAAGCTTCCATAAGAAGCTGTCTAATATGATGATGATGTATTTCAACTTTCAAAGCAAAAAAGTTGTCCAACAAACTTATCATTTTCTCTCCTCTTGCCTATATTTCTCTCTTCCCTATATATCTCTCTCTCTCTGTCTCTCTAATCTCTCTTTGTGTAACGTAAACCCACGTTCCCTCATTATATATCTTTTTACATCTCTGATTTACCCATTCTTAACTTCCATCTCTTTCCAATCTCTCTATCTCTCTTTGATACTTTGTGAGGTGTTTAATCTATCCTTCAAATCAAAAGCTCTGATGCTGGTGGTGGTGCTCTCTTACTAACCAAAACCCTAGGTATGAGTTTATTTGTTTATAATGTTTTTGATTAATTGCAACCCTTGATTGATATTGTATTTATGGTTAATTTTTTCTTGAATAATTGAAATCCTACATGGATTTTGTATTTTTAAATTTTTTTTAACAAAAGCACTAGATTTAATATACACACACACACACACACACACACACATATATATATATATGTATTTTTAATTTTTTGCATATTAACATAAACGCTACATGGATTTTTTTTTTTTATTTTTTTTTTTAGTAACAAAAACCCTTGTTTTAAGTCATTGTTTTTGTTTAAAAGAAGCTAAATGTAAATAAAATCTGAATGCTCATGTGTGTTTTTTATTTTTATTTTTTGGCACTTAAAATATGTGTTAGTTAATTATTTTTTATTCATATTGTTGTGTGGAATTTATTGTTTTTGTTTGTTTGGTTAACAAATAATTCTTTTTATTATGATAGTTTTTAAGAATTGTAAAATTATAAATTAAATATTTTTTTGCTAATTATATTTTCAATTGTAAAATTGTCTATTTTTAAAATTACTAATATTTTAACTTGGTAATAGATTAAAAATCATGAAAAATGTCTATTTTCATAATAAAATTGCTAATGGTTTGGCCCAATTATGGTTTGGCCTAACTAATTTTATCGTCACAGCCTAATCTGTGAAATTGACTGAATCTGACTGTCAATCTGATTCCTATGAACGGATGGTTTTGAACCATCACCCAGTCAAAATTGGATATTTAAACACTTAATCCGAATATGTTTGGTCGGCTATCGGTTGATAGGTTAATCCGATCCAAACCAACCCGTGTGCAGCCCTACGTCCAGGTAACAACTGTTTGTGCTATGTCCAAAACTAAAGGATGCAAATGGGTTGTCCACGCATGGAAGCTGGAAGCAAATGATTTCTTCTACTTCCGCAGATGGACCAATGAACACGTCTGCGGTGTCGATGTCCGTACATTCGCAAATCCACTGGTGGGTTCCAAGCTAGTTACAGACATTATAGCCGAACGTGTGCGTGACAGGCCACTTACACGGCCAACCAAAGTAATTTTGGATTTGAAACAAGATTATGGCCTAGACATTAGTTATCGTGTTGCATGGCTTGGGGTCGGAAAAGCTAGAGGCGAACTCTTTGGTGTAACCCAGATTTTTAATTATTCTGTACAATTTATACTAATATTATTTAATCACAGTTAAGAAAATATATAATTTGTTTTGTATTATTATGTGTAATTTTATAAAATGATATAATGATTAAGAATTTAGAGATAAAAAAGGATCAAAATATAATATTTATAATTAAGTTAAATTTGGATAAGCTTAAATTAATGGAGATTAATAGGAAGGCGACACGTGGCAACTTGGCTTGATGGCCACGGCAATCTCTCTATAAAAGAGAGGATTTGCTGGGTTGAAGAATAAGAAAGAAAAGGAAGAGAAAAAAAAGAAAGAAATGAGAGAAAGGAAGGAGAAAGAAAGGAAGAAAATGGAGGAAAAAATATGGAAGCTAAGTAGGTCTTTGGTAATGGAACAAAAGAGTGAGGTATTAAAGTTAAGGTGAGTTATATTATACCTTGAGTCACCATAATATATTTTACGTATGTTTTGACTTACCATATTTATTTTATGTAAGTTATATTTTATAAATTATATTAATATTTCAGTTATGTGGTTTAATTTCTGAAATCTATTTGTGAAAATGAAATCCATGGATATGTTTGTTTATATTTTAAAGAATATTTGACTATAACCTTATAAACAATTACGTTTTGTAAGTACCACCACGGGAGTCCTATGCCTTGGGGGACTTAAACAACCATTGGTCTCTGTTTGGCCACTTTGTGGTCCTCTGTTTGTCATGGATCCATTGACCTATGTTCTGTGCGGAGATAAGTGCTACACTATTGTGGGAGACACCTCTATAGTCCGTACGAGCCACCTCTTGAGTCCGTACCTCTGTTGAGCAAAATGTTGTACGGAGTTAAGTGCTACACTATGGTGGGAGCCACCTCTAGAGTTCGTGCGAGCCACCTCTTGAGTCCATACATTTGTCCGATTCTATACCGTGGTTATAACTTCTAGTGTAGAGCAAAGTACTATATGGAACTAAGTGCTACACTATGGTGGGAGCCACCTCTAGAGTTCGTATGAGCCATCTCTTGAGTCCATACATCTGTTCTGTTCCGTTCTGTACCGTGGTTATGATTATGTATATGATTTCCGTATTTGATCTCTGTATTATATATTCTGTATTTTAATATCAAGCTCTGTTTAGCCAATAATTATCTATGGTGAATTTTATGCCCTTATACTCTTAGTATAATATGTCTCACTTTGCCATGTGCTTATAGTTGTTTATCACTTTCAGGTGATATGTGTAGACACCCCATTTTTGACCGCCCTTAAGACTTGGACGCGACTGATGGTTTACATGGTGGAGAAGGGTGTGCAGGGGAAAGGTTCAGTTTCTTCGGCAAGGAGAGAGAGTCAAATCTCAACTTCATACCCTTTTTTGGACCAAAACAATCTTGATCAAAAGATTTTAGACCGTAAAACCCTCTCTTTCAAAACTTTTTTGAAAAAAAGTTTTTACGATGCTCCGAGGCTCGTATTTTGTCAAATGTTGCGCTTTTCGGTAAACTGAGCAAGGACAAAGTGGAAATGAATGAAAGAAAGATGAAATCTTTAAAAAATCTTTCAAAACACCTTGTCTAGGGGTTTGGAGTTGAAGAAAAGAGGAGAAGAGAGAGGAAAACTAGTTTGGGAGAAGTTCGGCATGAATCCGGGTAGGACCGAAACTGCGCGGCTTCACCGAAACGGGCATAACTTTTTGCACAGGAGGAATTTTAATGCAAGGTTGGTGCCATTGGAAAGCTAACTTCTGGGGCTTCAATGTGGCCACATGGCAGACCAGAAAATCAGATGGCCGACCATTTAGGTGGTCAAAAGAAAGTTCGGCATGAATCCGGGTAGGACTGAAACTGCGCGGCTTCACCAAAACAGGTATAACTTTTTGCACAGGAGGAATTTTAATGCAAGGCTGGTTCCATTGGAAAGCTAACTTCCGGGGCTTCAATTTGGACACAAGAATGACCTGAAAAGGAATTCAGATGGAGTTATGGCCATTTGAAGTTGGACCTAGAAAGCAGAATTTTCCTAAACTAGCTGGCCGACCACCCTCTCCTGAAAAAGTGGTCGGCCGACCAGAAAAGGTGGTCGGCCGACCACTTATGTCCAAAAAGCTCAGAATTGATAGATATTTTCCCTCTAGCTGTCTTCCACGACCTCCACCTGTCCTATAATCAGATATTTTCGAGCCAACTCTTGGATATTGCTATATATGAGTTATATCTCTCATTTTCAAACAATCTTCTTAGAGAAGCTTGGGAGCTTCTCACTCTAAAAAGTCTCTCTCTCTCTCTACAACAATTTTGAAGGCTTATACACCTCTCTCTTTCTACAT
Source organism: Camellia japonica (assembly GCA_030407325.1). Taxonomy (NCBI): domain Eukaryota; kingdom Viridiplantae; phylum Streptophyta; class Magnoliopsida; order Ericales; family Theaceae; genus Camellia; species Camellia japonica. The sequence continues at coordinate 63,058,673 of JAPPVO010000024.1, forward strand.
CTCTACATTTGAGCCCCAAAACCCTAATATTCTTGGCCATTTGCACACCAACCCTTAGCACAACACCACCACCATCCATCCAAGCATCTTGGAGCTGATTTGCAGAGGTTGAGAGCTCACTTCCTTGGTCCAGAAGCTGCTGGAGTCATTGTCTACAAGGGTAAGTCTCAATTTCCCCTTTTCTTGCATTTTTTTGCTCCATTGATTAGCCTTATTTGCAAGCATTTCTGGACTTTGTCATAAACTAAAAGGTGTCATATTTTGAGCTCCTCTTGAAGATTGTATAAGGACACTTTTCTGTTTGAGGCCTCCTACACCCTTGCATGCTTTATCCCTATTTGTAGGCTTATTTTGCATCATATCTTAGTCCTACTTGTGAGCATTTTCGAGTTTTGTCATAAACTAGAAAAAGTTTCCTTTTGAGCTTATAAACATGTTTGTTTAAGATACTTTCTCTTTTTGGGGTCATCTACCCCCTTTCATGCTTTATTTTCTCATGTTTTGAGCTATGCATTAGAGCATTTGCATTGGCCTTGGTTTGGCTTCTTAGCCACTGAAATCCAACGGATTTTCAGTGGCTTAGATGTGTCTTTGAGCCTCAAAATCAGAGAGGGGTGACCCTCTCACCCCTTGTTCTCTTTACTAGCATTGTTGGCCTTCCAAAAGGACTCTTTTTTGCATGCATTGAAGTCATGTTTCAGGCCTCATTTTGTGAGTTTTAAGGTCTGCCTAAGCTCTTTCAAGAGCCCATTTTGCCATATTTTATGTCTATGATGCATGTGTAGAGCAATCTCATTCAAGGCCTTTCAAAGGGACCTTTTTTTGCTTGTTTCCTAGACTGATTTCAGGGCCTATTTGGTGGGTTTTAGGGCTGTCATAACTCATTTCCAAAGGTGGTTTTGCCCTTTTGTTTGTCTATCATATAGGTGTAGAATACCCCCTTGCATGGCCTTCCAAAGGAACCCCTCATTTTTGCATGCATTGACTGAGTTTCAGTGGGTATTTGGGCATATTTTGGCATGAAATACTTCTATTTTTGGCTGGTTGGGTGAGCCCTCATATGCTTCATATAGTTGTAGAACAACTAATGGTTCACTAGCTTTCTTTGCATGCTTTGTGGACCCTTGATGTTAGCACTTTTTGGCCATACCTTAAACTGATAATGTGCTTATTTTGGACTACCCTAGCTCTGTTTTTAGACCTCATGGTCGAATGATGTTTGTTTTACATGCTTGTAGTTCAATACCTATGCTTAACTTTGAGTTTTGAGGTCCATTGCATGCATTTGCTGAGGTGTGTTCATGTTTTGAGGTCTTTTTTTCATCATATTTCAGAGCTAGTTTGAATGCCATATTGCCATGTTTTCATCTCTTTAAGCGTGCTTGAGAGTTGTGCGTGAATGCCTTGTTTACCAACCAATGAATGAGCTTCATTTTCATGCATGTTGAGCCATCATTTAGGGCCAATTTCCCACTGTTTCAAACCTGCCTAGGGTCTGTTTGGGGTTGGTTTTGCCTTTGGTGCATTGCTTTGGGTACCTCTAGTGTAACGCACTTCACTAGTTTCGGTACCCGGGCCCCTTTAGCTTGCATAGTGTGCCATGTTTGCATGATTCGGGACCATTGTTTATCATGTTTCAGAGTTGTATCTTATGTGTTTGTATGTCATATTGCATCCCTTGCCATGCTTTGGTAGAGTGGCATGTTATGCCTTAGGATCGGTCCTCGGCATTCGTGCGCGTTTGCATGCATTTTGGTTGTTTCATTTCCTATCGTATGGCCACTGATGTGAGTGTGGCTGAGGTCCACTCATATTGGTGTAAGTCCATCATGCATTGTGTATGCCATTTCGGTCCACAGCATTGCGTATGCTAGGTTGCATGTTAGAGCATTGTGTATGCCATGTTACATCGAGCATTGTGTATGCCATTTCATAGCATTGCGTATGCTAGGTTGTATGTTAGTCGCATTGTGTATGCCATCTCATTTGCATTGTGTTTGGGATAGGAGTTAGCCCAAGCACGGGAAACGAGGGACGTTTCGTACTCCGAGTGACGAAACGTGTCTCAAATTCCCGGTCGCCGACACTCCGGATTACCCATGATGGAGTCTAGGCCTTGTTGTGTTGTCATGTGCATTAATTCACATCGAGTCGTGCAATTCGACTCCTCGGTCATTATGCATCGAGATGCGCGATTGGTGGCACGAGGATCGAGGCGTACATACATATGTGAAAATACTTTGCCATGCCCCTTTCTTGCTCTCTGTTGCAGCAAATCAGAAATCAACAGCCTTCTGGAGCTTTGCACAGCATTCCGGTATTAATTGCAAACAGAGGCGAATCGGGGCATCGCAATGGATTTCCGCGCCAGGCAACTCAAGCATGCATCATTCATCATTCGGAACAGAGCTGAGGCGGTCCATCGATTAGCATGCTAGTTTATTTCATTTCCTAGATTAATTTGTTAATTAATTAGGGTTTTGTATTTATTCGAACTGTATTATTCATTCGGACCCTCCGAGCGAGGGCAATTGTGTAATAAGTGTGCGTGTGTGTGATGTATGTCTTCCAACCCCACGTCTTTCTCCCTTTTATTTACCAGCTTATGATGGTTAGATTAGGACATGTTTCAATTAGCATACCTATGCTCGCATGTTTGCATTCATTCATCTGTATTGCATGCACCGGGCTCGGCGCATCATACTAACTGCATTATATCTCAATTCTAAGTTGAATACGTGTTGGCTGTAGCATCATCATATGCCATCTTAGAATAGCCGAGCCTGTCTTAGTTGCATACTTGTATGTATTGCATTAGCCACCTTAACATGAACTAGGATCATGCATTGATTACTAACTGGTTTCTGTTTTAGTTTGGAGTACTCGGTAAGTGTTTATGCTTTAGCATCCTTGCATGCGTGTGAGTGACTGCCATGATAGCATGCTTACCATGAGGCTAACTGCTTATGTGATATAATTGCCTGAATGCCTGTGGGTGAAGGTTGGGTTATCTGAATTGGAACAATTCATTGATTGCAAGTTTTAAGCCCACTAGATAGTGGCAAATCACCATGTTTTCTAAGCCCACTTGAGGGTGGCAAAATCCGCATTTTAGCCTACTTGCGAGTAGCAAACCGCTTTCAAAAACAAACATGAGATGTTTCGTTCCAATTCAGGCGATCCAGTCTATATTTGTTTGTTGTGCGCATCACATAGTAAATCTAGGCTAATAACCGGAATAAGAACGCATAATGTTTTCAAAACTAGATATCATGGTTAGTAGAGGCCGATCTTTGATCGGGCGAGCGGGGGTGCTCACGAAGTGGCCTTCCCCAATCGTACCCAAGTTCCCGAGCCGAGGCAACTTTGGTGATGACGGACACGTGGCCTTAGGCAACGAGTCAGGATTTCCTAAATTCCTCCAAAATAAATATTTAGGTGGCGACTCTGTATCTGGCAAAGCAGTCCATGTTTGGCACTTCTTTCAAAAAAAAATCTGTTTTCAAAAACGATTTGCCGGATTTGGACTCTTTGATGATTCATCGGTCTTGCATTGCACTCCGCGAGATTAGATACAGGACCGTGACATTGAGTCCTGAACTGTAGTGACCGCAAATGAACAAAACGGGATTTCCCTCCCGGGATGTTCGGGGACGTCTACAATATGTCAGGGCCAGCGCGTGGTGTAGGCACGAAGCACTTTGTACAGCTCTGACAAGTTAATTAAATAGAAGCTCCAATGATTATTTTGGTACCCTCACTTGAATATTATTTCCGCTCGCATTTATTTATTTGTTTAAGAATTGGCTGGAGGTAATCTCAGTTACTGGCCATCACGATGCTTAACTATTGGGTACGGAGAGCGGGTCGTGACAAGTGGTATCAGAGCAATGGTTTATAAAAAATAAAAAAAAATCATCATTGGAGCATAGGACACACGCACATTTAAGAAGTAGGATAGCGGGTAATTAGTACCTAAATATTATATTTTGTTCGTCGATTTAATTATATTATAATTTTATATGATTATATATATATATTATTTTTTTTTTGGGGTGCATAATTTGTGAAGGATATTAGATAAAATTTTATTTGCTATAGCAAAAGAAAGAAAATATATAGGGGGTGTCGGGCTCAAGCACCTACCAAAATTATAATATAATTAAATACATATAATTTTCAGTTCAGTATTAAAAAAAAAAAATTTTATTTCGACCCTTTTTTTTTTTTTTAAAAAGTGAGTTCAAATTATAAAGATATTAATTTTGAAACTATTTTCCATCAGTAGAAAGTTCACGGATAAAAGAAATGGAAGCGCATCTCAAATTCGTTCAACTATTGCATGTGGTGCTGTCATTTTTTTTTAGTCGCTTGTTTAATTATGTTCTTATTTTATTTTATTTTATTACAAAACTAATGATAAGTTTTAAAGTCATCGATTGTTTCTTATTTTGGCGCAAAATAATTTTTGACAACTAAACAGTGAGTTGTTTTTAGTAAAGTTTTTTTTTTTAAAGGTAATATTTTTATCAGATTAATCATCTAATATATATATTTATCAAAGTGCGCAGCGGTTAGTTTACACATATGACAAATTTTGAGGATGAAATTTTAGAAGGAGAGAAGATTATAACAACCAAGATTTTTAATTATTCTGTACAATTTATACTAATATTATTTAATCACAGTTAAGAAAATATATAATTTATTTTGTATTATTACGTGTAATTTTATAAAATGATATAATGATTAAGAATTTAGAGATCAAAAAGGATCAAAATATAATATTTATAATTAAGTTAAGTTTGGATAAGCTTAAATTAATGAAGATTAATAGGAAGGCGACACGGCAACTTGGCTTGGTGACCACGGCAATCTCTCTATAAAAGAGAGGATTTGCTGGGGTGAAGAATAAGAAAGAAAAGGAAGAGAAAAAAAAGGAAGAAATGAGAGAAAGGAAGGAGAAAGAAAGGAAGAAAATGGAGGAAAAAAATATAGAAGCTAAGCAGGTGTTTGGTAGTGGAATGAAAGAGTGAGGTATTAAAGTTAAGATAAGTTATATTATACCTTGAGTCACCATAATATATTTTACGTATGTTTTGACTTACCATATTTATTTTATACAAGTTATATTTTATAAATTATATTAATATTTCAGTTACGTGGTTTAATTTCTGAACTCTATTTGTGAAAATGAAACTCATGGATATGTTTGTTTATATTTTAAAGAATATTTGACTATAACCTTATAAACAATTACGTTTTGTAAGTACCACCACGGGAGTCCCACGCCTTGGGGGACTTAAACAACCATTGGTCTCTGTTTGGCCACTTTGTGGTCCTCTGTTTGTCATGGATCCATTGACCTCTGTTCTGTGCAGAGCAAAGTGCTGTGCGGAGATAAGTGCTACACTATTGTGGAAGCCACCTCTATAGTCCATACGAGCCACCTCTTGAGTCCGTACCTCTATTGAGCAAAGTGCTGTACGGAGTTAAGTGCTACACTATGGTGAGAGCCACCTCTAGAGTTCGTACGAGCCACCTTTTGAGTCCATACATTTGTCCGGTTCTGTACTGTGGTTTTGACTTCTGGTGTGGGGCAAAGTGCTATACGAAACTAAGTGCTACACTATGGTGGGAGCCACCTCTAGAGTTCGTATGAGCCATCTCTTGAGTCCATACATCTGTTCTGTTCCGTTCTATACCGTGGTTATGATTATGTATATGATTTCCGTATTTGATCTCTGTATTATATATTCTGTATTTTAATATCAAGCTCTGTTCAGCCAATAATTATCTATGGTGAATTTTATGCCCTTATACTCTTAGTATAATATGTCTCACTTTGCCATGTGCTTATAGTTGTTTACCACTTTCAGGTGATATGTCAGGGCCAGCGCGTGGTGTAGGCACGAAGCACTTTGTAGAGATAGTTCAGCTTTGACAAGTTAATTACATAGAAGCTCCAATGATTATTTTGGTATCCTCACTTGAATATTATTTCCGCTCGCGTTTATTTATTTGTTTAAGAATTGGCCGGAGGTAATCTCAGTTACTGGCCATCACGATACTTAACCCTTGCGTACGGGGAGCGGGTCGTGACACTTTGATGCACACTCAATTTCATTTGACCAGTTGCGTTAGTACAACCATGTTGTAATCAAACGCAACCTTGGAAGCTACATTACATCAAATACGACGACCTCACACCCAATACTTCATATCATTCAAAGCATGCATTGACGGGTTCAACCGTTGCCACCCATTGCTTTTCCTAGATGCCACGTTCTTGAAAGGGAGATTCAAAGGATTCTCACTTATTGCCACTACAAAGGACGAAAACCAAGGTCAGTTCATTCACTCATCAGTACGACAATGTGACACTTATGTACACTCACATAGTTCCACAATGAATTCTGTTACACGTCCCACTAAATTGAGGCCATTTTTATTACGCACGATACTGTGTTAACAGAACACACTAAATATGCCTACAATTATGTCGCACAAGTTTGTTCCCATTAGCTTACGCGGTTGTCGACTCCGAGAACACTGAGAACTGGACATGGTTTCTTCGCCACCTGGCCCACATGTTGAATGTGGACAGACAATTGACATTCATATCAGATCATAATGATGGATTGCTTGAAGCGATGCCCAATATATTCCCAAACCCAGAACATACATTCTGCTTACAACATCTGCAGCGGAATCTAAGAGGCAGACTGCGCTATGCTAACAGTATGCATCGGGTTGGTTTGGTAAGCAAATTACGACAATGCGCGTACGCACCTACTGTTATAGCTTTCACCCATAAAGTTGAACAATTTCATAAATCTAGACGGACAGTAGCATCCGAATTCTTAGCGAACACACCTCCACAACATTGGGCAAATGCATTTTTTAGGTACGTTTCACTTGTGTCACAGAAAATTTTCATGTACAAATCACATTCTCAGGATTGTCACATACATTAACTGTTTGACATGTATTATTTGCAAGGGGAGACGTTACGGTGAGATGTGTTCTAATGCCACCAAATCATTCAACTCGTGGGTTCGAGAGGCACAGAACCTCCCAATAACAAGAATGATTGACAGCATCAGAGCCAAAATCGTGAGACAAATGGCAAAGCGTAGAGTGGTATCCCAGAACTGGACTGGTTCGATATGTCCCAAAATGGAGTCTCATTTAGAAAACGCGTTCAACAAAGGAAGATCATGGAAAGTGAGCCATTCAAATGCCGATTTGTACGAGGTTCACTCCTTCTCGTAAATTGCAGTTGACATCGGACACGGCACATGCTCAAGTTTCCAATGGCAACTAAATGGGTTCCCCTGTGCACATGCTATGGTCGCCGTTCGGAAGAGCGGTAGGGATTTGAACTCTTTCGTAGAACCGTACTTCCATGTATCCGAATACTGTTCCACTTACACCCCAAGCATTTCTTCGATTCCCGCCATGGAACAACCCCCCTCGACCCGTAGGATTATGCAATCAACCTGCCAGCCGTGAAACGTCCACCCGGTCAGCCTAAGAAAAAAAGATTCATGTCAAAATCGGAGCATGTCCACCAAATCAGATGCGGCTGTTGCGGTCGCATGGGAAACCACAACAGGAAGACATTTAAGAAACCAATCTAGATTGGACACGACATTAGTCCCATAATCTACAATATTTCTACAGTGCAAAATAAATTTCCCTTCAATTTATGCAATGTTTACTATAATAATTATATTTTAATGCTCGTATTTAAATAAACATGTGCGATGAACACGACAGATGATGTGACTAATATTAAACAACTTAGTATTTTCTATTATCAATTTTCCTATTTGCTTTCATATAGTGTGATTACGTTTTCCAAAATCAGGATGTGTATTTCAGCATTTTCGGCACAACAACCACCACAAAGTATCGTGGCGTAAATTATATTTTTAGTAACACTTAACTTCTACCCCGTGCTAAACATCGACACGTCACACCATGTAGACACCCCATTTTGACCGCCCGTAAGACTTGGGCGTTTTATTCCAAAACACCCGATGATGAAAGTTACACTGTGCAATCTTTTGAATTCTCAACAAAGAAATTTGGATTCAAGCTCTAATCCCAAACCTTACACTCCATTTTGGCCAAACTTTTTAGACCTTGAAACCCTCTTTTCAAAATATGTTTCCAAATGCTTCTACGATGTTCTGAGACTCGTATTTTGATTAAAATATTACACTTTTTGGTAAACTGAGTAAGGACAAAGTGGAGATACATGGAAGGGAGGTGAACTCTTTGAAAAATCTTTAAAACATCTTATTTATAGGTTTGGATTTGAAGGAAATAGGAGGGGATGGAAGAAAACTAGTTCGGGAAAGGTTAAGCATCAAACCGTTAAGAAAAAAATGAGCAGCCTTCACTAAATTATGTATATCTCTTTATACAATTAGAATTTACATGTGAGGCCACCATCATTGGAAAGAATACTTCTGGGAATTCAATTTAGACTCAAGAATCACTTAAAATCGAGTCCAGATGAGGGGAGATATGCCCGTTTGAAGTGGGGCTTAAAAGCATTCCTTTTGGAATCAGCCGGGTTTGTTTAGATTCGGACGTGGCTTGCTTAGACCCGGCCGGGTTTCAATGAAAACTTGTCCAAAGTGCTTTTTTAGACCTGGCCTTGCATTATTTGGTTTGGCGATGGGTTTTTTGGGCTCGACCGGGTCTTATTAACGAGAAATATGATAGCTGGTGGGAATTCACTAGCTGTTGTTTTTTGAAGATATTTTTGACCAATTTAGCTTAAACTCTATAAATTCAAACTCTCTCTTCAGAATTGAGGGTTAGAAAAATTTCCAAAAGCTTTGAAGAGCTAAAAAGACCTCCTTCCATCTTCAACACCTTTCTTCACCTTCAAACCTTCTTTAGCTATACATACATAATACATACACCATTAGAGCTTGCTCTTGAACCTTTTTGTTGAGATTTCAAACCATATTTCAGAAACTTGAGGGTGTTTGGAATCAAGTTTGTTAACTAAGAGCTTACCTCTCTTTTCAAAAGGTATAATTTTGCACATTCTTTTTAATCTTATTCTACTCTTTTCCTTTCTTTTCCTTGATTTATACACTATTTTTGGACTTTTTTGGATCTATTTCAAGTGTTGGAACTTGAGGTTGAATAGCTACCAAAGGTAGAGAGGGTTAACACTCTTTCTTGCACCTTATTTCATAGCTCATCTCCTTAGTTTTACCACTATTTTTCTTGGCTTTCAAACTAATTTTCAAAGTTTAAAAGGGCTGGAAAGTATGGTTTAGAAGTCCCAAAAATGGAGGGGTTGGCCATCTCTCCTTGCTCTTGTTTACTAGTCTTGTGATTCCTTGTTATTTCCTATCTTTTTGTGCTCTTTCACATAATTTTTTGTCACTATTTTTTTTTTTTTTTGTATTTTAGGGGCTGTTTTGATTCATTTAAATAGTTTACGCTTTAAATATCATGTGTTTAGTGTTGTAAGTCCTCATGGTTTCGGTTGTTTAGGCCTTAGACATAGAGTCATTTGAGTTGATAGCTTTCTTACCTAGTTTTCATACAAAGAGTTCCATTTTTGGTAATAATCAACTTCGCATAATCATTTCTGCACCTTCCCTCATTTCTTGATTTCTTTGTTTGAGAGTTGTTTCAAGCGATTGCTTGTTATTCAAGACATGAGAAAGAGACCTCCTATGCTCATTGGCTTAATCTCTTTGGAGATTCATTGTCAAGGCATTGTCTCTCTTTCATGCTAAGGATCATTTCTCGTTTGACATTTCTCTCCTTTTAGTGGACTTAATTCTCATTATCGGACTAAGTGATTAAAGAATGGAAAGGTAAGTCAAAAGGACTAATAAAATCGGCATTGGTTGGATTCGGTCGGATGTTATGCCGAGTCCATCGTATCAAGAGTCATCACATATTAATTCATGATATTTTGATGAATTTTGAGGCGTGTCTACCTCCCTCTTTGAGCTAACTTCAAGATAGGAGGGAGAGGTGGTGTGTCTTTCATTGCATTTATTAATTTTTTGTCCAATTGTGTTCAAAATCATCAAGAAATCAACTTGCGCCTATTGATGGTTTCGGAACCGAATCCGTTCTTCTCTTGAGTTTCTCCATGATAGAGAAGAGCAGAAGGAATAAACATGGTTTAAAGCTACAAAGTCTGCACTGTTTTTACCTCAGAGCACAAAAATATTTTTCTGCATGAAAATAGGGCATGACCGGCCTTGTTTGGACCCGGCTGGGCCTCATTGGAGGTCGGTCGGGCTCCAATGTTGGGTAAACAGAGTACTTTTGGCAGAAATAGGGGGCAGTGGCTGAGAGTAAAACAGAGCAGTTCCACAGAAGGCAGACAGAACAGCTTCTGAAAACCGTCTTCATTGACGCACATGTGATCCTTATGCATTAATGTTGTAATATTATTGTTGTAATTCTTATTATATTGTTGTTTAGCATATTGTTTTAATTATTATTGTCATAATGTCTTGTTGTAATAAATTAGATAGTTAGTTTATTTATTATTCATTTGGATTTGTAATAGCTAGTTTTAATTCGGACGCTTGGACATTCGGACCCTCTTGCACGAGGGCAAAATATGTAATAATTGTGTATGTCTTCCAACCCCATTTCTTTCTCCCTTTTATTTATCTGCTTATAATGGTAGTATCATATTTACTTAGCATTTTTCATGACTTGCATCCATTCGTCTTACACGTATAAGGGTTCAGCTCATCATTCTAACCAATGTCAATTTCAAATTCTTTGCTCGAATACGTGCTTCATCACATGCTTTAAATTGGATCATATGCCATGCTAGTAGCCGAACTCATTATTTGCATAACGTGTGCGTTGCATTAGTCATATTGCATTGTTTAGGAGCATGTATTTTTTCTAATTATTTTGCTTTATTTGGCTCTCCTCGGAGTACTAGGTGAGCATATCTTGTTTTAGCATATTGCATTGTATGTTAGTGTTATCATATTAAGTGCTTAAGTGGTATACCTGTTTGAATGCCGGTGGATGAAGGCCTTTTTACTTAAGTTGGAATAATTTGACTAATGTAAATACGAGCTCGCTTTTTTGAAGTGACACGTAGTCAAAACACTTTTTCAAAACAAACATGAAATCAATGCGTTCCAAATTTTGTGAATTAGTCTATACTTGTGTGCATCACCTAGCAAAATTAGCCTAATAATCGAAACAAGAGCATATAATCTAAACAAGAATCACATCATGATTAGTAGAGACCGATCTTTGATCGGGTGAGTGGAGTGCTCAATTCATGACCTTCCCCTCTCATACCTAAGTTCCTAAGTCGAGACACTTTGGTGATAACGGACTAATGGCCTTTGGCAGGAGTTACGGGTTTCCTAAATTACCAAAAAATATTTAGGCGGCAACTCTGAAATCTGGCAAAGCATCCATTTTTGGCATTTTGGCGACTCTGAAATTTGGTAAAGCATCCATTTTTGGCATTTAATTCAAACATTAATTTTCCAAAAGATTTGCCAGATTTGGACTCATTTGTGTTTATCTATTTCACATTGTACTTATGAAATCAGATTTAGAACCATGGGAGTCCGAACTGTAGGACTAGTCGTATCCGAAAGGAGCACAAAAGGCAAGCTACACACCATATTTCACGTTAAAAAAAAACCTACTCGTTACCCACTCTGTAAATCCAATGAAACAACGAACAACCTCACGTTAAACAACACCGTTACCTTCATCAAATCGCTCACACAGACCATTTGCAGCATAATTATTTCAATGATACACAACATGCTGTAATAATACATCCTCAAAATGTTACGCAATGCTCAAACCGTCCGCCTCACCCAAACAAGTATGTTCGCATCCACTTCACAATACGCTAACATCCTCAAACACCACCTTCAAACACCACACTACATCCACACCAATGCAACAACCACCAAATGTCGGGCAAACGTTGGTAATCGCCATTGTAGACACCCCATTTTTGACCGACCTCAAGACTCAGACGTCACCGATTGAGCGCTCGGTGATGATGCATATTGTGCTCGTTCTGAGGTTTCAGAGTCTCAGCTGCGAGCCTTGCCTCCAGACTTCGGGGCTCTTTTATGCTTTGCCTCGGTTTGCGAGCCAAGTCCTGTTTTCTCTGTTTTCTCTTCCCAAAGGGAGGGAGAGGTCTCGTAGACCATCTCTCAGTGGCCGTAGGCTACGTTTCGTGGTCGTAGGCCACTATTCCCGTTTGGAGACCAGTTTCTAGTTTTCGGAGCCGTCGGCCGTGCGCCTCGGTTTGGGACCGCTTAACTACCTCTGTTTGCTCCGGTTTTTGGCACACACCTTGTTTCCTCTCCTTAGAGGGACACTGTGGCCCGAGAGACCACCTTCGTGGTCGTACGCCACCTCCGGTGCTTCACAGTCTGTTTTCGGGGCCTTGGGCCACGCGTTTTGGCCCCCGAACCCTCGTTTTGCATCGGTTAGGGTTGATTTTTGGTATGGACCCTATTTTCATTGTTTGGAAGGTGGTACTATAGTAAGAGACCAGCAATTCTTTTGGAGACCATTTTCTCTCTCCTCCAGCCGGTTTTCTTGACAGAAAGCTGGTTTTCCTCACTTTTGAGCCACAATTTCAGGTCTCCCATACCACCATTGTGTTGTGCTCATCTATGAGGCCACTAATATGGGTAGGCCGACCAGTATTTCTTCTTGACCCTTTTGAACCTTGCTAGAAAGCTGGTTTTCCTCTCTCCTGGGTCACTTTTTCTGGTCTCCCACCATACAGCTGTATTCTACTCATCTGGGAGGCCACCTTTCTGGTATAGCCGACCAGTATTTCTCCTTGACCCTTTTGAACCCTGGTCGGCCGACCAGGGCAAGTGGTCGGCGACCACTTGAACTGGTCGGCCTACTTTCTGCTTTTTGGGCTTCCTGAGTTGCATACAGCTGTGCAGCATTTGACCCACTCTCCGGGATTTCACCTCTTGTTTGTCTTCTTAAGGAGGTTTTGACCCTTTTGCTTAGCTTCTAATTGTCAAGCTTCTTAAGGAAGCTTGACCCTTTTGGTCTAGCTTCCTTAAGAAGCTTGACCCTTTTGCTTAGCTTCTTTTAGAAGCTTGGCCTTTTTACTTGAGGCTTCTCCAAGAAGCCTTGGCCCTTTGTCTTCTATAAGAGAGGCTTTTCTCTCCATTTGCAAGGGTTGAAGCATTTTGGTTAAGACACTTTGCATACAACTCTCCATATCTCTCCATCCCAAGCTCTAAACTCCATCATTCTTGGCCATTTGCACACCAACCCTTAGTACAACACCTCCACCATCCATCCAAGCATCTTGGAACTGATTTGCAAAGGTTGAAGGCTCACCATCTTGGTCCAGAAGTTGCTGGAGGTCTTCTCTACAAGGGTAAGTCTCTATTTCCCCCATTTTGACATTATTTTGTTTCATTCTTTAGCCTTATTTGCAAGCATTTATGGGTTTTGTCCTAAACTGAAAAGTGTCTTATTTTTAGCCCCTCTTGAAGTTTGATTAAGGACACTTTTCTGTTTGAGGTCATCTACCTCCTTGTATGCTCCATCCCTCTTTGTAGGCTTATTTTGGTTCCTATCTTAGCCTTGCTTGCAAGCATTTTTGAGATTTTTCTTAAACTGAAAAGTATCTTATTTTGAGTCTCTCTTGAAGTTTTATTAAGGGCATTTTTCTGTTGGGGGTCATCTACCCCCTTGTATGCTTGTTTGCATCTTGTTTTGAGCCTTACATCTAGGCCTTTGTTTTATGCTTTGTTTGGCCTTCTAGCCACTGAAATCCAATGGATTTTCAGTGGCTAGCACACTATTTTGAGAGCCAAATCAGAGGGGGGTGACCCTCTCTCTCCTTGTCTTGTTTGTTGGCCCTTTTGGCCTTCCAAAGGGGCTCCTACTTGCATGTTGTGAAATCACATTTCAGGCCCTATTTGGTGAGTTTTGAGGTCTTCCTTGACTCTGTCCAGAGCCCTTTTGGCCATATTTTATGTCCCTCATGCATGTGTAGAGCAATCCTCCTCAAGGCCTTTCAAAGGGACCTTTCATTACATGCTTCCTAGACTGATTTCAGGGCCTTTTTGGTGGATTTTAGGGCTTTCATAAGTCATTTCCAGAGTTGGTTTTGCCATGTTAGTTGTCCTTATTGCATGTGTAGAGTAACCTCTCTTGTAGCTTATCAAAGAAGCACCCCATTCTAGCATGTGTGGACTTTGTTTCAGTGGGTTTTTTGGGTTTATTTGACATGCCTTGCTTCTATTTTTGGCTGGTTTGGTAAGCCCTCATGTGCTTCATATACGTGTAGTGTAAATCATGGTTCACTAGCTTTCTTTGCATGCTTTGTTGACCCTTGATGTTAGCACTTTTTGGCCATGTCTTAAACTGATATTGTGCGTATTTTGGACTGCCCTAGCTCTGTTTTTGGGTCTCATGGTTGAATGATGTTGGTTTTGCATGCTTGTAGTTCAATACCCATGTTTAACTTTGAGTTTTGAGGTTCATTCCATGCATATACTGAGGTGTGTTCATGTTTTGGGCTCATTATACATCATATTTCAGAGCTTGTTGGAATGCCATATTGCCATGTTTTGTACTCTTTAAATGTGTTTGAGAGTCGGACTTGTATGCCTTGTTTTCGGACCATTGAATGAGCTCCATTTCGTTGCATTCCGAGCCATCATTTTAGGCCATTTCCCCACTGTTTTAGACCTGCCTAGGGTCTATTTGGGGTTGGTTTTGCCTTTGGTGCATTGCTTTGGGTACCTCTAGTGTAACGCACTTCACTAGTTTCGGTACCCGGGCCCCCTAGCATGCATTGTGTGACATACTTGCATATTTCGGGACCATATTTTATGCCATTTCAGAGCTGTATCATGTGCCATCCTATGCCATATTTCATTCCTTGCCACACCTTGTTAGAGTTGCATGTTGTGCCTTAGGATCGGTCATTTGCATTCGTGCATGTTTGCATGTATTTCGGTTGTCTCATTTTCATCTATGGCCACTGATGTGAGTGTGGCTGAGGTCCACCCATATTGGTGTAAGTCCATCTTGCATTCGTATGTGCCATTTAGTTCATGTGCGCATGATAGTCTTCGTAAGTGCATTGTGTATGCCATGTTGTGTCACGTGCATTGTGTATGCCATTTTAGTCCATAGCATTGCGTATGCTAGGTTGCATGTTAGTCGCATTGAGTATGCCATCTCATTTGCATTGTGTTTGGAGTAGGGTTTAGTCCAAACACGGGAAACGAGGGACGTTTCGTACTCAAAGTGACGAAACGTGTCTCAATTCCCGGTCGCCGACGCTCCGGATTACCCATGATGGAGTCTAGGCCTTGTTGTGTTTATATGTGCATTCATTTCACATCGAGTCGTGCAATTCGACTCCTCGGCCATCATGCATCGAGATGCGTGATTGGTGGCACGAGGATCGAGGTGTGCATACATATGTGAAAATACTTTGCCATGCCCCTTTCTTGCTCTCTGTTGCAGCAAATCAGAAATTAGCAGCCTTCTAGAGCTTTGCACAGCATTCCGGGATTAATTGCAAACAGAGGCAAATCGGGGCATTGCGAGGAATTTTCCGACGAGGCGACTCAAGCATGCATCTTTCATCATTCGGAACAGAGCTGAGGCGGTCCATAGGCTTGCATGCTAATTTACTTGCTTTCCTAGTTAATTTGTTAATTAATTAGGGTTTTGTAATATCTATTATTCATTCAGACTGTAATTATTTATTCGGACTGTATTATTTATTCGGACCCTCTGAGCGAGGGTACAATTGTAATAAGTGTGCGTGTGTGTGATGTATGTCTTCCAACCCCACGTCATTCTCCCTTTTATTTACCAGCTTATGATGGTTAAATTAGGGCATGTTTCAATTAGCATACTTATGCTCGCATGTTTGCATCCATTCATCTGTCTTGCATGCACCGGGCTCGGCGCATCATACTAAATGCATTGTATTTCAATTCCAAGTTGAATACTTGTTAGTTGTAGCATTTCACATGCCATCTTTAGAATAGCCGAGCCTATTGTAGTTGCATTTCTGCATGTGTTGCATTAGGCATTTCAGCATAGTTAGGATCATGCATTGATTTCTAACATAGCTTATGTTTTGGCTTGGAGTACTAGGCAAGCTTTTATGCTTTAGCATCCTTGCATGTGTTTGAGTGACTGCCATGATAGCATACTTACCATGAGGCTAACTGCTTATGTGATATACCTGCCTGAATGCCTGTGGGTGAAGGTTGGATTATCTGAATTGGAATAATGCATTGATTGCGAGTTTTAAGCCCACTAGATAGTGGCAAATCACCATATTTTTTAAAGCCCACCTGAGGGTGGCAAATCCACATTTTAGCCTACTTGCGAGTAGCAAACTGTTTTCAAAACAAATATGAAATGTTTCGTTCCAATTCAGGCGATCCAGTCTATACTTGTATGCTGTGCGCATCACATAGTAAATCTAGGCTAATAATCGGAATAAGAACGCATAATGTTTTCAAAACTAGATATCATAGTTAGTAGAGGCGATCTTTGATCGGCGAGTGGGGGTGCTCACGAAGTGACCTTCCCCAATCGTACCAAAGTTCCCAAGCCGAGGCAACTTTGGTGATGACGGACACATGGCCTTAGGCAATGAGTCAGGGTTTCCTAAATTTCCCCAAAATAAAATATTTAGGTGGCGACTCTGTATCTGGCAAAGCAGTCTATGTTTGGCACTTCTTTCAAAAAATCTGTTTTAAAAAATGATTTGCCGGATTTGGACTCTTTGATGATTCATCGATCTTGCATTGCACTCTGCGAGATTAGATACAGGACCGTGACATTGAGTCCTGAACTGTAGTGAGCCCAAATGAACAAAACGGGGGATTCCCTCCCGTGACGTTCGGGGACGTCTACAGCCATCAATAGGTCTTATCTTACATAACATACCTTTACCCCACAACGCAACCGTTACTTGCAAATATCTTTCCACCACTCATATCATACATCGACTTACATTCACCCATGCGACATACATTACAGACTTACATATGCATCACACAAACTATAACCATAACCGAAAATGTCAAGTACATACCGACAGAAACAACAAAATCACATTGCAAACAGTACACGCCTATTTCAATACACTCACATCAACACGAGCAAATCATAACCCGTATATATAACATTCACGCAACATAATGCACGTACGATACAACTACGAAAACCTGACATCATGCATTACGTATGATCAAAGATGAACATAACCAATCCTATTAAGCAACATTTACCACAAACTACCAAAATAGGAACAACCAAAAACATTAAACTGTTACGTTATACTGCCACTACATTCGTGACTAATTGAAACGCACCAATGTATTGTTGCTTGTAATCATATTATTGTTCGACGGAAAAAAAATAAAAACACGGATATCACCTATCCAGCCGGCCCATATTGCTTGCTACCCCACGTATAGGATCACCAACTAGAAGCTTCACCATATTTGCTTGTAAAACGCTATAGTTGCCTTCTTGCAGAAACCGTCCCACGTCAACGTAATGAACATACTGCTGCATTATAGGTCACACAATTATCGCACAGTCCATCCTATCACATATTTCCACAAATCAAATCCATCAACAACACAGACCTTAAACTACAACACAAATTAACTGCAAATACACAACATGTTCGGTTAGGCTTACGTTTCTGGCCTTTGTTGGGGACACTTAGCCACCGATTCCACTGCCATGTCAAAATATTGCGATCCAACCAACTACTTCAATCCACGTGCAGCCATTGACTGTCGTTATAATGTTTTTCTACAACATGCAAAAAAAAAAAAAATACACACTTTACACACATATGGGGCCATAACACGTCAACCCATACAACTTTAACAAAATTTACATCAACTAACCAGTTTTACAGCTTTAGCATAATGAGCACTGCCTATGCCTGACCGATTTCGCATTGAATCATAATGCTTCCAACTTCCGTTCTCGGTATCATAAACCATAAGGGTCCAATGCCCAAGATGACAAATGAGAAAATGCATGTACCGCGCATCCCTACCACCATGCAAATTACTCGTCAAGTAGTTGGACCTTGCATCGACATTGTCACTTTTTATCACATCTTGCACACATCCACCCAACAAACAAAAAAATTAATCACTGCGCACCTACGTATGACATTAACAAACGAGACAAACAAACAAACATACCCAGCATATGCTACTAAAGAAGTAAGAGTTCTCCGGGAAATCTTTCCCCACATTCAACCTATTCTGCTTATCTGTTAACATCTCTGCAAACGCATCAATAACCTAGCATTGGCCATTTCCACAAAACAACCAACATAAAACATTAATTCCTCCCACAATTTTCAAAATTGTTACAAAAAAAAAATAAAAATAAAAATAAGTAACACTTATATTCTCTCTGACACCTAATTGCCTTAATAGGGCTTTGACACTACAAAAGTACACCGCAATATTGTTTTTTTGTCTGACCCACATAACAACTCTACACAAAAGTTCACACAAACAACGTTAATATTTTACTACTGCCAACATTACATGTTCGTCACACGCTGCCGGGGGGAAAAAAAGAACCGTAACGTGTACTTACCTATCCCTGTAACGATCGTACGCAGCACTGATCACATTTTTCTCCCTTTCGGTCATCATCTTCCATACCGTATTGTGATTGGTAATGCCAAACCCCATAAACACCTTCTTCTCTTTACCAACAGTCTCCACATCAATGACATCCCCAACACTACTCTCCTTACGGTATCCCCCTCCACATCTGCATGTGCACTGCTTAATTTGTTGTCCACCTTCCGCGTCCTCACACGCACCTCTATGTACTTAAATTCTGGTAACTTCAGATTTTTCCTAACTTTTGCTTTGATCTTACGCACGAAGGAGTTCAAACCATCCAACTCCCGGCAACCAACCTCTACTGAAGGGTTCACAACAACCACCTCGGACCCATCCTGCTCTACGTGGGTGGTCATCATTGGGACATATGCAACGGGAGAGGTGTTCAAAACAATGTTACCACGTACCAAGTGCCTGCTACTACAACCTTCTTGTTGAACATTGGCATTACCATTGGTTTGTCCAACCTAGATCGCTGTCGCTGACGTTGACACCACAAAAATGTTGCGTCACATTGTGCACTGCCTACTCAGCCAACTCTTCCTCAAGGGCTGCTACAGCTCGCCGTAACTCTGCATTCTTCGTCGCTAGTTTCTTGCATTCTTCGTCTTTCACCTTAAAAACACATTCAAAACCTCCCACCAGATTCACTGTTTGTATTTCATTCTTTTGTTTCAAATAATCAACCTCTTTTTCTAATTCCAATATGACGTCGTTATTTCCTTTGTCCCTTGTCCCTAATGTATCTACAGGCACACCATCCTCAGTACAGCCAACCCTTCCTACATAATTACCAAATACGTGCATAACACATCCACCACAGCCATCAACAGCCTCTTCATCTCGAACTTCATGTTGTCTGAATTGCATACTTACACCTGGTGTAGATGGGTTAGGCTGTACATTTCCACCTAACTCACTGCTACAATAAGTGCCTACGACATCCACTTTTTCTCCTACGCCATGACCCCCACTTGACACATTGTCACCATCAACACCTACCACGCCTCCAACTCCAAATCCACGCAAACCCTTCCCTTCCAAAATTACAGCCTCATGTTCCTCAACATCCAACGTACCTGTAATCACCTACATAAAACACCATATTTAAATGACACACTCCATAATACCGTGCACAACAATAAACATTACAACCAACTCAATAATGGAATAAATAACAAAACGGTACCAAAACAAAGTAATACCTCAAAGTGTACTGTTCTAGACAATTTAACACCACGTACACTATGTACCACTTCACCAACGTCCCACTTAAGGAGCCTGGGAAACTTGTGCGCATGTTTGGCTTCCACAATGGTCGTGTGTTCACAAAACCAATATTGCAAATCATGCCACCAACATATCAAATTGCAACCAAACCATTTCACTAATCTATATACTAATCCCAACACGACAAACAAAAACAACATGGATACATAAAACAAACGATGTTCAAAATTATTACCATTAAAGCCACTATGCATCCTATTACCTTTTCTAAAGTCCGATGGAAGTCTCTAACAGAACACATCAACGAGCCACGTGTTGCACCAGTCTAATCGTATAATTTCATCGCATCAAGATTGTCCACATACCGCATGAACGTCCAACTAATTGTTTCCCTGGATGTCGCAAAAAACAATTTACCACACACATAAAGGCATAGGAGTTTGGCAGTATCCTCATGGTCACGTGGTGAATCACCCGCTGCAGCCTCATTCAACAAGTCCCTTACAAGTTTGGCAGTAATGCAGCTAGTTTCGGGGCACCTTCACTAAATAAAATCCGATGCACGCCTAGGGCGTGGGGTCAGATCAAGGAATGCATTTCCACATTGTAGCCCAAACAATAGCTTCACGTCTTGATTTTTCAAATCTACAGTGCACCCCTCAATTACAAACTTCCCTTCACAAACACTGCATGACTTAATAATGCGTACGACCAAATCATCACCCTTCCTGAACTCCATGTGGTCAAGCTGGTTAATTAAAATGGATTCGAACAGAAACCAAAATGGTGTCTTCCTCAAATGTGCCAGGTGTACGTCTCTCAATCCGACTGCGTATACCACCTTAATAATTCTGTTAACATTGGACTGAAATTCAGCCGAGGCTTACGACGACCATGAACACCACCAGACCTCGCCCCAATGTTAGGTTGCTTGAACAGTACACGCCTTGCCATGTTCACCCCACATTGGCTGGATGACGCCAACCCTGCTACCTCTTTTTTCCTCCGCTCACATGACCGCGTCTACGGAGTAGAGCCCCTGTTCAACCTTGCAATTGACAGTAAAACAATATTATAAACCACTCTTTCATTGTCCCCACCACCCATAACACCAATAACAATCACTTACTTTAATGCCAATAATGGACAAAAAATTGTTGTGCTGACCACATACATAACAAAGCAACCGCAAATGTACCAAATATTACAACATTTCAATTACAATAGATGTTCGACATACAACATGGCAGCAACACGACCCCCAATTGCACTAAGTCCGTGTAAACACCCCATTTTTGACCGACCTTAAGACTCAGACGTCACCGATTGAGCGCTTGGTGATGTTGCATGTTGTGCTCGTTCTGAGGTTGCGGAGTCCTAGCTGCGAGCCTTGCCTCCGGACTTCCGGACTCTTTTGTGCTTTGCCTCGGTTTGCGAACTAGGCTCTGTTTTCTTTATTTTCTCTTCCCGAAGGGAGGGAGAGGTCTCGTAGATCATCTCTCAGTGGCCGTAGGCTACGTTTCGTGGTCGTAGGCCATTTTTCCTGTTTGGAGCCTGGTTTCCGTTTTTTCGGAGCCGACGACCGTGTGCCTCGGTTCGGGACCGCTTAACCACCTCCGTTTGCTCCGGTTTTTGGCACACACCTTATTTCCTCCCTTTTGAGGGACACTGTGGTCCGAGAGACCGACTTCGTGATCGAACACCACTCCCGATGCCTAACAGTCAGTTTTCGGGGCCCCGGGCTGCGCGTTTTGGCCCCTGAGCCCTGCTTGCAAGCATTGTTGGGCTCCGACCCAAACTACAAATAGTCATATTTTGAGCTTCTTTTCATGTTTGATTAAGGACCTTTTTCTGTTTGAGGTCTCCTACTATCACTTGCCTCTTTAACTCTCTTTTAGGCCTATTTTTGCATAGTATTTTAGGTTTACTTGTGAGCTGTTTTGGACTTGGTCATAAACTACAAAATGTCTTGTTTTGAGTCCCTCTTCAACTTTGTTGAAGGGCTCTCTTCGGTTTGAGGCCAGAAGCTACTACTTGCCTCTTTATCTCACTTTTTGGCCTTTTTGGGGAGAAATTTGAATTTCAATTCCCCCCCCCCCATTTTTCCCCCCTCTTTTCCACCTTTTGTGCCTATATATCCAGCAGCTCCAGCTGCATTTTAGAGGGTTAGAAAGTTTTGTTTAAGCCTCCTACATTTAATTTCTCTCTCTCTATATTCCAAGCATCAAAACTCTTTTGTTCTTGGCCCCTTTCTACACCACCACATAGCACCACACCACCACTCCATTCCAGCAGCTTGGAGGATCTTTTCAGAGCTTAGGAGGCATATTTTCTCAGGCCAAGAGGCTGTCAAAGAATTGGTCTACAAGGGTAAGCACATCTCTCCTCTTTTTTGGCCTTATTTTGCTCAATATATAAGTCTTTCTTGCTTGCGTTTTTGGGCTCCGACCCTAACTGTAAAACATCATATTTTAAGCTATTTTTCATGTTTTTTTAAGGGTCCTTCCCTGTTTAAGGTCCCTAGGTACCACTTGCCTCTTTAGCCCTCTTGTATGCCTCTTTCTTGCATAGAATTTTAGGCCTATTTATAAACTGTTTTGAACTCTGTAATAAACTACAAAGTGGCTTATTTTGAGCCCTTGTTCAATATTGTTGAAGGGCTCATCACTGTTTGAGGCTTCCTTTTGTCACTTGCCTTTATATCCATCTTATGGTCCTATTTTTGCATGATTTGCTAACCCCTTGTGCTTGCATTTTTGGACTTTGGTCCGAACTGTAAATGGCCTCATTTTGACCCCCTCTTCATGTTTCATTAAGGGTCTTTTGCTGTTTGGAGCATCCTTTTTATACTTTGTGTTATAGCTCTCTTTTTTGGCCTTATCTTGCATAGTATTTTGAGCATACTTGTACACTGTTTTGGGTTTGATCATCAACTGTAAAAGGTCATATTTTGGGCCACTCTTCAACATTGTTGAAAGGCCCTCATCTGTTTGGGGTCGGAAACCATCACTTCTTTCTTTGTCCCCCTTTTTGGCCCATTTCTTGCATGAGAGCTTAGCCATACTTGTGTTTGTTTTTGTGGCTTTCTGTAAAATTTAAAACATCATATTTTGGGCCCCTCTTCAACATTGTAGAAGGACCCTTCTCTGTTTAAGGTCAGAAGCTATTACTTGCTTCATTATCTCGTTTTCGGGGCCATTTTTGCATATTGATTTAGCCCCATTTGTGTTTACTGTTTGGCATTGCTTAAAACTGTAAATATGCTTGTTTTGGGGCTGTCTTGATTCTGTCTTCACACTTCATGTTCAAATAATGCATGCATTGCATAGCCATAGGTCATTCCATGCGCCTAATTTCATGTTTCGGGTCTCATTCCATGCTTCGGGTGCCATGCTTTCATGTTTCAGGGCTGTTTTGCATCACTTTTTGCTGCTGAAATTTGCATGCTAGTATGCCATATTCCATGTTTTTCCATGTCTTGTTAGAGTGGCATTTCGTGCCTTAGGGTCGGTCCTCGGTTTGCGTGCACGCGTGCACGCATCTCGAGTGTCTCATTTTCATCTAATGGCCTCCTATGTGAGTGTGGCCGAGGTCCACTTGTGTTGGTATAAGTCCATTATGCATTGCGTATGCCATTTCATTTCACAGCATTGTGTATGCTAGGTTGTATGTTAGCGCATTGTGTACGCCATGTTACCTCGTGCATCATGTATGCCATTTCATAGCATTTTGCATGTTAGGTTGTATCTTAGTTGCATTTCATGCATGTCATGTATATTGCATTGTGTTCGGGACAGGAGTTAACCCGAGCATGGGAAACGAGGTACGTTTCGTACTCCGAGTGACGGAACGTGTCTCAATTCCCCAGTCACCGACACTCCGGATCATCCATGATGGAGTTAGGTCTTAGTTGTATTTTCATGTGCATTCATTCCATATTGAGTTGTGCAATTCGACTCCTCGGTCATCATGCATCGAGATGCGTGATTGGTGGCACGAGGATCGAGGCATGCATACATGTGTGAAAATACATTGCCATGCCCCTTTCCTACTCTCTGTTGCAGTAAATCAAGAATCAGCAGTCTTCTGGGGCTTGGCGCGCTTTCCAAAAATTATTGCAAAACAGAGGCTAGTTGGGGCATCACAGTGGATTTCCGCGCAAAGGCAACCCGGATATGCATCATTCATCATCTGAAGAAGAGTCAAGGCAGTCCCTGGCTTGCATGCCAGTTTATTATTTTCTTAGTTAATTTGGTAATTAATTAGGATCTTTGTACATATTTGGACTGTATTTTCATTTGGACTGTACTATTCGGGACTGTATATTATTTATTCGGACCCTCTGTGCGAGGGCATAATTGTAATAAGTGTGTGTGAGTGTGATGTATGTCTTCCAACCCCACGTCTTTCTTCCCTTTTATTTACCCGCTTATGATGGTTAGAATTAGGGCATATTTCAATTAGCATACAGTATAATAGCATGTTTGCATTCATTCATCTGTCTTGCATGCAACGGGCTCGGCGCATCATACTAACTGCATTTGTATTTCAATTCCGAGTTGAATACATGTTAGCTGTAGCATTCCATACGCCATGTTTAGAATAGCCGAGCCTGCTATAGTTGCATTTTTGCATGTGTTGCATTAGGCATTTCTGTATATTTAGGATCATGCATGGATTTCTAATCGGTTTCTGTTTTGGCTTGGAGTACTCGGTGAGTTTTATACTTTAGCATCCTTGCATGCGTGTGAGTGACTGCCATGAATAGCATGCTTACCATGAGGCGAACTGCTTATGTGATATAACTGCCTTGAATGCCTGTGGGTGAAGGTTGGGTTATTTGGATTGGAACAAATCATTAACTGTGTATTTTAAGCCCATTAGATAGTGGCAAAACCATGTTTTCTAAGCCCACCTGAGGGTGGCAAAATCTGCATTTTGAGCCTACCTGCGGATAGCAAACCATCTTTCAAAAACAAACATGAAATGTTTTGTTCCAATTCAGGCGACCCGGTCTATACTTGTATGCTGTGCGTATCACATAGTAAATCTAGGCTAATAACCGGAATAAGAACACATAATGTTTTCAAAACTAGATATCATGGTTAGTAGAGGCCGATCTATGATTGGGCGAGTGGGGGTGCTCACAAAGTGACCTTCCCCAATCGTACCCAAGTTCCCGAGCCGAGGCAACTTTGGTGATGACGGACACGTGGCCTTAGGCAACGAGTCAGGGTTTCCTAAATTTCCCAAAATAAAGTATTGAGGTGGCGACTCTGTATCTGGCAAAGCAGTCCATGTTTGGCACTTCTTTCAAAAATCTATTTTCTCAAAACGATTTGCCGGATTTGGACTCTTTGGTTCAGATTAAGAACCGTGACAACAAATCAAGTTCGAACTGTAGCGAGGTCCCCCGCGGACCTGTTACAGTCCGAACAATAATGCCCAATTGAATAACAAATCGTTGGTAAACAAACAATTACTAACACATGAACCAATCCCCCAAAACATGAAAAAAATAACCAATATCATTCATGAAGCCTCATAACACATTACATTTTAAATACATAATTTATTGGTCCATTCCCCTTGTAAATATTCTCCTCATTTTTACGCCACGATTGACCTAGACACAATCAACCACCTGATCCAACGGAACATGACAAACCCCTTAAAAAAGAACATATTACACATAATAACCCTTCAACGTCGCGCTACGCACAAAGTATGCAACAATAATGCCACATCCACTCTTCCTGCCCCCGCCCTCGCCCCCGCCCCATACATCAACTGCATTTTATGTCCTACACCACCACAATGTAATTACTATTATCCCAATCCGTTCCATTATACATTGGCACAACCCAATCCCACAAAACATACAAACACCGAACCAAAACAAAAATGCCTAACATTTCAAACGTGTCCAACTTTTCACAAACCTAACTGTCTACATCAACGACAACAGTATTGTACACCAACATAACACCTTAAACACAACTCCAGCAACATGACAAAAATTTAACAAATAACAATAACAACCACCCTTTACTATAGAACAACGACCATGAACACTCAAAACATATTATGGCTACCAAAAACACGTACTACACAACAATATCAAGAACATGAATATGACGTTAGCAAAAAAGACGAAACGCTTACGATTCGCAGACATTGTTCACGTTCACGTTGCGGAAAATAGCACAACACCACTTCGATCTACCGAATTCACAATCCAACTCCGTCCGACCAACCAATCTTAGGTTCTTCATGCCATAGCTCTCAATGACAAATATAGCCACACCAAGTCTTATATGCACAAACCTTGGGTCTATTATTCCTCCAATCTCTACTTCCTGTTTCGGGATTAGGTTGATTTGAATTTGAAAACTTTGAGTGGGCAATGGAAACAAATGCTAGGGTTCACGTTGCCCATTGCCACTGATTTGGTTTCCCAAATTGGGGATGATTCCTATTTCCAAAACAATTTGCTAGGTCAACCCAATTCGGTGTACCCGGGTCTCACAACAAGCCTTGACTAACGAACCCACATCAAAATTACATCCACAAATTATGTGATCCTAGTCCCACAAAACTCAGTATCACACACCCTATACAAAAACCAATTAGTACGCTTTTCATGGAAACGTGAACCACAAACACCATCATTCCCATAAACCAACACGCGCCCATAAATTCAAATTAACACATAAATGACAAAATAGTAAACAACCAATCCTAAGGACTAAACAGTTTAAAAGAAATAACTTAGGACCACATGGGCTACAAGATGACAAATTGGGATTTATTAGTCAATTCCCCTAAATTTTTTTATTAATTTATAATTTTTTTCCACTAACCCAACTATTAGGTAATTGTCAGAAAAAATATTGAGTTTAAAAATAGCATCATTTTCTGTTGTGTCGTCGGTCAATAAAAATTAGTAAAGGTACTATATCAACAAGTCTAGTCTTTTACTAACTCAACATTGTTGTAGATTATTGCAAATTAAGATTACTTATTAGATAGTGATACCGTCAAATGATATCACTATTGCATCTAATATTTACTCCCAAAAGAACTCAACCTTAACAAAAACCAACTTGTTGGTTTGATTCCACCGAGCTTGGCCACTATGAATATGAAGTTATTGAATTTAAACAATAATATGCTAATGGGTTCAATTCCTAAGTTCAAAGCTGATGATGTAACTTTCTCTTTGAATTCATTTTGCCAATCAACTCCTGGGGCACCATGTTCTCCTCAAGTCAATGCATTTTTAGATTTTCTTCAAGCTGTGAATTACCCTTCGAATCTTGCTTCTCGTTGGACCGGTAATGACCCGTGTAAAGGACCATGGTTGGGGTTGAGTTGCAATACAAAAGGTGAGGTTACTATTATAAATTTGCAGAAGCAAGGGCTTAGTGGTACTCCAAGTCCTTCACTTGCAAACCTACTTCGCTGATGGAAATTTATCTTGGAGGAAACCATATAAGTGGTACAGTCCCCACAAAATTATTTGAGTTGAAATCTTTGAGATTGTTGGATATAAGTGGAAACAATTTTCAGCCTCCATTACCCAAATTCCCTAACAGTGTTAAATTCATTACTGATGGTAATCCGCTATTGGTTGCTAATCGGATTACTAGACCTCCCTGTCCCTCACCAACTAGCACTCCATCAGCTCCTTCACAATCACCAAATGGCGGCCCATCCCTCCTCACAATCACCGTCGCTCAATGCCCCATCAACAATAGGCTCAAATTCTAGCTCACATAGTCATATTGAAAAGCAAGTTGATCCAACAAATCATATAAGATCCAATCTAGTGTCATTGTAGCAGCCACAATTTCTGTAATGATGATCCTTCTGTCGGTTCTTTAAGCTCTGTTCCTCTTTAAGAAGAAAGACACCATAGCTAAGCCGAGTGCCGTTGTGGTCCACCCTAGAGACCCATCTGATCCTTATAACATTGTTAAGGTTGCAATCTGTAATAACACCCCCAGAGGCTTAGAATCTGAAAATGGAAGTGGTAGTGGAAGTGAAAACACTCACATGATCGAGCTTGGAAACCTGGTCATTTCGGTTCAGGTTCTTCGACAGGTGACTGACAATTTTGCATCAGAAAATGAGCTCGGCCGTGGTGGTTTCGGTGTTGTTTACAAGGGTGTGATCAAAGATGGGACTAAAATAGCAGTTAAAAGAATGGAAGGCGGGGTGATTAGTAGCAACGCTTCGAGAATTTCAGGCTGAAATCGCTGTTCTATCTAAGGTCCGACACCGGCATTTGGTCTCTTCTAGGCTATTGTATTGAAAGTAATGAGAGGCTCTTGGTTTATGAATATATGCCTTAGCGTGCTCTAAGTAGGCATCTTTCCGATGGAAGAGCTTGAACTTGGAGCCTTTGACACTACAGGAAATTACATTTTTGGCGATCAAATTTGGCGACTAAAAAAAATTTAGTCACCAAAAGTTGTGAAATTGGTGACCAAATATTTTATTAGTCGGCAAAAGTACAAGATTTAGCTACTATTTTGTTTTAGTCGGGGTATATTGATTATTGGCGACTAAAAAAAACTGTAGTCGCTAAAAATGTCACAATTGGCGACGAAAACAATTTTTAGTCTCTAAATATGCCACAATTGGCGACAAAACAAAAAATTTAGTCATTGTATATTTACTTTTGACTACTAAAATTATTTAGTCGCCGAATGAAAAACAAAAATTTACTTTTTAACTTTGGTGACCAAAGGGTTGGTAGGCAAAAATTTATTTTCAGCGACCAAGTAATATTTTAGTCGTTGTATAGTTAGTTTTGACTACTAAAATTATTTAGTCGTCGAATGAAAAATAAAAAAATAGTTTCTATCTTTGGCGACCAATAATTTGGTCGCCAAAGATGTATCTTTAGTGACTAAAAGAAATTTTAGTCGCTGTATAGTTAGTTTTGGCTACTAAAATTATTTAGTTGCCGAATGAAAAACAAAAAATTAATTTTTATCTTTGGCGACCAAGATTTTGGTCGCCAAAAATGTATTTTCAGTGACTAAAAAAAATTTAGTCGTTGTATAGTTAGTTTTGGCTACTAAAATTATTTAGTCGCCAAATGAAAAATAAAAAATTAATTTTTATCTTTGGCGACCAACAGTTTGGTCTCCAAAAAATGTATTTTCAGCAAATAAAAAAAATTATAGTCGCTGTATAGTTAATTTTGGCTACTAAAATTATTTAGTCGCCAAATGAAAAATAAAAATTTAATTTTTATCTTTGGTGACCAACAAGGTTGATCGCCAAACATTTATTTTCAGCGACTAAAAATATATTTAGTCGCCAAAGAACTAAAATATTTGGAGGGACACATTTCAAATTTTAAATGGATTTATAAAATTAATTAGCGACTAAAATGTTTAGTCGCGAATTGGAGGGATTTATATATTTTGTTTCCAAACCAAAACCCTAAACAAACCAGCGCCTCTCTCTCTCATCAGCGTCTCTATCCCTCTCATTCTCCCTCTTCCTCTCTACTGCTCATTTCCTCTCCCTTTCACATCGCCGCTCCACCAGCCACGGAACAACTCTTCTCCGCCGAATAACCAGCATAATTTTACTAAAAATCTTTGGTGACTACCTAATTTAGTAGCCAAATATTGATCTTCAATGACCAAAAAACATTTAGTGGCTGTATACTAATTTTTGCCAACTAAAGAAATTTCGTCGCCAAAAAACTAACATAAATATTACTTTTAATCTTTGGCGACCAAAAAATTAGTCACTAAAGATATATTTTCAATGACTAAAAATATTTAATCGCCAAAGATACATACTTTAGCTACTAAAAAAAATCTAGTCACCAAAGATAGCCACTTTAGCTACGAAATAAAATTGGTTGGCAAAAGTACAATCATCAGCTACTAAATAAAGTTTAGTTGGCATTTCTCTTACTTTTGGCGACTAACTGAGTTTTAGTCGTTGAAACTACGATTTTGGGCGACTAAATTTTTTTTGGTCCCCAAATGTATAATTTTTAGCTAGTTATAATAATTTAGTTGGTATTTTTATTTAACTTTTGGCGTCTAATTGAATTTTAGTCGTCAAAACTAGGATTTTGGGCTACTAAAATTAAATTTAGTCACTAAAATTATTAATCTATGGGCATATTTGATTAATAGGATTAGAACATAGGATTGAGATTATTAATTCGTGGTCCCAGTAATCCTGTGTTTGTTTTGAAATTTTGTTTCAAGATTATTAATCCTATGAATAACTAATCTAACAAATTTGTAGGATTATTAGTAATTGAGTAGATGTGAGATTATATATCCTGAGTTGGAGAATAAAATAAAATAAAAAAACTATTTTACCCTTGACTAAAAATTAAAACACTTATTATTTTTATATAATTTTATATTTTAGAAGACTAAAAATATTTTTTTGATATTTATTTTATACAATTAGTTTATATATTTTTTAAAAAAAAATTAAAAAACAAACCAAACATGGCCTTTGTAATTTGTATTTTATTTTGTTTTTATTTATTTATTTATTTATAATTTTTTTCAAAACCACGTTTATGAAAAAACTTTGATAAAGTAAAGATTGTGAATAAACATTAATGGAGAGTGAGACTGGAAAAAAAGATAAATATAGTTGTAATCCTACATTCATATATTTTCTTATCCAATTCAAATCAAACAATGGATAAGGAGATAATTTATCCTACTAATCTAATTGGAGAGTGAATACTACACTAATTTGATAGGATTATTAATACTTTCACTATTAATCTTGTGAACAATGTTTTCAAACCAGGACCGGACCAGCCGGTCAAACCAGTTGAACCGGGCCTTCTAAAGGTCCGGCAAATCCTCGAAACCTAGACTAGGCCAAAAACCGGCCTTATTTGCAAAAATCGGTGGTTCAATCGATAAAACCGGCGAACCGGTGCCAGTTCTTGACCAACCTAGGTTTTTTTTTTTCTTTTTTTCTTTCTTTCTTATATATTTATATATGCATCAAAATTTTGACTAAAAACTCTTCAGAGGAAGAGTCTCATTGGAAGTTTGTAGAAATTATGAAAGTATATTCCTATATATAGGAAAAAAAATTGTTCAAAGAGAAGCTAAAAATTCAATATGGGATTCAATCAAATTGTTTGAATCATATTTGATTCGAGGGAGAGTTGAAAATTTTATTTTCCTCCAAAATTAAATCTAGCATTCAATCAATTTGTTTGGAGATAATGTTTTTTTTTTTTTAATTTCTTTAAAACTAGTCTTTTTTTTATCAATTATGAATTTATTAAATATTATTAGTAATTATTATGCAACATTTTTTTTATTATTTCAGTAATTATATATATTTTTATTTATTAATAATTTATAATTATATTTTTAATTATATAATATTAATTATCACATCACAGTTCGACCATTTCGACCTAACGGTTGAACTAGTGACCCATCCATCCTATTTTTTTTCCAGTTCGCTCACCAGTCTGGTTTTCAAAACATTGCTTGTGAATAAAAAATGGCCTATAGCTACTAAAATTAATTTAGTCGATGTTTTTCTTACTTTTAGTGACTAAAATTTAGACAACAATTGTATAGAATTTTTTGGAGGTAAGGCCTCGTTTGGCAAGTGACTTTTTTAGTCAAAAAGTCAAAAAGTTACAAAAAAATCAAAAAGCCAACAAACCATACCAAAAAGTCAAATATTCTCTTTTCTCTCTACTTTTTGCATATCTTTTCGTAAAAAACTAAAAAGTCATTCCAAACATACTAGTTTTTTTTACATCACATTTTAGCTAAAAAGCCAAAAAGTTACTAAAAAAGCTTGTTCCCAAACGAGGCCTTAGATTTTAAAATTTGAAGGGATTCCTAAATGAATTAGTGACTAAATTTTCAGTTGGTCGAGAATGGAAGCATAATCCATTGATTAAACAAACCCACTATTCTGGGTCTCTTCTCTCTCACGCCTCACACGTCTGCCCTCTTCTCTGTTACTGGAGCACCACCGCAAGGGTTACACGATCACACCGTGAGACGCCTCTGCCCTTCTCTCTGTTACTGTAGCACCACCGCAAGGGTTGCATGATCACATTGCGAAGGTTACACGAGCATTACTGCAAGGGTTAACACTACGTCGCTTTTTCTCAGGTAGGTATGTCCTCTCTCTCTCTCTGTCTGACTCCCTCTCTGTGTCTTCTTCAATTCGCATATACCTTCACACCCAACCCCAAATTTGACTTAGCCCCAAATCGACCCATCTTGCTGGAGTGGTGATTGAACTGCTCTTTGGATTTTACCGCTTGTACACCCGTAAACAGTTAGAATGATGCTTCTGGCCGAGCTTGTTCCTGCTCTCTGGACTTTCACCCCCTTGAACACTGTTAGTCTGATTAGAAGCAATACAGTAGCCTAATTTATGATGTTTATAATGCCAACATCTCAATCCCTTAAATTGAATAAATGTGCTTCAATGCAAATGTTCCAAATCATATATATATAGTTGAAATGGCATGAACAATATATATATATATATATATATATATATATATATATATTAATGCTATTTGTCAATTAGTTAGTATAAACAAAATACTCAAAGTAGCCAACAATGGAAAGAAAGAGGAAGTGGAACGAAATCTCAATCTTTGACAGTTTTATGTATTTAAATGGTTTATTGCTATTTTTCAATAATTTTCGGTGGTATTAATATACTAATTGGGAAACTTCGAAAGTGGGAGCTATGAATTAATCACAGAGATTAATTACACAGATGGGATGTAA
Source organism: Camellia japonica (assembly GCA_030407325.1). Classification (NCBI taxonomy): domain Eukaryota; kingdom Viridiplantae; phylum Streptophyta; class Magnoliopsida; order Ericales; family Theaceae; genus Camellia; species Camellia japonica. Next base: position 63,091,386 of record JAPPVO010000024.1, read on the forward strand.
AAAAATTTGTGTGTACTGAAAATTCTTCCCTGGGTTGTGTAGACACCCCATTTTGACCCACCCAAAGACTTAGGCGTTTTCTTTTGACCACCCCATGATGAAAATTGGAATGTGCCATTTTATGAATTTTGAAGCCGAAAACTCAGATCGAAACTTTAATCCCAAACCTCACCCATTTTAGCCAAATTATTTTATATCACTAATATTTTATTAATTTGTAGTATTTTATAATGTTATGTTTTTGTACATGTTTTGAGGTGGTATTATATAAATTGGTACATTTTAGCTATTTGATAAATAGAAAATAATAAAAACAAAAAATAGACAACAAAAAAAAAACAAAATAATGAAAAACAAAAAAGAAAAGTTAGAGTGTGGTCAAGGGTATTTTTGGGGGAGAAGAGAAATAAAAGATAGAGAAAATATTATTATGACTTTTGGTGGGTGGTGGAAGAGAGGGTCTGAAGATGATGATGTTTAGAGTGATTAAAAATTATTTTGAAAGAGGAGCATGCATGGTAGGGGGAAGATGGAGAATATTGAAAAGAGATGAGAGCAGGTGAGTGATAACAAACTTGTGTATTGTTCTTATTGATTAATCAAAAGAAGTACAAATATATAAGCAATAGAATAGAATGAAACCCTAATAACCTAAAGTACTAAACTATCCTTAATGAATAATATAAACTACATAATTCACACCCCCCCCCTCAAACTGAGGATGCGAGCGCAGAAAGCATCGAAAGTTTGCCAAGAAGAAAACGAAAACGAGCAACAGTATGAGTCTTCGTAAGAAAATCGGCCAACTGAAGAGATGAGGAAACAAAAGGGAGAGTAATAGTGCCAGCCTGAAGATGCTGTCTGACAAAGTGACAATCTATTTCAACATGCTTTGTTCGCTCATGAAAGACTGAATTATGGGCAATCTGGACAGCACTCTGATTATCACAATACAACGGAGTTGGATCAGAAAGAGAAACACCCATATCAAAAAGAAGCCAGCGAAGCCAAACGATCTCGGAAGTAGCATGAGCCATGGCACGATACTCAGCCTCAGCGGTGGAACGAGCAACGACAGACTGTTTCTTACTCTTCCAGGATATGAGGGAATCGCCAAGGAAAACACAAGACCAGAAGTGGATTTGCGATCAGAGATGTCACCTGCCCAATCAGCGTCAGCATAGGCACGGAGAGTCAAGTCCGAAGAGGCAGACAACAGTAAACATTGCAACAAAGTGCCACGAAGGTAGCGCAAAGTACGGAGTAAGCAGCCCAGTGTGTAGAGCGAGGAGCAGAAACAAACTGACTGAGAATGTGCACAGCATAGGAGATATCCGGACGAGTAACGGTGAGATACACAAGGCACCCAACCAACTCACGATACAAAGTGGGATCCTCAAGAGGAACGCCATCAGAAGCAGAAAACTTAGCATGCAACTCAAGAGGAGTGTCGACAAGCTTGTAATTTATCAGCAACCATAATGATAATTAAGCAACACAGTAAACCCCAAATCAGAGTGACTAATCAAAATTGCTATTGTTCTAATTACAGAATCAATGAAGTCAAACTTATAATACCTCTATCACCATAACCAAGACAGAGCAGAGAGAGACAGAGACTAGAGAAGGAGACAAATATCACAGTAAACCCAAATATCAATAGTCGGGCATCAAGGTCAGACCTTGCTTTGATCCTGTGAACTAGCGAAGGAGACAGAGAGATCACCAATCTAAGGCACACAAAGAGATGAGAGAGCTTCGATCGAACTCGATGAGGGCTAGGGCTCCGACGTGACCAGATACAGCGACGTGCGAAGAGCACAAAGGCTTCGATCAGACAAGATGAGGCTACGATGGTCGTTGATGACCTAGGGCTCTGACGCAACCAGATACAACGAACTCAGAGACCACAAAGCAGACCTTGCAAAGAGAGAGAAGGGAGTTGCGATGGTCACTGATGACCTGCGACAAGTATGCTAACGTCTGGATCGCTGCTCTGATACCATGATAACAAACTTGTGTATTGTTCTTATTGATTAATCAAAAGAAGTACAAATATATAAGCAATAGAATAGAATGAAACCCTAATAACCTAAAGTACTAAACTATCCTTAATGAATAATATAAACTACATAATTCACAATGAGAAGGTGGAAAGAATAATACACAGAGAGCCACATGCAAAAATCGGGGGGCGCTCCCTCTCGGCAAGAAAAGACAGAGCTACACACAGAGGGGAGGAGCAAAAAACACACAGCTGGTCTCTCTCTCTCTCACTCACGGGGTTGACAGAGGATCAATTTGTTTTTTAAAAAGCAAAAGACACACATGCATCCATGCTTCATCCCTCTCCTATGACAGATACACATACGCACACAAGATCCACTCAACTCTCTCACTCTCTCTCTCCTATCACACACCATACACAACACACACTGATCCACAACACACACCATACACACACACATACTGATACACTCAATAATCAACACATACATACATGGTCTCTCTCTCTCTCTCTGTCTCGGGTTGGAGGGGGAGAGCATTTCTTTGGAAAACATACACACAAGCTCTCTCACTCTCTCTTTCGCATGGACTGTCTCTCTCTCTCCCTCCGTCTCTCTCTCTGGCTGTCAATTGGGTTTGAAGATGGTGAATGTCGCTGGTGTACCAGAGGAGCTTCAAGAATGCAACAAAGATAAGCATCAAGCCAAAACGGCGACAATCTGACGCATTTGGCCGGAACGATTCTTGGTCATTCTCTTCTCCATTCCATTGAAGACATGCAGACAGACACGCTCCATCCCATTGAAGACATATAGACAGACACGTTTCTAAAGAGAGAAAAGATGGTATAGACACACATACAAAGCACTTACTCTCGCTCTCTCGCGGGTTACATGGAGGGAGAGCGTCTTGAGGCTAAAAACAAAAGGATATCATCTCTCTCTCTCTAGCCCAAGACCAATACAACCCTCTCTCTCTCTCTCTCTCTCTACAATTTATATAAGCACACACATGATTCGCATCCTCATTGATTAGAATCTGAAGCTCTCCTCGTTTTGCACTCATTCCCTACTCTCTTCGCTCAAGTTCAATTCCTCTGTTTGTTAATGCACATCGAAGCTCTCAGAAGAAAAACAAAAACAAGATAGAGAGATGACATTCTTGCAACCTAGAAAAATCAAGGTGGTTTTGATTTACTGGGTTGGACTGTCTTCCGGTGAGTGACGGGTCAAATTGAGATTTGTTTTCATATTTACGAAGTGTTGGGATCGGAGATCCTGTCCAAGACCTTATAGAAATCATACCAAGCAAAAAAAACACACCCACACTCAAGGAGACACCATATTTAACGTGTTTCGGCCTTAAAGCCTACGTCCACGGGAGAGTAACCGGTTATCACTATAACAATGAAGAGATTACAGAAAGATTACAATAGAGGAGGAGCTCACACTTTCCTCACTCAGCCACTCACCCGTCTCCCTCTCTCACACCGAGAGAGACGGTTTCTGTACCTCACATCTCTCACTCTCTTGGTTGGTTTACTCTCTCACTCTTCCCCTCTCTCACCCTCTCCATTTATACACATAATGGTAGGTGAGAGAGTCTTCCATGTGAGCTGGCTACCAGCCCTCTTCTTCTCCTTTCGGTGGCTGTCCACCTTTGCGGCTTGTCTTTGCGGCTTGTCGGTTGGCAGCTGTATTCCTTGACATGCTGCAGCTGACTTCACATGGAGAAGAAAATCATCCCTCACATGGGGTGATATCAACAAATCACCCCTCAACTCATGTGAGGTGATCTACTGCACACACTGCTGCTAATCTTGTCACGCCCAATTTCAACATAGTCTGCATCTCCTCACTAAGACGCTGCATCCCCTGAAGCTAGAGATAATACACCAGAGATACAAGAGGAGGAGGGAATCCTACATCCTCAACTCAACTCACACCACTCTCTGATTTGGATAGAGCCTCTACTCCTATCTCCCACAGATCTCTTCCACGCTTCTTGTCTCAGATGTCTTCACTTGTTATGCTTGAATTTGCGCAACCAAGATATCCGACACCCCCTGATTGGATGTCTTGCACCCCCTGCTGAGATGCCCTTGACTGTCATGCCTTATCTCGCAGGACTAGTCATTGGAGCAATAGAAAACTCGTTGTTTATCCCATCAACATCTTCGGTTTTCTTTGCTCTGAGCTTTTTCTCTGAACTATCAGCATTTGCCCTCTGCACTTCTGAACAACCTCCTAGCGTTTCCACATACGCTCGTTGTCTGTGTTTTTGCAATCCCTGATTTGCTGTCCAATAGATTGATGGTTAACAGTAGCTCCATCTGTCAAAGCATCGTCAGCTATGCAATTCCTTGCATAGTGCTCGCACCCATGGCTTTTGGTCTCCCTACGTCGAGCTTGCTTGAAAGATCCGCATTAACTCTATCCTCTGCTGCCATGGAACTCAAGAAACCACCATAGAGAAAAAAAGACTTGCCACTCCTTGGCGCGCACTCTTGTGTTTTACCCGTCTTAATTTCTCTGTCTGGCAGTTCCTGTGAACTTTTAACAACCCGCTGCTGCATACTCTTCTCGCGCCTCTGTATGACACTCTAGCGTACCCTTGCACTGCTGCACATCTGCATTTGTGCTTCTGCGCTTAGTATGCTCCTCTGCAACTATTGTTCTACACGTCCACATACTACCAGCACCTACTCGTATACAATAGCTTCAACAGCCACAGCATTTCCCTAAGCCTGTACTTGCTGCCAAATCATCTATCCGTCGATGAATGGTCTTCTCTTCTGATTGAACCAGATCTTCCAATGAACTCCGAAGATAATCATCTCTGCAATCCTCTGATCGCGCCCGACCAATCCTGATCTCCCTTGATCTGCCATTTGATCAAGCCTGATCTTCTTTGATCTCCAATGATCTATCTTGATCTGTATCTGGTTGTCCAATCTGGTCAGAATCTGCCCATTCTAACCTCTTCAGTGAATCCGCAGTGTTCCACAATATCCGGCAACCTTCCTTCCACTATTAAAGATGACAAACTCCCATGTTTTGACAATCTTTAAAAAAATCGTTCAGAATTTTACTATTCTGACCTCGCGGTTGCTACGGAACGGTCCGTTTAGTTAGGACCAACCTTTGCTGCACTTCCGGGGACCTCACTGAAAACCATCCCCGAAAGTTGGGCCACGCCACAATTTTTTGAAAATTCTGGGCCAAATTGTAATTTTCAGAAGTTCAGGGACTATTCTGTATTCCAACAGAATATTCCGTCCACTGTACCTCATGCCGTCTGCCACTTTGATCTGCCTTCTTTTTACAGAAACTCCTATTCCAGAATCTGACCGTACAGATATGTCCAGAATACTCCAAATAGTTGGAAAGCACTATTGGATTGCCAGAAACGGACTCCGAATGGCTTAGATCTAGCCAAAACATTTTGTACGCCTCAGATCTGCGGCTGCACCTTAGTCGCGCTGCATTGGATCACTCCTTCTGTGGCTACATCTTAGCGATATTGCACCGGATCCCTCCTCTGTGTGCTGACGTGGCGACGACTATGCTGCCACGTGGTGCTGACTGGGCTGATTGCGCGGTACTCTCTGCGCTGACGTGGCACTGACTGAGCTGCCACGTGTCGATGACGTGGACACTGACGTGGCGCCACGTGGCGTTGACGTAGAGACCACGTGCCACTGACACGTGCTGCGTGGCTGCTGACGCGGCTAATGACGCGGCGCCACATGGCGTGCGCGTGGCGTGCTCGCGCTTCCCCCCACTCACCTTCTTCCTTCCGCTGCACGTATGGCGCGTGTGTGAGACTGGGCCGACGCGCCGTCTGACTGCACGGCGCGTGAGAGGGCGTGCTGCGTGCTGCAACTAGGCCTCACGCGCTATCTTCAGGGAGCACGTGAAGGCGCGTCCTGCCTCCCCTGGGGCTCTTCTTTGCATTTATGGACTCCTCTCGTCAAGACCTTGCTCCTGATATGCTCAAAATCTGATTTTGAGCAACTTCATTTCTGGGTAGTTTCGAACAACGCACTATTTTTGTTCCGTAATGCACCGACAAGGCTTTGATACCACTTGTTGGGATCGGGGATCCCGCCCAAGACCTTATAGAAATCATACCAAGCAGAAAAAACACACTCACACTCAAGGAGACACCATATTTAACGTGGTTCGGCCTTAAAGCCTATGTCCACGGGAGAGTAACCGGTTATCACTATAACAATGGAGAGATTACAGAAAGATTACAATAGAGGAGAAGCTCACACTCTCCTCACTCAGCCACTCACCCGTCTCTCTCTCTCACACCAAGAAAGACGGTTTCTGTACCTCACATCTCTCACTCTCTTGGTTAGTTTACTCTCTCACTCTTCCCCTCTCTCACCCTCTCCATTTATACACATAATGGTAGGTGAGAGAGTCTTCCATGTGAGCTGGCTACCAGCCCTCTTCTTCTCTTTTCGGTGGCCGTCCACCTTTGCGGCTTGTCTTTGCGGCTTGTCGGTTGGCAGCCACATTCCTTGACACCTGACTTCACATGGAGAAGAAAATCACCCCTCACATGGGGTGATATCAACACGAAGGTGGTGGTTGGTCTCGGTTTGCTCTGGCACCGGTGTTCAAACTCTATCTTTCACGGGCGGCGTGCATGGTATTCATGGCAGTCGTGTTTATACCCAGACGCCGGCAAGTCTTCTCCGGTATGACCTTGCCTCTTCTCCAATATGGTTTGGATCATCTCCGGTTCGAGTTATGTTTTGGTTCAGATTTCTGGTTGCTTTGCTAGTTTTCCGGCGTTGTTGCGCCGGTGGTGTTGTTCTCCACCGGTGGCTGGACGTCATGATCGATCGTCGGTGTATGGGTGGTTCAGTTGTGTTACCAATGTCTGGTGAATGGTTGGTTGATCTAGCTAGTTCCAGCACCGATGCTCCTTGTAGCCGCACTAATGAAGTTGATGATGCATGGTAGCTTGCTGGCTGGAAGATAAATGGCAATGGGCGAGATTTTAAAACATTAGGTTTCATAATTTTGGACTTACTTGTTGGGCTCAAATTTCATTGGAGAAAAGGAGTGGAATGGGCCAGTGGATTACTGGGTTGGGTTCTTAATTGTGGGCTATTTCCCCAAAGTCCATGAAGTTCTTTATTTTATTTTTTATTTTGAGTGTTTGTGAGGATTTTATTTTATTCATGTCCCCCTCGGATTTGTAATATTTAAAGTGTTATAATAATCTCCCATCCCGCTTTTTCTATCCCATTCTTTACTTGCTTTCCCTAACTGTACATATGTATATATCTGATATACCATGCATATCCATGCTTTGCATCCATGATTCATGCCTAGATCTGGCTAAATTTGCATCTTTATGCTTTAATTGATTATCTCATGGTTTTGTGCGTTATCACATATTTTGCAATATTTCGCATGTTATGTTTTAGAAGTCAGATCTTTAGGAACATTTTTTTGCATGTATTGCATTAGGTTTCTGTATATAGGATCATGCATATTTTACTAACTTTGTTTTGTAACTTGTTCGCGGAACGTCAGTAAATCTGTGAGTTGTTATGCTTTAGCATCCCATTTGTACATAATTTTCTTATTATGTTTAGCATCTTACCATGAGGCTAATTGCTTAAATAATAAATTGTTTGAATGCTTGTGGATGAAGGCTTGTTGCTTGAATTGGAATGATTCAACGAATGTACGTTTTAAGCCCACTTTGTAGTAGCAAATTCACAAACTTTAAGCCCACTTGAGGTGGCAAATTCAAACGCTTTTCAAAAAATAAACATGAAATTGAATTGTTCCAATTTGATAAACTAGTCTATACTTGTATACTTCACATAGTAAATTTTAGGATTTACGAAATAATCAGAACATGAATATATAAAGAAAATAAAATTCATTTCATGGTTTAATAGAGACCGATCTTTGATCGAGTGAGCGGGGGTGCTCATTATTGACCTTCCCCTCTCATACCTAAGGTTCCGAGCCAAGCATCTTTGGTTATAACAAACAGTGGCCTTGGCATGAGTCATGGGTTTCCTAATTTCTCAAAAATATTATATGGCAACTCTAAGATCTAATGACGCAGTCCATTTATGGCAAAAAGTTTTGCAATAAAATAGATTTTCTGTAAAGTTGTCAAACATGGACTCTCATCTACGTTTCACATTGCACTAGTGAGACTAGATCAAAGAGATCGAGGGTCCGAACTGTTTAACGCGCACGGGTATCCCCCGGACATGTTATAGGTTGGCATATCTAAGTTTATATTTTAAAGAAATGTACCCATGTGTTTTCTCTGTTTTCATTCTCTTCTCATTCTTATTTTATTGTTATTTTTTGTAACTTTGTTGTGAACTGTGGAGAGACAGGCTGCTCGTTTATACTATGCAATTTGAATATGGGTTGCATATAAGCGAGAGCCTTTTCTTTAAAAAAAGAAAAGAAAAAAGATTATGTTAGTTGCTAATGTGTTGTATATCAGAATAGGAATAGAGGCTATACATCAAATTTTGCAAATTGTTGCATAATTGACATGGATGGGTTCTTTGTTTACCGAGGCCTACTCCGAGCCTTAGTCAGGCTTAGATAATGCATCCTTAACCTTCCTCTACCCCCAGTTAACTATACCCCAAAGCTACCCCCATCAGGGTTAGATTGGGGCAGGGCAGATACATGGTAACCAGGTTGGATTGCCATCTCTAGTCACAGTATTAAAGTTAGAAGGATCAAAGGCATCTAATTCTGAAGAAGGTTTTCATTTACATACTTTCCTATACATATTGTTTTGTTGTTCGTTGCTCAACTGCTATCACCTCGTGCAGGTTCGGAAGTGGTGGATGGGCTTATGCAAGTATTATAGGGAATTTTGGACATAGAGCAGCCTAACACACAAACAATGAACAACATCGTTATATCCTCTGTGGAACTAATTTATTGTTATGCCGAGTGTCTTGCTTTGCATGGAAAGGATGCAGGAGGGCACTTTGTTGCCCCTGCTATTTCATTATTCAAGAAACTTATGTTCTCCAATGAGGCTGTTCAGACATCTAGCAGGTATATGCATGTCCTTAACTACTCGTTTCTTCTTTCTGTTTTCAAGTTATTAACTTATTTTTTTCTTTTTCTTTTACCTCGCTTTCTCTTCAGCTTAGCTATATCTTCAAGGTTGCTTCAGGTTCCATTTCCAAAAAAACTATGTTAGGCACAAATGACATGGCGGAGAATACAGCACCAATTCTTGTGCCTGCCAATGTGACAACCTCAGCTACTGGAAAACCGGCTTCCTCCACCACATTTTAGAGATCATCTCATGTTAGCAATTCCAATAGAAGTAGAAACATTAGGTAGAGAGGGCAATGAAATTCATTTCTCTACAGATGATTTAAGTGATTCAAGCTTGTTGCCGGTACACAATTCATTTATCTACAAATATCACTACAATTCATTTCTCTACAGATGAATTGCAGGTACACACATTCACTGCCTTACTAGAATTAACAATTTTATTATTATTTTGAAAATCTTGCTAATTCTTTGTAATGCACTAAAAGAATCACATCGACAGAAATGCTGATATTACAATTTCATGTATACCAGTGGGGGATAGGTTAGTTGAGTCTTATGTTTATCCTTAATATGCTTCAAAATTAGACGTATCTTAGTCACTTTTTATATTTAGGGCCATTTTAAATGTTCAAACTTCTTTGTCTACCTCACAACTATTGGATTCCATTTGAAGTTGAGTTTCACTTATTTTTCCAGTCTTGCCTCGGATTATGGCTTGATGAAGATTGACCACCATGGACGAAGATGGACCATCTGAAATGGAGTTTCACTTAGTTGAGTCTTATGTTTAATACTCTGTTATTATGGAATTATATTTTTGAGATTGGATTATACTTAGTCTGTACAGAATTTCTTTTGGAAATATTAATTTGATGTTAAATATGAATTTTTTTATGGTTGAAAGTGAAATGTGTGCATGTTGTGGAATGGTTATTAATTTTATCAATATATGGATTATTTTGTTTATATACACGATATAGATTGTACTAATAATGGAATAAATACAGGTGATCGAGAAATTAATTAAAAAAAAAATTATAAAACTTTTGGCTACTAAATATTTTGGTAGCTAAAAATGCAAACAAATGTTTTTCATAACTGAATATTTAGTAGTAAAAAAGAAACAAAAGATTTTTGGCGACCAAATAGTTAGTAGCCAAAATAAATCAAGATAAGGGAAGAAACTTTTGCTGACTAAAGATTTTAGTCACGAAAGAACATGGCATCCTTTGGCGACTAAAATGTTTGGTCGTAAATTACCATGAAATGAAAATATCTAATCTTTTGGTGACTAAAATGTTTCGTAGTGAAAACTAACAGCGACTAAATATTTTGGTCGTTAAATGTATTATTATTAGTGACTAAAATTGTTAGTCGGTAATGTATCATTATTAGCGACTAAAATGTTTTAGCGGCTAAATATTTTAGTCATTGAAAGAAAATTTCATTTTGATTTAATTACTTTTGACGACTAAATATTTGGTCACCAAAACGTTATGTTTGGCAACTAAGTCCATTTTAGTAGCCGAAAACCTCAGCACTTATTAGTGACTAAAATGTTTTAGCGACTAAATATTTTAGTCGCTGAAGGAGAAATTCATTTTGATTTAATTACTTTTGACGACTAAATAATTGGTCGCCAAAACGCTATGTTTGGCGACTAAGTCCGTTTTAGTAGCCAAAGATAAGATGATTAGCAACTAAAATGTTTTAGTGACTAAATATTTTAGTCGCTGAAGGAGAATTTCATTTTGATTTAATTACTTTTAACGACTAAATAATTGGTCGCCAAAACGCTATGTTTGGCGACTAAGTTCATTTTAGTAGCCAAAGATAAGATTATTAGCAAATAAAATGTTTTAGTGACTAAATATTTTAGTCGTTGAAAAAGAATTTCTTTTTGATTTAATTACTTTTGACGACTAAATATTTAGTCGCCAAAACGTCATGTTTGGCGACTAAGTCCGTTTTAGTAGCCAAAGATAAGATTATTAGCAACTAAAATGTTTTAGTGACTAAATATTTTAGTCGTTGAAAGAGAATTTCTTTTTGATTTAATTACTTTTGACGGCTAAATATTTGGTCGCCAAAACGTCATGTTTGGCGACTAAGTCCGTTTTAGTAGCCAAAGATAAGATAATTAGCGACCAACGTAAATTTAGTCGCCGTTGACTATTGCCGACTAGGCTTTGGCGACCAATGGGGCGACGAATAACTTTAGTCGCCATTGACTTTTGCCGACTAAAAAACAACCTTTGGTGACTAAAAATTTGGTCGCCAAAAGTGTAATTTCCAATAGTGTGTCTTGGACTCGGAGGCTGTGAATTGCTTTAGATGATGCTAGAAGGATGAAGTATCTTCACACACTTGCACATCAGAGCTTCATTCACCGTGACCTTAAATCTTCAAATATTCTTCTGGATGATGACTTTAGGGCCAAAGTTGCTGATTTTGGGCTAGTGAAACTTGCTCCCGATAGAGAAAAGTCTGTTGCAGCTAGGCTTTCTAGAACATTTGGATACCTTGCACCCGAGTATGCTGGTAAGACAGTCTTCTTATTCTGAATTTAATGCAAAATATGGTATAACATTAGGTGTGTGATTTTCAGAGAACATGTTTCCATAATTAATCTCTGCTTTCATTTCAAAACATATATTAATGTAAACATTGAACAACTTGGTCTCTTGCGGTGTCAAAATTAAAAATTGTGCATCCACATAATACTTTGATATTAAAGCAAGACATTCTATCTGCTCTAAATTTGGAATGGTTATATACCTTGTGGTGTTTGTTGATGTAGAACTTGCACATTGAAAATGCAATAAGTGCAACGTGTTTTAATTATTTTTCTTCCACTTTGTTAATTGATGTGATTAATGTGTTTAATTTTATATTAAGCACAGCCCACACGACATAATTTGTCTTCAATTTCATTTACTCGGCCAAAGAACATTCATTAAGATAATGGATTCACAATCTCACGTTTAACAAGAACACAATGATTCATATGAATTGATCATAGAAATTCCCAACATGAATTCATTGAACATTTGATATTTGAGTGATGTCCTCATTATTAATGTGACTCTAAATTCCTAATTATCTTTTTTTTTTTTGCCTCTTACAATCATGCTTGTAAATCTCCTAATAATGAAATATCCATTTCAGTGACAAGAAAAAAAATCACAACTAAAGCAAATGTTTTCAGCTTTGGAGTGGTGCTGATGGAAATTTTGACAGGATTAGCGGCACTTGATGAGGATCGTTCTGAAGAGAATCGGTACTTGGCCAAGTGGTTCTGGACAATAAAATCAAATAGAGAGACGCTATTTGCCGCAATTGACCCGGCTCTTGCAGCGAATGAAGAGATTTTTATTGCATTTGCATCATAGCTGAACTGGCTGGACATTGCACGGCTAGAGATCCGAACCATCGGCCTAATATGGGTTATGCGGTGAGTGTTCTGGCCCCACTGGTTGAAAATTAGAAACCATTTGTTGGAGAAAAAGAGGAGGAATATTTTGGCATCGTTTACGATTTACCCCTTCATGAATTGTTAAAGGGCTGGCAAGAAGCAAAAACAAAAGATTTCACTGGTGCCAGTCAAAACGATAGCAAAGGAAGTATTCCAGCGATCCCAACTAGATTTGCAGATTCCTTCAGTTCTGCAAATTGTTGATGATGATTCAAGGTAGTCCTCGCTGCCTATTCGTTTGACAAGTTGCTGATATTGTTCATATAGATAACTTTTGTTTCATGCTTTGAGGATAAAACATCGAATAGAAGCTTATAAATTGGCAAGTGCTCAAAAAACAGTAACACATTGGCTTTGAGCGGTGAGAGTTGTCAAAAATGTAAATATACATGTTGGTATTTTTCTATAATAATACAACAAAAATATATAAAATAAATTAAATAGAAATGACAAAATATTTTTTTATTATTAAAGGATAAAATACAGAATAAATGAAACAACTAAACACAAAAATAAATTAAATTACATTACTAAAAGAACAAATTATTAACATGGATAACTAAAGATTATAACTTGTCGAGATAAATTAAATTCTGAAAAATTAAAGAACAAATAATAAGAAAAGAAGCAAACCGAAGCCTGTGTGATATCACAGTTTTCTTAAAACAGATTCACCGCCTATCGATAGATGCTGGAGGTACGCCGGCGTTTGTCTCCCAGGATATGACGGTCGAAACCAGTTAATACAGAAGCATCTTCTGAAAAGTTTCGGCGAACTTAACAATGAATGCACTCTCTCTAACAAGAACCAAAGAAGAGGCTAACAAAAGAAGATAGAAATTTTTTTCTTTGGTGTAAAAAAAAACCATCTCCAACTTTTTATCTCAAAACACCATCTCATTTTCCATCACAAAACCTCTCTAAAAAAAACCTCATAAGCTGGAGAAGAAAGGCCATTATTTATACTAGTAGGGGAGAGCCTTAGACATGAAAACTAACATCAATGGTGTCATCAACTCTAGCCATTAGGGCTAGAGTTACAAAGATTCAAAAATCCAAAGCCATTATATAAATCATAATGTGTATATAATGTATAAGTTTTAAGAATTAAACTAGATGGATTGCAAAATGGATACGGGTGTTGGGTTACAACTCGATCCAAGCCCAATCTCAAACACATGCACAAAGTAAGCCTGGCACAGCTCAACCCAAAACTCAAGACTAGGTCCAAGTTTAAGCCTAAGACCAAACCCAGCACATGCACAAGTACAAGCCTAGGCCCAGTCCAAATCCAAACTGAGTCCAAATCTAATACGAACTTTATTAATGCTGACTTTATGAGACAATTCTCATTCATAACTCAATAGTTTCGACTCATTATTTTTGTATTGCAATCTTCTCACTTAAAAGAATACAAAATTACTCAGACCCACCTCAGCCGGCAGTTGGATCTCACTTTAATTTCGAATTAAAGTTGTTGAAAACTCATTATTTTCCAACAATACATAGGGAAAATGGAATTGTTGGTGCCAATTTTAAATTTGTTATTCCTTGATATATGTCTGTATGTTGTTCTATAGATTTTGTTAATCTCCTATATCAATTTCATATCACTGGTTAAAACTTCTTCAAGCAGCTTTTTTGTGTTTTATTGTCATAGTAGTTAATAATGTTTTGAATTTTTACCCTAACTTTTCTTCTTCTTCTTCTTCTTCTTTTTTGTGAAAGGGAACTTGCTAGTAAGAATGTTATCCTCCACGTTTTAGATAAGGGAAAAGCATTTTGTTTCCTGAGGTAACATTCAACCTTCAGAGCATCAATGTCTAAAAATTAATATTAAGGGAAGGAGTAATGTTGTCATGGGTTCATCTTACGACTTTAGTGAGTGTCCTTTCCAAATTTCGATTACTGGGCGTTCCATTTTTGTTATGTTTGTAAGAATTTGTGTTTTTTGTTACGTTTGTAAGAATTGATGCATACATATTTATAGACTAGGCTGCCACTTGACAATGTGAGTGAGTTCTCAAAGAAGGTAATCCTCGATCGTCAAATAATGAAACCTAAAATGCATTCAAAAATGGTATTTCATTGTCTTTCTAAACTTACACATCCACTCGACTCGATTATGGACAATGAATGAATAATATACAATAATATATATTTTTTTATATCGTGTGGTAGTGAATGTGATATTTTTTTTATTTAATTTTGAGTAGATATTAGCCTCAAGAATAAATTAAAAAAAAAACTTGAAAAGGTTCAAATAAAAAAAAATTAATTAGGAAAATGGCCAAATATAAACCAAGCGAAGTATAATTTAACCATTTATTGCATATGCAAAATGGTACGTGATTTAAAAAAATAATAATAATTTGGTTGTTTCCAGTTTTTTAATCTGAGTAGATTACATCCATGTGGGACCAAAAAGAGACATCTTAATTCTCAATATATATAAAAAAAGGAAAATAAACATAAATACAAAAGGACGGAAGCAGGAAGGAGGAAACATCACTAAAATAAAATAAACATAAATAATAATAAAACAGTTTAAATAAACATAATAAAACTTACAATTGTTTACTGGAATGAAACAAACAATTCTTCAAAATACATAACTTGAAAACAAACTTGAAAATAAAATTACAGAGATAGCTATTTTTCTTTAGGAATGAGAAGCAGGAAGGAGGAAACCGCACTAAAATAAAATAAACATAAATAATAATAAAACAGTTTAAATAAACATAATAAAACTTACAATTGTTTACTAGAATGAAACAAACAGTTCTTCAAAATACATAACTTGAAAACGAACTTGAAAATAAAATTACAGAGATAGCTATTTTTCTTGAGGAATGGGCACTCTCAATATTTTCTAACCCTGCCTTATTCTTGACTGAAGAGGCTCTTTTATAATCAAAAGCAACTACTGTTAGCCTTGTGAGTGAATGATCTTGACTTGAAAGGAGCATCAGGAGCACATGCGAGCTGTCTGCTGCATTCAGTGAGTGACTAAAGTTGATGGCTGCCTTTTACTGTGTTGAATTTGTCGGTTGGATGAATCATGATGAATGAGGAATAGTAATGTTGACTTTTTGATGAATAGTGAACAGTAAAGTTGACTTTTTTCACTATTCATTGCTTGGAGGCATGTGACTGAGGGAATCAATATAGATATATATATCAGCAGCTTTTCTCAAAAGACTAATATTGATTGAAGGTGATAACTATAGCTATATAGAATCCAATGACTGAATTAAGCATATGGGTCCTGAGCATCTTGAAACTGGGGCCCATAAGGATCCTAATTAGTTGAACCTTTAGAAGAGTTTGAACTGTCTGAACTGTTTTCTAAATCACTATTGTCCGAATCTGACTTGGCTTGGGCCATAAGGAGACGAGCCATTTGAAGAAGCTCATCCTTGGATGACTTAGATTTAGGATTAACCTTGGACTTGGATTTTTCTTTTGATTTGGGCTGATCAGTGATGGACTTTGCTGACTTGGACTTAAGCTTTGACTTGGGCTTGGAAGAACTGGATATTGGGCTTCCACGATTGATTGGAGGAAGTTGGCTTCCTTTTGTTAATGGAGTAGCTAGGATCTGCTGAGCTTTAACCATAGTAGGAGTTGGAGCATGTATGTTGATTGGGAATTCAGTTTGAACAATTTCAATGATGCGTGGAATTTTGAAATTATCCCACCATTTAACCATGTGTTGACGGTAAATAACATCATCAGAAATACCATATTGCCATTTGAATATCCAAGGGATTTTGTATTTGGATATAAAAATAAGCAATAGAGTGAATTTCCTTTGCTGAGAAGTGAATGAGAAAACAATGGAGAAATAATTAACGTGTTCCATAATTACAGATGGGAAGATTTTTGAAATGGCGCCATACTGAGTCCACCATCGCAGAAACCAGGTAGGTAACTTGGATTTGATCTTTTGATCAAATTAAAGAAACCAATAGTGACTGTTTGACTCATTTTGATACAAGAGGACTTTGAACCAAGCATCAATGTAATCATAGTAACTGTATTGAATTGAATGACCAGGCAAATCTCGCAGTTGGTAAGGAGAACCCCAATTGTCCAAAGAAACAAAGTTGTGAATATAGAGTGAATGGTACACAATTTTACTTGTGTAAGTGCGATCATAAATGGGTTTAATCACAATTAACTAATGGTTGAACAGGATGTCTTTATAGAAAGTAATTGTTTTTTCTGGATGGAGAGGAATAAAATGCCATCTAGGAGGGAAATAAGATTTAACCAGATAATGAACAGTATGACTCTTTGGGTGACTAGGTTCTTTGAAAAAGAGATTAGTAGTGGTGGATTTAACATAATCAGATCAAGCTGATTTAATAGGATTAGGAGGGTATGGAGTAATTGCTTGATTAGATGAAGCAAAAGGATCAGTAGCCAAAGCAGATGTATAACTAGGTTTAGGAATGTTACCAAGAAGTTGGTAACAGTTAACTAATTCAGCAGGATGGTATTTGATGACTAGCTCCAAAGGAGGAGGAACAAAAGGTTGACTAGAAGGCACAAGAGCCTTGCTGGATGGTCGCGAAGGTCTTTGATGAGACATCTGTAAAATAGGTGATTGTAAATCAGCATCCACTGAGGATATCTAATTGGTCAGTATGAGAATGCAAACAGTTAAGATAATGTGCGAGTTGTTGTCTTTGAGCTTTAATACGATGGTATTGAATGTATTGAGCACGTTTAGTGGGTGAATGGGTTGATTTGAGAAAGGTAAGGCGAGAAACAATATGTTTGACTACGGTTTTATAGTGTTTAATCTGGTGTTTATGGAAAGGAATATAGGGAATTGGCATGATGTAACTCACTATCCACCCTGTAAAAATTCTCTGGTAAGAAAATCAGGAATAGAATTTTGACAACCAGGTATACATTCAATGTCAAAATCAAAAATACTTAAAATAGATTGCCAACGAGCAAAAATTTATAAAACATATTTAGTAGATTTGCAATCAACACGAAATAAAAAATTTTGATTTAAAATATCATCTTGAAATTTACTAATACATAAAACAGTAGATAAAATTTCTTGTTTAATAGTAGTATAATTCTTTTGTGCTTTATTCCAGACACCAGAATGAAATCGAACAATTTGTTTAGATGACTGAGGAGTGATTTTTTGGACAATGATGCCACCATAACCAATATCAGAGGCATCGGTTTGAATAATTTTAAAGGAATTTTCAGTAGGAATACCAAGACAAGGAAGAGACTTGACATATTGTTTGACTTGTTTAACAATAGCAGTATGAGTAGGAGACCAAGGGGGAGGATTGTCCTTTAACCGATCAAATAAGGGTTGACAAGTTTTCCTAAGGTCTTTATCAAATTCAGCAATATAATTAAGGAATCCTAGAAAACGTTGTAACTGGGCTTTTTTGAGAATTTCATCAGGAAATTTAGAAGCAAATTCAATAGAGCGACTAATAGGGAGAATTGTATTCTGATGAATATCATATCCTAAAAATCTGACTTTAGTTTGGAACAATTTAATCTTAGGAGCAGATATGACTAGACCATGACTTTTAATAGAATAAAAGAGAGCGGTAAGATGTTTCCAATGTTCACTAATTGATTTTGAAAAAATAAGAATATCATCTATATAAGCTATGGAAAAATGACTAAATGGATTGAAAATATCATTCATTATATTTTGAAACTCACTAGGTGCATTTTTTAGTCCAAAAGGCATAACATTACATTCATAATGACCAAAGGGTGTAGTAAAAGCAGTTTTATATCTATCTTTAGGATGAATTTGAATTTGAATTTGAATTTGCCAAAAATCACTTTTTAAATCAAATTTACTAAAAATAACAGCTTGACTAAGTCTTTTGATTAAGTCTTTTTTATTAGGAATTGGATAGCGAATCCATTCTAAAACTTTATTTAATAGTTTATAATTAATAACTAAGCGAGGGACACCTCATTCTAGTTCAGCATTTTTATTTACATAAAAAGCAAGACAAGACCATGGTGATTTACTGGGACTAATAATTCTATTTTTTAATAATTCATTGATTTCTTTTTTGCACATTTCAATTAATTCATGATTCATTTGAATAGGTCGGGATTTAGTAGGGATTTGTCGTTTATTAAAATTTTCAATATATGGTAATGTAACTACATGTTTTTTCCTATGCCAGAAGGCAGTGGGTAAAGTAGAACAAACAGATGTTTCTAATTTTAATTTAAATTCTTCAATTTGAGATATAATAACAAGATCAGTTAATTGTTGTTCAATTCTTTTATAATTGATTTCTTCTTTAAGAAAACGTAACTGACGAGTTAATCGATTAATAGATTGAGAAATAGAATAGTCTTTTAATTAATTTAATTCTAAAATTTCAGGTGGAGATAAAAATTTAAAAGTAAACATCTTACTTGAGTAGTTATTCCTTCACTAGATGATGTAAATGGATATAATAAAAATATAAATGGTGTTCCTAAAATAACATTATCAGTCATATTTCTAACTAAAACAAATGATGTTTTAAAACAAACATTATCTTGACATATATGAACTTTAGGTAATTTATATTTAATATGCATTTTACTACCATTAGCAGAAGTTAACTGTTCACTAGTTTTCTTATAATATTTTGTAGGGAGTAAACCTTCTTGAATACAATTAAGATCAGCACCAGTACCAATTAGGGCAATAATATTTAATTCAAAATCATTAATAATTAATTTGACTTTTGAATATGGATTTTATTGATAAGATTTAATCTATTAGATTCAAGATTATGGGATTGATGTGATCTATTATCAAACAAAAGATTATCCGGGTTAGTATGTTCAGATTCATGTTTAGATTCATCGGGAGTTTTATCATCTTTTTCTTGGAAATTATCTAAACTTTGATTGAGTTTTAATGTAATAATTTCATCTTCTAAAGCTCTATCTTTACTTTGTAAATCTTTAATAGTTTGTTTAATTTGATTAATTTCACATTGTAAATCTTGTAATGTAACTTCTTTTTGTTTATTTTTAAATCTTTCTAAAGTTTTAGATAAGCTAATAATGGGTTTATCATGCTTTGGTTTATGATCACTGTTAGTAAGTAAAGATTTTAATTTGTCAGTATACTTTTGTTTTAACTGGGATCTTCTAATCGACCAATTAATTCAATAAGGGCAGTTTCTTCTTGATTTTGTTTAGTAAGGACAGTGATTTGTTTAACTGGTTTGCAACAAATATCATTACATCCTAATTCAATGTTATTAGTAGAATCATCACTAGGTGAATGGTATTCAGATGAGGTATTAGGATTATCAGAAGAAGAATTATTATCAGATTGGTTTAATTGGAAGATTTCAAATAATTGATGTTTGGATTCATCATTAATTTGGAGTTGATTAACTTTATCTTTCAATTTTTGTTTTTCTTTACATTTATTAGAATAATGACCTTTTTTACCACAGTTATAACAAGTAATATCTTTATTAGATTTAGATTTTGGATGAGATTTTTTATAATATTTTTTTTTGGGTTTAGTATAGAATTTATCATTTGATTTTGAAGGTGAATAATTCTTTTTATACTTATGAGAATATTTGTAAGATGATTTATGTTTATTGTACTTATGTTTTTTACGATGAGAAGGGGTAACAGGAGGTAAGCCATATTGTTCACAGAAATTACCTAATTCGTATTTAGCCTTATGTTTATCTTTAGCAGCTTTTTGACTAAGTTTTAAGTCAATACACATTCTTAGGCCTTCTTTTTGAATAGTACTAATAATGTCACCATAAGTTAAATTATCATATTCAATAACACCTGTAGGTTGACTAAGAACATCTCTAATTTTATGAACTCCAAGCCATTAATGAATTTTTCTTTAGTATAATCTTCTTTTAACATAACTCTAGAGGTAAAGACATCTTTATACCATTGAAAATCACTTAAGGTTGGACAAGTGAGATTACTAAGTTGATCATGTATGCGGGAATAGATATTAGTAGGTGTTCCTATAAAATGGAGAACTATGGTGTAGATTAATGTATTTATACCATCAGGTTTATAATAGCCAATAGTTTCATCAAAGATAGGTAAATCATTTTCATCTTTTTGACTTGCATGTAAAATAGATTCTCTTTGATCTTCAGTTAGATATTTTTCCCACCAAGATTTGAGCATACCAGTAAAGCCAGAAGTAATTAAGGAAACAATTTCAGGTTGAGTATAATCAGGGTAGTTACTAAGATAACTATTTGCAACCATAGATAAATGATTTAATTTTTGAAGTATTTGATCTTCACTGAGACCATCAATATTCTATTCGTATAATTTTTTAGCAGATACAGAAAATTGATTACTAAGATTAGTTTCTTCATATTGGAGATCAGGGGGAGTAGGTCTTGAATACCAATTTTTTGTGAGCGTTGTAGGATTAGGTTTAGGATAATGAAGTTTATTTAGAGTAGTTGATTGAAATTGTTGAGCTAAATTATTAATTTCATTATCAGTTGTGTCAGGGTCTGAATGAGTAGAAACAGATTCAAGAGTAGGATGTTGGTTTAATACAGTAAGACCTTTCTCAGTAAATGGAGAAGCTTTTTCAGAGATAGTTAATTTAGTAAATAATTGTTCAATGGCTTTGACAGTAGAATTATCTTCGGTGACTAAACTATTACGTTTAGAACGGTTACTAGGTAAATTAAGCAATGGTTGGTCTAAAGATTGTTTAGTAGATGTATTGTTAGCCGAATAATCATCTAAATTGGTTTCTATTTTATCTAATTATTTACCAATTGTTTTTAGACATTGATTAGTATAATTATTTTGTTCAATAACTTTTTTGATTTCAGGGTCAGTGCCAGGTAACTTAAAAGGAGAGGCTGGGACTTCGGAGCCGTGATGATCAATAATGATAGTAGATAAAGGAGGATGGCTAGAACTAATAGTAGTAGTAGGAGAAGTTTTCCATTTATATTTTGTAATGGTTTGAACTTTTTTATAATGGTCTTCTAAATATTCAAAGAAAGGAATTTCAATTTTATGTTCAATCATAAATTTGTACCATTAACGAGTAATTTTAGATTATTGAGTCAAATCATATTTGGTACGATATGCATAACATTTAGTCCTATTATCTTTAGATTTAAATTCAATATGTAATTTATCAAGATCAGGAGTAAAGAGTCTACTAATAGTCATTAATTGAGAATTGATTGGAGGTAGAACTTCGAAATCAGTTTGAGTTGGAGAGTCTTGAGACTCAGTGTCGTCTTCATGTAGATGTGTGTGAGTAGAATAAACATGTTTACTAATTTGGGAAGTTGTTGAATTATCAATTCCATTCATTTTACTATGGGAATTTTGACCAAGATGAATTTGACTATTTTTTCTGAATAAAGGTGTATTAAATATTTCATCTTCAGTTTCAACATTAGTAGGTATACTAGAAGTACTATGACGAGAAGATTGAGATTGATTAAATTTAATCCTAACAGATCCATCAATAAATTGTTGAATATCTTGAATATCTTGACAAGTAAATTGTCGTTGATTATGTTTGTAATTTCCATTAACTGTAATCCATTGGTCGGGGAGAGTAATATTTTTCCATTCAATCATTTGAGGAATATTTATATTAGTATCATTATTACTACTTTGGATTAGTAAGGTTTTGTCTTTAGGACTTTTATGTAAAGCTTGAACATTCAAATTGGTTTTGATACATTTGTAATGAACACGATAAATTAAAGCAATATTATGAACCTTTTCTTTCATATTTGTAAATGAGCCATGTAATTGAATATTTAGAGTTAAAGCATCTAATATATGGGGGTCTCTAAGACTAAGAGTGAAATCAGGAAAACAATTAAAATAGACCGGTCCTTTGTGAAGACCAGTTTCCATCATACCCATTAAGCTATCATTATAATCAAGCAAACGAGCATCTCTTAAGCATAGTAAAATAGAAGTATTTTTACCTTGTCGTGTTAATGGTTTGATTCCAACCTAAATTAATCCTAAATAAATAAAATTGTGACCAGTTTTTAAATGACGTTTAATAGTATTAGTATCAAATAATTGACATGTTTCTCTAGGTTTTTCTAAAGCATAGACTTGTTCTAAAGTTTTAACATGAAGATTAACATTAAATGTATTTTGTATGAAAGTAGTTTTATAAATTTCTTTGATTGGTAAACGTGGTATATTCCAACTTAAATCAATTTTATCATTTTGTATTTCTACATCTTCTTCATTAATTACTAAACCTTGATTAGGTATAGAAGGCAAAGTTGTTGACCTAGAACTAACCGAAAAATTACTTCTAAATAATCGACTCATTTTATCTTGAAATAGTTTACAGTGAGCTCAATACATTGTCTAATTTTATCATGTTTTCACATACGATGTTTTCACACATACCCAGTTCAGAGAACCCCTAAAATCCAACACTGCCTAACCAAAGGTCTTACCTAGGACTTGGGACGAAGGATTGGTGGCTAATAGCAACGTGGAAAGACATGGATATAAATTGGGCAGATTAAGACGGTAAACTGTAAACAATTTCAACACAAGAGAATGAGTAGACACATAAATAATGATTCAGTGAGTAACAAAATACAACATAACTTGGCTCTGATACCAAAAGGATTAATTTATCAATTTTATAAAGGATTAATTTCTCAATTTTATAAATTATAAATTTTATAATTTCTCAATTTTATAACTTAATTTCTCAATTAATTGTTTTTTTCAGTTTTTTTTTAAATATTTTATATGCAACAAGCTTTATTATTTTGAGAGAAATTCAAACTGAAAAAATTTTATAAATACACAAACAATTAAGAAATTAACAAATCGAGATTTCTTTAAAAATCAAGAAATTTCTCAAATATGCCAAAAATTTTCCATAAAATTTCATATTTAATATATATTTTATTTGATATATCTTGATAAATAGATTTTAAATATATAAATTTATTTTTGCAAAAAATTGGATGCAAGTAACGAAAATTTTAAATTTTAAAACAAAAAACAACCAAATTGATACCTCAACTAGTTCTTAGCTCTAAACTCATAATATTTTTAGAATGTTTAGTAGGGAGTCTAAAAGAGGAAAAAAATATGGGAGAATTACACTGATATTGTGTCATGAAACTTATTTATCTAAAAATAAAAAAATTATAAACATTAATAATTAATATTATAATTTTTTTTATTAATTTATAATTTTTTTTCACTGACCCAACTGTTTGATAATTGTCCCAAAACATATTAAGTATAACAGTAGCATCATTTTCTGTTGTGTTATCGATCAATAAAAATTAGTAAATGAACTAAATCAACAAGTCTTGTCTTTCACTAACTCAACATTGTTATTGATTTCTACTGCAAATTAAAATTACTTATTAAATAGTGATATTATTACGTGATATCACTGTTCCATCTACTATTTATCTACTAATCTACTAATATTATAAAAGTGTGAAGAATTGCCATGTTTTCTACTTTTTGTATATTCTAAAAATACCCTCTCAAACTTATTAAATTAAATATCAACAAAACCAAAACAATATAGACATCTTTCAAGATTCAAACACTTTCAAACATCAAACACCTTAAAATATAGACATCTTTCAAGATTCAAACATCTTTCAATATAGACATCTAGCTGGTTTTTTGTTTGGATGCTGGTGGCTGCAGGTGCGATGTTGGATTTTGCTGTGTGGATGCAGTTTTGGTTGCAGGTTACTAGTCTGTTTTCTGATATGCACTGCTGATGTCTGCTTTGATGAAGCTTTTTGTGTTGTACTCAGAGGCTTGGTTGGGTTTCAGAGGGCTGAGGTGTATGTGGTAGTTTGCTGATGTATGAGATTGTTATGGTCTGGGCAGATAACTTAAGGTGTCCTTAGACTTAAGTGGTTTTGGTAATATGTATGCTGCTGGTGCTATGTTGTTCTACTGGTGTGATTTGTGGATGGCTGTTGTGTTCTGCAGATGGTGGAGATGTTTGGCCTACAGATGGTATGTTGCTTTGTTGCTGCTATCTAGTCTGAGGCTAGGGAGAGGTGGATGGCTGTTGTGTTCTGCTGGTGGATGGCTGCTATGTTCTGCAGTTGTGGTGCTATGTTTGGTAATTTGTATGCTGCTGGTGCTCTGTTGATCTGCTGGTGTGATATGTGGATGGCTGCAGTGTTCTGCAGATGGTGGAGCTGTTCGGCCTACAAGTCTATGGCTGCTGTGTTCTGCAGGGGGATGGCTGTGTGCCTCTGTCAACAGATTTGTTTAGCAGGGGATTTGCTTAGCAGGGGAGCTGCTGGGTAAAGTTTTGTATCACATATGAAAGTTAAAGGAGTTGAGGAAGAGGATTTGATCTGTTTTGCACTAGTCTTGCATTGCTGTGAGGAATTGAGTGAATCTAGGTGATGTTTTGTAGCACATTTGGGGTTGCACTAGGTGAAGTTTTGCAATAGTCTGAATGGTGGCTGTTGTGATCTGTTTTGTTTTTAGGTGTGGAGTGGAGGTTCTTTGTTGTTTTTTTTTCCTTTCTTTTTTGGTTATTTGGATTGGTTCCTCACCAATCTTGGGTTAAGTGCTAGCAAAGGATTGTGCTTCCTTGTCGGTGTCAACCTAGTTGGGATTGGTAAGGTTAGTTATGATGTTATTTGCACTTCCCTTCTTTATTGATGTAAGTTTTCGCATGTTTCTTGCTTTCTTCATTAATAAAGTTTCTTTTTACTGATCAAAAAAAAAAAAAAAAAAAACACCTTTAAATAACCAAACACCTTAAAACATCATAATATACTATCAAATACCTTGAATGTTTTGGACTCATGACTTATATCCAATTATACTATCACTTTGTCAAATTTTTTTTTTTCCTTTAGTCTATCTAGAGGCTCATGGGCTATGGGTGTTGAAACCATACTATTTTTGTTATTTTATAAGGTATGCATCTCTGTTATTTCATATATTTGTTATTTTATAAGGTATGCATCTCTTTTGTTTCTTGTTTGTCTGATGATGTTGATCCTAGGTTTTAATCTACCAGCAACTCCGTAAAATATTTTGGTGTTTCGGATTATGTATGTTCTCTATGTATGAAGACCATCAAGGTATCCAATTATACTATCACTTTGTCAAAAAAACATTTATTTTTTATTTTATTTTTTTTCTTTACTATATCTACAGACTCATGGGCTTTGGGTGTTGAACCATACTATATTTGTTATCACCTAAAGTTTGGTTAGCTGATAATAGTGTAATCTTTGAAGTAGTTGAATAAAAAATTGTTGCGAACGAGTCTTTCTATGGATTTTTTGGAACATTGTAATATCAAAATAGTGGTGTAGAGTACTTTCATTGCGTTTGTACTTTAATTTAAAAAATATATTCATTCCTAATATTCTTATGATTTTTCTGAGGGTGTCAAAACTATTCTTCTTTGATAAATTATCTCTTTCTTGTCTATCACTTGATAATATATTAGTTGATGTGTGAGTAAATTTCTGACCACACTGCCAACTCAGTATTCAACTGGAGAGCACTGGCAGAATAGATGGCGCCTGAGTAACCTGCAACAAAAAGAAGAGATTCCGGCAGTGGTTCGTCCACCTGGGGGCACTCCGATGATCAAGTCAGTTATCTCTCAAAGATAGATCAAGTGCTAAAATCACTGTTCAGAATATAAATTGCGTACCTTAGACCCATGGGGGTGCCTTTCTTTTATAGCCAACACAATCCTAGTCCAAATAGAAGCCTAGTTTCAACGGACTTCTGCTCAGTGCTTAGCTTGGACTCTCCAATTGATAAAGATAAACTCCCTAAGAGCTTTATCCTTATCCAGGCTGAGGTCATTCCTCATTCTAGGACTCTTGTCCCTTATCCGCTTATCCCGGAATCCGAAATATTCGAATATAACCTCGACCTAGCCGAGATCACCTCGGCGTTATGACCAGGACACGTGGCACCCCGGCTGACACGTCGGCGTCACCTTGGCCACGTATTGGTACTCAGAAAATATATCCCCACAACTGCGCCCTAGGTTCTATTACCTTGGCATCTTGAGGTGATGGAACCTATATCGTGAATGTCGGCGATCTTGCTGTAGCATCCACACATATCGGCTTCAAACATCCAGGTCCTGTAGTCTGTCTCATCTTGGTTTTTAGAACCAATAACCTAGTTTATTCGAGTTTATTTAGCCGAGATCTTAGCATCAGTCGAGGTCATTGCTTTATTTAAACCAAGAACTCCAAGAGTTTTTTCACGCGTATGAGTTGTCACGTAAAATAAATCAACCGTTTCTGCTACACGTTCGTCCCCCACCACTGGACCGTGTTCGAAACATGCTTGTAGATCGTCTTGTGTCTAGGTGCGTCGTCTGACAAGCACGTCGTCTTAGACGTATTGATGGTTTTCTGCCGCCATTCTCCGCATTTTGATCAAAATCAATTCTCTCTCTCCGTCTCTTCACTTTTGCATCCTCATTCCCAGGCTTCCAACTTTTTTTCTCTCTAATTTCTCTCTTCAGAATACGTCATTGTTACAGATTTTCAAGCTCTGTAACTGTTTTCATTTATCTGCTCCGATGAAGCTTTCGCTGTCCTCTTCTAATTGCAACCACCTCCTGACTCCGGCGTTTTCAATACCGGCTTCACTCTTCTGGTAAGCTTTTGTTTCCTCCTGGTTTCCAATTTTTTGAAAAGCTTTACCTTTTGATTTGTTGCCATTGCTGTTTGAGTATGTTTGCTTCGTGATTCTGTTTTTGCCCAGTCCTTTCTTGAATATTCACATACTGCTCACAAATTTGTTCACTTTTGCCACTGTTCTTGGCCTTGTACCTTTGCACACACTCTGTCACAGTGTTCTTGATAATTCACCACTATTCTTGATTCTGAATCATTGCTCTTGTTTGTGTTTTCTATATTTTCTCCAGATTCTTACCTTCAATCCCCGTTTATTTAGACTTAGGTTTGAGATTTACCCTAGAACATACGAATCTTAGGAAAAACTGAGACGAATCCCCTTCTGATCCTCACAAATTCTTACCCCAGCGCGAACTTTAGGTTTTGCCGAGGTCCCTCCAACCCTTCCAAAACACTCTCTTCAGAAATCCAACTCCTCCAATTAAGCCAACGTCATGGGTATATGGAAGCATAGGGTAGACACCCCAACCAAGTTAGAATACTTTAGGCGGGAGTTTTCCATCCCTGCCGACGTCCACCTCAGGTTGGCAGGGGAGGAGGATTCCATTATGCCCGATGTGAACCTCATGCCTTTCCCAGTGGTGGCCTTTTTCGAGTGTGGACTTAGGTTTCCACTTGACACCTTTTTCCGAGAAGTCCTTAATTACTATAAATTGAACCCAATACAACTTGCCATCAATTCTTACCGAGTTATAACCGGTACAATAGCCTTAGCCAAACAAGAGAATGCTAGGGTTACTCTTGCCGATTTCCAATACTGCTACACTATGTGTCGCCTGAAATCGGAAAAAGGCCACATCTATTACCTCAAGCCGAGGTCCACTGAGTACAAGCTTATTGCCGACCTCCCTGACTCAAACAAGGGTGTTGGAGACGATTATTTCATCGTCTCGGGCAACTGGGAGTTTCAACCCAATGATGACCTCCACCTTTATCCCTTAAGCCGAACAGTTTTCGGGGAAGGAGATGGTAAGGGCCAAGTGTCACTTTTTCTTGCTCTCTCTTCTTTTCTTTTTTTAAAGTTTTCAATACTTTGTTCTAATGTCTGTGCTCTTTTTTTTGCAGTTCTTCCTCAGCCACCAAAGGGCTTTCGCAAGTCTTTCTTCCCCAGCAAGGACTTGAAGAAGCTATTGGATTTGCCAGTTCATAAGTGGAGAGCCCCACTACGACTCAACTTCATTCCTACTTATAAGTCGGTACTCCCCGACGTCTCAAAGAGGAAGAAAATTCATTCTCCCCCTTCTACCACAACTTCTCCAACAGCCTCATCATCTCGGCCAGATCAAGGGTCAACCTCAGATCCAGCAGAACAACCATCTACCTCGACTCCACAGCTGATCCCACCATCCCAACGCCGACGACGACGACGAACTGTTTTTGCTGCTGAGATGGGCCGCCAGAAAGCAGTTGCTAAAGACCTCTTGGCCAACATTCCATCCATCGTAGACGCCCAACCAGCGCAGTCCCAGCCTCCACCAAAGTCAAAGCCAAAAAGAATAAAGAAGGCTCAGCCAAAGGCAACGATGACCCAGATTGATACTGAGGACACCTTGCCAATTTCAAAATTGGCTGAGAGTGATAAGTCTCATTCTGCTGCCGAGAAGAGGCTCGCCGAGGCCCAACCATCTCAATCCACTCGGTCAAAAAGGCCGAGGTTGAATCTGCAACAGCTTCGGGCTCCATGAAGTCTGACTCCCCCTAGGCCCTCCAAATCACACTGGAGGACAGGTCGGTCAGAGCTGGTGATAGTGTCGATGACGTTAACGTCAGTGTTGCCCTTAGCACAGCTTTGCTCCTTGCTGGAGATCTCGACCGAAACGCCGAGATGAGCGAGTATGAAAACTTTGCACTGATGCTCAAGCGTTTTGTTCAAGTAAGTCTTCACACTTGGTATCTTTCTTTCTTTTTTATACTTAGAAAATTTTCTAATAACTTCTGCTCTGTCCATTTTTCTTCAGGCAATCCAGCACGCCCACTCCTTCTCAATGTAATCTTTTGAGACAAGGAAGGCGTTGGCCGACAAGACTAGGGAGGTTACTAGTCTGCAGAAGACTAATAAAAACTTACAATAAAAAATGAAGACTTTAGCAGACCAGGCCGAGGCTGTTGTCAAAGCTAAGGATGATGCCGAAGAAAAAGCGAATGCCGCTGAGGCCATTAACAAAGTTCTTAAGGCCTAGAAGAAAGAGGCCAAAGAAAAGACGGCCAAGGCCCAGAAAGAGCTGCAGGATGTCTTGGCCACAAAAGACGCTGAGCTCAAGGCCGCCGATAAGAAGGGATATAATGAGGGGGTGGCCAATGTCACGGCGGACTATGAGAAACAGGTGAAGCAAGCATGCAATAAGGGTTTCACCCCTGGTTGGATGGCTTTGCTGAAAAAGCTTGAAATCCCCGAGGACTCCCCCCTTAGGAACGCCGACGTACTCGCCCTGCCATTCCCCCCAACTCCAAGCCAATCCGACAACGATTCTGAGTCTGAGGAGGAAGCTTTGGTGAGGAATTCAAAGGAAGTTGCTGGGGCCAAGTCCTCTACTTAAAATGAGCAAGTCCTGGACTTGACTCAAGATGAGGAGGGTGTGGAGGTTCCCAAAGATGCTGCTCTTGAGAAGGCAACGTCGGACACGCCTATTACCGATAAGAGCCTTGACCAAACCCTTGAAGAAATAGACGCCGAGCTCGCGGCTGAGAAGGCCGCCGAGATGTTTTCTCAGCAGTCCTCCGAGCTCCAAACCCAACCTGCCAATGGCGCCGAAGAATCTTAGTTTTATGCTTTTCTTTTCTTTCTGTACCTTGTATTTTTTCTTTCTTTGAAACAATGCAAGCTCTCGATGTGGCCGATGTGCCTTCTTTTGAATGTTAATACAACTTTCTCTCCTAAATGTTTGTATCTTTGTCCTCCTTTTACTGTCTTGTATGATTCTATACTTAGAATAATTCGCATATCTTCAACGTACACCTTGACTGTGTAATCTTTTCGGGATGAAATACCTTGGTCATACCCACCAATGGTTCATATCGGCAAGTACATAAGTACTTATCTTTAACTTATAAATTTTTCACAAATTTCAACAAGTGTTCAATTCAACTTCAACTTGTAAATTTTTCTCAAATTTCAACAAGTGTTAAACATGATCTCGGTTTAACTTCAACTTGTAAATTTTTCACAAATTTCAACAAGTGTTTAAACATAATCTCGGTTTAACTTCAACTTGTAAATTTTTCACAAATTTCAACAAGTGTTTAAACATGATCTCGGTTTAACTTCAACTTGTAAGTTTTTCACAAATTTCAACAAGTGTTAAACATGATCTTGGTTTAACTTCAACTTGTAAATTTTTCACAAATTTCAACAAGTGTTAAACATGATCTCGGTCTAACTTCAACTAGTAAATTTTTCACAAATTTCAACAAGTGTTAGACTGATTTTAGCTTGTATATTCTACCTTGCCAGGAACCATTTTCCAGCTTTCTGCCCCCTAATGTGAACTTAAGTTCCACTTGGGTTCTCATTTATGCATGTATTCTAGAAACATCATCAACTATCTTATCAGTCACAAGTGTGAAAAATCAAGCTTTATTTATTACTTCGGCTAATAACAAAGAACAGGAAAATTTAATGATAAAAAAATTTAAGATTGCAAGTATTCCAAGGCCTTGGCAACTCTTTGCCCTCGTTATCTTCAAGCCGATATGCCCCATTGCCCAATATGGAGATGATTCTATAGGGTCCCTCCCAATTTGGGCCAAGCTTGCCCTCTCTGGGATCCTTCTTGTTGCCGACGACTTTTCTCAAGACGAGGTCACCGATTTGAAACTCCCTTGGGTTGACCTTCTTATTATAAGCCTTGGCAAGCTGCTGCTGGTATGCCGCTAGCTGAATTGCAGCTCTCTCCCTTCTTTCTTCTAGCAGATCCAGATCTCGGGCTAGTAATACATCATTAGTCCTGTTCTCTACTCCCTGGGATGCCGACTTTCAGAGGAATGACTGTTTCTGTGCCATATGCCATGGCAAATGGGGATTCCCCAGTTGATCTTCTTGGCGTAGTCCGATATGCCTAGAGTACACTTGGCAGTTCATCCACCCACTTTCCCTTTGCTGCTTACAGCCTCTTCTTAATCCTATCCAAGATGATTTTGTTGGATGTTTCTGCTTGTCCATTGCTTTGAGGAAAACTTGGGGTAGAAAAATAATTCTTGATTTTGAACTTTACACATAAGCTCTTGATTAGCTTACTGTCAAACTGTGTTCCATTGTTTGCAACTAGTGCTCTTAGGATCCCAAACCCGGTGATGATGTTCTTCTATATGAAGCTCTTCACATCCACGTCTCGAATCTTGGCAAGGGGTTCAGCTTCTATCCATTTGGTGAAGTAATCTGTTGCTACCAGCAGGTACTTCCTTTGCCCAGTTGCTTGGGGCAGTTGCCCAACGAGATCCATGCCCCATTGGGCAAACGGCCAATGACTGAATACTGGATTTAGGTCTGCTGCTGGTTGGTGTATTAGAGGTGCAAACCTTTGGCACTTTTCACACTTCTTGACATAGGCTTCTGCATCTTTCTGCATATAGGGCCACCAATACCCCTGGGTAATGGCCCTATGAGCAAGTGACCTGCCCCCAGCGTGGCTTCAACATATTCCTTCATGTATTTCGTACAAAAAATCTTCAACTTGTGAAGGCTGTACACACCTCAAAAGGGCTCCAGTGAAAGATCTTCTGTAGAGATGTCCTTCTGCTGTTAGGCTGAATCTTGCCGATTTCAATCTGACCTTGTGTGCCTCTTTGTGATCATCTGGCAATTTTCCTTCTTTCAGGAATCTTATTATTGTGTCCATTCAGCTTGGTCCCATGTCCACACACATTATTTCACACTCTGTGGTCAGTGGTTCGACGCTCGGGCCCGACAAGTAGTCAACCATTATCGTCCTTGCCTTCCCAGGTTGTATTGCACTAGCCAGGTTGGCCAGGGCATCGGCGTGACTGTTATCATCTCGACTAACCTGCTGTAGTCGGCAATTCTAAAACAAGGCCACCAATCTACCTACTTCATTTGTGTATGCCGACATGCGTTCATCTCAGGTTGCGAACTTGCCTGTTGTCTGGTTGACTATAAGCTGAAAGTCACAGAAGACTATCACCTCATCTGCTTCTACTGCTACTGCCAGCTTCAGTCCTGCAATTAGTGCTTCATACTCTACTTCATTGTTTGAGGCTTTGAACCCCAAACGAATGGACTGTTCTAGTATCTGTCCATCTGGAGAAACCAGTACTACTCCTGCCCCCACCCCTTGTCGGTTTGAACTCCCATCAACAAACAGTCGAAAGGAGTCGCCGATGTAAATGCTGCAGGGCCTAAGTTTTTCTTCCTTCCTTTGTTCTGGTTCCTTTGGCTAGGCTTCTCTCTGCTCGCTTGGATATAGTACACCTCAACTTAATGGAGCCCGAGGTACGATGGCTCCTGGAGTGAACTCGGCGACAAAGTCGGCCAAGACTTGGCCTTTGATTACTGTTCTAGGTCTGTATTCCAGGTCATACTGGCCCAAGGTCACTGCCCATCTCGCTATTCTGTCTGTCAGGTCTCCCTGCTGCAACAGGGACTTCAAAGGATGTTCAGTTAGCACCACAATTTTGTGGGCTTGAAAGTAATGGTTCAGCTTCTTTGAAGCCATTACTAAGGCCAGAGTTAACTTCTCCAAGGGTAAATACCTGGTTTTTGCATCAGCCAGGGTTTTGTTTACGTAGTAAACAGCTCTTTGTTCCCCTTTTTCTTCTCAAATTACCACTGCGCTTACCGCATATTCCGAAACTGCTAAGTACAGGAACAGCTCCTCTCCAGGTTGTGGATTTGATAGAACTGGAGCCGTGGTCAAATACTTCTTCAAGTCGGCCAGAGCGACTTCGCATTCTTCTGTCCACAAGAAGTCTGTGGCCTTCTTCACTAAGTTGAAGAAGGGTTTGCATTTGTCAGAACTTCTGCTTATGAACCTATTCAGGGCTGCAGCCCTTCCAGTTAACATCTGTACTTGCTTCGCCGATGTTGGGCTTTTCAGTTCTAGAATGGCCTTGATCTGATCTGGCCTGGCCTCAATGCCCCTTCTAGTCACCAGTACCCCAAGAACTTAAGAGATCCTACTCCAAATGCGCACTTCAATGCATTGAGTCGGAGCCGATATGTTTTAAGGATATAAAAGACTGCTTTTAGGTCGGCCAGATGACCCTCAAGTTCTCTGGTCTTCACGACCATGTCATCGATGTAGACTTCCACTGTTCTACCAATTAGATGTTTGAACATCTTGGTTACCAATCTCTGGTAAGTTGCTCCGGCGTTTTTCAACCCAAAAGGCATCATTTCGTAGCAATACAGCCCTTTTGGGGTGATAAACGCAGTCTTCTCCTCATCTGGTGGGTACATAGTTATCTGATAGTACCCCCTGTAGGCATCCAGGAAGCTCATCCTTCCATGTCCTGAAGTGGCATCCACCAACTGTTCAATCTTGGGTAAAGGAAAACTGTCTTTGGGACAGGCTTTGTTTAGGCTGGTAAAGTTGTCACGACCCAAACCCGCCCCTATGGGTTTAGCATCGCAACCGGCCAGTAATCTGTGATTACCAAAGGCCTGCCTAATAGTAATGACAGTAATACAGAGTAAGGGGCTGGCAGAAGCCAAACAGTAAGAAAAATATGTCAAATGAGCTGTGACAATCTGGATGCAAAAAGACTTTTATGAACAAGTCACATGCATAACCAAAACATATATACAAACATCCAGGTTAGGGACCTAATCCCTTCATCGTAACTGTACAGTCAAGTCTAAAACACTTATTACAAAACGGAGACAGAAGGGTGAAATTGAGACACCCCAGGGACAGCCTTAGCTTGAATAGACTTGGAACCTCGAAGTGAGGCACAAAGGTTGGTTTGACAAAACGAGAGCTTAACTTGACGCTCCTAGCTCCGGTCCAGTGCCTGGACACCTATATATAAATATAAACAGTGAGCTAAAACCCAGTGAATAACAAATGCGTAAAGGGGTTAAGAATGAATATCCTTTCAGTAATTTAAACAGTCAATTGCATCTGTAGATCAGTTATTCAATCAGTGGCTCATATTTCATGCCATAACAGTATTTAGAAACCATAATAGTCATATGTGGTACATTCAATAGCAAAACAGTACAGTAGGTCTTAACAGACCGAACAGTCAGTTGATGGCCATCAAACAGTAAACAGTAGTGGTCCTAACATTGGAACCGACAGAGATCTCTACAACAGTAACAGTAACAGTAAGTTGCTATGGATGCCACGAGTACAGTTTACAAATAGGACAAACATTCATTCAGTAAACAATGTCATTTCAGAAAGCAGCACAGTCGATCATTTAGAAAATAATCATAATTGAACATATCTTTACAACATTGTTACTCACAGAGTAGTGGGCTATAGACAAGCTAGTCAGCGTCCTTTGGTACCAACCCTACACAGTTGCAGAACGAACACACACACTAAGTTACACACTTGGGATTAATAACTTATCCCCTTAACTTGACTTGGTGTGGTTCTATATCATTATCCTCATTAAGATGCCTAAAACTTGGCCTAGGAATGCCTAGGATGGAATGAGGATGCAAAAATGTACTTCAAAACACTTTTCAAATTTTTCAAAAAACAGCGGTCTCGCTCAAGCGTGGTTTTCCCCGCTCGAGCGAGCTTATCAAAACAGAGTGGTCGCTCGAGCGTAGACTCCCTCGCTCGAGCGGTTTGCAAAAATGCAAAAAGTACTGGTTGTTGAAAATCTCCGCTCGATGCTCGCTCAAATCTCGCTCGAGCGTGAGACACATTCCTCGCTCGAGCGTAGGTATCCTCGCTCGAGCGTGCATCTGCAGACGCACAAAACCTGAAAGCTTGCAATCTACGCTCGAGCCAGCATTCCGTCGCTCGAGCGGAGCTCTAAACACAAAGGTGGTCGCTCGAGTGTGGAATCCTTCGCTCGAGCGTGGAAGCCAAAATCTGGAATTTCCAGATTTGCTCCCAAAGCTCAAACCAAGAATCAAACTTATCAAAACTTAACCTTTTGGGCCAATTTTATGGAAAACACTTGGAACTCATACTACAACATGTTTTTGAAGATCAATTTGTAAAATCAAGCCCAAACGTAAGCCAATTGAACACCAATTTCAAAGAAACTTGCAAGAATTATGTAAGAACATAACATGCATGAGCTCTTATGAATTCTAATGTTCCAAAACAAGATCAAATGCAAGATTGAGCTCAAATCATGGTGAATTCATGGACCACAACAAAAATATGAACATGCATGTAAGAAATTCTTATGAAAGCAACCTCAAAATTCAAGAACATGTACATGCATGCATGAATTAGCTTCAGTCTCCTAAATTCTAACTCAACTAACCATGAGTTCACCTATTTCATTAATATACAAGCTCTAGATGGCTCAAAAACAAAAATTAAAGGGTTGAGCTCT
Source organism: Camellia japonica (assembly GCA_030407325.1). Taxonomy (NCBI): domain Eukaryota; kingdom Viridiplantae; phylum Streptophyta; class Magnoliopsida; order Ericales; family Theaceae; genus Camellia; species Camellia japonica. Next base: position 63,127,154 of record JAPPVO010000024.1, read on the forward strand.
TACCTAGGTTCTTCAATTAAACTTTATTTAAGCAAGGTCCTAGAGCAAATGAACAATTCTTCAAAATCCAAGCCACATTTCTAGATGAAATCAAACTTCTCCTATCTCCCTCTCTCTCACGGTTTTTGGGTCAAGAAGATGAATAAAAAGGAGTGGTGCATCAACATAGGTAAAGTGTAAGGAGTGTTGGTCTTGAATTAGGCCACTTAGTGGCAAAAGTGTGGTAAATTCAAACTAATGTAATTTAACATTATTTAGGCCTCGTTTGGGGAGTGGCTATTTTAGCCAAAAAGTCAAAAAGTTACTAAAAGTTGTCACATCACCTCTCTACTTTTGTGCACATCTTTTCGTAAAAAGTCAAAAAGTTACTAAAATAGCATGTTCCCAAACGAGGCCTTAATCTAATTTAATCATTCCAAATCAAATTTTAATTAAACCTACCATAAAATCACATAAATCCTAATTAGCGTAAAACACTAATCAATTTCTGATTCGGTCGCCGATAAGGCTTCCAATTTGCAGTTCGAAATCAGAACATGAACAGATCATTAGATGACAAACAGATAGAAAACGCAATTAAAGCAACATACTCATGCATTCAATTCAGAATTTCATTCTAATCAATTAATTATCATGCTTAATCATAGATTAGCACTAATCAGAGGTGAGGGTTGTTACAAATGTCCACACAGACCCTCCATTTACCATTCTTTTTCTTTACCACCACTGTATTTGATAGCCATGTCGGGTAATTTATCTCTCGAATGGCTCTGGCCTCCAGAAGTCTATCTACTTCCTCTTCCACTGCCTCAACATGCAGCAACGTCGGTCTTCTTGTCCGTTGGATTACAGGTTTGGCCGACCTGTCTACGTTTAGTTTATGGCAAGTGACCTCGGGGTCAATGCCTGGCATTTCATAAGGCGTCCAGGCAAACACTTCAATGTTTGCTCTCAAGAAAGCCTCCAGTTCTTTTTCCTCTTCTTTGGCTAAGCCCGAGCTGAAAAGGAAGAAGCGTTCTTCGTCTCCCTGCTGGACGAGGATTTTCTTTAGGGCTTCTTCACTCTTCTCGGCTGGCTCCTTGCCGATGTCCTCTAGGACCTCCATGTCCTCATCTTTGATCTCTGCCCTTTCTGGTTCTCGTATGCTGCAGGTGGATTTCATTGCCGCCATGGAGCAGTTCTTTGCCTACAGCTGATCTCCTCTGACCTCCTCTATTCCATGCTCTGTTGGGAACCGCAATAGTTAATGCAATGTTGAGGGAAAAACCCCCATTGCATGCAACCATGGCCTTCCCAGGATGACGTTGTAAGGGGAGGGTGTGTCGATTATGGTGAATTCTGTCTTTATCTTCTTGGTGCCAGCCTGTACATCCAAGCTTACTGCTCCCAGTGGCCATGTTGGCGTTCCATTGAACCCAACCATTGGTCCATTGGATTGCTCCATATCATCTGGGTGAAGGCCAAGCTCCTTGTAACATCTGACATACATGATGTCACAAGAGCTGCCTTGGTCAATTAGGATGCACTTCACTTGGCACTCCCCAACCTGGAGGGATACTACCAAGGCATCATTGTGCGGATGTTGTACCATCTCCAGGTCGGCTTCAGTAAAGGACACTACTGGTTCCTGGCACTCCTCGGCCCAAGGTCTTTTCTCCCGGACCTGGTATACACACGCTGCAAGTGCTTCACCTTTTGGGTCTCCTCCCGTATTTCATTTTTGTTGACCTTTGAGTAAATTACATTAATTACCCGAGGTCCGCCTGCCTGCGGCTGCTGTGCTGGGGGAGGTGGAGCTGCTGGTGCCTGAGGCAATCTTGCATGTTCTTCCCTTGTCCTAGCCTCATCTACAAGGTCCCTCAGATGGCCTTGCCTTACCAGGTCTTCTAGGTGTGATTTCAAGGCTCTGCAACCCTGAGTCAGATGCCCATCTTCATTATGGTAAGCACAATGCTTACCAAGGCTCCTTTCCATAAACTCTCCTGGTACCCTAGCTGGTGCTCTGAAATAGGGTTGGGTTCGGATTTTATCCAGGACTTTGTGAATTGGGATTCGAAATACAGTTGTGACTGTTTGTGCAGTTCTCAGCCCTATCTCTTGTTTATTGGATCCGTTGTTACCTCAACCTCGCTTCGGCGAGCCATTTACTTTCTCTTGCTGTGTCACCTTAATCCCTAGCGTGTCTTCCTCGGCTTTGGCGTATTTCTCAATTCTGGCCATGAGCTCCTCCATGCTTTTTAGCAATGTCTTTGCCAATGACTTTTGTAGTGCGCAATCATTTTTCAAGCCGTTCTTGAAAGACACGACTGCCACCTCTTGGTTGCATTCGAGTTTTCGGTTGAACACCTCATATTACCTTTTTGCGTAGGCCCTAAGGCCTTCATCCTCACTGATTCTCAGAGCCATCAGGGCGTCCACCCTTAATGCTGTAGTTTGTTTGTCACGAACCTGGCCACGAACATCTCGTCCAGGTCTTCACATTTCCCTTCGGCAATTTGTGAAACCAGTCCGATGCAATCTCCCCGAAGGATGAGGGGAACACCTTGTAGAGCAACGGCTCGTTCCCAGTGTACAGTGCCATCAAGTTCAGGTATAATCCGACGTGAAAGTTGGGGTCTAACTTCCCATCGTATATCTGGAACCTCGGCATACTGAATCTTTTTGGTGCCTCAAATTTGTCCAACTCCACCGAGAATGGTGTTCTCGGCTTAACAGGAGAAGTTACCTTGGCATTTTGTTGCTTCCTCTTGAGATAATCTCTCAAGTCCTCCTTGGTCCGCCCAGGAGCTCGGCTATCTCCTGATTTCAATCTTTTAGGTGTACTGCTCTCAGCTTCGTTGTGAGCCATTTTCGACCTTTCTCCATTGGTCGCATCGAAGCACAACTCCTGCCTTTGAACATGCCGATGTTCTCTCGGGTCTGCCTCCTTGGTGCGATGTGTCCTTCGAGATTCTTCTCTTCTTGACTCTCCTCGCCCAACCTCCCTTGACGGCCAGTGAAAGTGTTTTTCGCTCTGGCGTGTTGGGGGGCTATAGGGATTATTTTCTACACTCCTTTCTGGGCATTGGCCGCTGGAATCGACGTGTCCTGCAGTGGGAACGGTGGCTGCATGACGTTATTTTGCATCATGAAATTGACCATTGTTTGCAGGTCCACCAATTTGTTCGCCATGGTTTTTACCTCATCGTCCCTCCGCAGGCATCTTTCTTTCCATACCTGGAGGTTGTCCTCATTGTAGTACCTACTTTGGTCCGTTTTCTTTGGTACGTCGCCTTCCTGGCCGACGTCCTTTCCTCCGTGATTCTGGTCACGAGTTTCTTCGTTGCAATTGTCTTCTTCGACGTCAAGGTCGACAGGTCTCCCACTCCCAATAGGAATGTTATCCCCAATCTTCTCTTTCTGTCCAACATTGGCCATCTATTCTTCTTTCTTTCCCACAGACGGCGCCAAATTATGTGAGTGAATTTCTGACCACACTGCCAACTCAGTATTCAACTGGAGAGCACTGGCAAAATAGATGGCGCCTGAGTAACCTGCAACAGAAAGAAAAGATTCCGGCGGTAGTTCGTCTACCCGAGGGCACTCCGATGATCAAGTCAGTTATCTCTCAAAGATAGATCAAGTGCTAAAATCACTGTTCAGAATATAAATTGCGTACCTTAGACCCATGTGGGTGCCTTTCTTTTATAGCCAACACAATCCTAGTCCAAATAGTAGCCTAGCTTCAATGGATTTCTGCTCAGTGCTTAGCTTGGACTCTCCAATTTATAAAGATAAACTCCCTAAGAGTTTTATCCTTTTCCAGGTTGAGGTCATTCCTCATTTTAGGACTCTTGTCCCTTATCCACTTATCCTGGAATCCAAAATCTTCGGAGATAATCTCGGCCTAGCCGAGATCACCTCGGCGTTACGACCAGGACACGTGGCACCCCGGCTGACACGTCGGCGTCACCTTAGCCACGTATTGGTACTCAGAAAATATATCCCCACAGTTGATTAACTCTTATCTGATTATAACAAGATTTTTATTTATAAGAATTACAACTTTTAATGTTAAAAACACTTAGAGTTCTCATTATTACTACTCTTTGTTAAATTTTGTAATTTAAGTAAACAAACCTAAAAAAAAAAAAAAAATTCTAACTGCTCTCCTATGCAACAATAAGTACAAAATGAATTATAAAGATCGCATATCTAGGAAGATTATAGCAGAATAAGTACAAAATGACGAAGATCAATATGAAATAGAAAATACAAATACAACAAATTTTCAAAATCCCTCAAAGAGGATCAAACTGGAGAAGGAATAAATTTTGTAAAATATTTTTATCTTTCAATTTCCAATGTTTTATTTCTTCACCTTAAATAATAATAGTATTACAATGTTAGTTGGGTATTTTATTTGTTCATCTTTTAATTACAAAATGGTTTCTACATACATACACATAACAAAAGTGAAATAACCTAGTGAATTATATATTTAATAGTAATAAGTCCAACCATATGATATGGACTGTAATTATTTTATATGATTGTTTCAATCTACTTTCTAAATTTTAATACTTAAACAGAAATATAAATATCCTCTATACGTATGAAATCATAGATTATTTTCTTGATAAATTGACAAAAAAAATCCACATATGAAGATCCGACTTATTAAATTTCAACCAAACAATATTCATACTTTCAAATATAAACATTAAACATTAACAAAAAATAACAAAATGGTTCAAAAAGTAAAACTAATATAAAACCTACAAATCAAAAATAAAAAATAAAAACATAAACATAAATAGAAATATAAAAAAAATACCACGTATAGAGCACGTACACATCCACTAGTTTACTCCGAAAGTGTGACTTGCGGTAATTAATGGTTTAAACATTATAAGGCAAAACAGAAAACAGCCAATAATTCAGGGTGTTCATTGTAATTCAACCAATTAAAAAGTTGAGAATTTTATTTCAAACTCTGAATAAATTATTGGAACTCCCTCCAAAAACCGTTAATTGAAACAATGAGCGTTCCCGCCTACGCGGCCACCCCAACCACACACCTCTCTCCTCCTCCGCTGCCGCCACCATCACCATCCATACACCCAAACACAACCCCCAACCTCTTTCTCTCCAACAAAAAGTTCCCAAATCACCAACTTCCCTTGAGACAGACCAACAACAAACCCACTTCTGACCCCACAGTCTCATGGACCTACTCAATTTCTCGCCACTCTCGCAACGGCCGTTTAGCAGAGGCCGCTGCAGAGTTCACCCGCATGAGGGTCTCCGGCGTCGATCCCAATCACATCACTTTCATGACCCTTCTCTCTGCTTGCGCCGATTTTCCTTCTCGAAGTCTCTGTTTCGGGAAATCTGTTCATGGTTATGTTCGTAAATTGGGTTTGGATCGAAACAATATCAAGGTGGGTACGGCTGTTGTTGATATGTACTCCAAATGCGGCCTCGTAGATCTCGCTACGTTAAGTTTTGATGAGATGGGTGTGAAGAATAGATTGTCTTGGAATACGATGATTGATGGGTATATGAGGAATGGTCGAATAGAGGATGCAATTGAGTTGTTCGATGAAATGCCGGAAAGAGATGCAGTGTCGTGGACGGCTTTGGTTGGTGGGTTTGTCAAGAAAGGTCACTTTGAGCAAGCTTTGGAGTGGTTTCTTGAAATGCAGCTCTCTGGGGTTGAACCCGATTATGTGACGATCGTTGCTGTACTCTCCTCTTGTGCCAATTTGGGGACACTTGGGTTAGGTTTATGGGTACATCGACTTGTTTTGAGTAAGAAAATCAAGGACAATGTTCGGATAAATAACTCGTTGATAGAGATGTACGCGCGATGTGGATGTATTGAATTTTCTCGCCAAGTGTTTGAGAAAATGAAGATACGAACTGTGGTTTCGTGGAACTCAATCATTGTGGGGTTTGCGATGAATGGGAATGCAGAGGAGGCTATTGAATTCTTCAAATTGATGCAAATTGAAGGGTTCAAGCCAGACATGGTGAGTTTTACTGGCGCTCTTGCTGCTTGTAGCCACGCTGGCTTAGTTGATGAGGGGTTGATGCTCTTCGATGTCATAATGAGTGTTCATAGAATATCACCAAGAATTGAGCATTATGGGTGCGTTGTGGATCTTTATAGCCGTGCAGGGAGATTGGAAGAAGCATTGAATGTCATAGAAAACATGCCCATGAAACCAAATGAGGTTGTGTTGGGGTCTTTGTTGGCCGCATGTAGGACTCATGGGAATGTCAACTTAGCAGAAAGATTAATGAATCATCTTCTTGAATTGGGCCCTAGTAGCGATTCTAATTATGTGCTTCTTTCAAATATATATGCAGCAGTTGGAAGTTGGGATGGGGCAAACATCGTGAGGAAGAAAATGAAGGATTTTGGTGTACAGAAGAAACCAGGAATCAGTTCCATAGAAATAGATTGTGATGTTCATGAATTCGTGGCTGGTGATAGATCTCATGTCGACACAGAACATATTTATGCAATGTTGGAGCGCATGCAGCTTGAGCTGAGGACATCCGGGTATATTCCTGAATCTAATGTAGGGGATTTATGTGAATATGATTGAAACTTTTCAGTTCTAAAATATGTATAGATTTAAATTGTTGTATGAAATGCAATTTTTCTAGTCTAAATTCATTATCAATTGATCTTACTTAAGTTTTTGAAAGTGAATGCAGTGGGAATTGGAAACAAAAGAATTAAGAAAGGTAGGAAAATTTTGGAAACAAAAACTAGAGCTTAAAAAAATGTTAAATGCATTATCAATAATTAGATGTTTGAATATTTTAACTAGGTTTAAAGGCTTAGTAAAGGATGAAAAAAATATGAATCCCAATACATAAATAAATAATTACTAGGCACCACATAAACTTCTCTCAAGAACATCAAATAACTTTTGTGATTCAAAAATTATTCATCTATGATGTATTTTACAAATAAAAATTTCATCTCACGTATGGAAATACAATAAAGTAAAATGATTCAACAATCATATCATAAATTATTAATATATAAATTCTCGTATAGTCCCAAACTGGGAGAGACGTATCCCAACCAAATATGTGCTGAATGATGATATTGTTAATCAATTTAAAATGATGATTATTATTTCTTGTTAAAGTGTGATATAAAAAAATGTATAATCATTTAAAATTTTGTTAACCTATAATATTAGGGAACTAACTAATAATCCGTATAATAAAATTAAACCATTCAAGATAAGATTAATAATAGTACAAAAAAAGTGTTGAAATAAACTAATTGAGGTTTTGTTTTAAAAACAACACTTCAAAATCGTGTTTTAAAGTTCTACTATTTAAAAATAAAAATAATAAAAAAAGAGTCATGGTTGCATCATCCGATAGGGGAACTTTTCATCATGATTTTAGACGAGTACAAATCTGGAATATTAGATCAAGGTTTGTTATTGCAGGAGCAGTGCATATCTGGATTCCTATCCATGAATGAACTGTGGCATGAAAAAGTCAGACTCTGACAGTCCTGTGTTTAAACCCCAAACCATCACTTCACATCTTTTTTACATTGATGTTGCCTTTAATCATCAACTTCACTCTTCCAACTTGCATCATATAAAACCTGCTTTAATTTCTCATCAGAAATATAGGATTGTTGTAAAAAAGTTGGTTAAAAATTAATTTTTTAATTTTTTAAAAAAATATGTAAAGAAATAAAGCGATAATATAATCTAAAATAAATTAAAAATTGACTTTCAACTTTTTTTTTTTTTTTTTTTTTTTAACTCTTCCCAAAAAGCCCATAATACAGAGTGATCCATTGACAAAAACAGTGGACTTGAGCACACATGCATATATAGATATAGGAAAATGATTTGAAGTCTTAAAAACTGTCCCCCTAATCTCTCTAATTTTTATTTTGGGTAACTGTTTCCTTGTTTTTTTTTTTTTTTTTTTACTTGATATGAAAATTAAGGGAATTAGGAGGAGTATTTTTAGGGGATGTAGCAAGGTCCTATAGCTATATACGTACAGATTCCAAAGTGAGAAAAGAAAGGATAGTTTAAAGCACTCTCCATGAATGGACAAAAAGGGTATAGTACTACTACCATCTCTGAGTTACATTACATGATGATCTAAGAACTGTAGCCAAGTAGATACTATATATATATATGTTTTGTTAAGTGGAAAAAAAGACACCAAAGAGGAGCTGGAAATTGCATGCATTTAGGTAGAGCTAGTTGGGACCATTTTCATGGAGTGGTGGGCTTCTTTGGGCTGCCACCATTATGGTGCAATGGGTCTGGACCTGATGGAACCTTCCTCAATTCCCACCCCTCCTCCATGCTTTCTTCACCACCATACCCATTTCTGTTTTTTGATGATCGATAGACATTTGTAGGACTACTCTTGAACAGAACCTGAACAGAATAACAGACACAAATCACTCTTGAAATTAAAAGCTGTCATCCAACATATACATATATGCGTGTGTGTGTGTGTGTGTCTAAGCTCATTTACATTTACATGAAAATAGATTTAAATCAGAACCTTTCTGTTTTCAATCTCTTGGGCAGCTGCTTTCACGTAAAAGCATTCGTGGCCACTGTTGCACTCTGGGAAAAAAATAAAAAATAAAAGGTTAAATACATACGAAGTTTTTTTTTTTTTAATTTTAATTTTTGTATTTTTCTTCCATTAGTATGAGATTGAACATGATGAAGTCATTGAAAGTCTTGGTAAGCACACATTAAAGGTTAAATACATACAAAAATAAATAAAGAAAAACAGAAAGAAACAAAAAAGGAGAACTATAATAACATATTAGAAACCAAATACAAAATCGATACAGAAAACAAATGTATATGGATGGACAAAAATTTTGCATGATTTGTTGGTGTGGTCTATTATGAAAAACTCCGTATTTTATTTGTCCAAATTTGTGTTTAGTTTAAGTATTGAGAGAGAGAGAGAGAGAGAGAGAGAGAGGACCAGAAGCTTGTTGAATGAGGACCATGCAGAAGAGAACCATGAGGAAAAAAGGGACAAGCTTAGGTGTAGAGGCCATGTGAAAGAAGCAAGCTACCCAACTGTTTTACAGGGCTTAGAAAAGGGAATAGAAGTTGGGGGGTAAAAGTCCTGTAGATAAATAGTAGTGTAGTGAGAGGAGGAGGCAAGAGTTGAATAGTGGTAGTCTGTGGAGGACCCAATTTATAGAGGGATTTTGAAATGGTAGAAAATGATTACTGGTGCAGCCATTTCAGGAGAGTTTTGCAAGTATATCATTATGCCTCTGTTTGGTAGTTGGGTTGGGTTGAATTAGGGTTATTTTAGTTATAAAAAGGTAAAATAGATTTTTTAGTCTAATAAGATAAAATATCACATTTAATTAATAATTATTATATTTTTTTTTCACAAAAAATCAAAAAAGTTAAAAAAATCCTTTTCAAACGAGGTTTTTTAACTCTAGACTAAAAAAATTGAAAAACCAAAAAATCAACCTACTTGTCAAACGAATCATATATATTATAAGAAGATAAGATAGATAGTTGTATATAATTTGAGTGTTTAGGAAGAAGGTTAGGTTAAAATAACATATTAAAAGAAAAAATTGATTAAAGTAATTAATAAGACAAAATGTCATATTCAATTTATAATCATTTCACTTTTTTTCTCACAATTATCAAATCAACTACAAAAAAAACAAAACTAATTAATTTTTCAAACATAATTATTTTAGCCAAGTTAAAATAGTTCAAAAATTAAACAATCAATTAAAATAGTCAACTTTTCATACAAAGCTAATATGATTGCACTTGTGTTATATTTTCACAAAAATCTTTCACAAAAGTGCTTCTTCATAAATTCTGACTGATAAGAGACTATTCACTTATATTGTAGAATTAAATTATGATTAAATTTTTATCAATAGGAATTTATGAAAAAGTAATTTTGTAAGAAATTTTTGTGATAATAGATTATTTTTCAATATGATTAATAAGGATTGTGATTATGTGAGTTTTAAAATAAAGAAAACTAGAAGATAATAAGAGAGATACGATTCTCATCAATAAGACAAAAGAGATGACCATCGTCGTCGTTGTTCAAGTCACCATAAGATCTGTGACGACACTATCTTCTTTAGTTTAGCCACGTCGTCACACCGAACGTGACTCCGTCAGATGGTTTAATCTTATGTTTGTACTACAAGCGGAAAGGGTCAGATGTAATAATAATGATAACCAAAGGGGTTGAGATACTTTCGTAAGGTTTTGGGGTATAAGTCTTGAGATTTCAAGTTTTATACTTTTCATGGTTAACTCTTATGCTGTGTTTGGTTAGGGGATTTGAAGATGGATTTGGAAAGGGAAATGGAAAAGGTAGGTGAAATGTAAATAAAACATACCTATATTTCACATAGTTTCACACACATTTTCCCTTTTCTTTTCCAAATCCCTCTCCAAATCCCTCAACCAAACACAACGTTAAGGATTTGGTACAATAGTTCTAGAACGGTTCTCTAAGTGCTAAACGAATTGTATCCAGGACTTGGATGTGAAGTCGGATCCTGCCAACTACACACCCTGACTTAAATGGTGTGTGTATTGTGGAGCTAGTGCATACACTCGAGGTCTATCCCTTGTCCTATTTTGGTTAAACTAGCATTAGGTAATTGATTCCGAAATCGACGAAGGACAAACTTGAAAATTTTACTCATTAACCAAAATAATAATAATGATGTACAAATACGAAACATGATTGGGAGATTAACCTCAAATAAATTTGGAAATTTTACAATGAGAGATATCGTCAAAAACTATTTATAAATACATGATAAATTTTATAATTTTACTTTTTAATATTTATAAAATTTATCATTAATTGAAATTTTTTTTTCTACGTGATGTGAAATTATTCCAAAATTTTTTGGGTGATACAAGACACCACTTGGCGATGTCTCTCACCAATCTTTGAACATCATGTCTTTTTTGTTCCTTCATGTTTCAACACAAAATCATAAATTTTACCCTTTCACTAATTACAATACTCTAAGTATCACGTGATCATATTTGAAGACCACCCAATAACTTCTCATAACCTCTACTAGAAAAATTATTAGATGAGAATGGGTAAAAATTATGCACTATTTCCACCAAACACTTATGGGTTTGTGTGTTTGATCCATAGTGTTTTATAATTTTTCTGAATTATTCATATTTTTTTGTTACAATATAAGTATATAATCTCTTATTACTGACTAGGCACAATGTCAATATGATATTTCAAAATAATTTAATAATTACTCATTGATGTGGGTAAATTATTTAGCATCTGCATATAGTGTTTCAACTTAATTTTTATTAGTTTAAGCAATAGAACTTATTTGTTTCTATATTAATTGTAGAAGCCAATAAAACAAGTGTAATAAGAAAAATGATGTGGAATATCATTGGAACACCACCAAATAATTCTTTACCATCAATCACAAATAATTATATTTTTGTCTTACCATCTTTTAAATTTCAATACCGTCCTGTTACTTTAGTTGCTTTGCAATAGGCATGGCCAATCTAGTATTTTTTTTTTTTTCCTATTTTTTTCTACACTTTTTTTTTTTTGGGAGTTGCTACATGAGAATAGGTGATTTTTTTTGAATATTTTGGCCAGGTGCAATTATTCTAATCTTAAAAAAATCTTTAAATATATATATATATATATATGTTTTTAAATAGGATTTATGAAATGACATTAGGGTTAGTCTTATAGTCTATTAATTGCATTTTAAGGTGCAATAAAAAAGATGTCAAATATTCAAGTTAATAGAATAACAGTAAATTATTTCAATTGTAATTGGACTTTACTAATATATCAATGTTATTTTTAAATTAAGTAAAAAATTATGAGAATGGTAGCAGTACTAAGGTTGTCCTATAGATGACGTGATCAAAGGGTGGCCAATTAAAAAAGTCTACACAACTCGGAGTTTCCGTTATGCAAAGTGTCTACTTTTGATTCCCATTCTGGTACACTGCTCCTCTGCGAATCTATCTATCTATCTATCTCTCAACTTTGTGTCACATTTTCTAAGATTTTGCCAATTATGTTTTATTTTAGATACAGATTCGTTTTACATCACAAAAAAACAAAAGAAATACTAGCATATCCTCTGACCTCACTCCTGACTTCTGCTAACCTACGCCCCAGAGTACTACACTAGTAAGCGTTGTAGTTGGGTTGCATTAGGGAAAATTATAGGTCTATCCTCCTGGAGCAAATCCATGCAAGTGTACCCGAAAAAAAAAAAAAGAAAAATTTAATGAAAAAAATAAAAAAAAATAGAAAAAAAAATCAATCAGTGTGTTCAATTTGAGTTTTCTGGATTAAGTTTTTTTAAAGTTGACTTTTTTAGTTTTCTTATTTTTTTATTTTTAGTGAATATTTTTTAAATTTTAAACATTTTTTTTACTTTTTTATATGCACCTTACTTAGATGTATCTAAAAAGTAAAAAATTTATGAAAAAATATTTTAAAAAATTAATAAATACATAAAAATACAAAAAATATATTGAATTCTTGTATTTTTTTGTATTTTTGGTATTTAGTGAATTTTTAAAAGATTTTTTTACAATTTTTTTACTTTTTAGGTGTATTTATGTTAGGTGTGTCTAAAAAGTAAAAAAATTGCTTAAAATATTAAAAAAATTCAGTAAAAATAAAAAAATACAAAAAATAAGAAAGTAGAATTTCTTTGAAAGTTTTTTTTGAAAAATGGAAACAAGCAAGGTAAATAAGATTCGAATTTTAAATTATTTAAAATCAGAAAAGGAGAAAAAAAAATCTAAATGAAATAAAAAAAAGATAACAAAATAAGATTGCATTTTCATCATTTTCTTTTCCCTTATATTTTTCATTATAACTAAACATAAAGTGAAATTACATTTCCATTTTTCTTTTCATTTCTCTTATCAAATCTTTTAACCAAATACAATCTTAAATGGTGTTTAATTGATTAAAGAAGGAGAATTCCCACTAGTCCAACTAAAGGGGGTTGTTTGGACTCATAAGGTCCACTATGGGTTCCATTTTAATGATTTGAACTGTTCATTTTGTCAGACATTTTCTGTATTTTATACACAAAAAATTAAATCAATCTGACAATTGCAACTTATTTAATTTATTATTTTTGTCATCAAAAAATTGTATGGTTTTAATACAATTGTCATCTATTTTTTTAATAAAAAACATGGTAAACTATACAAGTTATAATTATTGGATTGATATAAGTTTTTTTGTAAATAAAATACACAAAACGCCCAACAAAATGAACAGTTTGTATCATCGAAAGAGGACCCGTGGTGAGCCAACTGATGGGTCGTTACACACACAAAAAATAAACACTAAACTATACCAAATTCTTTTAGAATAATAGTATGTCCAGGTATCGATTTACAGGGACAATTGTGAACTTATACTAATTTAATCGCTAAATTCCTAAATTAATTTTGATTAAAATGATTGAGAGATTTTATGACTAAAAACGAATTACATGAAATTAAGAAATTAAATTGACAATTAAAAATTAGGGTTTGAGATATTAATTTTTGGGAAAAATCCTAGGGCAATGAAACTCACCACTAGTTGCGTAAATAGGATTTCAAATTGAAATCAATTATGTTATGGTTCGAACGGAATAATACTTCGCAACTACAAGTTCAAAGCATTTAACAAGAAAATCATCACGTTTAATATACGGGTACGAACCATCTCAAGTAGTACGAATCGTTCACTCTAAACTAGGATAGCGACACAACTCGTCCCTCATAGTATGGTTCGTCTCATACCTTGAATGTGAAAGAATAGAAAACTATTGTATGGAAAACATTCAACAATCACAGAAAGCCAAATACTTGAAGAAATAATGGAAAATATATATAAGAAACTTCTAAAACACCATACAATTGTTCAAACCTTTACATAATTAAAAATTAAAAAAAAAAAACTAATTACATGGCTAGAGTTTCATCAAAACCCTAGAAAAGAATAACCTAGCCACTTATGGAGAAGTGGGAAGAGGTGGAAAAGATGGGAGAGATGGAAGCCCTTATGGAAGTTGTCTTAAAAGCTTGAGAATCTTTCTTTCTCTCCTAACCCTAGCCTCTCTCTTCTTGGAATTAGTTTCAGAACCCTAATCCAGCATCTTTCTTGCTTATTTATACTTCTGCTGTCTTTCAAACAGGTTTAAAACATCGGGCCTGTTTTTCAAGAAAAGTTAACGCACGTGCAGAAAAGTCAACGCATGTACGGGAAGCTGTTTTCTCTCCAAATTCTGTATTTTTGCCCATTTTATGCTCCGACTATGTACAAGCTGATTGACATTAAACACACATAAAATATACAGTTTGACAAGCAAGTAAAGTTAAGAGATCCTAATTAACGGCCTTAATGTTGTACAATTCGGCCTTAATCACATCCCCCAACTTACAACTTGCTAATCCTCAAGCAAGTAATAAAAATAAAATTAAATTAAACAAAATCTAACTATTTCCTCTTTCGTGGGAAAACGGTTGCATTTAGCATATACAACAAGCATTTAAACCACAAAGTTATCCCAAGTGGACGAGTAAAGTCTCGTGAGGTTTCCAGAAATGATACCCACAAATATTAACATATTCATATATGCCCAACAATTAACGACGCTACTCCACCTAACAATCAACTTATGTGCCACTACAATGTGATATTAAGACATAATGAGTCATTAAAGGCACAATGGACAAGCATGAAGGAATCTATTGAGTCAAAACCACAATTCAGTTAATATAAAAGTAAAGTCCCCTGTACTTGTGCATGCTAGTAGACAAATCATCAGTACTCTCGGTGTAAAGTGCAATCTCCATATTAGTTAACTGTTCACTATAATAGTCCAGTGTAACTCATAATAACACCCAACATATATAGAAAAACTAAACTGTTGCAACCAAGATTCTCAAAAGTTTTTTTTTTTTTTAAATGACTATGCAATGTCCTTATTCATTAAGTTTTCTAATCAACCCATGTAACAAGTATTGGGCCAATGACTCCCAAACCAGACGGTTTTAGGGCACTAGGTGTGAAGACAACCCTACGGGCTTAATAACTCGAGTTGAAAAGGTTATGAATCCGAACAAGTCATTTTCCTTATTTTTCCTTAACTATGCAATGTCTAAGTCCCTTAAGCTTTCTAATTAACCCATGTAGCAAGTATTGGGCCAATGACTCCCAAACCAGACGATTTTAGGGCACTAGGTGTAGAGACACCCTTATGGGCTTAATAACTCGAGTTAAAAAGGTTACAAACCCAAACAAGTCAAGTGTTTTTTTTTTTTTTTAAAGAATTTTGGCTCCTTATTTATTCTTTTCTACAACCCTAACCATTATCAATGATGTACACTAGGGATTATAATAAAGAGGTCACCGCTATGATAATGTGTTCATGTGAATTAAGCCATACTCATGACCAGTGTACTAATACCACAAACACAAACAACTCTCCTGGTGTAAACATCACATATAAGTATCTACCCAATAAACACTTTTCATACGAGTCTATTATGCTCCCCAATTAACATATATAAATATCATCACGCTACTAGCAACAACAAGTCACATCAAGTGAAGTAATGCAATCAAGTGAAACAGGTATAAGCATGAATTATGAGCCAAATAGAAATGCACAAAAGAAAATACAACCCTCATCCCCCAACTTGAATATGACATTGTCCTCAATGGAAAAGTAAAGAGAAATGAGAAAATATTACCAGAGATTGTAGGTGCACATCCAGTTAGGCATAGAGTAACACACACTTCACACTTTTTTTTTTTTTTTTTTTGAAGAAAAGAAGAAATAACTAAAAAGAAAAATAAAAATAAAAGAGACAAAGCAGAATATAGGCTGTTACTAGTGAGAATCCGGTGGCGGTGATGGCGGGAAATGCTGGGCAAACAAGGCGTTCATCAAAGATCGCGTCTCAAAGGCTTCATCCTAAACCTGTTGGTCGAGCTGATCAAAACGCTGCTGGCTCGACTCTCGATATGTATAAAAGTCAGTTTGCAATGATGCAACTGATTGCTGAATGTCGAGCTGGCAGGCGTGTAGCTAGTCGAAGACTGCCTGAGAATAGTCTCGATACGCTTGAAAACCCGTGCGCAACCCCATGAGACGCTAGTGGTGATTACGAAGAGTACTGTGGACCTGATCCATAGAGTGCTGAAGCTGTAAGTACTCATCGCGAGTCATGTAAAATTGGTCCCCTTTGAGAGGCACAGGGAGGGCAGGATGAGATGGTTCGTCGGGCAAGGGGTCCTGGGCCTCATCAACCAGGGCACCAACTTGCGGCGGGATACAAGAGATGCTATACTGTCATTCCCGTAGCTCGAAAGTCGGATAAGCTCTATCAATCTCCTCAGTCAAATCAATAGAAAGGCCGTTCAGCTCGAAAACAAGTGTGAGCAAGTTGGCAAATTGCAGCGGCCAAGTCAGGTTCTGCATAGGTTGAGGCCGAACGGCCTGCCGTAGAAATTTCCGCATATGCATCCAGATGGTGTGCTCAAGCGGAACCTGATAGCCATGTTGATAACCGTGTAAGACCCGAACAAACTCCAAGTGGCGCTCAGCTTTATGCCCAAGTAGAAGGGCATTCTTATGTATGACAGAGTCAATAAATAACAAACGGCCATGAAGCTTGCTCCAGCGCAAGCATGTGAAACTTGTGTCACCATGGGCCCTCGGGAAGTACTATTGGATGAGGTTGTGTATGGATTGTTGGTTGTTAACTTCCAGGAATGGCTGGTATTCTAGCTTGGAGAAGAACCCTAACGCGTTAGCAATCATGAATTCAGTGATACTGACGGGATGGCCATCAATGGTGGACAGCAGTCCTATCTCGGTGGGTGACTCATACAAGTTCTGGTAGAAGAGTCGTACTAGACGATATTAAGTGGGCGCTGTCATAGTGCAAAGGCCCAATTGTTGCTGGAAGCGGAGTTGCTCAACAGCCTAAAAGGTGACTGGGTCATTCTGAAAGTAAATGACCTAAAACTGTGTGAGCTTGTGAAGCGAGCGTGAAGCCCACTCCGGCCGTGGCAAGTCAACCAGTGGTGGTGGCGGCAAGGATGGTGGTGACGGTGACGGTGGCGGTGGTGGCGCCAAGGAGGTAGAACCTCTGGCCTTTTTAGAGGTCCGGGCGGATATCCGTCGACTCATGTCCTGCACACCCAACAAAAATAGACACATATACCCGTGAAACCAGCATGAGAATCAAATAAAATATTTAAGCACAAGTCTGCCCACTGAAGTACCACATGCAATTCTCATAATTTTTTTTTATTTTTATTATTATTATTATCATTTTATTTAATATTTTTTTATTTTTTTTTATTTTTGAAAACTAAAACAAATAAAATAGAATAATATAAACTTACATATTAACATTTTAACAAGTATTGAATTAAACTAACAAGCAATACTGAGATAATAGAATACATCTAAACAACTAAATAAATAGATGGAAAATATAGTGAATTAGAAAAGTTAGGCATTAGAAATTTTTATTTTTATTTTTATTTTTATTTATTTATTTATTTATTTTGTATTTATTATTATTATTATTTTAAATAGAGAAACAAATGAACTAAAATAAAACAATAAGAAAAATAAAATAAAAACAACTAAATTAGTATACTAAAACTAAATAAAGACAAATAAAATTTAAAAAAAAACTAAATAAATAAAATAATAGAAAAATAAACAATAAATTAAATAACTAAATAACCCATGAAACAAATAAAGAGCTTAGCAGGAATTTTATTTTATTTTATTTGTTTGAGCAATAGATCACTATAAAACTATTCCTAAATCTCACTACAATAGAAAATTGAAAGAATAAACATGAAGTTTTAAATAAAAAGGAAGGATTTACCTTTAAATAGTGAAGAAAAAGAGAGAAGAAAAAAAAATGATTCGCCAAAAAAATGGTGGTCGCCGGAGATTCGATGGACGGAGAGGAAATAGGACGCCGGTGGTAAGATGGTGGTGAGGAAGAAGGAAGGAGGGGTGAGAGTTGAAGGAATAACAAAAAGTTGGTGATGGTGGGGGTATGATGAGTTGGTAGGTTTGTGGGGTTGTGAGAGAGTGAGAGAGAGAGAGAGAGATAATGAGAGATAGAGAGAGAGTGTGGTTGGGAAAGTGATAGTCAAAGAAGGTCTAGTTATGTTTTGTTGAAATCAATTTTTTTTTTTTTGTTTATTTTTTTTCAAAAACGAAAATAAATAAAATATAAAAATAAAATAAACTGAATGTTTATTTATTTTTATGATTACTTTTTTTTTTTTAAAGAATAAGTTATATTGAAATAGATAAAATAAAATATATATATATATAAGAAATCTTTTTTTTTATTATTATTATACATTTTTTTTTATAAAGAAATACAATAAATGGAATTAAATAAATAAATAAATAAAGAAAACAAACTCCAGGTTTTTTTTTTTTTTTGGGAACGTCGTCACGCACGTGCGGGATTGTTCCACGCACATGCGGACTAACCCCGCACCAAGCACGCACCTGCACATAACCAGGGCAAAAACGAATTCAAAAGAGTTTTTCCCGCACGTGCGAGGCCCAGGCCGCACGTGTGGTGTTTACATTTTTTTTTTATGGGAACGACGTTCCGCACGTATGGGGATC
Organism: Camellia japonica; assembly: GCA_030407325.1. NCBI lineage: Eukaryota > Viridiplantae > Streptophyta > Magnoliopsida > Ericales > Theaceae > Camellia > Camellia japonica. The sequence goes on from JAPPVO010000024.1 coordinate 63,145,884, forward strand.
AAGCCGCACGTGCAGCTGGGTTGACACACACCTCCGCGCACCTGCAATTAATGCAGTATGCAACTTCTGCAATGGAATATTTACCGCACGTGCGGTGGGTAGCGCCGCATGTACGGGAATTTTTTTTTTTTTAAACCCAATTAAAAATTACAAAGAATTACCACCCAATTAACCTTTCAAGTCATTTCTACCTTCGTTTCACTTCCGAAATAAATAAAGAATAACAAAAATAACTACATGCTCACCAAAGGTATGATCTTCACACGAAACCACGGGTACTACTTTTCTCCCTAACTATGTTTGTAACTTTCCCTATTCTTCGACAGGGTGACAAATTAGGTTGATTCAGTATCCAGAATCGAGGCGCCTAAGGCTAACTTGACCTATGGGGCTGCCATACAGAGTTCAAGCCGGGGTGGTTTTGAAGCAATCTCCACACCCTTGGGTATTCAAACCAGACTTTAGTCTCGGAAATTCCAAACATTTGCATTCTAGGCTTTGCCATTCGAACTGTAGTTTCCACCGTCTAAGTTAGTCTCCTAGGAACTCACTATAAACACAGTTAGGTGGCTATACCAGACCGTCAAATGCCGTTCAGGCACGGTTAACACCAAAGGAATTACACCTTTAGAGGATTTAAAGTCTCCTAGACGCAAATAAAGCAGAGCAAGAATAAAGAAAAAAATAGAATAGAATAGAAGGGAAAGGAAAGAGAACAAGACATCAATCTCTCAATCATAGTTAAAAGGGTCCATCAAAACAATGGACTCAATCATATCCCTATTCACAATCCCTTCTATATATGGCTTCAGTCTTTGGCCATTCATTTTGAAAATGTGGCCATTCTTTGGATCTTGCACCTCAACGGCGCCATGAATAAATGCCTTTACAACCACAAAAGGACCATCCCGTCTTGATCTAAGCTACGTGGAAAGAGTCTCAATTTTGAGTTAAAAAGCCACACTTTTTGGCCGGGTTCAAAGGATTTTCTATTAATGTGCTTGTCATAGAATTCCTTAGTCCGAACTTTAAAAATTCTAGAAGTCTCATATGCATCATTCCGAATTTCCACCAACTCATTGAGTTGCAATTTCTGGTTGAGCCCAGCCGTGGCCATATCGAAGTTAAACTTCTTTATGGCCCACAATGCTCGGTGCTCAAGTTCAACCGAGGACATGGTAAGTTTTGCCAAACACTGCCCTATATAGTGACATTCCAATGGATGTTTTATAAGCAGTGTGGTAGGCCCATAATGCATCAATCAAACGTTGTGACCAATCTTTCCTATCTGGCCTCACCGTTTTCTCTATTATGTGTTTTACCTCCCTATTTGAGACTTCCACTTGGCCACTAGTTTGAGAGTGGTATGGAGTGCCAACTTTATGAGTGATAGAGTATTTCTTGACTATCGACTCAAAGAACCGGTTACAAAAATGCGTACCCTGATCACTTATTATGGCTCTAGGAAACCCAAAACGACTAAAGATGTTTTCATGCAAAAATTTGATTACAACTCTATAATCGTTTGTTCAGGTAATTATCGCCTCCACCTACTTAGACACATAATCCACTGCCAAGAGAATATACTCAAACCTGAACGACTACGGGAAAAGGGTCCATAAAATCAATCCCCCAAACATCAAAGATCTCTACCACAAGAATAGGGGACATTGGCATCATGTCGCGCCAAGATATCGAACCCATTTGCTGACAGCGCAAACAAGTTCTACAAAATTAATAGGCATCTTTAAAAATTGTGGGCCAATAAAACCCGCTTTGTAAAATCTTGGCAGCCGTTTTATGCCTACTAAAATGACCGCCACATGCAGAAGAATGACAAAAAGTAAGAATGCTATGCACCTCACTCTTCGGCACACATCATTTGATCACTTGGTCAGAGCAATATTTAAACAACTCCGGATCTTTCCAAAAATAATACATGACCTACGAAAAGAATCAGTCTTTGTCTTGTTTTAAACCAATTTTGAGGAATTTGCCCAATGGCCAAGTAATTCACAATATGTTCAAACCACGGAGGGCTCGCTCGTGACACCACAAGGAGTTATTCTTCCGAAAACGAATCATGCAAAATTAGAGAGTCACTAGTATACTCAACAAGGATTCAGGAGAGGTGGTCCGCCACTACATTCTCAGATCCTTTCTTATCTCGGATCTCGAGGTCAAATTCCTGAAGCAACAAAATCCATCTAATTAACCTAGGTTTGGTCTCTTTTTTTTATAGTAAATACTGCAAAACGGCATGATTAGTGAAGATTATGACCTTGGAGCCTAGGAGATAGGACCGGAATTTATCTAAAGCAAAGACCACAGCTAGCAACTCTTTCTCAGTAGTAGTATAATTCAATTGTGCATCCGAGAGAGTGCGACTAGCATAATATATAACATATGGTACCCTATTGACTCTTTGACCCAACACAGCCCCAACAGCATAATCTGAGGCATCACACATGATTTCAAATGGAAGAGACAAATCCGGTGATTTCATGATTGGGGCAGTGGTAAGGGCCATTCTCAGTGTTTCAAAAGCCTTTAAGCAGGCCTCATCAAAGATAAAAGGCACGTCCTTAACAAGTAAACTACACAAATGACGTGATATTTTACTAAAGTCTTTGATAAACCTACGGTAAAAACCTACATGCCCTAAGAAAAACCTAATTTGATGCACGGAATTGGGTGGAGGAAGGCCTGCAATAAGATCAACCTTAGTCTTGCCTACCTCTATACCTCGAGGGGACACAATGTGTCCCAACACTATACCCTCACGAACCATAAAAATGGCTCTTTTCCCAACTCAAAATTAGGTTTGCCTCAGTACATCGTTCCAATACTCTATTCAAGTTCCTAAAGCATTCCTCAAAAGACGGTCCAAACACCAAAAAATCATTCATGAAAACCTCCAAGAATTTCTCCACCATATCGGAGAAAATGGCCATTATACACCGTTGAAAAGTCGCTGGTGCATTACATAGCCCAAAGGGCATGCGCTTGTAAGAAAAAATGCCAAAAGGGCAAGTGAATGTGGTCTTTTCCTGGTCAGCGAGATACATCGGGACTTGATTATACCCTGACTAGCCATCAAGAAAACAATAGAAACTCTGCCCCGCTAACCGCTCTAGGATCTGGTCAATAAAAGGTAAGGGAAAATGATCCTTCCTAGTCGTGGAATTTAGTCTCCTATAATCAATGCACACTCGCCACCCAGTAATGGTTCGCGTGGGGACTAACTTTCCTCTCTCATTCTCAACAATAGTGATGCCCGATTTCTTGAGCACCACTTGTGTGTGACTCACCCACTTGCTATCCGAGATGGGGTATATAATACCTGCATCCAACAATTTTAATACCTCATTTTTCACTACCACTTTCATATTGGGATTAAGCCTCTGTTACATTTCATGAGAAAGTTTGGTGTCCTCCTCTAAATGTATATAATGCATGCACACGGAGGGATTTATCCCTTTCAAATAAGCCACCGACCACCCTATAGCACTCCGATGTGCCACAAGAACACTCATTAACTGACTCTCTTGCTCTGCAGTCAAGTCAGATGCAATGATGACTAGTAAAGTATCCTGGGGCCCTAAAAATGCATACTTGAGTGTGGCCGGTAGTGGCTTCAACTCAAGTGTAGGTGGTGTGACCAAAGATGGCATGGTAGGCTCTCTTAATAGAGGAGGAAGTGACTCAAACCGGGTTTTCCACGGAGGAAAATCCAGCGTAGAAGAAGCATTAAGCAAGGCATTCACCTCTTCAATCGACCCGTCAATATCAAAATTTTTAAACCCAAAATGAGCTAGGCAAGCCTCTAGAGGGTCCTCTACAAGAATGGAGGGCAAAGCTTTCTCCACAATCCCATCCACAACATCTACAAATAAGCACTCCTCTCTCTTATGGGGTTGTTAGGATGCTTGGAAAACATTAAGTTTCACTTGCATGTTACCAAATGAAACTTCCATAACCCCGGTACGACAATTTATGCATGCATTGGCCGTAGCCAAGAAAGGTCGACCTAAGATCACCGGGATTTGTTTCCTAGAGCTGGATACCGGTTCCATATCTAACACCAAAAGGTCAACAAGAAAGTAAAACCTATCAACCTTTACTAGCACATCCTTAATCATGCCACGTGGCACTTTGAGGAACCGGTTAGCCAACTGGAGAGTAACAGTAGTGGGCTTCAACTCGCCAAGCTCAAATTCCTCGTACATAGAGTACGGCAACAAATTGACACTAGCCCCTAAATCTAATAAGGCCCTATCAATGAAATGGTCCCCTATAATGCATGCAATGGTTGGGGCACCCAGGTCTTTAAGCTTAGGGGGTGTGTCATTCAACAAGATGGAGCTTACTTGCTCCGTGAGTATGACCTTTTGGGACACGTGTGTCCTAGATTTACGCTTTTGCGTACAAAGGTCCCTAAGAAATTTAGCATAGGAGGGTACTTGCTTAATCGCCTCCAACAGGGGAAGGTTGATTTTTACCTGTTTAAAAACCTCCATCATTGCTTCCATGGATACCTTCTTATTGAAAGGGAACGGTGTATCAAGGTATTAGGGAAAGGGTTCCTTAAGCACATATGATGCCTTGGGCTCATTTGAAGTGCTAGGAACTAAGTCATCCCTCTTAGGTGTTTCCCCCTCACCCTTTCTTTCATTGGGTGGACCACCGTGGTCACCCTTTTTAACCTTAGTTACATCAGATGCAACTAGCTGAGGCTCTAACTCCCTCCCACTTCTCAAGGTAATTACCGCTTGCACCTGCTCATGGTGCTTTCCATTCCCACCTGACCTTTCTGCCCCGTATTGACCCTTAGGGTTGGCCACGGTCTGACTTGGTAATTTTCCCTCATTTCTCCTATTCATGTTGTTAGCCATTTGACCTAATTGGGCCTCTAGCTTGGTAATGAAGTGAGTGTGGGAGTGAACTACCGATGCTAACCCCTTAAATTCTGAGAGAACTTCTAACACCTAAGTTTCAAAGGTAGAGTTGCCTTGAGGAACATGTGGGGGTTGTGGTTGTCGGTAAGGTTGTGGGAGTCGGTAAGGTTATGGTGGTCGGTAGGAAGATTGGTTAGCAAAATTATTAAAATTCTGCCTTGGTGGTGGAGGGTTGTAGGAAGTGCCTTATGAATAAGGTCTCCATGAAAAATTAGGGTGATTTCTCCATCCCAGATTGTATGTGTTGAAGTATGGGTCATTACCCGGGTTGGAGAATCCTTAAGCCGCATTCACATGCTCTTAGACTAATTCCGGAAATTGTGATACCGAAAGGCACTCACTCAAGTCATGAGTAGGGCTCGCACAAATAACACATGCCTCGTGAAATTGAGGTTGATCTTGTTGTGTAGGGGCATGTCCTGCAACTAATAATTGGTCTATTTTATGGGACAATGCCTCTACTTGTTGGGCTAACTCGAGGTTTTGCCCGACCTCATAAATGCCCCATCTTTTTGGGGCTCTAACGACTGGTTGCCGGACTTGCCGGGCTGCGGAGGCATGGTGAAGAGAATTATCACTTAGGTTCTCAAACAATTGAAATGCCTTGGCGTCATTTTTGAACATAAATGTCCCACCACACGAAGAATCCACCATTTGGCGGTGAGGCTCAGTTAAGCCATAGTAAAAGGTCTGCACAAGTTGCCAATCAGGCACTTGGTGGTGGGGACACTATTGGAGAAGGTCACGAAGTCTCTCCCATGTTTCGTGAAATTGCTCGCCATCAATTTGAGCAAAATTGGTGATGGCTTGCCTAAGTTGGTTGGTTTTATCGATGGGAAAGTACTTCTCCAAGAACCATTGTTGTAATTGGTTCCAAGTTGTGATTGAATTAGTTGGTAAGGAGTTCAACCAGCGTTTGGCTTTGTCCTTTAATGAGAATGGAAACAATCACAACATTAAGGCCTCATTTGTGAAATTCTGGATCCTCACTGTAGAGCAAATTTCTAGAAATTCATTCAAATGTTTATAAGGATCATCATGAGCTAATCCATGGAATAATAGGAGCATTTGTATGGTGCTGGACTTAATCTCATAATGAGCAGCAGTGGTGTTTGGTAATTGGATGCATGATGGTGATGTATATGCAGTGAGTGTGAAATAATCCTTAACGGTCCGGTTGGGCCCATTCAGGACATTTGGATTTTCCATCTCTAAAGGCTCAATGTATGGATATGAATATTCAAGCCTACGAACATGGGCAGAGGCTCTAAGTTTCCTAAGAGTCCTTTCTAGTTCAAGATCCAAACCCCATAATTCAGGACGACAAGAACGGCGTCCGTGCATACACTACTCACACACACCTACTAAGTTCCGACTCTGTGCACTAAGTATGAAAGCAAAATACCAAAGGGAGAAATACTCACAGCGATTTAACGAAAACGCTTTACTCGTCTTGCGGGTGCTTGACGTGTAGGCGTTGTCTCCAACCTTCAATTGAGCTTTGTCTTTCTTCTTAGCACTTTGGTGCTTTGCTTGCGAGTATTTGTTTCTTCTTTTTTTTTTTAGCACTTTGGTGCTGCAGTATTTTTTATTTAAAAAAGTTGGCTGCACTTCGCTTGCACTCCAGTGATGGTTCCAATTGTAAATACGCTACACACTTAGCAACACGAAAGTATAAAATCCTAAACTAAAAATTAAAATAAGAATATAATTTTAAATTAATTAATTTCGCCAAAAGTCCCTCGCAACGGTGCCAAAATTTGATGGGTTATTACACACACTAAAAATAAACACTAAACTATACCAAATTCTTTTAGAATAATGGCAAGTCCAGGTATCAATCCATAGAGACAATTATGAAATTAGACTAATTTAATCGCTAAATTCCTAAATTAATTTTGATTAAAATGATTGAGAGATTTTATGACTAAAAACGAATTAAATGAAATTAAGAAATTAAATTGACAATTAAAAATTAGGGTTTAAGATATTAATTTTTGGGAAAAATCCTAGGGCAATGAGTTCACCGTTAGTGCGTAAATAGGGTTTCAAATTGAAATCAATTATGTTACGGTTCGAACGGAATAATGCTTCGCAACTACAAGTTCAAAGCATTTAACAAGAAAATCATCACGTTCAATGTATGGGTATGAACCATCTCAAGTAGTACGAATTGTTCACTCTAAACCAGGGTAGCGACATGACTCGTCCCTCGTAGTATGGTTCGTCTCATACCTTAAATGTGAAATAATAAAAAACTATTGTATGGAAAACATTCAACAATCACAAAAAGCCGAATACTTGAAGAAATAATGGAAAATATATATAAGAAACTTCTAAAACACCATACAATTGTTCAAACCTTTACATAATTAAAAATCAAAAAGAAAACTTAATTACATGGCTAGGGTTTCATCAAAACCCTAGAAAAGAATAACCTAGCCACTTATAGAGGAGTGGGAAGAGGTGGAAAAGATGAGAGAGATGGAAACCCCCATGGAAGTTGTCGTGAAAGCTTGAGAATCCTTCTTTCTCTCCTAACCCTAGCCGCTCTCTTCTTGGAATTAATTTCAGAACTCTAATCCAGCCTCTTTCTTGCCTATTTATACTTCTGCTACCTTTCAAACAGGTTCAAAACATCGAGCCCGTTTTCCAAGAAAAGTCAACGCACGTGCGGGAAGCTGTTTTCTCTCCAAAGTCTATATTTTTTCTCATTTTATGCTCCGACTATGTACAACTTGATTGATATTAAACACACATAAAATATACAGTTTGACAAGCAAGTAAAGTTAAGAGATCCTAATTAACGGCCTCAATGTTGTATAATTCGACCTTAATCACTAACGAGCCCAAACAACTCTCTTCAATTCAAATTTTAGACTGGAGGGAATCCTCTTCCTTGATTAAAATAGTAAAACTAAAGCTCAATACTTTTGTATTGATTTTTAGAAGATAAGTGAATAAAATGTGAATAGTTTGAATTAATACTCTAGGTTCACTAAATAATCACTTAAACATAGGTATCTCTTGTGAATTTGTTAAACTTCATTTTTGCATCCCGTTAAAACTTATTTAACGAAAAAAAATAAGAGAAGTTAAACAATTATTATTAGTATTGATGTTGTATTTTTTTCTCTAATAGTTAGGTTGTGTGTTAATGTCATAAGTTAATACGTGTCAACTGTAGAGATGGTTTTACCAAAAAGGAAGAAGATGAGATTGAGAAAGAGAGTGAAAAAAGAGATGAAGGAAAAGTAAAATTTCCCAGAGACTACATAATGTGTGAATAATATGCATTGTTTAATTGGTTTAAAATTGTAATTTCATACAAAAAAATTTGTATTTGTTGGAAATGGTTGGGAAAATTCTGGGTAAAATAGAATTTTTTCCTAACTTTGGTCTAATATTTAAACGAGACCCGTGCGTCGATTTTCGCGGGTCAAAGCGGTAACGCGTTCTATGCCGCGTTGTGATTCATGTGGTATATTTGGTTGCTCAAAACCATTATCGAGTGAATGGAAAATTGAAGCCAAAGTGTGCTCCATGGAAATGGAGTTTTAGTGGAAAATCCTTAAAGTGTGTATAATGGCTTGTCTCACATTGATTTTGTGGGAAGTTTTGAATGGGTTTATAAGGCATGGGATTGGAACTTGGGGTGTGCCCCAAGGGGTACCCAAGTTTTGTAGAGAGGGAGGTTATAGGCAAAATGGGCTAGACTCATTGGACCCAAAAATCACCATGCACGCCGTCCGTCCGTCTGATCAGGCGGGCTGAGCTTAGGCGCAAGTGCGAGGTTGGGTTGGGCTTGTCCAGCCCAATACTAATCTTTTTGGGCCAAAAACATTTGGATTTAATTTTATTTTTTGAAATAAAATCTGTCCAACTATCCAGAATTGAAATTAATTTTGGAATTAAACTGTTCCGGTTTTTCCCTACACCCAAATAGGTCCCTACGATTTTTTATCTGTTCAAATTTGAAACCAACAGATTTGTATCTGTTTATTCAAACTAAACAGGTATCATACCTATTCAAACAGGTTTTGCACCGTTTTAATTCAAACCCAACAACCATAAATTCTCCTATAAATAGACAGCCCTCATTTGATGTTTGATTAACTAATTTTCATCCATCTTTGTTGCAATTTCGTCTCTGCATTTTGCTGCATTTTTATTCTATTATTTTTCTGTCAGAGAGAGTGTATACACTAAGTGTGTTCGTTGAACAAATAAATTGTAGTGCTGCATTTATTTGTTATTGATCATTTCATCCTGGGAGATAGACGTCCATATTCTGAAAGTACCGTGGAGAGGACGAATCTATCTTAAGGACACAGTGTTGAACACTGGACTTGATCAAATTATTATTCGAAGAAATTAATCAAGTAAGTTAATTCTTTTTCTGTTTTATTTGTTTATTTAAATCAGATTCTAATTTTGTTTTTGTAACAAAATAAAATCTGTTTTTATTTATTTATTGTTTATTTCTAGTTTGATTTTTGTAATCAAACATTTTCTCTCATTTTCTTTATTTCTTTTATATTCTAATTGTTGTTAAATACACAACAGAATTTAATTTATTTAAATACAGTGAAGATTGTCCTACAATCTTAAGACAGAATCTTTTTTGTATCTTCATTGTATTTAATTTTCTGTGTTTTCACAAAGTGATATTCTGGTTGGAAAATACAAATAGTAATTTTAAACTATTTGACAGATAGTAGTAATATACTGTCTATTTTCTTTGACAACTAGTAGTAATATACTGTCTATTTTCTTTGATAACTAGTAGTAATATACTGTCTATTTTCTTTGACAACTAGTAGTAATATACTGGTGTCATTAACAATTGCAGAATATTATTTGGTGTTATAAAAAATTATTGTGGTATTTTATTTTTCTGGTTTTAGTAACGAGGAAAATAAAATTATTTCGTGGTCTAATTTATTTTCTGGTTTTAGTAACTAGAAAATTTATTTGTGGTTTGTTTTTCTGATTTTGTAATCAGATATTATGGTTACTACAACTGAATCTGCAACTGGAAGTGGTACTCCGATTGTTACACCAACTCCGGTCTCTATCCAGAACCATGTTCAAGTACCAATAAATCACGGAGAAAAAGGGGAAAAATTTAACGGTACTGAGTTTAAGAGATGGCAGCAGAAGATGCTGTTCTATCTTACAACTCTAAATTTGGCCCGATTTCTCCGTGAAAAGGCTCCAGCACTTAAAGAGGGTGAAAGTGATCGGCAAGTTGTTGCCGCTGTAGATGCTTGGAAACATTTAGATTTCCTGTGCAGAAACTACATCCTCAATGGCCTTGATAACATGTTGTATAATGTTTACAGTCATTTGAAGTCAACAAAAGAATTGTGAGATTCTTTGGAGAAGAAATACAAGACAGAGGATGCCGGCACGAAGAAATTTGTTGTCGGTAAATTTCTAGACTTCGTTATGGTAGACTCTCAAACGGTAATTTCTCAAGTTCAAAGTTTTCAATTAATTTTACATGATATTCATTCTGAGGGTATGTCTCTGAGCGAGTCTTTCCAAGTCGCTGCTTTAGTGGAAAAGTTACCACCGGCTTGGAAAGATTTCAAAAATTATTTAAAACATAAACGCAAAGAGATGACCATGGATGAACTTATTGTAAGACTGAGAATTGAGGAAGATAACCGTAAGGCTGAAAAGAGAAATGGGAAATATCCCATTGAGTCCAAGGCTAATGTGGTTGAACAAGTTCATAAACCACATAACAAAAAGAGGAAGTTTTCTGCAGATAGTCCTAAACAAGGCGACAACAATGGCAACAAGAAGTTCAAAGGAAAATGCTATAACTGTGGAAAGACTGGACATCGAGCTTCTGACTGCCGCCGCCCTAAGAAGGATTGCGGAAGTACAAGCAAGAAGACTACCAATCAAGCCAATGTAACTGAACTAGATTACATCTCTGACGGAGTGAATGACATCAATATCTCTGCTGTGGTGTCTGAGGCTAATTTGGTTGGAAATCCCAAGGAATGGTGGGCTGACACTGGGGCAACCCGTCATATTTGTGTAGACTAAAGATGTTCACTACCTACAATGAGGCTGCAAATGGTGAACAACTTTTCATGAGAAATTCTTCTACTTCTACTGTGGCTGGACAAGGAAAGGTGATCTTGAAGATGACATCAGGGAAAGAACTGACCCTCAACAACGTACTGCATGTACTTGACATCGGGAAGAATTTGGTTTCTAGCTCTTTGTTAAGTAAAAATGATTTTAGACTTGTATTTGAGTCCGATAAATTTGTATTATCAAAGAGTGGTATGTATGTTGGTAAGGGATATATGAGTGATGGTCTCTTCAAATTAAATGTAATGATAGTTGTACCAAAAGTTGCTATGAAAAAGAATAACACATCTTTTGCTTATATTTTTTAGTCAAATTCATGGAATGGTAGATTAGGACATGTGAATTTTGATGCTTTGAGTAGATTAATTGGTTTAGATTATATACCAAAGTTTGAAATTAATCCTAATCATAAATGTGAAATTTGTGTAGAAGCGAAACTAACTAAGGCTCCATTTAAATCGGTTGAAAGGAAAACCGAACCTTTAGAATTAATTCATACAGATGTATGTGATCTTAAATTTGTTCAAACTAGAGGAGGCAAAAAGTATTTCATAACATTTATCGATGATTGCACAAGATATTGTTATGTATACTTACTTAAAAGCAAAGATGAAGCCTTAGAAATGTTTAAACTCTACAAAACAGAAGTTGAAAATCAACTTGGTAAAACCATTAAAATGGTTAGAAGTGATAGGGGTGGTGAATATGATGCACCATTAAATGAATTTTGTGCACAACATGGCATTATTCACTAAACTACAGCACCCTATTCTCCTCGGCAAAATGGAATTGCTGAAAGGAAGAATAGAACCCTAAAAGAAATTATGAATGCAATGTTACTAAGTTCAGGCTTACCACAGAACTTGTGGGGGGAAGCAATATTGTCTGCTAATTATGTTCTTAACAGAATACCCCACAAGAAAACCAACAGCATTCCTTATGAATTATGGAAAAGTCGACCGCCTTCCTACAAATACTTAAAAGTGTGGGGGTGTTTGGCAAAAGTTAAAGTTCATGTTCCTAAAAAGACTAAGATTGGACCAAAAAGAGTAGATTGCGTGTTTATTGGTTATGCTCAGAATAGTAGTGCATATCGGTTTTTGACTTATAAATCAGAAATACCTTATATAAATGTGAACACTATTATAGAGTCATAGAATGCTGTATTTTTTTAAAATGTCTTTCCTTACAAGAAAGGATAGGAGTTAAGTTCACAGAAAATAACTTATGATTGTACACAAAGTCAAGAGACTAATGACAATCAAACACAAGAGACTAGAAATGGTCTCGACCAACAGAATTTAACTGATGATGAATCAAGATGAAGTAAGAGGGCGAGAACATCAAAATCCTTTGGTTCATATTTTCTGACATACCTGTTAGAAAATAAACCTCAAAGCTTTAAGGAAGTAATGACAGGTCCTGAAGCACCTTTGTGGAAAGAGGATGTTAATAATGAAATTGAATCCATTATGCAAAATCATACTTGGGAATTGATGGATCTTCCACCTGGTTCTAAACCTCTTGGATATAAGTGGATATTCAAGAGAAAAATGAAAGCAGATGGTTCAATAGACAAGTATAAAGCAAGACTTGTAGTAAAAGGTTACAGACAAAAGGAAGATCTAGACTATTTTGACACATATTCCCCTGTGACAAGAATAACATCCATTCGCATGCTTATTGTTATAGCAGCGTTGTTTAATTTAGAAATACATCAAATGGATGTTAAGACAGCTTTCTTAAATGGTGATCTAAATGAAGAGATTTATATGGAGCAACCCGAAGGGTTTGTAGTGTTGGGACAAGAAAAGAAAGTTTGTCGGCTTGTAAAATCTCTTTATGGATTAAAACAAACACCTAAGCAATGGCATGAAAAATTTGATCATGCAATGCTTACTAATGGATTTAAGATAAACGAATGTGACAAGTGCGTCTATGTTAAAAACACTGACCAAGGATATGTCATAGTTTGTTTTTATGTGGATGACATACTTATCATTGGAAGCAGTCAAAACATGATCAAATCAACTAAGCAAATGCTTAACAAAAGATTTGATATGAAAGATATGAAGGTCGCAGATATTATGTTAGGAATGAAAATTACTAAAACATCTGACGGTTATGCGTTATCTCAATCACATTATATTGAGAAAATTCTTGATAAATTTCTCAAGGATGATATGAATGTAGCTAGAACACCTGTAGACATCAGTCTTTATTTATCGAAAAATAAAGGTGATGCAGTGTCTCAGTTAAAATACTCCCAAATCATTGGAAGCCTAATGTACCTAATGAATTGTACTCGTCCTAACATAGCTTATGCAATCAGTGAATTGAGTAGGTACACTAGTAACCCCGGAGAAGACCATTAGAAAGCGATCATTTGGATTCTTAGATTTCTAAGATTTACTCATGATCATAGTTTGAACTTTACTCGATATCCAGCAGTACTCGAAGGTTATTGTGATGCAAATTGGATCTCAGATACTAAAGATTCAAAATCCACTAGTGGATATGTCTTTACTCTGGGAGGCGCTGTTGTTTCTTGGAAGTCCACGAAACAAACATGCATTGCACGATCCACAATGGAATCCGAGTTCATTGCTTTAGACAAAGTAGGAGAAGAAACAGAATGGCTTCGTCACTTCCTAGAAGACATTCCAATGTGGTCAAAACCTGTGCCAGCTATTTGCATTCATTGTGATAGTCAATCTGCAATAGGCAGGGTACATAATCATATGTATAACGGTAAGTCACGACATATTCGTCGTCGACATAATACCGTAAGGCAATTGTTGTCAAATGGAATAATCTCAATAGATTATATAAAATCTAAAGAGAATATTGCGGATCCGTTAACAAAAGGTTTGACAAAAGAGCTAGTGTATAGTTCATCGAAGGGGATGGGATTAAAGCCTATTACATAAGAGTCATCATAATGTTAACCCTACTTATATGACTGGAAATCCCAAGAACTAAGTTCAAAGGGACAACTAAGTTATGTGTGGCTCGCCAAAAATCACCAAGGGATTAAAATCTCCCTACCTATTCCTATGGTAAGAGTGATATCTACAACATATGTTGTATGCAGGGGCATAAAGATAAATTTTGCTTTTAATGATTACTTATATCTTGATTAAAGCATAAAATCAAGACGAGTATAAGGAGATACTCACAATAAGAATCACATATATGAGTGTCGAACTAGGGCCGGTTCTATGAGAATGAAGATGCTAAATTCTCTAGAAGTACTTATGAAAACTAGGAGCGTTCAAGGCCAAAATGAACACAACAATGAGAACCATAATGTGTTAGAAGATATTTTGTGTGAAATCTATTGTCTTGGCTTACACAAACAGCTGAACAATTCAAGGCATCGCGTCCATTGGTTAGCTAGTAAGTCCGATAGGTTATCACTAGGGAAGGTTCAAGGCCGAAAGCTACCTATCCTGATGCAAGATATTTTCGACTTATACTCTTTCGATAAAGTCTGCATATTGTTGCATTTCCGTTGTCATCAAATTCCATTCATGTGGGGGATTGTTGGAAATGGTTGGGAAAATTCTGGGTAAAACAGAATTTTTTCCTAACTTTGGTCTAATATTTAGATGGGACCCGTGCGTCGATATTTCGCGGGTCAAAGTGGTAACGCGTTCTATACCACGTTGTGATTCACGTGGTATATTTGGTTGCTCAAAACCATTATCGAGTGAATGAGAAATTGAAGCCAAAGTATGCTCTATGGAAATAGAGTTTTTGTGGAAAATCCTTAAAGTGTGTATAATGGCTTGTCCCACATTGATTTGGTGGGAAGTTTTGAATGGATTTATAAGACGTGGGATTGGAACTTGGGGTGTGCCCCAAGGGGTACCCAAGTTTTGTAGAAAGGGAGGTTATAGGCAAAATGAACTAGACCCATTGGACCCAAAAATCGCCACACGCGCACCGCCGCCGTCCGTCCGTCCGGTCGAGTGGGCGCGGGTGCGTGGTGTGAGGTTGGGTTGGGCTTGTCCAGCCCAACACTAATCTTTTTGGGCAAAAAACATTTGGATTTTATTTTATTTTTTTTGAAATAAAATCTGTCCAACTGTCCAGAATTGAAATTAATTCCGGAATTAAACTGTTTCGGTTTAGTGCTGCATTTATTTGTTGTTGATCATTTCATCCTGGGAGATAGACGTCCATATTCTGAAAGTACCGTGGAGAGGACGAATATGTCTTAAGGACACAGTGTCGAACACTGGACTTGATCAGATTATTATTCGAAGAAATTAATCAAGTAAGTTAATTCTTTTTCTATTTTATTTGTTTATTTAAATCAGATTTTAATTTTATTTTTGTAACAAAATAAAATCTGTTTTTATTTATTTATTGTTTATTTCTAGTTTGATTTTTGTAATCAAACATTTTCTCTCATTTTCTTTATTTCTTTTATATTCTAGTTGTTGTTAAGTACACAACAGAATTTAATTTATTTAAATACAGTGAAAATTGTCCTACAGTATTAACCTCAGCTAGTCTTGTGGTTTCATATTTCGACTGATTTATTAGATATAAAAAAATAAAAATAAAATTATGTTTTGAAAATGTGACTTTAAAATTGAAGTAATAACTTGAGTTTAAAAAATAAATTTAAAATTGTTTGTATTTACGAATTTTATTCAAAACTTTTTGTTAAAAAAAAAATGGTATAAATGAGCCCGGCATTGGGTTCTCTCTGTGTGAAGATGGAGAAGTTGTTGGTTGTTTAAGGGTAGAATCACGTGATATTTTGGGTTATTTTAGAAAGATGATTAAATTTTTTTTTAAAAAATTTAACCTATTTTGAGTTATATTATTTTTTATTTTTTTACATGTTTTTTTTAAAAAGTTAAAAAATTAATTTTTAATTATCTTCTCAAAATAACCCTTTATATGCATTGTGATTTGTAAAGAAAATATAAGCCATAATTTTATGTTAAGTAATTAAAAATTATAAAAATATATAATAATTTATAATTAATTAGAAACATAGTTACATAATGTGTCTGAACTAACTACTAATTGCTTATTTTCATTTTTCAGAAAATACTTTTCAAAAAATTCTACATTCTTATTTTCTGTTTTTTTTTTTTTTTTTTTACTGAATTTTTTTAATATTTTAAGCAATTTTTTTACTTTTTAGACACACCTAACATAAATATACCTAAAAAGTAAAAAAATTGTAAAAAAAATCTTTTAAAATTTCACTAAATACCAAAAATATAAAAAAAAATACAAGAATTCAATACATTTTTTATATTTTTATGTATTTATTAATTTTTTAAAATATTTTTTCATAAATTTTTTACTTTTTAGATACATCTAACTAAGGTGTATCTAAAAAAGTAAAAAAAATATTTGAAATTTAAAAAATATTCACTAAAAATAAAAAAATATAAAAATTAAAAAACTCAATTTTCAAAAAACTTAATTCAAAAAGGCCAAACCAAACACATATTTTTTCTTGAAAATGCTATTTGGAGGATTTTTAAAAGTAAGAGAAGATTTTTGAGGTTAGTACAGCTAGAGAAGTTTGACAGTATAGCTGGTGATGATGTGCAATGATGTATTATATATTATTATCTTTTTTGTGTACATATATAGATAGATAAATGTATATGTCTAATTATCTGATTTGAAGAGACTCAGATGTGCTCTTTACTCTCAAGTTTTAATACGCATACATGCAGATGCAGCTCCAGGTCGAAATGAGGAGAGGTGATTTGCTAGAGTGGACGTTTGAATGATTATTTTATTATACTTCCTCCATCTCAAAATAATAGTTCTTTTTGGAGAATTTAACTTTTTTTAGTAGTATAATTATTGTATTTGAAAAAAATTAATTTTCCAAAATTATCCTTTTGATAGTACATTTTTTGGGAATATCAATGTCATAATTATACTTTTTATATTATTTATTAATTTAAAAGAAGGGTAAAATAGGAAATTTATATTATTTTTGTACCTGATTTTTGAAGAGGGACTAATATTTTGGGACAATGAAAAATAGAATAAGGGACTAATATTTTGGGACGGAGGGAGTATTTATTTATTTATTAATTAATAAATTAATATTTAAAAATAAATTATTTATTATTTTAAAAATAAAATTAATAAAATAAAAAAATTACAATTATCAAATTAATACTCAATCCGTCTCAAAATAATGGTTCCTTTTGGGAAATTCAACTTTTTTTGGTAATACAATTATTGCATTTGAAAAAAGTTGATTTTCCAAAATTATCCTTTTGATAGTACATTTTTTGAGAATATCAATGTCATAATTGTACTTTTTATATTGTTTATTAATTTAAAAGAAGGGCAAAATAGGAAATTTATATTATTTTTGTACTTGATTTTGGAAGAGGGACTAATATTTTGGGACAATGAAAAATGAAATAAGGGACTAATATTTTGGGACGGAGGAAGTATAATTTTTATACAAAAGATATATAGGAAGAGAGCTTTACAAAATAAACTGTTTAAATCATCAAAACAAAATTGATAATAGACTTATATAGGCTTCTCAAATTCTTTCAAATTCAAATTTAAATTTGAAAGAAATCAAACTCAATTATCTATATAATAAGAGAGAAAGGTTTTTGAATTTGTCTCAAAATGTATCAGAGATACATTTTATTTCAACAGCTGAGATGATTTGTTTTTAACCATTAAGAGCTGAGATGGTTTGTGATATTTTCAACATCCCGCCCAAAACAATCCTCTCTCTCCTGCACCCAAACATTATTTGCACACACTCTCTCTCTCTCTCTCTCTCTCTCTCTCTCTCTCTCTCCAACTTCTTAGGTCTCTCTCTTTCTCCCCTCACAGATCTCTCTATTCCTCTCCCTCATCTCCACTCTCCACTGTCGCTTAGCTTCCATCATTGCGTCGCCTCCGATCTCCACCGAAAGCCACTCTTCTCCCTCCTAGATCTTAGATCGTCCTCCACCGTCGAGAGTTTGATAAGTTGGCCACCGTGTCTTCCCAAAGCAAACGCAGAGAGATGGTGAAACTGTAAGTCTCTAATTTTAATTTGCTGTAAACTATTTTAATTTGTTGTGGTTGTGATTTTTGAAATGGGTTTGATAGGTTTGATGGGTTTTGATTTCTGAAATTTGAAATGGATTTGATGGGTTTAATCCGCAGAAATCCATAGAAATTCATATACTAGAGTATACTCTCTCTGTAGATTTGATGGGTTTTGATTTCCGGCTTTGCCACTTTCCGCTCATCCCCGTGAGTTTAGTTTCTCTGTCTCTCTAGCATGAATATAGATATTCTCCATAAAATGGTATGCTCTTTTTCCACAATTGTTCATCTAGAAGAAATGTTCTGCAACTGATGATGAATATACACGATATACTTGGAAGTCTAGAATGAGTTGGATGACAAAAGGACAATACAAGTTATACAACTTCCAAATACATAACAGAAGGGCCCATTTGCACAACATGAGTACTGCTAATTTATATACAGACTATTTCCTACCACACTTTTTATGTCAGTTTTAACACGTGGGGGTAAGGTTGCGTACACCAACCCTTTCCTAGACCCGGCTAAAACAGGAGCTTCATGCACTAGGTACACCCTTTTTACTTTTTACGTCCTTAAATATGGGATAAATGTTAAAATTGTCAGGTTATTAATGTAATGACCCCAAAACATGTGTCACAGTTATCAGTAATTAAGTATGCATTAATATGAATTAATTGGGAAATATCTATTTGACTTAGAAAAATATATGTTGAGGCTACAACTTCGGGACTGAAATTGACGACCATAATGGGTTTGGAAAACGAGATTGAACACGCCTATGTGATACCGGGAAATTTTAGA
Source organism: Camellia japonica (assembly GCA_030407325.1). Taxonomy (NCBI): domain Eukaryota; kingdom Viridiplantae; phylum Streptophyta; class Magnoliopsida; order Ericales; family Theaceae; genus Camellia; species Camellia japonica. Next base: position 63,164,819 of record JAPPVO010000024.1, read on the forward strand.
GTCATTTGGGAAATTTAATTGAGAACTGAATTTCGTCTGATTCGCTAAGCTCCGTTTGGCTCAAGTTTTTGGCACAATTTTATATATATGATGAATAGATAAAGATAAGGCTTATGACCCTTGTTTGACTCAACAAAAGAAAAGAAAATATTTGGGAAAGAGAGAGAGGAAATTCGTGAGAAAGGAACCAAGGGGAAGGAGAAGATAAAGAAAGGGGAAATCAAGCTAACTTTCTCCAATTAAATAATCAAGGTAAGAATTTCTCTCTAATTTCTTGAAATAAGGTTGAATCATCTATTATATCATGGCAAGTAAATGGAATGAAAGGGAAATTATGTTTAACTTGAGCATACATGGCATAAATATATGATTTATGTTTATATTTGGCATATTTGAGGGAGAACTCCATGGATTTTAAGAAATGAAACTTTTATATGCAAGTTTATGGCTTTCTAACTTAACTCAAGGTTTGAGCTTTTATATGATTCATGTGGGTTTTGTTTAAGAATTATGATGTTGAATTCAAGTTGTGTTTCAATTGTTTTGGGCCTTGTTTTCATGAATTTTGAAGTTGATTTTGCAAGAGGGAGAGCCCTTGTTGAACAAAATTTCGGACTGCTTTTCTACCCAGACTGCTCGAGCGGCCTGGGCCACCGCTCGAGCGGCCCAACCTGTTTTGCCCACTGCAGTTCCACCGCACGTGTGGCCTGGGCCACCGCACGTGCGGCCCAACAGTGCATTTTTCTGATTTTGTCCTCTTCCCATTTTATGACTTTTGGGCCTTCATTTATCTGATTTTCACATATTATTTGCATCATTTAGCATCTCATAACATGAAATAAAATTGAGAAAGAATAGAATGCATGAACTACTTGATTTAATGGCTATGTGTATTAAGGAATTGTGTTATAAATGTTGATATTTGTAGGTCAAACCTCGAAGACCGCACAACCGGTTTTGGAAACCCACGGTGAGTAACATTTCTGTAAAGTTATGTTAATATGAACTATGTTCCAAACGTGTTACGTTAAATTATGATTTCTGTATGATATTATTTTCCGTGAACGAATGTCCTATTTTGTGAATCTATTATGGCATCTGTGGATAGTCCCAAGTCATGGAGGGACGGCATGAAAATGCGGGTCCATGACAATTTGATACGAGATCTCGTTAGCCACTTCATTGTGGTGATATGTGTTAATCGGTATCCGGAACCGATTCTCTAGTCGAAAGACGATATGTGTTATATCCTGTGAGATGTACCATTATGTTATGTTCTGATATGAATGATTATGAATGATTTGTTTTACGAATACGTTATATATGGAATTCGTTCACTACCCCTTTACTTTAATGTTATTCACTGGGCTTTAGCTCACTGTTTGTATTTATGTATTATAGGTGAGCGTTCTGGGAATCAAGCCTAGGCGGAGTCTTGAACCGAGCCACCGTTTTGAAGCCTACCAGGAATTTTGTGTGCCTCCAAGCTGGGGCTAGGCCTGGAAGGCCGTTAGCAAGTTTTGTTTTGTTATACATCTGTAGCATGTGCCTATGTTTTGTGTTTGATGTTTTGCTATATGTTATGTAATATAAGTGGGTAAATTAACATTTTTGGCATGTAAATATTTGTTCATATAAATGCACAGCTCTTTGGACTTATAGTATTTTGTCTTCGCTTCCGCGAGCCCCGATTATTTATGTTTTGTATAGGAAGGCCTTTGGTAATCTTGGATTACTGGCCGGTTGCGATGCTAAACTTTTAGGGGCGGGTTTGGGTCGTGACAATTAAACTCTAAGCTAGCTTGGTTATTAGCAAAACCTTGAGTCGATATATACTCACAAAACAGTCATTCGTCGACCTAACTCACGGAGGGAAAAGGAATACCATTTGTTGAAAATTGAACCAAGTCTTAAATGGCATATGATAAAGAGAATTAAGGCTAAACACCAAGCAGAATTTAAGCCAATATCTTTTTTATTTTAATTTTTTTTTAATTGACAAGTGGAATTCAAATACCGTAACAATCCAGCAAATAGTAATGAACCAACATTTATATGGCCTGACACACAAAGCTACCTATGTTATTTGACTCATTCCAATGATTTAAAATCTCAATTAAAAGAATGATTTGCTTAGTTTCAACCATAAGGGATAGGATATGTGGAGATCTAAGTTCATTTTCCCCATGTAACGTCTTAAAGTTCTTGGCCAACATAAATAAATAAATCATGCCAAGAAGATCTAAGTTAATTACGGGACAAGAAGAATCTGTCCACTTAGAAATACAAGAGCAATGGAAAGAATGATTGCAGATAGTTGTGAGAATTCCACTCATGTCTTGCTCCAATCTCTCTGAAACAAAGAAGAAAAATAAGTGAAATCCAAACTGTAAAGCTACAGATCAGCTTCCTATTCCACAACTTCAAGTGGCTTGAAAAAACCTTAAATAAATCAATGTAGTTAATAAGGGAAACAGATTAGTAGGATTTTAAATAGCCCTGATGAGGTTTGGATTGGGCCAAACAACTGCACTATAGAATTCTTAAATATCAATTCCTATACCAGCAGAGATCCCTGAGGTCTGAATAGAAAATACTAATTACTCTAAGTACATCACTAACCATGAAACAGAGTGCAAACCAAGAGACCCCATTGCCTCTTAACCTAGAGGCAGATCCAAAAGTGAAACAAGAAAATACCAGACAAAATAAAACACTCAGCAGATTATAGTTAATTCTTATTTTATTATTTCTTATCTATATAATAAGGGAGAAAGGTAGATAAATTTGAACTCAAAATTTAAATTAGGTTTAAATTGGGTTATCTTAAAAAAATGATCATGAAAGTGAATTTTGAGAAAGAGAAGAAATAATGGGAGTGGTGTGATTTGTTCAAAAGCTGAGAAGAAGAGCTTTTTTATTAATAGAATTTTGACTTCAAATTCTTATAATAAATTATATTTTTCAATTTTTACTTTAATTTTATTGGGGTGTATTTATGTTTGTGTACTTTTACAAAATTCATTTCAAATCAATAAATTCGATAAATTACATTTTAAATCAATACTTTTAAATTTAATTATATTTTAATCTTATAATTAATTTAGACACGGATATACATTTTTAAACCTCCAAACCAACCTTGGGGACTTGCCTGGTTAGAATCTATTGTCAGATAAATCAGTAGTTTGAAGGTGTTAAAATCTGAAGGTGTTAGAATCTACTACCAGATAAATCAGTAGTTTGAATTTGTTAAAATCTGAAGGTGTTAGAATCTATTGATAGATAAACTTTTTGAGCGCTTTCAAGTTGTTATAAGCTTTAAAGGCTCTAAAAATTGGTTCATCAAAACGAAGACCATGCGGGCAGAATGTGATTGGTTGTATGAAAAAAGCAAGCAAGAAAAGCGATAGAGAGTGACGTCTAAAATAAAATAAAATAAAAAGAAAAAAAAAGAAAAGAAAGAGCTTTGGGTGACCCACCACCAACCAGGAAGAGGTCAGAAAATTCTATGACTTTTGAGAAATCAAAATATTTTATTTATTATTATTTTTATTTTTAAAATCTTAATTTGTTTAGCTTTTATTGTTTGTTGGACAAACTATTAAATTGAAATTCTTAAACAACATAATAATTATTTATTTGGTAGTATTATATATATCAATGGGTATAAACAACAGAATAATTATTTGTTTGCCGGCAGTGGGAGTATTTCGGTGTTTCTCTATGAGCTGTATCACCGGAGTTTTGGATTATTTCGTTGTTATTTTATTTGAGTTTTATAAAACTTATGATACAAGTAAAATTGTTACAATTTTTTTAAAAGAATAGTATTTCTTTATATTTTTTCAATATTTTGTCAAAAAAATTACAGACTTCATAAATTTTAATATGATACGTATGAATTACAACTGTATTTTGATCACAACATTATTTACACCGTGCCTTCAGGCACGAGCATATCTATATAATAAGGGAGAGTGGTTTTTGAATTTTGATGGGACTATTGTCCCTATGTCAAAATGTGATATCAATCTCAAAAAAATTACAGACTTCATAAATTTTAATATGATACGTATGAATTACAACTGTATTTTGATCACAACATTATTTACACCGTGTTTTCAGGCACGGGCATATCTATATAATAAGGGAGAGTGGTTTTTGAATTTTGATGGGACTGTTGTCCTTATGTCAAAATGTGATATCAATCCAACAGCTAAGAAATGATTATATTTCAATGGTGGATTTACAATGGTGATTCAATCCTACGGTGTTCAAGAGAAGAGTTTCTTTGTTTTGATTCAAGAGCAGATCTCATTCAAGAGTAGATCTCTTCTTCCCTTCCATACATCTCTCTCTCTCTCTCTCTCTCTCTCTCTCTCATTCGAGAGCAGATTGGCGACTTCGCAGATGGAGAGTTTGTTGGGTGCTAGCCTTGCTAGATCGGCATCATCGCGGCAACAAATCGATGAGGTTCACTATATTTGTTCATCTCCAAATTTTTTTGGCGCTTCACATACCATTCCTTTGTTTTCTTTGTGTGTATATATATTGAAGCCACAGAGATCATCAATTGAAGAGTTTTTTTATTTTCATCCCTTTGTTTTTTTTCTTTGAAGCCACAGAGATCATCAATTGAAGAGTTGGTTGCACTTTTTATATATTGATTATAGATTTTTATCCATTTTTTTCTCTGTGTTTTTTTTTTTTTTTTGTGAGTATTGTTTTTCTTTAATTTTGGGTGCACTTTTATGGGTTTTTGTTTATTTTTCTTATACAGATAATATATACACACATATATGAAGAGTTGGTTGGGTTTTTGAGTATTGTTTATTTTTATTTTTCTTACTTTGATTTAGTAGGAATTTGTGGGTTTTCTAAGTTTAGGCTTAAGTTGTTGGTTTGATGTTGGTATAGAATTGTTAGTTTTCTAAATTCTATACCTTTCAGATTCTATACGGCATAGAATTGTTAGCAAAATTCTAAAATTGTTGGTTTTCAAATTATATATTATTTTAAGAGTGGACATAGAATTACGGCATAGAATTATAATTTCAAACTTTATTAATTTCAAATTTTAGAAAACCAACAATTCTATATTATTCTTTCTTTTTTTTTTCTTTTTTTTTTTTTTTTTGTGGACAAATAAACAAACTTTATTAATATGATGTGCATCCTTTTAAGAGTGGACATTATTAATTTCCCCTAATATATAAGAAATCAATACATGATAAATTAATATTTAGCCAAGAGAATGCATTAAAAATATATATATATTCAAAGAACAAGATTGAAACCTTAAATAAATAAACTATGGGTTTGTTGGGTTTGTTGGGTGCTCTGTTCTACAAAGTAAATGTAATACTCTCATCTCTTTCTTAATAGATTATTGTGTGTGTATATATTAATTACAATTTTTTTTTTTTTTTTTTTTCTTTGAAGCCATAGAGACCATCAATTGATCATTAGTGAAATAGAGAAAAAATGATTCCCAAAATCAAACTGTGAGTATTGTTTTTTCTTAATTTTCTATATGCATGTAGGATTTTGGGTATACTTTTATGGGTTTTGTGTTTTTTCTTATACATATATATTATCTATGTATATATACACACATATATGAAGAGTTGGTTGGGTTCCACGAAACCCATTTACTTTGATTTAGTAGGAATTTGTGGGACTATTGTATTGATTTACTCTATTAAATGTTTGTTGTGCCATTACTATCGTTTGGTTGTTACTAAAATGTTCGATAACCATTCTATCTTCCTTGCTTATTAAGTGTTTGATAAAATATTTCAATGGAATTTACACATACACAAATTGACTTTAACACACACCACAAACATTGGCAATCTTCATCATAAAAAATCATAACTATCTTATGATGTGCATCCTTTTCTTTTGTTTTTGACAAATAAACAAACTTTATTAATATGATGTGCATCCTTTTAAGAGTGCACATTATTAATTTCCCCTAATATATAAGAAATCAATACATGATAAATCAATATTTAGCCAAGAGAATGCATTAAAAAATATATATATATTCAAAGAACAAGATTGAAACCTTAAACAAATAAATTATGGGTTTGTTGGGTGCTCTGTTCTGCAAAGTAAAGGTAATAATAACATTCTAATGATTTGAGCACATGCAAGTTTGTTCAAATATAAGTGATGATCCTCGCCACCATACATAGAACTTTAAACCCAAATGAAAGTCTAATTTTTCAAGGCAATTAAAATCCATTGGGGTTTCTGTTTTATAATTTGTTGTGGTATTGCTTTGTTTTCACTTAAAATCCATTGGCTTTGGTCTGGTTTCCTTTGCTTATATAGAGTTATGAGCCATTATAGCTATTATGGGCAGTTTGGAAGTTGATTTCAATAATTTTTGACTCCCATGATTCTTTGATTTTGAAGACCAACACATGCTCTACATAGTTGATTTGTGATGATTCTCTCTCTCTCTCTCTCTCTCTCTCAAGATTAAGGGGTTCAATAACTTTTTCATGGTGAGCACCCAAACTTAGATTTTTAGATATATTTTTCATGTGAATAGGTTGTTGTTTCGTGCTTTTATTGGTATATTAGTACGGAATTTTGGGGGTTTTTAGTATGTTGTTATTGCATTATTGTACAAAGAGGTTTTCATTTGAACCTTTCTCACCTTTGTTCCCCCCCCCCCCAAATATTTAATGTACATTTGTAATCTCATCATACACCACCAATTGAGCCCACGTGTGTTTGGATTTTGTTTTAGGCTGAAAATTCATAATGGAATGATAGCCACTCACTCCCACCCCCTATCTCAGTTATATCTAAATATAATTTTGGTTTTTTTAATTGGTACAAATGTATTCAATTTCCATAGAATTCGAAACTTTACCAATGGAAGCAATTTCAAGTTGAGGCATGAGTTATAGATATAAAAGGTAAATTCATGACTTAATTTGTTTTATACTTATAGAAGTTGAGTTGGAGTTTTTATTTACTAAGATTTCAAATTCATGATTAATGATTAATTTCAAGTTTTTATTCAAATTCAAATTCATGACTTAATTTCAAATTTTTATTTACTTATAGAAGTTGTGTTAATGATTAATATTTGAAAAAAAAAATTCCAGTTAATTGGTTTTGAATTTCATAACTTAATTATTTGGATTTGTAATATCATCCAGTTCAATTTTTTATTAATCTCATTAACAAAAGTCTTCTTATTTACATAGAATCCTCTAATTGGTTGTTTAGAATTTCATCATTATTAGTTGGTTTAACAGAGAAGCCTTCTATTTGTTAACCTGCTTTCAATTTGATTTGCAAATTCTATTTTAACTATATTCATTGTGGAATCTAATCTCTATTTGCTCTTGGTATTATTGATTGATAGGTTATTGATATTGACATAAAACAGTGCATCTTTAGCTTAAATTTTATATTATTAGTTTGGCATTTGCATATGTGTGTGGTTTTGATTGATTGCTTGAATTAGATGGTTTGATTTTTGGTCTAAAGAAACTAACAAAATGCATAGGAGACCAATGTGTAATAACTCATGTCTTTGTCAGATTGATTCAATTCAGTTAAATTGATAGTGTTGGGCAATAAGAAAATCAACTTATATTGTCTTTTGGGTATAAATATGATAGTTTCATGATTTCATTGTAAAAGAACAACATTTCATCGTAAAAGAACCACCTGTGCCTATGACACTCCAAGTTTTAAAAAAAAAAAAAAAAAACCACATTCAAGTTTTTTTTAGAGAATGTTTTAGATCACAACTTTGAGCACTCAAGTACGATATCTTCAATCATTCCAGTTTTTTATCTTATTGAGGTGGTGGCAATTTTCACTTTATGGTTAAACCTTCTAATTGTTGAATTTAAAAAAGCCTTCTAATTGTTTCATTAGGCACTACCTAAATATAAAACTTTATTACACATAAATTGTTCAATCTCTTCTCATCACTAACATAATTTTTTTATTTTTTTTTTGTGAATCCTTGGGACTCAATTAGAGTGATATATTTTGACTTTGACTTTTAAATTTGTTTTTTCCTTCAAATTTCAGGTGTATAAAAGTGGCAATTGTCCATGATATTACAGAAGATAACATCTTTGTATTTAAATTTTTTTTATTGAGTTTTTCATTACGCATTCTTTTGGTGTGATGAATATATTGAAGAAAAACAGTGATAGTGAGAATTTTGAGTAAATTGTTGTATAATAATTAATTGGGCAAAGATTTTTGTCATGAGCCTACCTGTAATGGGATTCCAAATTAGATGTAATTATTTATTTTCATTTGTTTTCATGTATTATCTAAATTGTTAAATTCTTCATGTTCAATTGGAAAAGGAAAAGAAAGAAGAGTTATACTTAGCAATTCATATTTATTAAGCAGCAACAGGTGAACTCACAAGCTATGATATACACTAATCAAGAGACTTGGGAACTAAATTGAAAGGTGCTTGATCATATGTTTAATTCCTGTTAATTCATTGTTATTGGTTTATTTGTTTTTCAAAGGTATTTTGATATGATTGTTCCCGTTATGATTTCTTTTAATTGATTTTTTTAAGTGAATTTTTGTTGCAGGTGACTAATTCACCTTACAAATGTTGGGATTGTGTTGTTTTTCTATGCGTGTTGATGGTTGGCTCTTTCATTCTAAATTGGATGATTAATTTTTCTTCTTTTTTATTTTTTATTTTTTATTTTTTATTTTTTTAAAGCTAGGATGGTTACTCTTTTGTACCAAAATGTTCACTCAGTTATAATACTAATTTAGACATATTCTTTTATTGAAGGTTGTCTCATTTTAATTCACTGTACATGTGTTATTTTGGCGTAAATATCTTTGTTTATGTTGTACACAACATTTTTATATTATAAATTTGCTATTTAAATCTTAATTATGAAGTTTGTCAAAACTGTAATTTGCTATTTCGACTTATGTGTAAAGTTTTATATTGCAATGAAGTTGTTGTCATTTTGAATTAATTTATTACAATTGATTTCTGTAGCAGTGAAATTGTTACCATTTTGAATTGATTTATTTTAATTAATTTTTGTAAAGTATGTGATACCAACATTATTTACACCGTGCCTTCAGGCACGGGCATGCACTAGTATATATATATATATATTAGGAGATTTTTTTTTTTTTAAGTTTAAGATTTTATAAAATAAAAGATATACAATAGTTTCATAGTAGTTAACGTCTCTCAATATTTTCACAGAGAAATTTTGACTCTGAGAAATTTCGCTCGACTAAAAGAAATTTTAGCCCCGACACAAAGAAATTTTAATTTTTACAGAAAAATTTCTCTAATTTTACAAAGAAATTTCATTAAGAGACTTTAATTAATAAAAAAAATATCTTAAATCTCCCCAGTTAGACAAAATTGGAAAGATGTTCCGATAATTTTTCCTATATTTTATTGAATGCACCAAATGCTTTTTCACAAAGAATTAATGGCCAATCAAAGAAGCATACTCTCATCATAATTTTATTACAAAGTGATAGTCGCATAGTATACAAAGAAGTATATCACGATCATATAGCATAGTATACAAATTCCAACTAACAAAACAAAACGATCATGCAATAAATCTGAGGGGATTTGATATTGGTTTGTTTTAGTGATTGTTTTTATTTTTTAATCTTATTTTAAAATTAAAAAAAATTAATATACTTCAAATTAGTTAAAGTAATTATTTTTTGTGAGTAAAAAAATTAAAGACTCGTGAGGTTCAATGAGTCTCACTTTAATAAGATGAATTATTTATTCTATTGGATCCATATATGTAGATCATTCATAATAAATAAATTTGATAATTATAGAAACAATTTTATCAATTTTGTTTTTAGAAAAAATAATCGTTTATTTTTAAAATTACACATTTTGTCTATTTTCTTAAAATTACACATTTTGTCTATTTTCTTAAAACAAATATAATGAAATAATATGACATGAAAATATTATATCATTTTGGACAGATGATTTATATATATGGACTTAAAAAATAAATGACTCATACCATCAAAATTAAGTAAAATCCCAGACCAACAACATTGTGTGAATTGGGGAGAATCCTCCCATTAAAATAAAATAAAAAATTTGAGGGTGGGTAATCAAGAGTTAAGACCCATTTGCTTCCTTGTCTTTCCCACAAATAAGTCTCTGGATTTGATCCAACCAGGTATATGTCCAATGAGTGTTGTGAAAGGCAATTGAGCTACTGCCTCTTTCCTCCCCAATGAAACAAGTGCAATTTCAGAATGAGCCTGATGATAACTAGCCATTTTCTTTTCTTTTCCTCCAATCATCAAAAGTTTCAAGTTCTTTGCCGCCACTAGAGCATGTTTTTGTGCCAAATACCCTTGCTTAATTTCCTACAATTTTCATAAACACAATAAGTTAGATTTGTCTAAAATATATTTAAAATAATTAGGTAAATTACACTTTGCACCCTATATTTGCATCAAATTTCAATTTTGTTCGTCATCTTTTTAATGTACTAATCAAGTCACTTGCAATTTTAATCAAGTTACAATATGGGTATTCGGCTAGTCTAATGTTAAATTGGTTAATAAAAATTGTCATGTAACTTTCACAATCATGTAAAGACTTTTTTTAATGTAAAAATGGAATTTTTTTTTTTCTCATTTATTCTTCTTTATTTATTCATTGTATTTTCTAAACCAATCACTAAACATCACCCCTTTTCTGCCATCTCATCTACTCCGACCACCCCTCACCAAGCCCTTTTTTGCCCGACAACCGTGTAGAAAGGGATAAGTGTGGCAAGGAATGGGCGGTTAGTAGCCATGGGATGGGAAGGGTAGGGGTTGCAGGGTAAAAAAGGGTGGGAAAATAGCAGGAAAGAGTGATAATGGTGGCGAGTTTATAAAAAAAATAAATAAATTTAAAAAAAAAAAAAAAAAAAACAATAGCGACAGCGGAGTAAAAAAAAAAAGAGAAAGAAATAAACTTGAATTTTTTCCCAAAAATATGCCTCGCGTAAGAGTGACAGGACAATTTCTGCTAGACAATTTAACACCAACTTGAACAAAATTGCATAGGGCTAATTGCTACAATTAAACTTGATGTAAAGGGCAGAATTGCAAAGTATTATTTACCCAAAATAATTTGAAGCAAAAAAGGCACAAGAACACTTACCTTTATATCAGTGATGTCTCCAATGGCAAAAACATTCGGGTGACCTTTAACTCTCAAGTTCTCATCAACCATTATCCTTCCAAAATGATCCAAGCTATCCTTCAACACAGATTCTTTTAGCCATGTCGAACCTATTGGCTTCGCGGTGCACAAGAAATGGCAATCTGCATTCACAGTTTCTCCAGATGATGTTAAAAATGTTCTGCTTGTTTCCGAAACAGAATTCAAATCCACAGATTGCTCCAATTTCACTTCCACTTTCTTCGATTTCAACCAGTCCAGAGTCTTGTTTGAAGCTTTTGGTCCTATGAATTGTAGCAATCTAGTTCCACTGTGCACCAAAGTGAGCTTTTTATCAGGATAATCGACAGTGATTTCTCCAGCTAGCTCGACGCCTGTGGGTCCGCCTCCCACGATTAAAATGGAACTAGCCTTCTCAATTTTCTCATGTTCTGCCATTGGACAGAAAATGAAATTTAGTTAAACCATAGGTTGTGACGTCAAATTAAAATCTGAATAAGGATTGACTGTCACAATTAAAAAGTGAAATTTTAGTATTAAATGGCGAAAGATGACATAACAATCGTGCGAGTTTTACCTGCTTGATATTGTTTAAATCGATCAGATTTGGATACCGGAAGGGGATCAGCATGGCCAGTGGCGATGACAAGATAATCGTAGCCAACTAGACGCCCCTCGGAAGTCAAGACTTCAGTATTAGTGACACTGATAGCGCTGGATGTGATTATACGACCATTTGTAAGGTAATCTCTATGGTAGATCAATGATCTCTCCGCGAACGATGGCTCCACCATAGACCTCAAGCTTGCCCATGGAATTTCTAAATATTCCTTCCTGAAAACAACAAAAATAGAAATAGAAAGAACAAAGTGCTACTAATCAAAAACTCAAAAATAGGTAGAGTTGATCTATGAATAGTTAGCAACACAACACTAGAGGTGGATCATCGATGTAAGCACTGTAGTGGGTCCGCAGAGGCCAACAGCTCTCTCCAGTTTGATTTGGACCGAAGAGAAGCCTATTCCTATTAATCAAGCGAGATCGGTCCTTATCATGAATTACCAAAAAATATTCAATAGACCACAAAGGGGTTAATTATTATTATTATTAATTTTTTGGGGGTGCTTATTTATGAAGGAGCAAAGAAGAAAAGTAAATAGAGAGGAAAATAGTTAATTATACTTTTAGCATTCCTTCATTTCAGACTGTAGATTGCGTTTGTCAATTGCACATAATTTAACAAGAATTATAGAGATAGACTATTAAAATGAAAAATTGTACGCGAAACTAAGATTTTATATAAATCGTAATGATATAATTTATTTTTTTTTAAAATACGAAAAATTAAAAAACTTACGGATCAATCAGGGTGACGTCGCCGTGGAATTGGAGAGATTTGGCAACGAGGGAACCAGCAATTCCGCCACCAACCACCACCACCCTCCGCCGCCTCTCTCCTCCTCCTCCTCCTCCTCCTTGGGTCTGCTCCATCTCAATTCTTCTTTCACCTTGCTCCTATTCTATCTCTTTCATCATATATATATATATATATATCAAAGAATTAGATATAGGTATATTTACAAATTGAAGAGACAGAGAGGCACCGACGGGGGTTTTGGCTTTCCAGGAAGGAAAAACCCAAAGAAGGTTGACCATGTATGCAAGTTGCGTTAAATTACTGGCAACAAGGAGGATAGGATCAGCTACAATTTGTTCTCTACTGTCCAATTGGGTTATATGGGGAGGAGAGGAAAATGTGGAGGAAAGAGAAAAAATGACAAATGTTTTTTTTTTCACTTTTTTATTTTATTTTACTTTTAAAAAAGTATTTAATATTTTTTTAGTCATTCTTTTGGTTTTGCAACGTCACAAGCTAAATCCTTTTAGGCACACACTTAATAAATTTATTTAAAATCATATTTTTATCTTTTAATTTAATTACATGATAAAATTTTATATTTTCTAATTTCTCAATACACATATAAAGATATCAACCTTTGAATGGATCTAGGCTTTGCAGATGTTGGGTTCATAATTTTTGTGTCTTTGATTATAACTTACTACGTTGTTAGTTATGATATATTGTGATATTAATTATGATATATTTTTGTTATAATCGAAGAATTTGTTACGTTATACCTCATATGATATTTGGTTATAACCTTTTTTTTCTTTTTTTCTTTTTTAAGTTAAGACTCTCATAGTATTGAATTATGATATTTATAAAAATATAAATTTACAAATAACATAATTTGTATATGGCAGACCACCGTAGCACTACCTATTTACAATATGTTTCAATATATATTTACATATATATAGACAAAAAATATATAGACAAAAAAAAATATATATATATATATATATGTGTGAAGCCATATTATGACTTTCAAGTATTTTTATAAGATTAATCTTATTAGAAGGCTCTTGTTGGTAAGAGTCTTAATTGTGTGTATTTAAGCGAAGAACATTGTGTGATATAACCGTGCTATCTTTATAAAGGGTAAATTATAAATATATTTTCTGAGATTTACTTAAAATACAGATTATCTCATATGGTTTGAAAATTTATAAATATCCCTTTATTAGAATTTTTTATTTAATAGAATTAATTAAAAAAATGAAATTCATAATTGTTATCCTATACAATAATAAAATTACCTAAATTATTAATTGAAATATATTTTAACATCATTAAAAATTGTTAATTAATTTGATAATTTATTAATAAAATGGGTGATTTATTATGAAATTAGAAACTTCTAAGGTGAAATGTAATTTTCAAAACGACAGAGGCAATTTATATTTTAATCAAATCTCAATAGGTGTATTTGTAATTTACCTTTTTTATGAATTTATGGAGTAGCCATGACGCAGTGACACGTGTTAGATTATAAGATCATGGTCACATTATCCTTAAAGCACTGGATTTTATCAGGTCGATTAATTTTTAATTTTTGAGTCTGGCCCACACACCATAAGTTGACAACGACTTTTGTGAGGTGGGAGAAGAATTGGAATTTCTCTTTGGTTTTTGATCAACTTTGATGATGTGATGGACGACGTATAGGCCGAAGCCCACATACATGGATGAATAAGATTGGCCCAATAATATAGGCTCCACATGGACAATTAGGCTATGTTTTGAGCATTAAATATTTTAGTTAAAATGTTGAAAATTTATTATTATAAATTGTTAATTTCTTTTATTTTTTTATAAAATTAAAAAATATTAAAAAAATTAATTTTCAAACAAGCCCAATCATAACCGACGAGGTTAGTCGGTATCGGCCCAACTGTTGGCGTAAGAAGAAATACTTACTCAGATTAGGCCTGACTGTCAGCCCACGTAGCAGCACCCGTGTTTATAGCTTTAACATTCCGTAAATAACACTTTTGCCTTTGTTATATTTGATTATTTTTTCAGGTTATTCTTTAAAATTTTATTTTTTTTACTTTAACTTTTTATGTTTTAAGTATTTTTTAATTTATTTTTAAAATTAAATAAAAAAATATCAGGTTAACTATTACATAATATAAAAATATATATTATTATGAGATTTTTATTGATAAATCCATTTTAGAGTTGTTATAACCCATTAGGTCCACAAAGAAATATTATAACCTGATTAGTCTCATATACTTTTCTTTTTATTTCATAAGGTCCATGTTACTAATTTTATATTTGTACGTGGACTATTATGCCCTTATATATATATATATATATATTGTGTTAATACACATAACATGTTGCCTCTTTTTTCATTGATTCAGGGTTGGTTTGGGATGTTCTAAAAAAGTACACTTTTTGACTTATTGGCTTATATGGGTTGGGTTTGATGTGATGTGTTAGAGAGGTGATGTGATTTAAATGAGATGATGTAACTTAAATAGGATAGTGACTTTTTGTATTATTTACTAGATGCCAAACTTGGCCTCAGTTTTGGAAGTTTCTATCTTCACGCTTTTGATCATCATTCTAATTCAGATGGATACGTTTCTATTTTGCATGCTCGTTCGAAGGCTTTGATGTGCTAGGGTTTCATTGTTGCTGTTGTAGTATGGTTCGGTGATTTTCGAGCGAAGTCGACGAATTGGACGGTGTTCGGTTGTCACATTTTCTAGAGTATAACTAGTTTAAATCAGTTGTTTTTGAGTTACAAGACGATTGTAGGATTGCATGATTAAGGTTAGTATCATTTTGGTTATGAATACATGTTCAGTTTATGTTTTGATTTGTATGATGGATTAGATGCTCTGTTTTTTTATTAATATGGATTTGATGCTCTGTTTGTTCAATTATATGCATTTTACGTGGTCCTATGGAGGGGAGGTCATTCAGATTATGTGAAGAATGTGGATGTTCTCATTTTACTTTGATGTTTGCTCAATGAGGCTCTATGTGAGTGATATAATTCAGAGTATATATATCAATGTGAATGTTCACATCTTGTTAATGTGAAATTATGGAGGGTTGCTTGCATGTTGTGTACTGTCACCTTAATGTGGTGGTGTCATTTTGATATTCTAAAATATTTTATGTTGCGTAAAAATAGTGGTGATAGTTTTCATTATGGATTTAGCACTTGAACTGTACACATAGGCATCTAATTTTGCACAATGTGAATTTTCATATCGTTTTGGATTATTGTTGATTGTTGTATTGTTGTGTTTTTACAGGAGATGGATACCTTTATGATGTTGGTGTGTACATATGGTTACAGTGCAACTGTAATAAATGTTGCTCGCGCATTGTGTTATTCGCGTTTCGTGGAGTGTTTGTGTGAAAATGGGGGTGAGTTGTCTACTGGTTCTATTTTATTGTTCTGTCGACTATCTGGGATTAATAGGTGTCATTTGGACATTGAGGAAGAATTTCAAAACATGTTATTACTTGTTAAATCAATGGGGGTACAATATGTAGAAGTTGTCGTTGAGTTGAAAGTGATATTGGTCAGTCGAGTAGCTATGGGTCGCTGCGTGTGGGGGGTGAGGAAGAAATTGATGCACTACGGAGATTTTCCCACCATAAAGAGAAGGTGTTATTGTCAGCCCCTTGGGCAAACGGTATTACGCATGCGAGACAACGGTTTGTTGGAGGTGCACAAGAATTTCGTGATGTTTTATATAAGTATGCCATCTAATGTAGGTTTCAGTTTACGTATGTCAAGAACGAGACAACAAGAGTTACTGTTGTGTGTGTGATGTGTAAGGAGAGAGGCTGCTTGTGGGCTATACATTGTAGATGTCACGACCTAAACCCGCCCCTATGGGTTTAGTATCGTAACCGGCCAGTAATCCGTGATTACTAAAGGCCTGCTTGACAGTAAAGACAATAATACAGAGTAAGGGGCTGGCGGAAGCCAAACAGTAAATAAAAGATGTCCAATGAGCTGTGAGAATCTGAGTGCAAAAAGACTTTTATGTACAAAGCCACATTCACAACCAAAACATATATACATACATCATATACACATAATATCCAGATTAGGGACCACATCCCTTCACCATAACTGTACAGTCAAGTCTTAAGCATTCATTACAAAAACAGAGACAAAGGGGTGAATCTGAAACACCCCAAGACAGCCTTGGCTTGAACAGACTTGGAACCTCGAAGTGAGGCACAATGGTTGGCTTGACAAAACGAGAGCTTAACTTGACGCTCCTAACTTTGGTCCGGTGCTTGGCCACCTACATACATATATAAACAGTGAGCTAAAACCCAGTGAATAACAACTGTGTAAAGGGATTAGGAATGAATGTCCTTTCATTAATTAAAACAGTCATTTGCATCAGTAAATCAGTTATTCAATCAGTGGCTCATATTTCATGCCATATCAGTCATTTAGAAATCATAACAGTTATACGTGGTACGTCCAATAGCAAAACAGTACAGTAGGTCTTAATATACCGAATAGTCAATTGATGGCCATCAAAACAGTGAACAGTAGCAGTTCCAAACATTGGAACTGACAGAGATCTCTGTAACAGTAGCAGTAACAGTAACAGTAACAGTAAGTTGCTATGGATGCCATGAGTACAGTTTATAAATAGGACAAACATTCATTCAGTAAACAGTGTCATTTCAGAAAGCAGTACAATTAATCATTCAGAATAATTATAATTGAACGTATCTTTACAACATTGTTACTCACAGATTACTGGGCTATAGACAGGTTAGTCAGCGTCCTCGGGTGCCAACCCTACACAATTGCAGAACGAACACACACTAAGTTACACACTGGGATTAATAACTTAGCCCCTATCTTGACTTGGTGTGGTTCTATAACATTATCCTCATTAAGATGCCTTAAACATGGCCTAGGAATGCCTAGGATGGGATGAGGATGCAAAGATGTACTTTAAAACACTTTTCAAAATTTGCTGAAAACAGAGGTCTCACTCGAGCGTGGCTTTCTACGCTCGAGCGAACATGCAGACAAAGAAGCTCCGCTCGAGCGTGAGTTCCCTCGCTCGAGCGAACTGCAACTCATGAAAAAGTATTGGTTGCACGTTTTTCACGCTCGATGGACACTCGACCCACGATCGAGCGTGAGACTCAGACCCTCGCTCGAGCGCAGATTACCTCGCTCGAGCGGACTGCAAAACACATAAACTTCTGGGCATATGCATTTTACGCTCGAGCGTGACTCTTGACGCTCGAGCGGAAGTCCATGTACTCAGAGTGTACGCTAGAGCGTGAAGTCCTCCGCTCGAGCGTGGATCGAAAATCTGGAATTTCCAGATTGATCCTCAAGCACAAAACTCAACCTCAAAAGCTTCAAATTCGATTTTTTTAGACTAATTTTCTGGAAAACATTTAGAAACCCATAATACAACATGTTTCAAAGATCATTTTATGAAATCAAGCTCAAAGGTGTGACAATTGAACACAATTTCAACTAAAACTTGAAGAACAATGCAAGAACATAACATGTATGAGTTCCTATGAACTCTAATGCTCTAAAACATGATCAAATGCAAGATTGGGCTCAAAATTATGGTGAGTTCATGGACCATAACTAAAATATGAACATGCATGTGGAAGTTCTCATGTAATTGGTCTCAAAACTCAATGATATGGACATGCATGCACACATTGTTTCTCAATTCAACTCTTTAAGCTATAACTTGACTCTAGTCTCCAATATTTCCATGAACCATGCAAGAAACAACTTAAATTCACAATTAAGAAAAAGAATTCCCTACTTTAAGTCTTGAATTCTAAGTATGGAAGCCCAATTTTGCAAGTCCTCTTCAATTTCTCTAATTCTCCAAGCCAATTCTTGTTAAATCAATTATTTTCTCCTACTCTCCCTTTCGCTCTCGGTTTGGTCTTGAAAATGGCTGAAGAGTGGTGTGTCAAAGTGTATGAATTAACCCCAAACAATGCTTTTGAAAAAGGCCCACTCAATGGCAACAAAGTAATTAACTTACATTCAATTAATCTATATTTAATCTAGCATTATTTAATCTAATTTAATCATTCCAAATTGGATTTCAATTAAACCTACCATAAAATTTTATAAATCCTAATTAGCATATAACACCAATCAATTTCTGAATCGGTCGCCGATAAGGCTTTCAATTCGCAATTCAAAATTAGAACATGGACAGATCATTCAATGACAAACAGATAGAAATGCAATTAAAGCAACATATTCATGCAATCAGTTCAGGATTTCATTTTAATCGATTACTTATCATGTTCAAACACAATTTAACACTAATCAGAGGTGAGGGTTGTCACAGTAGAGCACAACGAGTAAATGGTTTTTTCTACATCAAGAGGTTTAGTGATGTACATAGTTGTGGTACGGATGTTCGAACATCGAAGAATCCGCGAGTTAGTTCTGATTTGGTGTCGAGTACCATATCTGAAATTGTAAGAGACAAGTTGTTGACTCGGCCGTGTGAGGTGGTGACTATTTGAAAAGGGATTATGGGCTAAATGTGAGTTATCATGTAGTATGGTTAGGCGTAGAGAAAGCAAATGCTGTTATTTGTGGAGATCACTTGTGACACCTGAATTTTCTTTTTCTTTTTTTATTTAAAATTTCAATAAATAGAACTCAAAATAAATAAATAATAATAATAAATAAATGCATAATTTAGGAAATTGGGAATTTATCGATTAAATTGTTAAGGAAACAAATTGTGAGACACTGCACGTTAAATATTTTAGTAAGTGGTAAGTGATGTTTTATAGTTTGGTAGTGAGGTTTTTAGACGTGAACCTTATAATTATTCGTAATTTTAGGGATTATTATGAATCACCAACGGAGTGACAACCCTTAAGAATTTTATAAAGCCAAACTAATTTTGATGACTCATAAAATAGGACAGATGGCTTCACCCCTCAAATACCAACAAACTAATAACGTGGCAGGAGTAGAAGCAACGTGGCTGCCTTGGCCCTTGGTGAATTTGCAGAGATGAAACAAAAAGACAAGGGGTGAAACAGGTGTCAATAAAGACTTAAACTTTGAGGAGTGAAGAATATGTGGCAAAGAAAGGAATTATCCACATATGTGTTGGCTTTGCTTGAGCCTCACTTTAAGTCATGTATAAATGGGACGTTAGTGCTGAAGCAAGAACACAAAAATAAGAAGAATTCAAGAAAGGAGTCTTAGAAACGAGAGCAAGCTCAGAATAATTTAGGAGTAATTTTTAGGTGAGTTTTATTATACATTGAGTTACTATAATATGTTTTCTACATGTCTTAAGTTACCATGAAGGGGGCACAATTATTCAAGCCTATTTGTATGGAACCTCGTTGGATTGGACGAAGGTCCCTACTAGACTGGACGAAGGTCCCTACTCCGTACTGACGAAGGTCCCTACTCCATACTCAAGCCTAGTTGTATGAAACCTCGTTGAACTGGACGAAGGTCCCTACTCCGTACTGATGAAGGTCCCTACTCCATACTCAAGCCTAGTTGTATAGAGCCTCGTTGGACTGGACGAAGGTCCCCACTCCGAAGTGGGCTCTCTCTCTCCACTCTATGATGGGCCGAGCTAAGGGATCAGTCTTGGCCCACTCCCCACTCCGAAGAGGGGAAGACCATGGGCCTGGCCCTAGCACCACTCCCCACTCCAAAGAAGGGAAGACCATGGGCCTGGCCCTAGCACCACTTCCCACTCCCCACTCCGAAGAAGGGAAGACCATGGGCCTGGCCTTAGCACCACTCCCCACTCTGAAGTGGGTAAGTCCATAACATGAGATCCAAGGCTTCCACTCAACGACAACATGAGTGCTAACATATCAATCAATACCCTGTAAAGTAAAGGGCACATGGTGCCCGCGAATGACGGATCTTGCTCCCCTCTATTAAGGGATGTGCTACAATCACGGCTGAAGACCAGGCGGAGAACGAGGGAGCTTGATGAATAAGTCATACGATTCTTATAAAAGGTAACCTAGACTCTCCTTGAAAGGGGCGAGCTCTTAACTCTAGAAACACACTGCTCTTCTCTATCTTGTCTCTACCAATCCCCGGTACTGACTCGACCGTCGGAGGGGTTTCCGACCAATCCCCGGTCGGGCAGCCTAACTATTTGTTCCTTGTGCAGGCCTTCACCCATGGGTGCACCGAGGTTCGTCCACGAAGTTCCATCTTACTCTATTGCGGAAACTGGTCCGCACATTTGGCGCCGTCTGTGGGAATCGTTCTCTGATTGCTTTGTGACGAACTCCGATGATGGATATTGAAGGAACCTCGCAACCTGGGATGGGAGAGAAGACTCCAGGAACAGAGAGAACCAAAGACAAGGGTCTGGCCTTCCCTACCGGGAATGACAACCTGATGGACCACGACAGTCCAACCCTCCATACGGCGGAGCAACGTCATGTCGTCGCCTATCAGTCATCTCAACGGCTGTTTGTTGAGAAGGACCACCGTGATCGTGTTATCGACTCGATGAGTCTGGAGATTGAAGAGTTACGTGCTCAACTAAGGAAGCACATGGTACCTCAGGGTGAGCCAAGGAACTTAGGAGGGGGACCGTCACAGCAACGGAGGTACACTCCTCCGCTGCCCCCACGACGTGAACGGTCTAACTACAGTCCTGCTCGTGGTGAGCGTAGCCGGCCGATTCCGGTACGCAGTAAGGGAGCCAGTAGTAGGACAGAGAATCCTCGAGAAGACTCTCGCAAGAGACAAAAGTCCATCAGTCATTATTCAGCAATCTCTCCTCCTCCGCGCCGTCGTGACGAGCGACCGCGTGACTTGAGGACATGGTTGAACGACAACCAAGGGGATGACCGACGTTCGAACAAAGTAGCAGAATGGCGATTAGAAAGGGAAAAGGGGTATCTAGATCGGTCCATTCATCAGATAGAGCGTCGTGCTCTGGACCAACTAGTCTCTTCCCCCTTTTGCACCGAGATTGAAGCGATGGAAGCTCCTCATAAGTACGGTCCACCGAAGTTCATCATCTATGATGGGAAGTCAGACCCCCTGACTCATATCAGCCATTACCGCCAAATGATATCACTTTGGAATCAAAACGATGCGTTCATGTGCAAGGTTTTTGCCTCTAGCCTTGGTGAGCATGGCCTCCGGTGGTATGACAAGCTTCCTCCTCAATCAATCTATGATTGGGCTCAGCTCTCCGAAGCCTTCGTCGCACGGTTTGTTTCTAATGGCCGAATCCCGAAGGGATTAGATACCTTGTTCAATACTCGGAAGGATAAAAAGGAGTCTTTGCGCGAATACGCTCGGCGATATTGGGAGACATATGGCGATTTGGAAGAAGATGTTTGTAGTGAGCCATTGGCAGCTCTATACTTCAAACAAGGTCTCCCCCCTTCACATAAGCTCAGGCAGTCATTGACGAAACGACTTGCCTCTAACTTGAAAGAGCTGAGGGCTCGAATAGAGGAGCGAGCCCGTGTGAAAGATGACACAGCCTCTATACAAGTGTCAGTTGCAGATGAGGAAGTTAAGGCCTCTTGGCAACATAGGGCCGAACAGCCTAGGAGGGAGGACCAAAGAAAGAGATATGGCCAAAATAAGCAACCGACCATGCAAACTGAAGAAGAAAGGAGCAGATCCTACGAAGCCATAACCATTGTGTTCACGGAGCCAATCTACAGGCTCTTGGAAAAAATCAAGGGAGAACCCTACTTCGTTTGGCCTCCTAAGATGATGGGGGACCCTGCTCGGCGCAACCAGGAGTGGCAGTGCACCTACCATCGTGAGAAAGGGCATAAGACGCAGAACTGCAGAGACCTTAAGAGGCATCTCGAAGACTTGGTTGCTGTCGGCCACCTCCAGCAATGGATCGATGTGGAAAAGACAAGGGCAAAACAGGGACAACCCCCAACCCCTTTACTAGAGGACCAAGCTCCAAGGCTAGTGATAAACGTTATCTATGGGATGACCGACCCCCAAAGGGAGAATGCCCTTCGTGGCGAGATTCAGAGAGCCACGCACTTGCAACAAGTCATGTCAGTAAGACCATTGCTCAAGAGGTCTAGAACGGAAGCAAAGCCCTCTCAATTCAACATTGTGTTCTCCGAGAAAGATCTAGAAGGGATCCAACATCCTCACACTGATGCCCTGATCGTCACCGTCGGTGTGGCGAACAAATTTGATGTGAAACGGGTCCTAATTGATCAAGGGAGCGCCGCTGACATTATGTATTATGACCTTTTCAAGAAGCTAGGTCTTGATGAGCAACACTTAATCCCTGCAGTCTCCCCTCTGGTCGGCTTCAATGGATAGACAGAGTGGCCGCTCGGCCGGATCACCTTGTCCGTCACAGCAAAGTCCAAAGTGGTCCCTGTCGACTTCCTGGTAATCAATACTTCATCTCCTTACAATGCAATACTCGGTCGACCTTAGATTCATACAATGGAGGCAGTGCCATCCACTTACCACCAGGTAGTCCGTTTCCCCACGAAGTTTCAATAAAAATGTGCTAATTCGCCAATTTCTACTTGGAGATCTGGTGCTAAGGAAGGTCATGGATCATAAGAAGGTCCCTGGTGAAGGGAAGCTCGGCCCTAACTGGGAAGGGCCTTACAGAGTTACCTCTGCCTTAGGCAACGGAGCTTACTACCTGACTGACCTAGCAGGCAAGTCCATTCCTCGTCCTTGGAATGTTGCCAACTTGAAGAAATACTATCAGTGATGTAATGATCTAAGCAGCTTTTGAATGTAATCGCAATTCTCTAAGTATTATTGAAATCACCTTTTCCCTATGAATTGTGTTCTTTTTCATATGTGTCGTACATATTTTCGCTCGACAATTGAGCAAGAACGGGTTACAGGTCTTAACCTACGCCCCAGCCTGCAAACTCGGCCTTTCGGTTGGAGTAGGGCGCCAAGTGGTATAGCTTGGTGGAATTTGTGCCAAGTATCGTTACTTGAAAGCATGGTCCATGGTAACAACTCGCGCTCAACGAAGAGCCGAGTTACACTCTACGATGAGTTAAGCTTGACCGAATCAAGTAAAAGCCGAGCAACGAAACACCCGGCCGAATCCAACTAGAGATTTCTAAGGCACAAAGCCTGGTCTGCCAGATTAGACGCCCTATATAGTCTCAGAGCCTCTGCTCAGCTAGGGACATGGAAAGTTCTTTCTTCTAATTTTTCTAAGGCACAACGCCTATTTTGCCCGAATAAACGGTCCACTCGGCCACGAAGCCTCTGCTTGGCCAGAGGGCATAGAAAATTCTTTCCTCAAATTTTTCTAAGGCATAAAAAAAAAAAAATTTTGAAGGCTAATGTAAAGTTTGAGCAAAATTGGACTGAATACAAATAATGGCTTCCACTCAATAATTTTTAGTGCAAGCCAGGGGGCAAATGAAGAGGGCACAATTATTCAAGCCTATTTGTATGGAACCTCGTTGGATTGGACGAAGGTCCCTACTAGACTGGACGAAGGTCCCTACTGGACTGGACGAAGGTCCCTACTCCGTACTAACGAAGGTCCCTACTCCATACTCAAGCTTAGTTGTATGAAACCTCGTTGAACTGGACGAAGGTCCCTACTCTGTACCGATGAAGGTCCCTACTCCGTACTCAAGCCTAGTTGTATAGAGCCTCGTTGGACTGGACGAAGGTCCCCACTCCGAAGTGGGCTCTCTCTCTCCACTCTATGATGGGCCGAGCTAAAGGATCAGTCTTGGCCCACTCCCCACTCCGAAGAGGGGAAGACCATGGGCCTGGCCCTAGCACCACTCCCCACTCCGAAGAAGGGAAGACCATGGGCCTGGCCCTAGCACCATTTCCCACTCCCCACTCCGAAGAAGGGAAGACCATGGGCCTGGCCTTAGCACCACTCCCCACTCTGAAGTGGGTAAGTCCATAACATGGGATCCAAGGCTTCCACTCAACGACAACATGAGTGCTAACAGATCAATCAATACCCTGTAAAGTAAAGGGCACATGGTGCCCGCGAATGACGGATCTTGCTCCTCTCTATTAAGGGATGTGCTACAATCACGGCTGAAGACCAGGCGGAGAACGAGGGAGCTTGATGAATAAGTCATACGATTCTTATAAAAGGTAACCTAGACTCTCCTTGAAAGGGGCGAGCTCTTAACTCTAGAAACACACTGGCCTTCTCTATCTTGTCTCTACCAATCCCCGGTACTGACTCGACCGTCGGAGGGGTTTCCGACCAATCCCCGGTCGGGCAGCCTAACTATTTGTTCCTTGTGCAGGCCTTCACCCATGGGTGCACCGAGGTTCGTCCACGAAGTTCCATCTTACTCTATTGCGGAAACTGGTCCGCACAGACGTTAGTGCTGAAGCAAGAACACAAAAATAAGAAGCATTCAAGAAAGGAGTCTTAGAAACGAGAGCAAGCTCAGAATAATTTAGGAGTAATTTTTAGGTGAGTTTTATTATACATTGAGTTACTATAATATGTTTTCTACATGTCTTAAGTTACCATAATATTTTACGAATGTTTTGAGTTACCACAATTTATTTGATATAAATTATGTTTTATGGTTAGGTTAATATTTCAATTACGTGGATTATTTTCCGAACTTTATTTGTTTAAAATGAAACCAATGGATATGTTTGTTTAAATTTTAAAGAATATTTGACCATGATCTTGTAAACAATTATTTTTTGTAAGTACCACCACGGGAGTCCCATGCCTTAGGAGACTTAAATAACCATTGGCCTCCGTTTGACCACTTTGTAGTCCCCTGTTTGTCATGGAGCCATTGACCCCTGTTCTGATTGTCACTTTAGTGATCCCTGTTCTGTTCTGTTCTGTACCGTGGTTATAGTGATTTATTGCAATTTCCGCCACTTAATTAATTTGTGTATTCAACTCAAATTTGTTAATGTTTTAGTTTAAATAATTATCCATGGCCATTTTGTACCCTAATACTCACAGTATAATATTTCTCACTTTGCTATGTGCTTATAGCTGTTACCCCTTTCAGGTGGCGAGATTTAGCGGGATCAAGATGAAAAATGAATCGCTGTGTTTTTTTTTTTAAATCTTTTTTTTTATTTCTATCTGTTTTGTTTTGAACTCTTGTAATACAATAAAGTTCAAATGACTATATTTTGTTTCCTTTTAAATAAGCAGTTGGTACCCAATTATTTTATTTTAATTTATTTAATTTATCCGGTTGCACTGCGACTACAAAATTTTTTGAATTATTTTATTTTTATCTTGTTACAACGCCGAGCTTTTGGGTACCAGGTTTGGGTCGTGACATCACTCATTATCATTTGACCAACTGCGGTGGTATTCAGATGCTGTGATGCGTTACAATCCGGGGAGTTATGTCAATATTGACTATGATACGAGTAGTCAATAGTTTTGTCATTTCTTTGAAAAAGAGATTTAGGGTTTAATATACGAATGAATAGGTTGCTTACGTTTTTTGTCCATTTCGACGGTTGCGTTGTCATAAATAGTCGTCGAATGTGATTTTTGACGAAAATAGACCTTACGGATGTTCAACAATGGTAATTTCACGATTTCGGCGATCGATGGCGTAAGGACGACGAAGAAATTGATGAGATAATGCGACGATGGAACAAAGACAATCTTCTAGGCGTTGAGGCGATATGGAATACGGCTTTGGATTTCTGGAATGATAGAGATACTGTGCGTGATTTCCTGCGCAAGAATAAAGGGGAAGAGAGACGGTTATTAGATTCAAAGAGAGATAGGCGCGTGTTTGTTTGAGAGTTTTTTTGGTCTTTTGGTATGAAATGGACCTAATGGAATATTATAAAACACTATGGGTCTTATGGAATAACGCTCTTAGATAATGGATTTACTGAAAAAGCACCTTATTATTATATTGATTTTAAATTTGTGTCAAAAGATTATATCACATTATATACCATTTTTTATTTAATTTTAAATATAAATTAATTTTGAGAATAAATTTAAAAAACTTAAAATATAAAGGGTTTACGTGGAGAAGAAAAAATTTTAAATGTCAAAAGGAAAAAAAAAATGACCCCACATAAGATGACAAAGTGTAACAAAAGAATTGTTTAGGCAAATAACTAATCTTTTAAACTATTTTAACAAATTAACTCACTTTTTAAAATCACAGGTTCAAAATATGATTTTATGATGAACTTACATCTTAAATATACAATTTTATATTGATATGATTTACATCTACATATCAATAAGTCAAATCAATATAAAATTACATTTTAAATATGCGATTTCATGATACAGTCGCATTCTGAAATTGTGTTTTTAAAAAAGTAAATTAATTTGATAGATAATTTAAAAAGTGAGTCATTTTAATAAATAGTTTGATTTTTGTAAATATTTAAAAAAAATCCTACATATTCCTCTACTCAATTTTTTTTGGGGGGGGGGGTTGTAAATATTTAAAAAAAATCCTACATATTCCTCTACTCAATTTTTTTGGGGGGGGGGGGATTGAAAAAACTGGGACAAAAAGTGGGAAAAGAAACAAACAGATGAACGAAACGAACCCAGTTGTCTCGCTTTTATTGACAAGTGCATTGAGCGAGTTTCGAAAAGTCGAATTTTGATTCGAATCTGATCGCGGCCAGAGAAGAAATCAAAGCACATTCTGTGGATTCTGTACGCATTGGTAATGTAGCCTTGGAGTAATTTGGAATTTTCGAATCGTACATGGCTCTAATTCCACTGATTCAACACCCGTGTATTGTTGAATTTAAGGAAGCATGTGTAGAGAAGGTCAGACACCTCAATTCTTTCTACAATTGTCAAATTTTACTTAACTCGGTTCTTGATTTATACCGTGAGCTTGTTTGTTTGTTTGTTTTTCCTGAATTACCAGTCACAAATCATATTGTAGGGTTGCTATGTTTGCATTGTTGAGTTTCCAGAAAATCTGAATGGTGATACAGTGTTTTCCCCAATTTTTTCCCCTTGTAAATTAGGGGGGTCTTACGTGTAGATAGGTGGACTTATTATTTAATAGTTTATGTGAGAATTAATGGCGTTTTTATCAAATATTATTAAAAAAATTGTTACTAATTATTAATTTTTAGTAACAGTTTAAAAATTGTCACAAAAAATGTCACTAATTATAAATTTTAGCGACTACTTAAAAAAATCGTCACAAATAAATGTTATTAATGTTCAATTTTCAGTGATAGTATGAAAAATTCGTCACAAAAAAACGCTACTAATTGCAAGTTTTAGCAACAATTTATAAAAATTGTGACAAAAAAAAATCACTAATTGTCAATTTTTAGAGATATATGCAAAAAATATCACAAAAAATTATTGTTAGCAACGATTTTACTAGGACTTGTTTTCAATATGATTTGATGGGAATTAAATCCAACTATTATAACTTATTGGTAGTTTAGCCTCTAAAATTAAGCTGCACATTGTGTAAAATTTCACATTGTTGATGTTATAACCTGCGAACAGGGCTGAATTGAAGAAAAAAATCGAACGGGCAGTATTTTTAGCAGAGGTAATTCAGAAAATAATGAGAGATTATGATCCAGCAGTTCGTGGTGTATAACATTGCCTTCATTTGTTTATCGCTTAGCTTATAGAGTTCAGTCATCTGTGATATAATGTGGGTTGTGAACAATTGTGGTTTTTACACTGAAACTCTGCAAGTGTTTAATTTCCTATTCTTTCAAGATTTTTATGTGTAAAATTTGTCTCGAATCTTTGTCTGGCATTCATGTCAATGTAATGTTGTTTGATAAATGGTGTACATTGTCATATTATATGAACACAAGCACATTGATCAAGCTTTTAGTGCTGCAAAGAGTTTATGTATTGTCCATAAAACCATGTACTTCATCGAGACCTTCCTTTTCTTTTTATTTTCTAAGGCAAAGTTATTGTAGGATCACAGAACTGTATAAGTGCTTATTTATTATATCAATCTTATTTTCCTTTTTAAAAGCTTTACTCAATTCAGTTCTTCCATTATATGAATCCCTCACTGTGCTTAATTTGTGCAATGTTTAATGTTGGCATTTTACATTTGGTTGCAGGATATGGCAGGATTGATAATTAAGATACACCGATTGTCCATTGGTCCTCTACCTTGACCGAACCGAAGAGATGGCTTTTATACCGAAATGAGACTGTACTTGGAAAAACTCCGCCATCGTTCATCCCCCTCCTTGTAAGTCAAAAGTTTCTTGCACTGGTGTTAGACATGTTATTCTTTTAATTGAATATGATGAAGCCATCTTCATGGGCTCTTAACTTATCCTGGTTAATGCCTAAGTGATTGCTTTCCAAGCTGTGCCTCCAATGGCTTACATTAGGTTTTAAGCAGTTGCCTAGTTTGTGCTCAGTTGCTTCGACTCCGAGTTTTTTCACTTGGTTCCATTACTTTGTTCTGTGTCATTAGTTATTGTGTTGTTGTAGCTTGCCATATTGATTGTTTATTTGACTAAGTCATCAATAACCAGATGGTCAAAAGGAAAGCGGAAAGAAAAGGATTAGGAAATATGTATATCATGGGCATCATTATAAGAGGAAGATGCTCCCATCCATTTGGGTTCCATAACTTCCAAAATTAGATTTTGCTCATTGCTTATCCTTTTGAAATCTTACCTTATATTCTTCTGTTGGTTGGTGGGAGAATGGGATACATTGTAGGGATTTGATAATTTGAATTGTAAATATGTTCGGTCTTGGTGTATGTCTTACACTATGTTACCTCAAATGTGGATCATTATGGTACGTAGAATGGGAATGGGAACGTAGTATGTCGCATGATTTAAAATGTGGTATGATAGGAGTGACTTCTATAGATTATATTATAGGAATTTAAGGTATTTCTAGAGATTTTCTTGTAACAATTAGGCATATGATAAATGTAAGAAATTTTTTTTCTTTCCAAATTAGTCATGTTACACATTTATATAAGCATTATGACACATTTTTTACGTTTTGTATTCTCAAAACTTCACTCACATTAGATTTTAATTCATTATATTTGATTTTTTTACTCGTAAGGAAACCTTTAGGAAATATATTGGAAAAAAAACTTTTGGGATCGCTTTAGATAGCTAAATTTATTATTTTTCGAAACAAAAGTGTACCATATTTCAAAAAGTGCATTCCAAAACAGAATTCGTTAAGGTAGTAGCATTTTTTGGTAGCATTGGTCTTACATCAGTAAATTACTATTTTCTATGGCATGCAAATTATTTCCTCACTTGAACATCCGTCGGCAATTTTCCAAGTAGATTATAGTCTGTATACTTATATTTTCGTATGTTTTGGTGGCTAGTATTGGTTGACAGACCTAATAAGGCATAAAAAATTTATGAACTCACCATATTCGAATGAATTGAAATTTTTGGGGGCCTCTTTGGCTGCCAGGTCAATCATCGGCGAACTCTGGGTTGATTTATTTGGGTGGCTGGGCAACAGAGGACCGAGTCTATTGTGATGCTCCGATATGTGGAACTGCTCTCAAATCATTGAGTTGAAGCTCATTTTCAATTTGATCTTTAAATAATCTTTGTACATGGACAATGTTATTTATAAGTTCTCAATAAATCACATGGATAGAGCTTAAATCAATTACAGAGAAGTCACAGTTTCCACATTCCCTCTTACTTCAGCTTTATTAAATGCTATTTTATGACAATGTCATATTATGATTATTAATTGTTCGAAGAATGTTGTATGGTGATAATTAATTTGTTACTTTTACCCAAAAAAAGATAACTAATTTGTTACATAAAATACAGGAAAACACTTATGATCTTCCTCCCGCTATTGATGATGTCATACATCTTATAAGGCTTGGTAGTCTAAGAGTTGGGATTGATCAGCCCGTGATAGAAACTGTGATGGGTATGGATGTTGGGAAGCTGATAAATCCAGCAAGGGATGAAAGCCTTGCAAATTCTTTAACTCTGAAGTCATCTACTTGCTCCGAAATTATGAGTCTGAATTCAAATCTGGTTGGCAAAAAGTGATACAGGGATGATTCTTGAGGACAATGCATGCAGTTCATAAATCATGTATTCTGCGGTATGTTCTTCATTAGTTCTGAGCTTATTGCCTTCTTTTCACCTATTCATCAAGTTCCATTTGCATTTTTAAGACAGAACCAGGCTTATCTTTTCCACATTCAAATTCATTCATTGCAGTATGTTGTACATGGTGTCCATATGAATGAAATTAGTTTTGTTCTCCGGGCAAAATAATGGATATATAATTGTATATAGTGGCCATACCTTTTAATAGGATTCTTATTAAGTGATTGTTAATGTCAACCTTCTATGAGTACATAAAGTTTTGACTGGTGTAAGAAGTTCAAACGCTTTGACTGAAAGGAAGGAAACACTAGAGAGCACATAGCACAATTTGTGGTGAACATGGCACCAACTATAACCTTCATCTAAGGGAGTTATCGAAATCCTTTATGGATAGAGCCTATTTATGCTTAGTTGCTAACCTTGCACCTGAATACGTAGCTTCGTGGGTCGATTTGGTAAAATAGTTTCATGCCAAATTCTTCCAGGCTGTTGTGGTTCATGAGTTGGGCTTTAGGTTTCAAAGCCATTAAATGACTTACCTATTGGCATGATCTGACTTAACTGTCAGCACATTATGTATTTGGTTGAGTTCCGTTTAGTTGTATTAGTTAATGCATCCCTCAAAGTTCCCCCTTCTATGTGACGGTTCTCCACAAATACCGACTTAACATCAAATTCAGAGTACAAAATATTACATTGTTTGGTTTAATTTTCATAAGTGGATAGTAACTCGGACGATTGGCCATCGTTATGTTATGTTATGTTCATGATTGATGATTGTGCCTAGCTTTATAATGCCATATCCAAAATTGTCGGGAGGGACTTTAATGAGATTTTGATAAAAGTATAAGAGTGTTAAGGATGAAAGTAGAGGGATTAGAGTGTGATTTTGATAAAGATACAAGCGGCATTAAATGTAATTAACTATATGGGTTGTTTGGGATGTTCTAAATAAGTGTATTTTTTGACTTTTTATGAAATATGGGTTGGATTTGAAGTGATGTGATAGAGAGGTGATGTGACTTAAATAAGATGATCTGACTTAAATAGGATAGTGACTTTTTGACTTTTTTTGAAGATGTCAAACTTAGCCTAAGTAGCTATTCCCTTTTAGTTTTTTAAATATGATTTGATTTGCAGTCTAGAGTTGATTGGAACAATTAAAAGCTATTCTGTTTTGTTTGTATAATGAATGAAATGGTGCCGCTTTCACAAAATGAAAAAAAATGGGTAAATTACACTAATACTCTCTGAAGTTTTTGTTTAATAGATTCTCACCCCACATTTGAAAAATTGCATTTCTTTCTCTGAGGTTTGTAATCTTATTACAAATTACTCCATAGATTGTTGATATCATGTCTTAAAAAATTTTAAATGACCATTTTGCCCTTTTTCCTATCATTTATTCTTCCTATTATCAGGACTACATTCTACAATTTTCGATCATTAAATTCTGCCTCAACATATTTTTATTGAGTGATGACACACAAACATAAATTTTATATAAAATTTTCAAATCTATATAATAAAGCAGAACGGTTTTTGAAAATATGTAAAATGTATCAGAGATACATTTCATTTTAAGGGCTCAGATTAATTGTGATAAATATAGATGGTTGAGATATGCTTTAATTCCCGCCCAAACACTTGGTGCTCTCTCCCTCTTCCACCTACCTACGTCTCTCCCCATTCCATCTTTATCTCTCTCTCCCTCTGTTGCACATCTCCTCCCATTACCTCCTTATCTCTATCTCCCTCTTTGTTCCTCTTCTTTATCTCTCCCCTTCTCTCCCACTGGCTTCAATTCGCAACCCTCCCACCCGATTTCTGCCTCTCCCCCTCTCCTTCCTTCTCTCTCAGTGGCTTCAATTCGCAACCCTCCACCACCACCCACCCGTTTTCTCTCTCTACTTCGAACCCCGATTGGAGCTCTCTAGTACCTCTCTCCCTCTCTCTCTTTCTCTTTATGCTTTGAATTTAAATTGTTGATTCATGGTTTCTGGTTTATCATCATTTCTGTTTCTGGTTCATGGTTTATTATTTGGTGAAACAGAGCTACTTCAAAGCTACACCAAACCTGAGGCTTCTATCTGTGCAAGGTAAGATTTCTGTCTCTATTCCCCTTCTCTCTATATTTCCCTTTTGTTTTCTTCTCTTGCCATTTTCTGGTTCATTTCTGTTTATAAAAATCTGCTGATCAACATTTGGTTCTCTTGCTGTTCATTTTTGTCATTTTCAATTATGATTTAATATAACTTGGTGACTGAGGGAAAATTTTAAATTTGGTGAATGATGTGATGGCCAAAGAAAGAACACTCCGTAAAGGTGTTTTTCTTCATGGGTTTTATAGGTATGTTTTTAGTGCTGTCCCAAACTACTTTCAGAACTACAGAATACAGATTGACAGTAAATCAAATTCGTTGGCAATACCACATAGAGGAAGCATCTGGGATGAAGACATGGGTGTTTGGATCAGTTAGACAATCAGTTAGCCAGTGACGGGTCTGTCATGAACCCACATGGGAACACCATCTGAAGGCACCTCACATTTTTCCAACACAAAAGCAAATAGAATGGGATGGGCTATAATAGAGGGGTAGCCCCACCTCTCAAATTTCAATTCCATAATTTTATTAGTGAAAAAGTCTAGAAACATATAAACTGATCATATGAAAATTATGTCCAATTTTTAGAAACACAGAAACTAATCATATAAAGATTGCCTCTGATTTTTAGATTGGTTTCTATGCAAAGAGAAGTACTGTTTTATTTTTACAGAATTGATCACTAAAATACAGTTACAATTTAGAATTATGAGGGGCAAAATTTCTAAGTGTAGTAGTTTATAATTATTCAATGACAAGCTCCAATGTTTAATATCTGTAGTTATATTTTTTTCCCGTGTATCTTTTGTGATTAATTTTATGATTAGTTTTATTGTTGTTGAAACTATGATATGGGTAAAGGTAGAAATTTCAAATATTCATGGATTTGGGTCATTTCTGTTTTTCTCAGGAGGCATCCAGGTGAAGCTATGTGGAATAGCTCAGTATGGTAATCTCATAGGTGTTACAATTGGATACACAATAACGACATCTATTAGTATCGTGTGAGTATAATTTTAATGGATTTGCTTTTCGGTTTTGAATCTCCTTATTAGTCCTTTATTGTCTTATTTATAGTAGGGGGAGAATTTTTCCCAATCCACTGTGTGAGTTGGAGGCTTTGTGGGGGTGTAGATATACCATAAAATGATTTAATTTGTTTATTTGTTATTTGTAAATTATTCATAAACAGAATTATATTAATTTAGTAATTATAATTATGTGATTTTATATATATAAAAAAAAAATTGTGGATTATTTTTAAAATTATACTTATCGTCTATTTTTTTAAGACAAATATATATGATGAAATAATGTAGTTATAATTATCTTATTAATCTAATTTTTCTCATAACTAATTTATACATAGGATTTGAAAAAATGAACAATTCAAATTATCATAATAAAACTATATAACTAATTTAGTCTCTACCATTGTGTGATCTTTTTATGTTTTAGTGTAAGCAACAATGTTATGAAGATGCAGAGGGTCAATGACCATGTTGGCTATGCATTAAAGTGGAACATGAATAATATGATGGCTGAAATTTGATTTTCAAATTAAATTTTATTTTTTAAATCTTTTATTTTTGTCTTTAATAAATTTTTTTCATGTTTTAAATTTTTTATTAGATGCTCTTCATTCATATTTTTTCAGTGTCAAACATTTTAAAAAATTCACTCCCTACTCTTTGAAAAGAAAAAAAAATTTACACCGTACCTTTAAGCATGGACATACGCTAGTACAATGATATAGTTTAATGATGACCTTTTATTTTAAAACGAGACACCTATAAACATTATTTATATTTACAACAATATCACAATCAAAATATTTTTATGATATTTTTCGTATAAATTTTTATATATGAATATAATTTTTTTTATTTCCACAATTATATTTAGATTAGATCAGTTTAATCTAAATATATTTAAAAAGTATAAAATTTGAATAATTTTTTTTTAAAAAAAAATTCATTAAATATAACAAAATAAGATAATATATTGAATTTATATATATATATATATATATATATATTGTATTTGGTGAATTTAAAAAAAAAATCACAAAATATTATACTTCTTAAGTGTATCTAAAAAATAAAAATAAAAATTGTTTAAAATATTAAAAAAAATCAGTAAAAAAAAATAAAAAACACTAAAAATAAAAAACTTAATTTTTTGTGAGTTAACCAAATAAGAAGATTGTTATTTTTTTTTTAAATGGCATAAATAAAATATCTGTATTATTTTATATGTATAAAAGTTAAGAGGCAAATATGTTATTTTAATCTGAATAGGGGGGTAAGTGTAATTTTTTAAATGTAAAGAGAGAATTTGTATTAAATAAAAATTTTAAGGGGTGTAGTATAATTTACACACACAAAAAAATATCAACTAAATATATTGATATATTAAATAATCATTGAGAGCTCTAAATAATAAGCTCTAAAGTCAGTTCTAATGAACTGGTAGTGAGGGGGAAAAAAAAAAAAAAGTTAAACTATCACATCAGTGAATAGAGTCCATTGATTAAAATACCTTTAGGCTCTGTTTGTTTGGAGAGTTAAAGGGGGATTGAGATTGGTAATGAGGTGAGATTCACTAACATTGTGTTTGTTTTGAGAAATGAGAAGGGAATTGATAGTGAGCTCCGAATTATGAATCTTCTTAGGGAGAGGATTCAGATGGACCTCCAAGACTTGGTATTAGAAAAATAGTCTGCCTCACTAGAAATTTTTTATTTTATTTATTTTATTTTTTACATATTGGGCATTTTTTTTTTTGAACATTAATTTTTAATTTTTTGTTAAGTAAAAATTATTATCTTATTTGTTTTATTTTTTTTTTGAAATTTATTTATTTAATTTTATTTTTTTAAGATTTTTTAAATGTTGGACATTTTTTTTTAAACATTAATGTTTGACTTTTTTTGTATTTTTTTAATTTATTTTATTATTTTATATAAAAATAATTTAACAATTTTTACATTAACAACTATCATTAAAATAAATAAAATTTTATTTAATTTTCTTACTATCAATTATCTCACTAATAATCTACTCAGTATAAATTTTCACCATTTTACTTTTTGAAAACAAACGAAACTCTAGAGTTCATTGTTTAAAATTCTGAAACATTTTTTATACAAATATTTTATGACAAAAAAATTTAAAGCAGAGACTGTTTTGTGTCCCATTCTCAGCCCCAATAGGGGTTCGAGAGTCAGGAGTGTCAACAAGGAGAGGAGACTACTCGTTTAAGGAGGCTGCGTGAAACGTACGAGAGCCACGCGGCAGATACTCCACTTTCCATCTCTTTCTTAATAACGCCCACTTTCCTGGAAAATTCCTCTTCTTTCATTATACGCGTTCGATTATTTCTTTCAAATTACTGTACTTGGTCTATATTATTACATGTCATGTCATTCACGTAGAAAGTACATTACTACCAATTACATGCTTTGCACTGTCATGTCTAGGCAAATTCCTAAGAATATTGACGTTTCCTTTGATAATATTATATTTTAATTTAAAAATTAAAAACTTATTATAAAAAGTAAAAAAAATTAATAAATTATATAAAAAAAAGTTAAAAATTTTATTTTTTATACCTTTTATACATTTTTAAAAAAAAAAATCAAAAAATTATTCTAAACATATTAATTTTTTTATCTTATATTTTAACTAAAAAATTAAAAAATTATTAAAATAATTTATTTTCAAACGAGCCTTGATTTGTTTTTCTAAAAAAGGCAAAACAACAAACTTTACACGTTCTTTCTAGGAGAAATTATATGCGGAGAAGGAAAAAAAAAAAAAAAAAGTCAACTCATGAGAGTGCAAGTGACACTTATACCCTCACCCCTACAATATTTCATTTAGGCCTTACCACAAATACACTTATACCCCCATATATTGATAATTTTTTTACTTTTCCCCTGCCTACATCTAGTTTCCATCTTTCTATTTATCTATCTATTATATAACAACTTCAACTTCCCAAATCGTGCCATTCATTTCGATACCCACATACCATAATTCTCTCTCTCTCTCTCTCTCTCTCTCTCTCTAGAAAAGAGGTAGAAGACAATAGTTTCAAGTGGAAAACAATCAAAAACACACGTAACTCTAATGGCAGCCTCACAACCTACATATCCAACTTCCTATCCTAACAGCCAAACAACCTCAAACCCACATGCTTATAGTTATACTCACCATCAACCCCCACAGCCCAAGTACAACCGAAACCTGCCATTTGTACGCCGTCTGATCTTGGCTCTGATCTTACTATTCGTTGCAATCACCGCTGTTGGCTGGATCACATGGCTCATTCTTCACCCTCAAGAACCCATCTTCCACGTCGACTCACTCTCTGTATCCAACTTCAACATCTCCGACTTGCAGAAAAATGCCCGATACGAGGTCCAATTGACTGTAACGAACCCGAACAAGAAGATAAACCTGGCGTTCGAAACCTTCAGCGTCTCTGTGTTCTACAAGAGGAACCCGCTCTCAACGGGGTCAGTTCTTCGGCCTTTCGACGTGAGGAAGATGAATGAGACTGCAGTGAAAATTGAGTTGGGTTCGAAACCGAACGAGAATTGTCAGATAAGGGGAAAAAGGACAGCCATTGACATGGGTAGAGATTGGAAGCAGAGGGAGATGAGTTTAAATGTGGAAATGGTGGGTTTGGCTGAATTTAAGGCTAGTGATTGGCTAAGCAGCCACAGGACAGTTAGTGTTTTTTGTGAGAATTTGGTAGTAGTGTTTGGCTCAGATGACATGAGCCAAATGACAGGGAAGCTCAGGAGCACTGGAGGGAATGACTACTGTTCTTTTTCTCTTCTTTGATGCTCTTTTTCATTTTAGAATTATTATTTTTATTGTTTTATTCAATTATTTTTTGTTAGATAAATTGGTAGGCATATGTAGTGAATAGCATGGTGTTGTGTAATTTGTTCCTATAGCTTTCTTTTGTAATTGTTATAGCAATAATGTTAGACCAATTTTTTAATAGCATGTTTTAATTTGACAATAAATTTACAAACACAAAACTAATTATTAAATTAAATATAGAAATGATTTTGATCATGCATATTATATAAGGTTCGTTATAAAAAAAAAAAAAAAATTTCATCTGTATTTTATTGTTAATTTGAAGGCTCAAAAACACTGAAAATGGGATAGTCAATCACCATTTGCTTTCTTGGACTTGGGAGATATTTATTATGAAGTGGACAATGGAATTCAAACCTTAAATCCTCAAATAAAAATGAAAAATAAATAACTGAAAACATTTATTTTTTTTGTCCGATTATTAGTGCAGGCTCAAGTAAGTCACTTACTACGAATTATATATGCGTGAGTTTGACAATTTAAATTTATTTTACCGTAGTAAAACTTCATATTAAAAAAAAAAAAAAAAAAAAAAAAAAAATTGAATGAAACTTGATCATATGAGTAAATGAATGGTCTATGAATTGGACTTGCTCGTGATGAGCAAAGCAAGTTGACGGTGGATTGGATCTTCTTCCTCGCTGGCTCTTGAGAAACGAATCCTTTGGATGCAAGGTAGAGTGTCCTTTTCATGGGTTCTCTAACGACCAAGTTAGTGAGGGGTTTAGTGAAAGAAAGAAGATAATAGTGAGAAACTATAAATTCAAGTGAAGGGAATTGACCTTGTCGCCTGTGGACGAAGTTTAATTTGAATCGATCCAAGTTGAGTTGTTTTGACTTTCCAATCTTGTATACAGCCTTGTTGGGTTGTCGATCAGTTGGGTTCACTTGGGATGAACCCTTGTCCTAGGCTAAGCA
The DNA here is from genome assembly GCA_030407325.1 of Camellia japonica. Classification (NCBI taxonomy): domain Eukaryota; kingdom Viridiplantae; phylum Streptophyta; class Magnoliopsida; order Ericales; family Theaceae; genus Camellia; species Camellia japonica. The sequence continues at coordinate 63,203,427 of JAPPVO010000024.1, forward strand.
AGGCTCGTTACCCATCTGGAGGTCAGGATGAACCCAGCGACTAGGTCAGGCAATCAAACCTTTATCGAGTGTGTGTATATTAGTAGTTGCCCATTTTCGAGCAACGTTTTAACCAAGCATATGGAATTGGGATTGTCTGTCGAGTTGCCTCTCTCAGGTCTGGAGTCCGTTTTACTTGGAACCTTTGCATTGATCAACACTTTAGTTTAAATGAAGTCCGGTATGCCAGAGCCATACCAATGATGAGGTTGTGTTTGATTTATTATGTGAATTAGCATGACTTGTTTATAAAAAATTTCGCTGCGTGATTGGTTTGGAATATAACGTACATAATGTCACATAATACTTGAGACTATTGAATGAATATTCCACCTAATGCGTGTTGCGACTTTTCATGTATATAATCTATGTTACATAATATTATGGAATAATTTACAATAACGTTATAATAACATTTAGTTTATCATATGATTTGTGACTACTACACTGGTCGATTAATTCCCAACACTTATAATATTTGTTTTCAATGCAATTGTGATAAAAAAATTGATTTAATAATTTTTTCATTCTCAACCCACGTCGTTGTCCAAATTTACCACCAAAATTGATTTAATAATATTATTTTTCTTCTTTTTGGCCTTTAGGAGTAGTCTTCCGATTTTGCAAGGAAGGAGGCTTAAAAAGTAGGAAGCCACGCGGCAGAGGAGGAGAGTGAAGTTTCTGCATCGTTACTCTGTTAAAAGTCAAGTGTAATTGTTGTGTTGTGTGTATGTACAACATTTCATGGCCCCTGAAACCTTCCTTGTTATATGTATAGGCAAATTCCTAGAAACCTTGATGGTCTTTCCCCAAAACTTACAAACCAACCACCAATAAAAACATTTCCCTCCATTTTCATTTTTAAAGCTCACACGTTATTGTAATTATATATACACACCATTCCTTCCTATACTCACATCCCATGACTCTCTCTTTATCTCTAGAAACACAATAGCTGCATCTTCAGGTAGAAATCAATCAAAATCACGAAGCAAAACGAGTACTCTAATGGCAACTTCACAACCCACCTATCCAACTTATCCCAACACCCAAACAACCTCGAACCCTTGTTCTTGTAGTTATACAGACACTCAATCTTCATCACAACCGATGCACGACAGAATCCGATTGATTGTACGCCGTCTGATCTTGGCCCTCATCTTTCTATTCGTCGGGATCACTGCAGCCAGCTTCATCTCATGGCTCATTCTTCAACCCCAGCTCCCTGTGGTTCGCGTCGACTCCCTCTCTGTTTCCAACTTCAACCTGTCTGACTTGCAGACAAATGCCCGATACAAAGTCGAATTCACCATAATGAACCCGGACACGAAGATAAGCCTTGAGTTCGAGCGATTCTTGGTCTCGGTGTCCTACGATAGGAGCCCGCTCTCGAGGGGGTGGCTGGGCCGGGCTTTGGAGGTCAGGAAGATGAATGAGAGTGGAGTGAAAATTGAGTTGGGATCAAACCCGGGAGATAATTCCTGGATAACGACAAGGACGACCATTGAAATAGGGAGTGATTGGAGGGAGACGAGGGAGGTGAGTTTGAATGTGGGAATGGTGGGTTTGGCTCAATTTAAGGTTAGTGATTGGCTAAATAGGCACAGCTCAATTAGTGTTTCCTGTGAAAATTTGAGAGTCGCGTTTAGCTCGGATGACACGAGTTCCATGACAGGGAAGCTCAGGGGTACTAGTGCAAGGAATGACTACTGCTCAGTTTACCTTCTTTGACTTGTTATTATGCTCTGTTAATTGGTTTTGGAGAATGAGTATTTTTATTCTTTTATTCAATTATCTGTTAGATAAATTGGCATAGTGAGTGAATAGTAGCATGATGTTATGTGATTTGTTCCTTTATAGCAATAAGATTGTACCAATTTACATATTTATCCAAAAAAACTAAAAAAAGATTGTATCAATTTACATTATATAGAGATTATGGCAATCGAAATGCAATCTTAATTGGGTTTAGAGTTTAGGATTTAAGGATATATTATATATATATAGTGGGTGTTTGGAAAGTTGCTATTTTAGTTTTGGAAGACTTACGTGTAGGTTCTAATAAGGGGATTTATTGTCCAATAGGTCCTATGATGATTAATGGCATTTTTTATCGAACATAATTAAAAAACGTCACTAATTATTAATTTTCAACGATAGTTTGAAAATTATCACAAAAAAGTCACTAATTATAAGTTCTAGCGACAGTTTAAAAAAATCATCGCACAAAATATATCGCTAATTTTTAACTTTTAGCGATAATTTGAAAATTTTGTCACATAAAAACGTCACTAATTGTAAGTTTAGCAACAATTAATAATAATCGTGACAAAAAAAAGTCACTAAATGTCAATTTTTAGTGATATGCAAAAAAGTATCTCAAAAAATTATTTTTAACAACGATTTTACTAGAACTAACTTTCAATAATATTAATGAGAATTAAGTCAAACTATTAGGATCTATTAATAGTTTATCCTTATTATTATCAAAAAAAATTATTAAAAAAATTAAATTTTTTTATTTTATTTTAAGAATTACTATTTTTATTGTTATTTATAGTGAATAGCATGGTGTTATGTGATTTGTTACGATAGCTTTCTTTTGTAATTGTTCTAGCAATAAGATTGGACCAATTTTTTAGTGGCTGTGTTTTAATTTGATAACAGGTCTACTCACATATAAATAATCAGAATTAATTCTAAAAAGCAATCTTAATCATACATCTCAAAAGATGAAATCTGTCATAAAAAAAAAAAAAAAAAAAAAATTGGCTTTTAAATTATTTTTTTAAAAAACTTTCTGGCTCCATATACTAATAATTGAAATGGTAATATAATTATAATTATGATGATTATGAGTAATCCAGTCCAATTAGGCTATGTTTAGGGATAGAGATTTGTCATTCACAATTAGTTAATGCATGTAAGATTAAAATTGTATTAGTGTTTGAAATTAAGGTTTGGTTTGGCATCTTCAAAAAAAAGTCAAAAAGTTAAAAAGTCACTATCCTATTTAAGTCACATCATCTCTCTACTACATCACTTCAAATCCAACTCATATTTTATAAAAAATAAAAAAGTGTACTTATTTAGGACATCTCAAAGTGCACTTATTTAGGGATAGAGATTTGTCATTCACAATTAGATGATCTATCAAAAGGATTTGTCATTCATAACTACCTGATATATGTGGATTAAAATTTTATTAGTGTTTGAGATTAATTAGATGTCCTATCAAATACAACTTTCATATTAAAATTTTATTATTATTATTTTTCATGCATAACACGACTTAATAAATAATAATACTACCTTTTTTTTTAGTTATTTTTCATGCATAATAACACGAATTTTTTGATAACTAGCAACTCAAATCCTAATCCACCGCTAGGGGTGTAATTTTGGCCCGTGGCCCGCAGGCGGCCCGAACCTCACCCGGCCCGTTTAGGCCCAAGCCCAAGCCCAGTCCGAGGTCTTGGGCCTGGGCTATCGTTTTGAAGCCCAGCCAGGTCCATTGGCCCGCCCAAAAGCTCGGCCCGAGGCCCGACCCGCTTGTCCCAACCGAGGCCTAGTGTTATTTTTAATGAAAAATAATAAAGTTTTGGTGGAAAAAATAAAAAAATTGTTTAGGCCCGCCAAAGTGCGAGCCCAGGTCCAAGCCTAGGGGCCCGGCCCACTGGCCCGCCCAAAGCCCGAATACCCATGGGCCTGGGCCTAGTTTTTTGGCCCGTGGGCCTAGGCCGGCTGGCCCGACCCGATTTTTTGGCAGGAGCCCGCAAGGCCCGACATGGGTCGAGCTCGCCGCCCGAGCCCAGATGGGTCGGACCGGGCCGAAATTACACCGTTATCCACCGCCAGATTCCTATTGCGGCGGCACAGCCTATTGCCTTGGTATTTTTATGCCAACCATCATTCTCTTTGTGTGCATATGGATACGATTTTTTCAAGTTCTAGATCTTGAATTCCAACTCCAATCAGTCTCCATAGCCATCTTTAATGTCACCAGCGATAATCAAATCTTCGCAAATTGGGATGTCAGTTTCAGCGTAAAAAACCCTAACCCTAAAACAATCACTTTTCTATGACCATCAAGGCTTTGGTTTGGCAAGAGAAAGACTCGATACTAAAGTGGCCTCATTTAGTCAAGAGGCTAAGAACATGACGGTTTTGTGTGCACTAATGTTTCAGCGAGCATTGTTCAATGGATCGTCAGAGATGTTGTGGGGAATTGGGTGAGTGGAATATTGAGTTTTAGGTTCAAGGTATGAACTAAATTCCGATTCAAGAGCTCTTGGTAGAGGTTGTTCCCGGCGAGTATTAGGATTGAATGCAAGAACTTGAGGTTAGGGTTTTCATCACATAATGCAACTACACCATTATTGTGTGGCTTGGGAAATTGCGAGGTTTAGGATATTTTTTTAAAGAGTAATGTTTATGGTTATCAGAATCCCGATCCGAATCTTACGATCTTATGATCCATTTGAATTTGTGTAAAAAATTTCTTATAGGTAGGATTTTTCGATCTTGGTAATGGGATCTTATAAGATTGTGGAATCCCAATCCAAATCCGATCTAATCCGATCCAATTTACAAGTATTGTATGACATATTTTATTGTAAATTTTATGTTTGTTGTCTAAATACTAATTTGTGGTAAAAATAAATAACAAAAATTAAGTAGTATTGAATCAAATAGACTAAGAAAAACAAACTAAGAAACAAACATTCAAATATTGGGGTAATTTAAGAAAATTAATTAGTCAGAAAAACAAACTTAGCTTTAGCGGAGTCAAAGGAGGGTAAGATGATTGCAACCTTATTCCAATTTTTAGAGAGATTATTTTTGTGACTCGAATCCGCTCCAACAGGGATGTTAACGACAAACCTTATCACTCGGTTAAGCTACTTTTTTGAATCTTAATCAATTTTCATATCCAACTTTATTAAATATTTTTTCTTCACTTTTTATGCATTATTGTAGATTGTAAAGTATTTTATTATAGAATTCTTCTTCTTCATCTTCTTTTTTGATGAAATACAAAACTTTTACCATCGACTTTTCTATTGTATAATATTATATGTACATTTTACATGGAATATTATATTTTTCACAATATCTTCACTTCTTTTTAATAGAATATAGGCTCATTTTGTGTATACTTTTTAAGAAATATTTATTTATATTAAATTATTATGTAATTTGTCTTTTTCGGTAGTGAGAGGGAAGTTTTTATATGCATTAGGGCCGAGCTAGGCCAAGGTGCGGTAATGGGCCGCGGTAAAAAGGGCCGAGTGAAAGGACCTTACAGTTAGCCTGGTCCAGTTGTGGTTGTGGTTACCACGGTCGGTATGGTGATATTTAGCCCGGTCATGGTGTTCAGAACTGAGGCATTTGGGCATCTTATGGTGGACCTTGCTTCCGCTAGCTCAGTCGAAGCTTATTGTGGTTAGCTCGGTTTCAACGTTTAAAACCGAGATATAAGCAATGAAGGGAAGAACCGAGCAGCTGGAGCTCGGTCATTTCTGCCACTTTAGCATGGCCATGTTAGCTCGGTCGTTTTGTCATACTACCGAGGTAAAACCATCTCACTTGGTTTAAGTAGTGAGGGGGGTGTTGAAGGATAAGCATTGTCTTTCAGGAGTGTGATTCCTAGGAGGACTCTACATAGAGGAATAAGAGTCCTACTAGGATTGTGCCACACGGAACCTATAAAAAGCTCATAACAGAACCTATGGAGGAGGTAACACAACTTTGATTCTCGAATACACAGAGCTTTTGTTTATTTGTCTATTTTGCTGACTTAGGCATCGGAGAGGTATCCGACACACACCCGCTGGCTAGCTCACATTTGTGTTTTCAGGGAGTAAAGCGACGACATTTGGAGGAGTGCAGACTTGATCAACAGGATTATACGAGAAGAATTATTTCGTGCTCGTATAATTGGCGCCATCTGTGGGAATTCCAGAAAGAACAAAACCTCTTGATCGAGTTATTCCTCTCTAATTAGAAGCAATGGCGCACAATGAAGATTTGCCACAATCCGCTATTGATGGACAAACCCCAGAGGGGGGTGGGGGGCGCGAAGGCTTGCCTTTTATCCCTCCCATGGCGGATCTAGAACCCCAGCGACAGAACCCCTGGAGGGATGCAAGGGGGAGGCGGGCTAATAGCCCTCATCGCTTTCAAAGTCCTGAAAGACAGAGGCGGAGGATGGACCCTCAAGTTCTGGAGGATCGCGTGAAGGAGCAAGACGAGTTAATAAGGAAGATGGCGGCAGACATGGGTCAATCAAGCGCCAGATGAAAGGAAAAGGGGTGGCGATAGGAGAGGGACGCAAAGACAACACGCCCCCTCGCCAATCGGAAGATCGTGGTAGGCACACTACACTATCACAAGCAGAAAGTAGGAGCCTTAGAACAGGCGATACGTAATCAAGGACTTCCAGGACTCGTTACTCCAGGTCTGAGAGAACGAGAACTGAGAGGTCATATACTGAAGGAAGCACCTATCGGCCTTCGCACACGCACCAGACGTTATCTAGGCACACGGAGTTGCCTAGATCATCTGACTTGCGAACTGTGCTTGAAGAGAGGGCACGATGGGAGGAAGATACCAGGGCACGCGACCCGCGTAGAGTTTTAGTCCTTCAGCGGTTGGCCCCTCGGATGCATGGGAGCGTCGAGGTAGGAATGCCAATACCGCGCCTTGTTTATGAACCAACGGACAAAGCATTGGCAAGGTTGCAGAGCTCGCCGTTCATTCCGGCAATTGAGAATGCACCACTACTTTCGGGCTTTCTCTAGCCCAAATTCACCACTTATGAGGGGAAGACGGACCCCTATATGCACTTTCGCCACTTTCGCCAGGTTATGGCAATTTACCGGCGAAACGAGGCTTTAATGTGCATCCTATTCCCATCAAGCCTTGGCGACCTACGTTTAACCTGGTTCGAAAGGCTACTAGAAGGCAGCATCGCCTCCTGGGCGCAATTGGCAGAGGCGTTCGTGACTAGGTTCAGAACGAATACCAAAACACTAGTGGAGATCGATTAGTTACTCTCCATTGACATGGGCGACAAAGAGATGTTGAGATCCTCCTGGGCGCAATAGTCGTTATTGGGAAACCTTCAACCAGATTGGGGATTGCCCTACAAACTTCGCCATTGCACAATACAAATGGGGCCTGCCAGTCAGCAACAAATTGAGGGACTCAATTACCATGACGCCACCCCTCACAATGGAGGCCTTGATGGAAAGAGTGCACTAGCATATTCGGGTGGAGGAGGATGACACCCGTGCTAAAGCAAAATCTGGTGCAACAGCAATGCCAGATAAAAAGTCTACGACAAAAGTCAACACGATAGAACGACCAAGCAGGAATGGACGAAGTAGGCGGGCCAACACAGAGGACCTAGACAAAAGGTGGTTAAGAGTTCGCACTGCCATTACCACGGTGTTCAAAAAACCAATCTACCGGATTCTCAGTGAGATACGTGACGAACCTTTCGTCTGATGGCCAGCTAAGTTGGGAGAAGCGCAGAAAGACTATAACGAAAGGTCCCGATGCACCTTCCATGATGAAAAGGGACACCGCACTGAAAATTACACGCCGTTCAGATAGCATTTGGAGGAGTTAGTGATGGCTGGACATCTGGACCAGTACATAAAATGAGGGACACAGCCAGCCCCCCAGAACCACAACAACCCAAACGGAATGCCGGTCGACGCCTCACCCCAAGGCGTAATTAACGTAATACATGGAGTATTCGATCCTGAGCGGGTATGTGAGCTCCGGGGAATGATAAAAAAGGCTGAGCACTTAAGGGAGGTATTAAGTGCACAACCTGCCATCAAAAGAGGGAGAACAGCGGCCACGAACGTCATATATTTTTCAAACAGAGACTTGGCAAGGATATATTGCCCTCACAATGATGCGCTAGTTGTCACTCTCTGTGTCAAGAATTTCGACATAAAGCGGATTTTGATTGACCAAGGGAGCTCATGTGAGATAATGTATTACGAAACCTTCAAACAACTAAAACTGGAGGATAAAGACTTGGCACCTGCAACATCTCCCCTGATCGGATTCAACTCAATGCCAAAGTGGCCAGTTGGCAAGATAATCCTCCCAGTCAGAGCAGGAAGCATGACAAAACAGGTGGAATTCTGGGTATTGAAAGTCCCTTCCACTTACAACATAATCTTGGAAAGGACATGGTTGCACGCCATGCGATCGGTAGTGTCAACCTACCATCAAGTATTACGGTTCCCTAACGAAGCCGGAGTAATTGAAGAGGTCTTTGGAGACCAAATTATGTCCAAACAGTGCTTTGTCACAGTAAATGGCAGCCGCGCTGCCAAAGGGTATGTATAGATGGTGGAAGAACCTGAGAGCAATGAATTGTTTGCGGATGTGGGCAAGGCAGCTGAACAGAAGGCGGTGGAAGACTTGGTACAGGTAAGAATAGATGAAAAAGACCCAGAAAGGTTCTTTTTGCTTGGCTCGTCTTTGTCCAGCACTGAGAGGATAGAGGTCATGGAATTCTTAACCTCTAACATCGAAGTGTTTGCCTGGACACCGTATGACATACCTGGCATAGACCCAAACTTCATCTGTCACCAACTGAACGTCCACCCAACTGCCAGACCAATTATATAGTGCACTCGCAGATCAGCACTCCACAATGCCGAGATAGTGGCGAAAGAAGTGGGAAACTTGCTGGAGGCAAGAGCTATCAGAGAAGTGCACTATCCCAGGTGGATCTCCAATACCGTAGTAGTGCCAAAGAAGAACGGAAAATGGCGTGTCTCTATGGACTACAAAACTGTCAACAAGGCATACCCGAAGGACAGCTTTCCCCTACCACGGATAGACCAACTGGTAAACCTGACGGCAGGACACAATCGACTTAGCTTCCTTGATGCGTACAGAGGTTACCATCAGATCGCTATGTATGAACCAGATCAGGAGGTCACGTCCTTTACAACGCCTAGAGGATTGTATTGTTACAAGGTCATGCCCTTTGGCCTAAAAAACGCAGGGGCAACATTCCAGCGGATGGTCACCAAGATATTTGAACCATTGTTAGGCAGAACAATGGAGGCTTACATTGACGACATGGTGGTCAAGAGCAAGGATGGGAAGGACTATCTCAGGGACCTAGATGAGATGTTCCAGATTCTGAAGAAGAACAAGTTGCGCCTAAATGCATCCAAGTGTGCATTCGGCGTAGGATCGGGCAAATTCCTAGACTTTCTGGTGACCAACCGAGGTATAGAAGAAGACCCCTCTCAAATCAAAGCAATCCAAGATCTTCAGAGGCCCAACACAGTCAAAGAGGTGCAGCATCTCACTGGCCTAGTAGCCAGGCTCAACCGGTTCATCAGTCGGTCATCAGATAGATGTCGACCATTTTTCCAAGCATTAAAGGCCAAGTTTGAGTGAGATGAAGAATGCGACCGCGCCCTAGAGGAACTGAAAGAATACATGTCTTCTCCACCATTGCTAGTAACCCCAATACCTGGAGAGGAGCTCTTTTTGTACCTGGCAGTGTCACAGCACGCAGTCAGCGTGGTGTTGGTCAGAGCGGAAGGAATCCAACACCTGCCCATCTTTTATGTTAGCAAGACCTTGCTGGGCGCATAAACCAGGTACTTACCATTGGAAAAACTGGCCTTAGCCTTAATGATGGCCTCAAGGAAGCTGTCGCATTACTTCCACGCCCACACCATAATCGTCTTAACAGTTTTTCCCCTAAAAGCTTTGTTTGAGAGGGCAAACTTTTCTGGGCGAATCTTGAAATGGGCGGTGGAATTGGGACAGTTTGATATCAAGTTTCAGTCTAGAACCGCAATAAAAGCCCAAGCTTTGGCAGACTTTGTGGCAGAATTCACACCAGGAAGTCATCACATATGCCCAGTTGACTTGACTGGTACAACAGATGAGGGGATGGAAAGCGCCGCAGGAAATACGCAACCCCCAAGAAAAGATGCCCAGCCACAGCCCAAGGCATACCGGATTGAAGAAAGGATGGAATAGGCAAACCAAGCCATTCCCAGTGAGGCCTCATCAAAAAGCAGAGATTTGAGGCAGTCTAATAGTGAAGATAAAACACCTACAGCAGGCATAGACTTGGAAGAAAACATCAGCAACACTCACGACCCCAAGACATCATCTGACCCCTTCACTTACTGGGAGCTATTCGTTAGAGAGATGTGGAAGCTCTTCGTGGATGGAGCATCTAATAGGCACAGCGCAAGACTTGGCATAGCCCTCATCTCACCAGATGGCCTCATAGTGGAACAAGCAATCAACCTTGGCTTCCCAGCATCGAATAATGAGGCGGAGTATGAAGCACTCTTAGCAGGCCTAAAATCAGCACTCTTCATGAAGGCCACCGAGCTAATGGTTTACAGCGACTCCCAGCTGGTAGTAAACCAGATTTCAGGCGACTACAAGGCAAAAGATGAGAGGATGGCTAAGTACCAAGAGTTAGTCAGAAAGGAGATAATGAAATTTGAAGTAGTGCGGATAGAGCAGATTGGCCGTGAAGAAAACAGCAGAGCAGATGAACTAGCAGGCTTTGCGTCGATGGCAGATACATCCATCCCACATCCATTGCTAATCGACTTCCTACCAAGACCAAGCATTGAAGAACCTAAAGCAGCAGAAGTATGTTGCGCCGAACTAGGCCCTTCATGGATGGATCCCATTATAGTATTCTTAAAAGACGGCGTCTTACCCGAAGAAAAGAAAGAGGCCAACAAAGTAAAAACAAAATCACAGCGATTTTGGCACTCTCCATCAATGGCCTTGTACAAGAAATCCTTTACAGGACCTTACCTAAAATGTGTTCATCCCAGCAAGGTCGAAGCATTCCTGTTCGAGATACATGAAGGCGTATGCGGAAGCCACCAATGGGGAAGATCTTTAGCCTACAGAGCAATTTCACAAGGATATTGGTGGCCTTACATGCAAGCAGATTCAGAGAAGTATGTCAAGAAGTGCGAGAAGTGTCAGAAGTTCGCACACCAAATACATCAACCAGCCAGAGAGCTTCTACCTTTAACTAGCCCATGGCCCTTTGCGATGTAGGGCTTGGACATAGTAGGACCACTTCCAACAGCACTCGGCAACAGAAAGTTCTTTCTTGCAGCAACAGACTACTTTACGAAATGGGTGGAAACAGAAGCACTCGCTTCAATAAAAGAGAAAGATGTGAAGAAGTTCGTTTGGCAGAATATCATCACTCGGTTCGGTATACCCAAAGCTCTAATATCTGACAACGGCACCCAGTTCGATGGTAAAATTTTCAGAGGCTTTTGTGAAGAATACAAGATAGAATTCTACAACTCCACACCGGTATGCCCCCAAGCAAATGGCCAGGCGGAAGCATCAAACAAAGTCGTCTTGGATGGATTGAAGAAAAGGTTAGAGAAAGCAAAAGGAAAGTGGGCTGAGGAGTTTTCTCATGTTTTATGGGCTTATCGCACCACACCTCGGTGATCAACTGGAGAAACACCATTCTCCTTAGCCTATGGCATGGAAGCAGTAATCCCACTGGAAATTGGCCTCTCCACCATCAGAAGCAAAAATTTTGACCCAGACTTGAATGGAGAAGCCATAACCTTGGAACTTGACCTAGCTGAAGAAAGAAGAGAAAGAGCACTGGTCCACATCACTTCATATCAGCAAGAGTTATCTAGAAAATATAACAAGACAGTACATCCAAGGCAATTTAAGATTGGAGATTGGGTGCTGCGCAAAGTAATGGGAAATACTCTAGTACCCGGAGACGGCAAGTTAGGGCCTAATTGGGAAGGACCATACAAAGTGGTTGGATTAGCAGGAAAAGGGGCATACCACTTAGAAGATGAAGACAACAAGGCCATTCCCAGGCCATGGAACACTGCCAATCTCAAACTATTTTATTTTTAGCTTTTCTTTAAAGTACTTGTAATTTTTCTTTTTTCAATAAAACAAGTAGTTTCCTTTTTAGCATAGTTGTTTTCTTCTGTTTTAGTAAGCTAGGGGCAATGAAAGCAGTGTTGGCCGGAATAACCAACACTTGGTTCTAGGTTGGCAGGAATAACCAACTTTGAGCTCTCCTAAGCCAAGATAAGGATCTGGGCTGCAAGAAGTTGGTTGGAAAAACCAACATTTATTGCTCTTCAGCGGAGATAAGGATCCAGGCTGAAGAGGTTAGCTGAAAAAACCAACATTTATTGCTCTTCAGCCGAGATAAGGATCTAGGCTAAAGAAGTTGGCTGGAAAAACCAACACTTTAAGTACTCTTCAGCCGAGATAAGGATCTAGGCTGAAGAGTGGTTGACTGGAATAACCAACTTTTAGTACTCTTCAACCGAAATAAGGATTTCGACTGAAGAGTGGTTGGCTGGAAAAACCAACACTTAGTACTCTTCAGTCGAGATAAGGATCCAGGCTGAACAGTGGTTGGCTGGAAAAACCAACACTTAGTAGTACTCTTCAGCCGAGATAAGGATCCAGGCTGAAGAGGTTGGCAGGTATGACCAGATAGATTTCAAGATTAAAACCGAGATAGGTATCTCGGCCAGAAAATATTATACTTCATTCAGACTACAGTTGGAAAATAAGTGCAAGCATGGAGTAAACCGAACAAACAGTTGAAACAAAAGAAGCTTTCATTCAAAGTTCAAATCAAAGGTACAAAAGGTGGGCCTCAGCCCGGTTACAAACTCTCTTGTTAAACAAGGAAAAGAAAAATCAGGGGAAAAGGTCGTCCAAGTCGGCGTCCAAAACAACTCGGTCTTCACCTAGAGGTAGCTCGGTTGTGGTAAGCACACCTTGCTTGAGCTCGGTCGAAGGCACCGCGGTAGTTTCAACAGTTGAAGATGGGATGGAGATTACTGGAGTGGGAGAGATAGATTGGCGACCGAGCTGGGCGTTGGCTTTAGGAGCAGGATCCTCGTCATCCTCCCCTTCTTGAAGAAATCTTTGTTGAGTAGCATTGGCATACTCTACCATGTAGCTTGGAATAAAATGGGGAGGAGGACTCTGAAAAACCTCGGTTTTATGGCCATAATCGAGCTGCGCCACGGCTACTTTCCACCCGCATTTAAAAAATATATCATTAGCAGCCTCACACTGCTGGATATAGGTGGCTTCTCCCTCCTTGTAACCGCGATCTTCCGTGTCTTCTATCTTCTTCTCCAGCTTGGTTATCTCAGCGTTCTTCTTGTTCTCAAGCTTGGCCAGCTCACGCAGATATTTATCTTTCAACACGGCCGCAGTCTTCTGCTTGTCTGCTTCAGCCGAGTTGACAAGTTCGGTGAGTCGAGCTAGTTCGGTTTGTAGCTCGGCCATTTTCTTTTTGGACACCTCTAGCTCGGCTGATTTAGCATCGGCCTCCGCCACGGCCTGCTGCGTGGTCTTACGAAGCTCCAATACCCGCTTGTGAGCGATATGGTTCTTCTGCATGGCCTGCAAAAGTAAAGATAGCTATTGTGAATAAAAACCGAGTGTAGACGTCCCTGAACGCCCCGGGAGGGTGCGACTCCCCCCGTTCCGTTCGCTCGCGGGTCTACTACAGTTCAAGGACTCAAATGTCACGGTTCTTAATCTTGAACCAAAGAGTCCAAATCCGGCAAGTCGTTTTGAGAAAACAGATTTTTTGAAAGAAGTGCCAAACATGGACTGCTTTGCCAGATACAGAGTCGCCACCTAAATATTTTATTTTTGGGAAATTTAGGAAACCCTGACTCGTTTGCCTAAGGCCACGTGCCCGTCATCACCAAAGTTGCCTCGGCTCGGGAACTTGGGTACGATTGGGGAAGGTCACTTCGTGAGCACCCCCGCTCGCCCGGTCAGAGACCGGCCTCTACTAACCATGATATCAAGTTTTGAAAACATTGTGTGCTCTTATTCCGGTTATTAGCCTAGGTTACTATGTGATGCGCACAGCATACAAGTATAGACTGAGTCGCCTGAATTGGAACAAAACATTTCATGTTTGTTTGTTTGAAAATGGTTTGATGGTGCTACCTGCAGGTAGGCTAAGACATGGATTTGCCACCCTCGGGTGGGCTTAGAAAACAATGGTTTTCCCACTATCTAGTGGGCTTAAAACAAACATTTGATGAATTGTTCCAATCCAAATAACCCAACCTTCACCCACAGGCATTCAGGCAGTTATATCACATAAGCAGTTAGCCTCATGGTAAGCATGCTATTCATGGCAGTCACTCACACGCATGCAAGGATGCTAAAGCATAAAAACTCACCGAGTACTCCAAGCCAAAACAGAAACTACATTAGAAATCATGCATGATCCTAAGTATACAGAAATGCCTAATGCAACACATGCAAAAATGCAAACTATAGTAGGCTCAGCTATTCTAAACATGGCATATGGAATGCTACAGCTAACATGTATTCAACTTGGAATTGAAATACAAATGCAGTTAGTATGATGCGCCGAGCCCGGTGCGTGCAAAACAGATGAATGAATGCAAACATGCTATCATACTGTATGCTAATTGAAACATGCCCTAATCTAACCATCATAAGCGGGTAAATAAAAGGGAAGAAAGACGTGGGGTTGGAAGACATACATCACACTCACGCACACTTATTACAATTATGCCCTCGCGCAGAGGGTCCGAATAAATATACAGTCCCGAATAAAAGAATATTACAGTCCAAATAATACAGTCCAAATATGTACAAAAATCCTAATTAATTTACAAATTAATCTAGGAAAGCTATAAATTGGCATGCAAGCCAGGGACTGCCTCGACTCTGATGAACGATGTATGTTTGGGCTACCTTGCGCGGAAATCCACTGAGATGCCCCAATTAGCCTCTGTTTTGCAATTATTCTTGGAATGCGCGCCAAGCCTCGGAAGACTGTTGATTCTTGATTTTGCTGCAACAGAGAGTAGGAAAGGGGCATAGCAATGTATTTTCACAAATGTATGCGTGCCTCGATCCTCGTGCCACCAATCACGCATCTCGATGCATGATGGCCGAGGAATCGAATTGCACTACTCAATATAGAATGAATGCACATGAAAACTCAACTAAACCTAACTCCATCATGGATAATCCGGAGTGTCGGTGACTTGGGAATTGAGACACGTCCCGTCACTCGGAGTACGGAACGTACCTCGTTTCCCATGCTCGGGCTAACTCCTATCCCGAACACAATGCAATATGCATGACATGCATGAAATGCAACTAAGATACAACCTAACATGCAAAATGCTATGGAATGGCATACACGATGCACGATGTAACATGGCATACACAATGTTCTAATATGCAACCTAGCATACACAATGCTATGAATGAGATGGCATACACAATGCGCAATGGACTTACACCAACATGAGTGGACCTCAGCCACACTCACATAAGAGGCCATAATGATGAAAATGAGACAACTCGGGATACGTGCACACGTGTACGCAAACCGAGGACCGAACCTACGGCACGGAATGTCACTCTAACAAGACATGGCAAAACACAAAGAAGGGCATACTATCATGCAAAAATCAGAGGCAAAATGAGATGCAAAACAGCCCCGAAACCCGGTAAAATGAAACCCGATGCATGGAACGAGTCCCGAAACATGGATTTTGGTACATGAAATGACCTACAGCTATACAAAGTATGCATACTTGGTACATGGAGTGTAAAAGAAGAAGCAAGGCAGCCCCAAAACTAGCATTTTTACAGTTTAAAGCATGGCCAAACAGTGAGCACAAGTGGGACTAAATTAGCATGCAAAAATGGCTCCGCAAGGGAGGTAATGAAGCAAGTCACAAATGCTGGCCCCAAACAGGAAAGGGGCCTTCTACAACATTGAAGAGGGACCAAAAAGATGACTGTTTTCAGTTTATATCAAGCCCCAAAAACGGATACAAGTATGCTAAAGATCTCATGCAAAATGAGGCCACCAAGAGGGCTATAACATGAAGTATACAAAATATGCATCAAACAGCTAAAGACCCTCAATGAGACATGGAGAGGGGGTCAAAATAAGACCCTTTTCAGTTCTGCTCAGGGTCGAAAAACAGAGACACAATAGGCTAATAAATCATGCAAAAATGGGGACCAAAGAGGGGTTCAATGGTAAGTGACACATGGAGGTCCCAAACAAGGATGAGCCCTTCTTCAATGTTGAAGAAGGGCTCAAAATAAGCCTATTCACAGTTTACATCAGAGCTCAAAACAGACTACACATAGGCTAAAAATATCATGCAAAAATATGGCACAAAGAGGGCTAAAGAGGCAAGTACCAAAAGGGGGTCTCAAACAGTGAGAGACCCTTAATGAAAGATGAAATAGAGCTCAAAAAAATTCTACTTTTAGTTTTGGTCGGAGCTCAAATGTATAAGCAAGAAGGGCTAAGATATAGACCAAGAAAAGAGCAAAAAAGGGAAAAACGAGACTCACCCTTGAAGAACCAAACTTTAGCAGCCTCTTGGTCCAAAATACAGCACTTCTAGCCTCTGAGAAGGTCCTCCAAGCCGCTGGAATGGAGTGGTGGTGGTGGTGCTAGGTGGTGGTGAAGAAATGGTGTAGGACTTTTAGAGTTTTGGTGCTTGAAATATAGAGAGAGAGAGAGATTGTATATATGAGACTCAAACCAAAGTCTTCTAACCGTTAAATCTGAAGGGGAGGGGCTGTATATATAGGCAAAAGGGGTGGAAAAAGAGGGGGAAAAAAGGGGGGGAAATTCGGATTCAAAATTCCCCCCAAAAAGGCCAAAAAGGAGAGGTAAAGGGGCAAGTGATAGCTGCGGGTCCCAAATGGAAAAGAGCCCTTCAACAAAGTTGAATAGGGGCTCAAAACAAGGAACTTTGTAGTTTACATCAAGCCACGAAAATAAATACAAGTAGGCCTAAACTACCGTGCAAGAAAAGGGGAAAATGGAGGGGTAAAGATGCAAGTGATAGATGGAGATGTCAAACATCAAGAGGTCCTTAATCAAACATGAAAAGAAGTTCAAAATATGACTATCTCAAGTTCGGGTCGGAGCCCAAAAATGTAGGATGAAGGTTCGGGAGCCAAAACACGCAGTTCGGGGCCCCGAAAGTGGGCTGTTAGGCACCGGGAGTGGTGCTCAACCACGAAGTTGGTCTCTCGGACCACAGTGTCCCTCAAAAGGGAGTAAATAAGATAAGTGCCAAAAATCAGGGCAAACGGAGGTGGTTAAGCGGTCCCGAACCGAGGCACACGGCCTGACGGCTCCGAAAAATCGGAAACCGGGCTCCAAATGGGAAAAATGGCCTACAACCACGAAACGTAGCCTACGGCCACTGAGAGATGATCTACGAGACCTCTCCCTTCCTTTGGGAAGAGAAAACAGAGAAAACAGGGCCTGGTTCGCAAACCGAGGCAAAGCACAAAAGAGTCCGGAAGTCCGGAGGCAAGGCTCGCAGCCGGGACTCCGCAACCTCAGAACGAGCACAATATGCAACATCACCAAGCGCTCAATCGGTGACGTCTGAGTCTTAAGGTCGGTCAAAAATGGGGTGTCTACACCGAGCAAACAGATTATATAAAATGAAAAAATGATTAGAAGGAACACTTACCAGCACCATTGACTTCGTTGCCGACCGGATGGCCTTTAGCTCGGTCAAGTGGTCGTGGTGTTCCATGTTAGCAGGCAAGCACACACTCCTAGCCAGGTTAAAGGCGAGTGTATGGTCTTTGTCTGTTACAACTGAATCCGTGCTTTGGATAGCTCGGTTCCTAAATGTAAGCTTTGGGGCCCATTCAAAAGGGCTAGCTCGGTCAGAACCCGTGAGCTCTGGGCTCGGTGGTGCGGTTTGGGGGAGAATGGTGTCTTCTTCATCAACGAAGCGCGACTCGGTCGTGGAAGTCCGTGCGCGCTTGCTTGGCCGAGATGATGAAGGCTGGGTGGTTGGTAGGGCTACCACAACCTCTTGTGTTTGGCCGGTTTGTAGTACCTCGGCCTGATTTGTTTCGGTAATGAGGGCCCTAACAGCTCTCTTTTTGGCCATCTCTTGTTCTACAGTTAATGGAATCAAATTGATTTGAGAAAGTGTTGGATCTGGTTCTGGTGAGGGTTCTAAGAGGAAGTCTGTCACCCTGGTCTTCCTCCTGTTGCTGTATCTGTATGTTGGCTCGAAGTTGAGTAGCTCGGCCCAACCTCGATTGGGGTATCTTAGCGCGGCGCGGAGTGCGTCTAGGTTGGGGTAACTGTACTGCGACTTTAGAAGGTTTAAATCTGCATAAAGAAAAAAGACAACGGTTAGTGCGGTTCAAAACTTTCAAATAGAATAAAGAATGCAAAAAGTGAGCCGGGGCATGTATACCGGCTACTCCTTTGTTCCAGTTGATGCGGTCTCCTGATATTTGGGCTTCTTGGTCCTCAAAGTTACCAGAAACCCAGAAAAAATCGTCATCCTTTATAGCTTTGTCAGGGGTGTTCTTTATTATCTTTTCTTGGCGGCGTCTTATTCTTAGGTAATATACCCAGCCATCTTCATTCTGGCCAAAGGAGTATTGGTGGAATAGTTCGGCTAAACCGAGGTTAAGGCCAAGCTGGCGGTTTAGCTCGGCGACGCCGTTTATTATCCTATATGAATTGGTGCTAAGCTGGGTATGGCAAAGTCTGGTTTGTCTGAGGAACTCACAAAGAAGAGGCTGTACAGGGAATCGGAGTTCAGTTTCTACAATTGAAAAAAGGGTGAAGGGAACGAAGCCCGGGTTACCCCAAGGAGTGGTGTCTAGTTCGGCTAAACTAAGGTGAACATCATCAGGGATGTTATAGTCCCTTCGGAACTTGGCCATAGCCCCTGGGGAGTTTACTAAAAATCTATATTTACCCATGTGGATTTAAATGAGGTATAAATTAGCTCGGTGTTGAGAATGAGTGGAGTATCTCTGTTGAAGCGTTCAAAGGAGTGCCTGGGCAACCTAAGTCAGTCTGCAAAGTGAAAAGGAAAAGTGTTAAGCACAGATCGTTGGACCGTGCTAAGCACAAAGGCAAAAATAAGTATAAGCCTAGCTCGGTTATGAGGAAAACCATCTGTTTTTAGTTCGGTTGGTGCAGAGGACTTTAGCTCGGCTAAATGAAACTAAAGGTTTGGCACGTAATTTTAGTTCGGTCAGTTGAAGAAATTATCTAGTTTGGCATGAAGTTTCAGTTCGGTTATTGAAGAAGTTATCTAATTTGGCTGGCTGCGTACCTAAAGAATTCCCTAGTTCGGTTGTACCTAAGCCTAGAGTTGCCCAAACAGGTTTTTAGCCTGGTTACACCACGATTCTGGATTCAAACTTCGTATTTTTTTAATCCAGAGGGTGTGTTCTTAAGCACGAATCTGTGGATTGGGGGTTTGGTTTATTGGTGCTATCTGTTCTTGTCCATTTAATCAAAACTACAGAGCATGTTTTGCAGAATATATGAATATATGCGTCTATACTACATATATTCATGAAATGAACAGAAAAAATAAAGGATTTGAGTCACTTACAGTTTTGGAAAAAGAGGGTAAGGCTCCAGACGATGAAGATGCCAGACGAGAGCACGAGCTTTGCAAGAATAGTGTTGAGGAAAAATGGAGGCTCAGAAGGTAGAGAGAGGAGATGATGAATAGTGATATGGTTGGTTTGAAGAGTAGGGTTTTTTTATGAAGAATGAGAAATTGGGCGGGACTGTTTAAATTTCGCGAAGTACGAAGACGTCGTGGCAGCTGTATTTGACCAATAGAAGCTAGCCATGTGTCCAAGAGAATAGAAAGCGATTCAGTTACAGTGACTGAAAAGACGTTTTGACTGGACAGATTAGTAGCCCGGTGTCAATTTAGCTCGGTTGAAAGGCTAAAAGTTTTAGCTCGGCTGGTAATAGGTAATCCCAATCATGCTGCGCAGATGGAATTAAGGGCAATTGAGAGGGAAGTTTTTATATGCACTAGAGCCGAGCTAGGCCAAGGCGCGGTAATGAGCCGTGGTAAAAAGAGTCGAGTGAAAAGACCTTGCAGTTAGCCCGGTCCAGTTGTGGTTGTGGTTACCACGGTCGGTATGGTGATATTTAGCCTGGTCATGGTGTTCAGAACTGAGGCATTTGGGCGTCTTATGGTGGACCTTACTCTCGCTAGCTCGGTCAAAGCTTACTGCAGTTAGCTTGGTTTCAACGTTCAAAACCGAGGTATAAGCAATGAAGGGGAGAACCGAGCCAGCTGGAGCTCGGTCATTTCTACCACTTTAGCATGGCCATGTTAGCTCGGTCGTTTTGTCATACTACCGAGGTAAACCATCTCACTTGGTTTAAGCAGTGAGGGGAGTGTTGAAGGATAAGCATTATCTTTCAGGAGTGTGATTCTTAGGAGGACTCTACATGGAAGAATAAGAGTCCTACTAGGATTGTGCCACACGGAACCTATAAAAAGCTCATAACAGAACCTATGGAGGAGGTAACACAACTTTGATTCTCGAATACATAGAGCTTTTGTCTATTTGTCTATTTTGCTAACTTAGGCATCGAAGAGGTATTCGGCACACACCCGCCGGCTAGCTCATGTTTGTGTTTTCAGGGAGTAAAGCGACGACGTTTGGAGGAGCGCAGACTTGATCAACAGGATTATACGAGAATAATTATTTCGTGCTCGTACAGGTAGGATCTTACGATCTTCGATCCGAATCTACGATTCGATCCTATAAACACCTCCAACGATCCAACGTAGGATTTCGATTTTAACAACCTTGGTAATGTTACAGATTCAGAAAAAATATTTAGAGAGTAGCTTTTAGTTGTTTAAGTTTTTTTTTTTTTTTCTCTCTCTTATGTTTTTAAGAACAGAAGTACTTCAAAAACATGGTAACCGCATGAATTTTTTTTTTTAATGTTCTTTCACATTGTTTTGATGGAAGGACAGTAAATTTTGTGAAGTAATCTTGCTTCACCGCCAACCTATAATGAAAGTTTTTCCACCAGCCTAGCTGATAGTAGGAGCATAGAAGTTGAATTCAAGGTTCAACAATGGCTGCTATCTTTGAAATTTATAGTTTTAGTTGTATTTGCATTAAATGAGTTTATACTGTCACGTTTGTCCATAAATAGCTAATGTATCAGAGTGGTAAGTGTGTGGGAAAAAGAAGAGAGTTAGAGAGTAAGAGTGTGTTTCTCCTCTTCAGTGTATTCTAAATATTTGAGTGAAATAAATATGTTTTTAGATTATAAATTCTCTCACTTGTATTTGTTTTTTGTGAACCACCATAAGTGGTTTGCAACCCACTTCCACTAACAGTGGTATCAGAGCTGAAGGTAGCTTGAATTTACAGACATTCTGCAAAATTTTCAAGAACAGAGCATTGGTTCAAAACTTGGCTAGAAGTTAAAGTTGTTGAAATCAACTTTTGATTACACCAGTGTGTAGGTCTTATCAAGACGATCGCACACAAAAAAACTGCATCAAAAATTGAGATGGGAGGATCCTACACATGCCACACGCTCTAGTTAATGTCGTTCTCACGCACCTAGACGCTACACGCTCCAAACGCGCGAACTAGAGGAAGAAGACGACTAAGACAGAGTGAAGAAGCGTAAAGTTAAATAATATAACTTGAGACATAAGACCAAAGGAAATTGTTTGGAAAAGTGGTTAACTCTTACCTCTGAATCACACGGGCCAAGGTTCGAAACTTGGCAACAACAAATCAAATTATATTTTTGCCAAGCCATTAGAGCCGAGCCGAGCTGAGCTACGCCGCAGGGAGGAGCGACGCCTCCAAGCCGCAAACCGAGCTGAGCCACCAAGCCGCTGACGTCAGCCGATTTGAAGAAATTATCCAATGCCTCTTAGAAGTTTCAGATTCTGCCGATCTGAACCGTTCAATTATTTTGGCTAGATCTAAGCAGTTTGAAGTCCGTTTTTGGTGATCCAATAGTGCTTTCCAACTATTTGAAATATTTTGGACATATTGATACAATCAGAATTTGCAAATTGCATCCGGAAAATTTACAGATTTCTTAAAGTAAACCAATGGCCAACACAAACAATTTCTTTCAACCCCAGTTTTCAAAACTCAGCAAGGAGTACTTTGAAAATTGGAGTATTCAAATGCAAGTCCTGCTAGCCTCACAAGATTTGTGAGAGTTAGTAGATTGAGGATATAACGAGCCAGCTACTCTCGAAGATGAAGGAAATTTAAATGAAACTCAGAAGACGACGTTAAAAGATTCAAGGAATAGTGATAAAAAAGGCCTTGTATATACTCTATCAAGGCATTGATGAGTCAAGCTTTGAGAAGATTTTAGCAGTAGCAACCTCTAAAGAGGCATAGAGTATTCTTTGTAATTCACATCGTGGAATTAAGAAAACGATTAGAGTTCAACTCCAGGTATTACATGGCGAATTCGAGAGGCTGCACATGAATGAGAATGAGTCAATTTCTGAGTACTTCATTATTAATCAGATCAGAAGATATGGAGAGAAGATGGAATCTCTTCAAGTGATAGAGAAGATTCTACGATCACTCAATCCTAAATTCTAGTACGTGGTTGTAGCAATAAAAGAGTCCAAGGATCTCAGTGTCATGACCACCGATGAGTTGATGGGCACACTTGAGATTCATGAACAAAGGATCAACAAGAAGACTCCCTCAAGTTCTCTAGAGCAAGTTCTTCAATCAAAGCTATCTTTTAGAGATGACAGAACGAGCAAAGGGGACATCACAAAGAGGCCGAGGAAGAGGCCGTGATTATAATAACCGAAGTTCTGGTTTTCAAGGAAGAGACGAAAGAGGTCCAGCTAGAGGAGGAAGAAGTTAACTACACTTTGCTCCAAGAGGAAGAGCAAGATGAAGAGGAGGTGGTTACAACAACCGACCAGGATTTGACAAAAACAATGTTCAGTGCTACCATTGCCACAAGTTTAGGCATTACAACAATGAATGCTAAAGTAGAGCAACAACAGAAGCCAAAGAGCAAGTAAATTTTGCCGAGTAGGAAAAAAACAAAGGCGGACCTATAGTCCTGTTTGTCCACCATGGAGATACTAAAAACCAAAACAATGTTTCGTATCTAGATTCAGGAGCCGATAATCACATGTGTGGTTGTAGCTCAACTTTTTTACGCCCTCTTTCGGAAGAAGAAATAAGCCCTACAGTATCGGACTTCCGCAGTTCTAAATCTGATTCCACAAGTGCAATGCGAAATAGATAATCACCAAAGAGTTTAAATCCGGCAAAAATTTTGAAAAATCAATTTTGAATCAAATTGCCAAAAAGGAACTACTTTGCTAGATACAGAGTCGCCACCTAAATATTTTATTTTTGGAAAATTTAGGAAGCCCATGACTCGTGCCAAAGGCCACGTGTCTGTGGCTCGGGAACTTAGGTACGAGAGAGGAAGGTCACGAATGAATGAAGCACCCCGCTTCCCCGATCAAAGATTGGCCTCTACTAATCATGATATGAATCTCATGTACGTTATATGCTCTTGTTCCGGTTTATTAGGCTACCATTACTATGTGATGCGCACACACACAAATATAGACTAATTTGCAAGAATTGGTGTAATAACCCTCACCACTGCTTACCGATTAATTACTGATTACCGCTTAACTGAGACTGATTATGATAAGTAATGAATCAACTGAAATACTGAACTGATTGACTGAAATCTAGAACTGATTGATTGACTGTATCTGTTTGAATTGCATTTCTATCTGTTTGACTGTTTGATTATCTGTTCATGTTTTATGTTTAAACTGCTAATTAAAGGCCTTATCGGCGGCCGAACCGGAAATTGATTGATGATTTAGGATCATTAGAATTTATGTAATTTTATGGTATATTTATTGAAAAAGTGATTTGGTATGATCAAATTAGATTAAATAAGCCAATTACAAGAGTTAGCTTAATTACCATATTGCCATTGTGAGTGGGCCTTGTTTATTAAAATATTGAGCCTTATTATCACACTTAGACACACATTTCATCAGCTACATTTTGAGCATACCACCGAATTAGAGAGAGAGGAAGTGAGAGAGTGGAATTCAACTTGTTGTTGTGGCTTGGAACTTGAAGAAATTGAAGTGTAAATTGCCTAATTAAGCTTCTAGTCTTGTGATTGAAGACTTAGGTAAGAAAATTCACCTTCTTCATCGTGTATTTGAGTTCCTCCTAGCAAGGGCCATGGTAGTTTAAAGAGCTAAGTCAAGAATTGGTTTAATGTTGTTGAGTTGGAGCTCATTCCATGCATGCATGTATGTATTGTTGAGTTTTAGGTTGTTTTCATGGCAAAATGTTACATGCATGCTCATATTTATGTTTAAGACCATGACTTCATCTTGTTTTGGAAAGATTTGAGCTCATTTGAGCAAACATTGAAGCTTTGAATTGAATTAAACTCTTGCATGTCATGTTTGTAGCATGTTCATGAAAATTGGGTTTGGAAATGGATTTAATTAAACTACCCTTGGGCTTTGATTCCACAAATTGATCTTTGAAAAATGTTGTTCTATGAGTTTACAAATGTTTTCCAGAAGTTTGGCCCAAGAGGATCGAATTTAGTGCATTTAAACTTGATTTTGAACTTGGAGCTCAAATCTGGATTTTCCAGATTTTGGTTTTCCGCTCGAGCGGGAAATTCGTGCTCCCAGTACTTTGCACTGTGTTGAAGTCCGCTCGAGCGGAAGGATTGACGCTCGAGCGGGACCTTGTGTCTTACGCTCGAGCGGCTATCGAGCGCCCGATCGAGCGTGAATTTCACCTATCCAGTACTTTTTGGTCCGCTCGAGCGGGTAAGTTAACGCTCGAGCAAGAACTGTTGTCTGCATGTCTGCTCGAGCGGGAAAATCTGCGCTCGAGCGGGACTCTGTTTTTCTGAAAATCCTGAAAATGTTTTCTGAGTACATCTTTGCATCCTCATCCCATCCTAGGCATTCTTAGGCCTAGTTTAAGACATCTTAATGAGGATATAGATGTAGAACACACCGAGACAATTAGGGAGTAAGTTATTATCTTTCCCAATTGTGTAGCTTAGTGTGTGTTCATTTTGTACTGTTTAGGGTTGGCATTTCGAGGAGACGCTCTAGCCTACTGTAGCCCAGAACTTTGTGAGTAACAACTGTGTAAAGATATGTTCAAATGATTATCTTCTGAATACTGAACTGTACTGCTTTCTGAACTGATACTGTTAACTGAATGAATGTATGTCCTATATTCTGAACTGTATTGTGGCATCCTTAGCAACTACTGTTACTGACTGTTACTGTTACAGAGATCTCTGTCGGTTCCCTTGTTGGAACCACTACTGTTTACTGATTGATGGCCATCAATGACTGTTCGGTCTTTCTAGACCTACTGTTTACTGTTATGCTAATGGATGTACTACATATGACTGTTTACTGTACTGAACAACTGATATACTGATTTAATGAACTGTTTTCATTACTGTAAGGACATTCATTCTAAACCTCTTTACGCATTGTGTTATTCACTAGGCTTTAGCTCACTGCTCATATATATATGTAGGTGTTCAGGCACCGGATCAAAGCTAGAAGCGTCAGGGTAAACTTCAGTTTTGTCAAGCCAACCACTGTGCCTCACCGCGAGGTTCCGAGCCTGTCAAGCTATGGCTTAGGAGTGTTTTTATTTCCCCGTCTGTCTCTGTACTGTTTTTGTAATACTGTATAGACTGATAGTACTGTACTGTTAATAGGGATTATGTCCCTATCTTCTGAATGATTGTACATGTATGTATATACTGTTTCTGTACCGGATGTAATTATGTATGGAAAGTCTTTTTGCATACAGACTATTACAGCTCATTAGACACTGTTTTATTACTGTAATGGCTTCCGCCATGCCCCTGTACTCTGTTTTACTGTATTACTGTTAAGTAGGCCTTCGGTAATCTCGGTTTACTGGCCGATTACGGTGCTAAACCCATAGGGGCGGGTTTGGGTCGTGACAATTGGAACACTTGATTCATGTTTGTTTTGAAAATTGTTTTGAATATGTACCACTTGAAAAAGTGATCGCATATAAACATTACTCAAATCATTCCAATTAAAGCAACAAACCTTCATCCACAGGCATTCAAGCAGTTTATCATTTAAGCAGTTAGCCTCATGGCAAGCATGCTAGACATGACAAATAATCACACGCATACAATTTATGCTAAAGCGAGTAAAGGGCTTACCTAGTACTCTAAACCAAAATAAACAAAAGAATTAGAAAAATGCATGATCCTAACTTTGCGATATGACTAATGTAACACATGCAATATGTAATTATTAGGCTCGGCTACTAATATGACATATGAATTAATGAAATCGCATGCGTCTAAGCACGTATTCAAAGAAGTATTTAAACTAACAATGCAAGTTAGAATGATGAATCAAGCCTTGGTGCCTGCAATATAAGGGAATCGATGCTGTCGCATGTGGACGAAGTTTAATTTGAATCGATCCTTGAGTTAGGTTGTTTTGACTTCCCAATCTTGTATACAACCTCATTGGGTTGTCGATCAGTTGGGCTTCACTTGGGATGACCCCTTATCCTAGGCTAAGCAAGGCTTGTTATCCATCTGGAGGTCTGGATGAACCCTACGACTAGGTCAGGCAGTCAAACCTTAATTGAGTGTGTGTATATTAGTAGTAGCCCATTTTCAAGCGACGCTTTAACCAAGCATAAGGAATTGGGATTGTCTATCGAGTTGCCTGCCTCTCTCAGGGTCTGGGGTATGTTTTACTTGGAACCTTTGCATTGATCAGCACTTTGGTTTAAACGAAGTCTGGTATGACACAGCCATACCAATGATGAGGTTGTGTTTGATTTACTATGTGATTCAGCATGTCTCATTGATAAAAGATTTCATTAGGTGATTGGTTTAAAGCACAATATACGCAATATTACATGATACTTGAGACTATTAAATAATTATTTTACTTAATGTGTGTTGTGATTTTTCATTTACATAATCTATGTCACATAATACTATGAGACAATTTACAATAATGCTATGATTACATTTAGTTTACCATATGATTTGTCACTATTACATTGATTGATTAATTGTCACTACTTATATTTGTTTTCAATGCAATTGTGACAACTTATATGATATGATAAAAAAAAATTTAATTTCATAATTTTTTCATTCTCAACCCACATCGTTGTCCAAATATACCACCAATTTTTTTTGTTATTGGGCTTGTTTGGTTTGTTTTTGGGAGAGTTGTTTTTGGGAGAGTTGTTTTAGAAATTTTTTTGGTTTGTTTGGTTGTATATTTTGAAAGTAATTTTGGAGTTTGGGAGTTTGGGATGATTTGATATTTTGTTATAATTGAGCAGATGTGTGTGAGAGAAAAAGTGATTGAGAATGAGAGAGGAGAGAGAAAAAGTGATTGATTGATGTGTAAGAGAGAGAAAGTGATTTTAGAAATTTTTTGAGAAAAATCTCAAACCAAACAATTTTTTGAAATTTTTTTTCTAAAACTCAAACCAAATTTTTTTTCTTCTTTTTTGCCTTTAGGAGTAGTCGTTTGATTTTGCAAGGAAGGAGGCTTAAAAAGTAGGAAGCCCCGAGGCAGAGGGGGAGAGTGGAGTTTCTGGATCGTTACTCTGTTAAAAGTCAAGTGTAATTGTTGTGTTGTGTGTATGTAAATTTCATGGCCCCTGAAACCTTCCTTGTTATATGTGTAGGCAAATTCCTAGAAACCTTGATGATCTTTCCCCAAAACTGACATACCAACCACCAATAAAAAAACATTTCCCTCCATTTTCCTTTTTGAAAGCTCACACGTTATTGTAATTATATATACACACCATTCCTTCCTATACCCACATCCCATGACTCTCTTTCTCGCTAGAAACACAATAGCTGCATCTTCAGGTAGAAATCAATCAAAAACACAAAGGAAAGCGAGTACTCTAATGGCAACTTCACAACCCACCTATCCAACTTCTTATCCCAACACCCAAACAACCTCGAACCCTTGTTCTTGTAGTTATACAGACACTCAATCTTCATCACAACCGATGCACGACAGAATCCGATTGATTGTACGCCGTCTGATCCTGGCCCTCATCTTTCTATTCGTCGGGATCACTGCAGTCAGCTTCATCTCATGGCTCATTCTTCAACCCCAGCTCCCTGTGGTTCGCGTCGACTCCCTCTCTGTTGCCAACTTCAACCTCTCTGACTTGCAGACAAATGCCCGATATGAAGTTGAATTCACCATAACGAACCCGAACACGAAGATAAGCCTTGAGTTTGAGCGATTCTTGGTCTCGGTGTCCTACGATAGGAGCCCGCTCTCGAGGGGGTGGCTGGGTGTAGGATCCAGCTCATAAGGAGGAAGAAGCTTCTCCTCATGTGAATGCATTGCCAAGCTTGTCAAGGAAAGCTGCTGCAGCCGCAAAGGTGGACGGATCATCACCGAAAGGAAAATTGCAAGCTGGCTGGGTTTCACCTACTACCATTTATAGGTGTATATATATGGAGAGGCTGAGAGGAGAAGATATAACAAAAACAACAATCTGTGAGCAAGAGAGCAAACACAGAGAGAATTGAGAGAGTGAGAGTGTATGTGAGAAAGTGTTCTGTAATCATTTTTCTCCGGATAATACATTACTCTCCGTGGACGTAGGCAATTGCCGAACCACGTAAATATTGTTGTGTTCTTGTGTGGTATTGATTTCTGGTGTCCGATAGGCCTAACACTGGGCTGGGCTTTGGAGGTGAGGAAGATGAATGAGAGTGGAGTGAAAATTGAGTTGGGATCAAACCCGGGAGATAATTCCTGGATAACGACAAGGACGACCATCGAAATAGGGAGTGATTGGAGGGAGAAGAGGGAGGTGAGTTTGAATGTGGGAATGGTGGGTTTGACTCAATTTAAGGTTAGTGATTGGCTAAATAGGCACAGCTCAATTAGTGTTTCCTGTGAGAATTTGAAAGTCGCGTTTAGCTCAAATGACACGAGTTCCATGACAGGGAAGCTCAGGGGTACTAGTGACTGCTCAGTTTACCTTCTGTGACTTGTTATTATGCTCTGTTTATTCTTTTATTCAATTATCTGTTAGATAAATTGGCATAGTGAGTGAATAGTAGCATGATGTTATGTGATTTTTCCCTTTATAGCGATAAGATTGTTCCAACTTACAATAAGTCTGAATCAACTATAGAGATTATGGTAATCAAAATACGATTCTAATTGGGCCAAATCAAACTAAAATTTTAAAGTAATTACGATAAACTAAAAAGAATATTATATCAAATTTATTATTTTTTCTTTAATAATTTTAAAATTATTTAACATACATTATTATTATTATTATTATTATTGATAATTCCCAATGATCCCACCTACTACCTAGATCCTATTTTAAAGACTTGATAGAAAACAATCTTGACAATACATAACAAACAGTGAGATCTCATATTACATATCAAATAATTTACCTAAGTCATTGAATTACAATATAAGACAATTGCGGAGAATTCGAAAACATGAATTTGTAACAATTATTTTTAAGTTTGTATCTTAAAATTTTCAACACAAAATAAAGAACATAATAAACGAACTCTATATTGGGTTTCTTTGGTGCATCTTTTTCTGAAGTTAAGAAGGGTATTTTCCAAGACTATATAATAATTTTTCGTTCAGTGCATTTCTTCATCGTTCCGGTTCCGGCTGTTGTATTCAACGAAAGCCAGATGCTCACATCATCACAGAAGACCATTAACAGTGCACTATCCCCAAGATGAGCACTCAAATTCGACTCAAACCTTATCGTGTAACTAGCTGGTTCAGTACTGTTCATATTCCTCGTGACAACACTTGATGGCATAGCAAGGCTGGCATGTAACAATGTCGTGTTCTTCTTACCCTGGTGAAAAGGCGGGAGGGTTGTCCCGGAGAGAAACTCTCCATCTTTGGAGAAAATAAAAACATGTATGGCATCATAAGAGTAACTAATCCTTGAATTAGGGTTTTTGACGTCGAAAATAATTTCCCAATTGGCAGATTTTTGGAACAAGTGATTGGGTTGGAACTCAGGGTTTTTATATGCAGAAGTAAGAAGATAAGGCAGGATTAAAACAATGAATACTGCAAACCCTACCGAGAGTATCATGAGCAGACTATAAAAAATCTTTTTCGTGGTTCGAAGGGTTGGCCGAGGTTGGTACTGAATAGGGTAGCCCATTACGGTTCCTCTAGCTTCTTCTTCTTCTTCCATTGATGAATGAATGAATGGATTATAGAAAAAAGTATTGAGGAAGAAGGTTAAATTATATTTATATATATAGTATTACTAATATTAATCGTGTTATGCTCTGAATGAAAATAATAAATTTTAAATATGAAGTTTGTATTTCATACTCAATTACTAAATTTTAATTCTACATACATAGAGTGGTTGGTTAGGAATTGGACTCTTTTGGATTCTACAATTAAAGAAGAAAATCATTAGATAATCTTGAAAATTTATAAGTTGTGTTTGGCTCAGATGAGTAACCATGGGGGGAAGCTCAAGAGTAGTCTTCATTTCATCTTCTTTGACTTATAATTATTAATTTTTTTTTTTAAGAATTACTATTTTTATTACTATTTATAGTGAATAGCATGGTGTTATGTGATTTGTTCCTATAGCTTTCTTTTGTAATTGTTATAGCAATAAGATTGGACCAATTTTTTAGTGGCTGTGTTTTAATTTGAGAACAGGTCTACTCACATATAACTAATCAGAATTAATTCTAAAAAGAAATCTTAATCACACATATCAAATGATGAAATCTGTCATTAAAAAAAAAAAAAAATTGGCTTTAAATTTTTTTTTTTAAACACATTTTGGCTTTTCACTTTGTTTTCGTTTAGTTTATCAAAAATCGTGTCTCCATATACTAATAATTGAAATGATAATATAATTATAATTATGATGATTATGAGTAATCCAGTCCAATTAGGCTATGTTTAGGGATAGAGATTTGTCATTCACAATTAGTTAATGTATGTAGGATTAAAATTGTACTTGTGTTTGAAATTAATTAGATGATCTATCAAAAGAGATTTGTCATTCATAACTAACTGATGTATGTAGGATTAAAATTGTATTAGCGTTTGAGATTAATTAGATGTCCTATCAAATAAAACATTCATATTAAAATTTTATTATTATTATTTTTCATGCATAACACGAATTAATAAATAATAATACTGATTTTTTTAGTTATTTTTCATGCATAATAACACGAATTTTTGATAACTACCGACCCAAATCCTAATCCACCGCCAGATTCCTATTGCGGCGGCATAGCCTATTGCCTTGGTATTTTTATGCCAAACATCATTCTCTTTGTGTGCATATGGATACAACTTTTTCAAGTTCTAGATCCCGAATTCGAACTCCAATCGGTCTCCATAGCCCTCTTCAACGTCACTAGCAATAATCAAATCGTCACAAATCGGGACGTCAATTTCAGCGTAAAAAAGCCTAACCCTAAAACAATCACCTTTTTTTCGATCACATCAAGGCTTTGTTGTGGCAAGAGAAAGACTCGATACTAAAGTGGCCTCATTTAGTCAAGAGGCTAAGAACACGACGGTTTTGTATGCTAAGTTCACCAATGTGTTGGCGAGCATTGATCAATGGATCGTGATGCTGTGGCGAATCGGGTGAGTGGAATATTGAGTTTTAGGTTGAAGGTGTACGAGCTAAAATCCGATTCAAGAGCTCTTGGTGGAGGCCGTTCCCGGCGAGTATTAGGATTGAATGCAAGAACTTGAGGCTAGGGTTTTCATCACATAATGCAACTGCACCATTATTGTCTGGCTTGGGAAATTGCGAGGTTTAGGATATTTTTTTGAAGAGTAACGTTACAGGTTCGGAAAAAATATTTAGAAAGTAGCTTTTAGTTATTTTTCTTTTTTTTTTTTCTTTTTTTTACTCACTCTTATGTTTTTAAGAACAAAATTACTTCAAAAACATGGTAACTGCATGAATTTTTTTTTTTTTTTTTAATGTTCTTTTCACATTGTTTTGATGGGAGGACAATAAATTTCAGTTGTTTTGCTAGTAATTGTTCATATTCTGTTCAAGTAAAATTTCATAAATCATGTATTTTAAGGTAATGTAAAAAAAATAAAAAATTTAAGACAAATTGCACCCATATTTTCTGTAATTTGTCTCTTATATCACTTTGATCTTTATAATTCCAATTGTATTAATTATATCCCTTTTTTTTTATATATATATTGTATCAAATTAAACGAATTGATAATGTCTTGGGAAAATTACACTATAACCTCTCAAACTAAAAATTAATACAATGTATCTTTTCATCTTCTAAAAGTTTTAATCTAATTCTTATGCCATGTTGACAGAAAAGGTGCATAGTGTCATATTTATTGCAAAAATAGCTTTTAAAAATCTATTTTTGGTCAATTTTGTTAACAAAATTGAGACATAATGGTTATAATGAAAATTTCTAGAAGGTAAAAGGTACATTGTATTAATTTTTAATTGAAAGGGTAAAGTGAAAAGTGAAAAACGATAATGGCCTGTTTGGTAGGACTTATTTCCAGCTTATTACAGCTTTTAGCTTAATTTAAGCTATTTTGATGTGTTTGGTTCAGCTTAACAATACAGCTTATAGCTTTTTGTAAGTCAAAAATCAACTTATTCTTTGAGTGAGGGAGGAGAAGCTTAATTTATAAGTCAAAAATCAGCTTATGTTCACAGGTATAAGCTGTTAGACTATAAGTTATAATCACATTCCTACAGCTCTACCAAACGGGGCCAATAATTGAAGGATGTAAAGAATAATTTGCCCTAACATCTTTTTGAAACTTTAGACTAAAATCAAATGGTAGTCTATTTTTCTTCTCGAATTGATTTAGCAGTTTGAATTCAACTCCATTTTTTTTTTTTTTGTTTGTGGTGAATGTACCAATTTGCTTAGGAGTTTTATTCAATTTCTTAATGGATATTATCAATTGAACTAAAGACACAATGAGTAAAATTAAAAGATAAAATTAAAACTATCTAAACTAAATTAATACAATAGACAAATTGCAAAAACTAAAAATATAATTTATGGATAATGTTAGGGATAACAAATTTTCTACCAAATGTCTCACATGTGTGGGGTCTATAATTTTGTGGACTCCACTCCCATGTGAGACATTTGGTCCTTTATTTGATAAAAAATTTAAACCTACAATATTTTCCATAATTTATTAAAAAAAAGAAAAAAACTATGTTACGAAGGAACCCAATAAATTTCATAATTCTTAGCATCAATCATGCCATTATGAGAAGTTAGTGGGTCTCAGTATAGTTAATATCTTGTTTGGTAGGAAAAATTATTACATAGGATCATGTCATATCTTACATAATATGTTTTTATAATTTTATTTGTTATATACTAATTATTTTTTATTTTTTCTCCTATGTATTACATAAAATAATTAATAGAACTGGAAAAACACACAATCTAATTGAAATTCTTGGAAGACATAATAATTTCTTGTAGGTTTATTTGTAGTGACTTGTCAATTTAGACTTATTAGTTTGGAAACATGTTATTTTAATAATTTTTTTTATTAAAATATGAGATAAAAAAAATTAGTATGTTTAGGATATTATTGGGCTTTTTACAACTAAAAAATAAAAAATAAAAATAAAAAAAAGAGAAAAGAGAATATTTGACCTTTTTTTTGGTATAATTTGTTGGTTTTTTTTTTTTTTGGTTGTACTCTCAGTATTGTTCTAGTATCATTGTAATTACACTTTGACCCACTAAATTATGGCATGCTTTTCACTTTAGTCCTTATTAAACCAATTGTTTTCCCAATTCAATTTCTAAAATTTTAATTTTTCCCACTTTGAGCTATTTGCCAACTACCTTTACAAACAAGTGATGAAAAATGAAATGTGACGCCCATATCCAGTAAATTAATAAATTAAAAATATTGGGTGAATTACACTTTGGCCCTTGCAATGTAACCCATTTTTTACTTTTGTTCTTGGACTAAATATTTTTTTCGTGTGGTCTCTAAACATTTAAAAAAAATTCATTTTAGTCCAATTTCTAACTATGTTTGCGTATTTGAGTGTAACATTTAACGCATGCAAATGCAAAACCAATATTAATACTATTAGAAAAAAACAAAATCAACAAATTGACCTAGTGGATACAATTTGAGATCTGGTTAAAAAAGATTAACATTAAAAGTTGGTCGAACGGTAAAAATTAAGCATAAGATTTAAAATTTTGTATTTGGATTATTTTGAAGACATCAAAATTAATCAAGATATTTACAAACTGGTTGATAAGTGAACTCGAAAGTACTACTACTATATGTTAACTTCAAGTCAATGCACTTGTTATAAAATGCATCATCATATTTATTGACTACTATAATATTTCACCATTAGGAAGGATTGTTCATCTTTTTGATTGCTCGCTAACAATAAATAAATAAATAAATAATTAAAAATTAAGAAGGGACAAAATAACAAGCGAAGTAAAACTTCTTTGCGATTTTGATGTTTCCAATCGCACCACTTAAGAAACACCCTCCTAGGTTAACATTTCTCACTTAAAATAGTTAATTTTTTTTGTTGATTTTTATAATTTGACTTATTTTTTATACCTATTTTGTTTATAATATTTTTAAAAAAGTTTGATTCAAAATATTTTACTTTTTAATTTCTGAAAAAAATTCCAGTAAATTAAAATAAACCAATTTTAAAGAGTTCATTTTTAAAAAAAATAAAATTTAACTTATTTTTGCTTTTAATAAACTTTCTTATAAATTTTGCCAAGTGAACTATTGTAAATGAACAACAATGATTGAGACCCTCAGATTGGGGGACTCTCATGACCTCCAAAATAATCTGGATCACTCATGTAAAAGAATTAGAAAATAAATAAATAAATATATGAGTAATCCACGTCATTTTGAAAGTTTGAGTCTCAATTATTTTTGGTAAATGAATTTGTAGTACACCAATGTAAAGACATGTGGCCAAATTAGTCTGATTTTTTAACTTTTTGGCTAATTTAACTTGACAAATTAGTTTTGCTTGAGAAGAATTTTTTGATTTTTTTGACTTTTTTGACTTTTTTGTGAAAAAAAAATAAAATAACTATGACCTCTTTTAAGAAGTAGGTTAAAAGTCACCTCCGAACTTTTAACCAATTTTGAGTCACATCACCTCTTACATTTTTTATACGTTTTTTCAAAAAAAATCTAAAAAGGTCAAAAAATTAGCATTTAACCATCTTTCCAAAACACCTATTCAGTTTTATTGACTAATTTAATTTATTTTCTCTTTTTATGCTTTTTAATTTCAATTTAAACCCAACCCACTTGTCAAATGGGGACAAAATTAGTGGAATTATGCCGTCCGAACATATTCTATTTTTCTATTGGAAAATTATACATAAATGAGAATTGAACAAAATATAATTGAAAAAAAAAACTATTCTAATTAAAAATTCAATAGTACTAAATATTTGAATAATTATTGAGAATTTTTTTAGGATCAATCATATCACAAACTTTTAATCTATAACGCTTCCGTTTGAGAAGTGGGTTGGCTTTTTGACTTTTTTTTTGACTATTTGAGCCTGGGCTCAAAAGCTTGGTTTGGGAAGGACTTTTTAACTTTTTGACTTTTTTGACTTTTTTTGTGAGAGAAGAGTATAATGATTATGGGTTAGATGTGATGTTTTGTCTGTTGTGGTTCAAATAGCCTATCCTATCTTTTGTAGCTCAAAGAGCTGAAAGAGCCCAGATGAGCCCTTCCCAAACGAACCCGTTAGGTACATTTCCTTTTCGTTATAATTTCTGAAGTACCAATCTAAAATACGTATCGTATCGAACCCAATAAAATAACATGACGAGAAGACAAATTAATATAAATATTTTACAAATTTTAAAAGTAATATTAATCAAAATTAAAAATGTAGAAAAAATTTCATTGCGTTGATCGCGCCAGCACGAGCACGACAATGTGGCCTGTGAGAGAAATATGAGGTGGCGGGAATCTAGAGGTCAATGCTTTGGAAGTCTCGTGGTGGGTCCACATCAGGCCAATCACATTGTTTGAAAATAAAGCAATTCCATTGGCTACACAAAAATATCAACCGCATCGAATCCAAACTCCTTAGGTTCCCTTGTCTCTGCCGACTCTCTCTCTCTCTCTCTCTCTGTATTGCTTTGTCTGTGTGTGTACTGAAAAAAATCTTCTATAACGAATGGCAGATCAGTCAAGGCCAGTCACAGGTTACCCTGCCGCAGGGTATCCCCACCCTCCGCCGCAATCCGGCAACAACACTAACGGCTACCCCGCCGCCGGCGCCTCCTACCCCTACGCAGCTCCACCTCCTCAAGCCGCGTATTATTACGCGCAGCCCTACCCCGACCCACGCGCCACCTTCCTCCGCCGCCTCTTCGGCATTCTAATCGCCTCCTTCATCATCGCCGCCACCATCGCCTTCATCGTCTGGCTCATCCTCCGCCCTCGCCTCCCGGAATTCCAGGTCGACTCTCTGTCTCTCTCCAATTTCAGTCTTTCTTCTTCCTCGATCTCCGCCAATTGGGACGTCCGCTTCACCGCCCGGAACCCTAACCACAAGATCACTCTCTACTACGACGACATCGCCGCCACCGTCTTCTACGGAGAGCAGCCTCTCTCCGATACCACCGTCGCGCCGTTCGTCCAGGGGACGAGGAATGAGACCACGGTTAGGGCTACTTTCGCGGCAAACTCGGCGTATGTGATCAAGGAGATCGTGGATGGTATCAATAGCGATCGGTCGAGTCGAGGGATTGTCAATTTCAATGTTGGAATGAAGGCTAGGGTTAGGTATAAGGCCGGTGCGTGGCGGGCTCGACAGCGGTTATTGAGAATTTTTTGCCAACAATTATCGGTCGGGGTTTCGAAGAATAGCGTCGGAGGGACTTTGAATGGTGGACCGAGGCAGTGCAAGGTTGTTATGTGAGTGAATTTTAAGTATTTATTTTATTTTATTTTTATCATCATCTTTGTTCTAAATAATATTATGTTTTTATAGATTTAAAGTTGAGATTGAGGATTTGTGGTGTTTATAGTGTTTATACACAAAGTTTTAGGTTTTATATTGATTAATCAACTTATGTACAGCTTTTGTGGCTTCAATTTGTTGGCTGATGATGCTCTGATTAAAATTTTTTGGCTAGAATAATATTAATTGATCCAATATGTTTGGGATTTTGATTTGTTTGAGGTAAGTCGTTACAACTAATTTTCATGATTGCACCATGTTTGTCAGTTTTTTGTCAACTACTTCACGAAAGCATAATGGATCTAATTTGTCATTAAGGCATAATCGAGAATGTAGTTTGCATTTACATGTATGCTAGAGGGCCTCATTGGATTTTGCATGGCATATGATGTAGAATTTTTCCTTCTGTTTGTTATAAGTTGTTATATAGATTTAATGATGTGGTTATCTTTTGCATTCTTTCAATGTTTGATCCCTCGGAGAGTGAAACCAGTTTATGGGTCCAGATGTCACCTATAATGGGATGCACATGGATCTATCGTAGAATTGGAGAGGTTCCATTGCATTTTGTAACGCAGGAGATGCAGTTTCATTTTCTAGAGTAGGTATGAAAACCAGATATTTAACCATGTGTTATTGAATGAAATAGGCCTCTGGATCTATTAGTATGGTATTCTTTTACTACCTCAATGCTGGATGTGTGCTGTTTCCTTTCATGCCTCACTCAATATGAGATGGATTCCTATCTCAAATTGTTGTGTGAAACATGATAAAAACTAATGCCTTTGTGGATTCCTTTAGGCCGTAGAATTAAAATTTATATTAAACATATCAATGGTGATTTGGTAAATGGTTACTTAAGCCGAACTGTGGCTGTAATTGCGCATTTTATGGCCTTGTTGTCTATTGAGTTTGTTTGGTCACGTCATATTCCTAGAGTTGGTTTTTCTATAATAACCAAAAATATTCTATAGTTGCCTTACATGGGGAGGTAGGGATTGTTAATAAACTGTAGTTGCTAGAATTCAAAGTTTAGAATCCTTTCTTTCTTTCTTTGTTTTTGTTTTTTTTTTTTCATAAGGATCTTTGCCAAAGTGAGAGAGATTAGGTCTTTATAGTTTTCAGGTAGTTCTTTTTAGATGCATTGCATGCCTTGAACAATCATGTGGACATGCAACTGATGGGATCTGTAGAAGGAAAGAAATGTTTGCCATAATTGGAAATAGAGGATTGGATCCACCACTACAACTAATATCCATGTCAAAAATGGGTTTTTGTAAACCAAGATATTATTAGTTTGAGAAAAGTCCCGAAAAAGCTATGAGAAACATGGTTTTAAATTGCAGTATCAGTCAATGTAATGGTTGTGGTCATTGTTGTCAAATCGTGACTCGAATCATGAATCATTTTGCTTAAATAGTGAATCGTGAATTGTAAGATTCATTTTATTTAATATAATATATTTTATATATTTATATACATATTAAAATTCATTCATAGTGTTTAAAATAGTGGAAATATCAATATAATTAAATTTTATATATTTGTATATACATATAACATCATGTATATCAATATTACTAATTGATTTATTTTATATATCTTGATAGTTTGATGAAAATGACAATGTTTCATGCATTATGTAAGCAAAAATAAAAATAGAACTGAATCGCAGCGAATCGTAGTGAATCATAAATTGAATCGCATAATTCACATAATTTCCTATTCAATAGCACGATTCGTTTCTGTTAAAACTCATATCGAATCGTGAATCATATGATTCTAACAACCATGGTTGCGGTAGGATGTAATGGGTATCGGACTACCGGCCAATGTGTAACAGAAATCAAAAACTGAAGTTGTGATTCTTTTTTCAAACACTAGAAAATGCCAAAAATCTCATCTATGAGCGTGTTCAAACCTAATTTATCACAAATTGAATGTTTATAGTGCTTTATAATCAACATTATAGCACCTAAAAACAAGTTTTGTAACATAATATTTAACTTTATGTTGCTATTAACGCCAATTAATTAATTTGAATGAATTGATAATATTCAAGCAATCCCCCATATCGTTAAATCACAGTAAACATTTCTACCTCTCCAGTAGCCAAATCAACCTTTTTGAGAATTTAAGGCCATTGTCATCAAGTTCAAACGAAAACCAGAATGAGATGATCTCTTTGAAATTTGATTTACCACCTAAGAAACACAGGACATGGTGATTTCCAAAAAAAATTGGATACGGACAAGGAGGCAATATGAAAAAAAAATAAAATTTGTTATATATTTTTATTTGCTATATATGTGAATATAAATTTAGGGCACACAACTATGAGAGGCAGCAATATACAAGTGGGTGTATTATTGTTTTTATTCACTTTCATCTCTCTTTGTTTCCACATATTTTTGTTTGACCCTAAGTCAGTTTCTAAAAAAATAAACCACAAATGTATCCTGGGCTGTGTCCAAACACAGTATGTGCGTGCGTGCCCATGATCCTAGGACTTCTTAACACTTCTATGTTTTTTGTATTAAATTTATTTAATTCAGGATAGTGTTTTGATATTGATATCTCAAACTATATGAAAGTGTGATTTCTAAACATGTTGTTTTAAAAGTGTGTTTAGTAACTACATTTTTAGAATTTTGATTTTTAAGTAATATGGTTAGATTTGACAAAGAAATCTACTAATATTCAAAGCCTAGACGAAAAGTGTTTGTTAAACCACTTTTTCCAGACTTTCAACTGAGTACTAAATAGCATGGTTGTTAAGCATGTTTTAGAAAACATGTTTAACGACCATACTTTCACGTAGTTTGGAAATAAAGTTTAAAAGTGCCGTAGTTGTTTAAATAAACTTCATGAAAAAACATACAATGGTTAAAGAGCAGAAATCCTAGATTTGGAAAGGTTCCATCGTATCTTGTGTGCGATGTTCTAAAATTTCATTATCTAGAATGGGTAATTAAAGAAAAATAGAGATTAGTTATAGTCATATCTGATGGTATAAAAGTCTATTAGATTTTATAGGGGATGTTGTGTGTTTCTACTGTCATTAGTAATATGCTTGTCATTCACTTCAGTAGCTCTTGGATGATAACACATTCCTATTGTTCAAATGCTCTCTAAAATACAATAGGCCCATTTAAATGTTAAATGTTTAATTGTGTTCAAAAATGTTTGTTAGTTACTTAAATGAGATTGCATAAATTCATATATTTATATATATAATCTTTCTTAGTTATTTATTTGGTAATATCA
Organism: Camellia japonica; assembly: GCA_030407325.1. NCBI lineage: Eukaryota > Viridiplantae > Streptophyta > Magnoliopsida > Ericales > Theaceae > Camellia > Camellia japonica. The sequence goes on from JAPPVO010000024.1 coordinate 63,243,757, forward strand.
AATGATATCCTTAGGATAGGTTGGTGGTTGACCCCCTTTTCTGTGGAGAGATGAGGAAGGCCAATGAGTGATGGTCAGAGGTGGGTTCCTTCCATTTCGTATTGTGAGGGCCACCATTCGGGGATGAGGTGGTTTTGGGTATTACAGGACACTTTGTGCAGCATCGTAATCGTTGGTGGGCTCCTTTCGAGATGGTTGAGGACGATAAGTTGTGTTCTGTGGTTGCAGATTGTGTGAATTATATATAGTCCTGAGGGTCATTCAAAAACTACATAGAGGTTGGAGTTTGCAATACAGGAAGAGACGGGGGAAGTAAAGGAGGATGTGGAAATTTTGGAATATTTGGGGAAGGGGGGAATACGGTTTCTCCTTTGTGCTTGTCTCCTTTGCTTTGTTTCCTCCGAGTGGAATGAACCAGTAGAGTTTTGGTTAGTAACTCTGTCGGAAATGGAAATTGATGACTGAAGCTGAGTAAGCTCCATATCAGATAATGACATAGGAAAGGAAGGGTAATGTAGGGGTACATAAGTGCATGTTCCAAATGCAATAGTAGTAACATTGGGGTTCTTCTCGTTTGTGTGGGAAGAAGAGGAGTTGGTACATACTGCTGGGAAGGATCGCCTTGAGCAGTTACAATCAGGAGGAGAGGTTAATGCTAAGAAGCTTGTTAGTGCTTTTTTCTTTTCATGGAAGAGTTTCAGATCAGCATCTAAACATCACATTTATTGTTACTATTGATATAGCTGAAGTAGACAGAATCAGTAATAATAGTTTGAGTAAAGCCTTGTGTAGTGCATTATTGAAGCATTGTAGTAGTTGGGAATGATGTTTTGTTCGGTTGTATTAGTGGTGATGGTCTAGTTTTTGTAGTTTATCTTTTTTTGTTATTTTACTCTTTTTTATTATTTGGTTGTATATTGGTTGTGCCCCCTTGGTGATTTCTCAATACATTTTTCTTTTTCCAATAAAAAAAAAAACTTAGGATACGTTCCTAAAGTTGATAGGAATAATTTATAAGCTTGAAGAGGTGTACAGTTCTCTTTGTAGTTAATCTCTTTATACCTCAGTCATTAACTATGCCCTCATCTACCACGACAAAAGAAAAAAAAAATGAGAATGAATGAAGATTGTTGTTGAAACATTATCTACACTCTGGAGCACTGAAGTCCTAGATTTGGAAAGACCTATTATATCTTGGGTGCAATGAACTAAAATTTGATTATCTGAAAAGTGTAATTGAAGAATAATGGCGATTCACTGATTCAGTTATATCTGATGGTACAAAATAGTCTTTTAGATATATTTATGTTGTGATGTTTTGTGTTTCTACCATCATTTGTGATATGCTTGTCATTAACATCACTAACTCAAGGTAAATAACACATTCCTATTTTTGAATGCTCTCTATATAAAATACAATAGGACCATTTAAAAGTTAAATGTTTAACTGTGTCCTAAAATATTAGCTAGTTAAATGGGGTTGCATAATTCATATATATATATATATAATCTTTCTTAGTTCTTTTATTGGTAACATCAGAAGATATCATGAGGATAGGTTCCTAAAGGTGATGATGGGAGTTGTTTTAAGCTTGAAATTGCAAGAAATGTACAGTTCTTTTTAGTTTTATGAGTTTAATTCGCAAAAAGTAGAAAAGGTTGGGTCTTTCCTTTATTGGTTTTCTCATTTCATTTTGGTTAAATAAGGAAATTTTTTATGCAAAAATAGGATGGATATTTCCAATTTTTAGCTTCTTTTTTTTTTTTTTTTTTTTTTAATATTCAATTATGTTGCACTTGTGGAATCCTTTAAAGCTAAGGTCGAGATATCTGACCTCTAGCCTCTTTATATTTTAGCTTTCATGTTCTCAGTAGCATTTATTGTGGAACAATCATGTGCTAATGCGACTGATGGGATTCTTTGAAACTATGTTTGAGATATCTTATGTGCATTTTAGCATATCAAGCCTCACGGCTTTCATTCAAAATAACACTTCTTAGCATGGTTGCATGGAAAATGATTTTAGCAACTTCCCTCTGCTAATGCTAAGAAAAAGTCATGGTAAAACGTTTGATTAAACTGTCGTGCAAAATGATGTCAACAAAAAAATCCTTTTGAATTTCTCTTATCTGAGTAAACATCGTAACAAGAAATTTTAGAATTTGTACTGGTGCTAACTGGTTTAGACTAGGCATTGCTTAGTTAAGTTGACCTTTTGGTGGCATAAATGATTCCGAATAGGGGATAATTTCGATAACCAATCTTCCTGATGTAATTTGTCATTGAAGATGGGTTGATGCGCCCCCCCCCCCCCCCCCCCCCCCCCCCGGGAGAAATTTTGATTGGTCAATTGAGTGATTCTTTTGCCCTGTTCTATTATTAAGGTTGATTGAAGAAGCCAACTTGGGTATAGATAATTTGTGGTACAACACAATAGAGGAAAGGTCTAGAGAACAATTGGAGATTGCTCCTATTATTGCTTTTAGATATATTTGCGACCGAACTCTTTGTTACTATTTTTTCTGAGAGAAGAGGAAGAGGAAGAGGAAGAGGAAGAAGAGGAGGAAGAAGAGGAAGACGAAGAAGAAGAAGACGAAGACGAAGAAGAAGAAGAAGAAGAAAAATAGATATATGTATCTTTATGATACTGTTGTTTCTGCATTTTGTGTGGATCTACCCTCATTTTAACAATAGATATATGTATCTTAAGGACCACCCATTTGCTAAGATAGCAGCTTCATCCTTCGCACCCTTTTGGAATTTGAGGTTTGGGCTTGGACTTACTATAATACTATCCGAAATTTTAGAAGGTTTTAGGAGTGGGAAGTCAGAATGGCGGAAAGAGGATTCATGTTGTGAATAAGATCAAATTCATTTCTAAGGGGATTCTCTTAAATTTCCAGATCATTTCAGATATGAAAATTAAGTTGAGCAAACGCTGGGTGATTTTGACTGGAGAGATTAGGGATGTGGCTGGAGGTTTTTTTTCTTTTTCTTTTTTTGAAATTATAGCTATCTTGTTTGCCAATCTGGACTGTAAAGCAGGTTTTAGTCTCTTTTCTTACATTTGGAGATGGGATGCTTTTGGGATTTTCTTTATGTCATGTTTGGATCATGGATTTGGCTCGGGAAAGGTAAAGGGAAATTGGAGCAAAAACATGATCCAACGATGAGGTCCGTATAATTCAGTTTCTAGAATATTTATTATTTTTTTTTCTGCATTCATCGTTTTTATGAAGTCCCAATTCAGTCTTCGTTGGTAAAAGGGATAGGTTGTAAAGGTTGTAGTAGCTGTTTTTTCTGATTCTTGTATTTTATTGATTCTTTACTTCCTTCTTGTGAGTCTCTCATCCACTATTTTTTTTTTTTTTTTTATGGGGTTCTCCAGCTTAGAATCTCCTCCAATGAAATGTTGAAGTGTTCATTATTCATTTTACCTTTATTCTATTCACTTTCTGATTTTGTCCTCTCTGACCTTTGATTGTTTGTTGAGTAGAAGCTTCGTGTTTAAGCTTGATACAGAATTTAAGAGAGGTAAATGTTAAATTTCAAGATTCTAAGAAGATCTTCTTGTGACTTTATACAACAATACGGTTAATTATTATTATTATTTTTATTTTTATTTTTATTTTGAAAAAGAGAAAGTTCAAAGGAAAACTGGTGGGGCTTTAGGATATTCCAAGTTTGTGTGGCTTTAAAAGCCTTTTTGAAAGAAAAAAAACCTACAAAGGTGAGGGGATAGAGGAAAGAGGATAGATATAAAGAAGGAAATGATAGGATTTTAAGGTGGGGATCGTATCTATGGCTTCTCAGGTCCCACCCATGTCATGGAACTTTGCTATTCCTGAATTTACTTGTATTAGTATATATTTTAGCAGTTTTGTTACATAATCAGAAAAATTATTTAAAATTGAAATATGTAGACAAGATTTATTAGTATGACTTACAACATACTAATTTTAAATCTACATTCTACCCTCTACTTTTTGGGTAAAATTCTTGTTAATTTTTTTTTTATTTTTTTTTATTTTTTAGTAGAATTATGATTACTTTAGAGGAAGCTGCTCAAATGGAATTTTGCTTTAAGAGAGTGATAATTTGGATGAGTTAGCATTGGTAGTTACATGAAATTTCAGCAAAGGATCGAATTTTGTTCTTTTTAACTCTATATCTGTTTTGACTATGTTAATTTCTTCTTTTTTTAATTTGAGTTTAGCTCAAGTGGTTAAGGGAGCTGTTTGAAGCTCGAGCTCAAGAAAAAGCTTTAAATACCCATTAGTAATAATCTAACTTACTAATGCTTAGATAAAATAGAGAGAATAAGAATACTTATGCAAAATAGTCAGCTTCAAAACTCAATTTAGATTGTACTTGGATTTTGGATTTTGGAAGAAATTAATGGAGGAAAACAAAACAAGAGGGAAAAAAAAAAAAAAGGATTACTGTTGTGTTCCTTTTTCTGCTCTCTTTACAAATTTCATTCAAATTCGTGAAAGTAGGAGTATGAACTGCTTGTTCATTGTTTTGTTGCCAAGACATTGATGTGAAGTTATCTAAATTATGAAAACATCAGAGACAAAGACAAAGACATGACTAGAGAGGAAATTTGCTTTGGAAAGTTGACGTCTTCCAAAAGCATGCTTGTCCATGTGTAAAATGTTTCCCTTCAAAGCCAATGCACAAACCACTAATCCATCTCCCAGCCCAGTCACAAACCACTAATTCTAAAGTTCATATTGTTCTTTGGCTACAAGACCTCGCAACTAGCATCAACTAACTAGGACCCTTGCAATAATCATCCTCTCTTCAATGTTCAAAGAGACTAGTAGAAGATTCTTGGCCTTCATTTGGATGCGAGTTAGTTCTTTAATTTTTTGATTATTTTAACTTAGGATTAAAAAGTTTCGTTTAGAATAGACTTTTTGATTTTTTTGACTTTTGTGAGAGAAAAAATAAAATAATTATGATGTAGATGTGATATTTTGTCTTATTATTTTTTTAGTCTATTTTATTTTTTTGTGACCATTTTAACCCAAAATCAACATACCAAACATAGCCATGGAATAATCTCACCGACAGTAACCATTCATGAAGTGTTTTATTTTTGCAGTTGCAGACAATAAATACAGGGAAACTTTATTCACACATAAAAATAAATAAATAAATAAATTACAATAATATTGTGGTATTGTCATTTTTATAAATAAGCACATCTTTGTGGATATATATATATATATATATATATTTTAAAGTGATAGATCTACATTAAATTATATTATTCTATACAAAAATTATATATAAATTTTATGTTTGTATATAATCTAAATAGAGAGTAGTATTAGTAGGATCTGGCTTCTCTTCATTTCATGATCTAGATGGGAGAATATTGTTTGGGTCCATTGAGTTCACTATGAGTTCCGTTTTAATAATCCAAATATTTTATTTTGTCGAATCTTTTATGCATATCATCTATAAAAGAAATTTAAGTCAATCCGTCGTAACATATTTAATTTATCTTATTTATTTCTAAAAAATAGACATGAAAGTTATGTGTATTTTTAAAAATAAATTTTTTTTTTTTTATAACAAATGCAATAAATTGAGCATTTGGCTAATTTCATTGTTTTTTTTAAATAATATAAACAAAAAATTAAAAATAAATAGATCAAATAATTAAAATAGAAACTACAATCCTGAATAACACCTTTCTTTCAGTCCATATCATAGAGGGTAGGAACCAAAAATTCGTGGTGTTAATACCGAGTCTGTCCTATCTCAAGTAGTATTAATACACACACCCAACTCCAAATTCTCACCTCCACACCCCAAGCCCTTTCCACCACCACAACATGACGAAAGGCTGCGACCACCGCTGCGACGATGACCGGAAAACCCTCTACCGCCGCGTCTTTATCATCCTCATATCCTTCATCGTCCTCATCCTCTTCATAATCCTCCTCATCTACCTCATCCTCCGCCCCACCAAACCCCACTTTACCCTCCTCTCCGCCACCATCTACGCCTTCAACGTCACCACCACCCCCACCAACCTCCTCACCTCCACCTTCCAAGTCACCCTCTCCTCCACCAACCCCAACTCTCGCATCGGCATCTACTACGACAAGCTCGACGTCTACGCCGTCTATCGCCGCCAGCAAATTACTCTCCCCACCATCCTCCCCGCCTCCTACCAGGGCCACGAGGAAGTTGCCGTTTGGTCGCCATTTTTGTACGGAAATGCCGTGCCGGTGGCGCCGTACGTGGCGGCGGCGCTGTGCGAAGATGAGGCGGCGGGGACGGTGGTGATTAATGTGAAGGTGGATGGGAGGGTGAGGTGGAAGGTGGGGGATTTGGTCTTAGGGAAGTATCATTTGTATGTGAAGTGTGCTGCTGATATACCGTTTGGCAACAAGAATAGTAATAGTGGGATTGTTATTGGACCTGGGATTAATAAGTACCAGTTGGTCCAAAATTGTCGTGTTGATGTTTGAGGAGTTTGTGTTATCTCTATCTCTTTTTAGTTGTTTTTTTTTTTTTTAATCCTTCTTGTTATATTTATAAAGTTCTGGGTTTTTTCATTTAAATTTGTAGAATGTATATTTTGCCATAACTTCCCTGCCAGTTTAAAAAACGGATGGGTTGCCAGAAGGATCAGGCTAGTTTTCAGTCCACAGAGTAGGAATCGTTTAATGTGTAGAATTTATCGAATATTTTATCTCCATCAAAAATTGCGTTGATTGAATATCAATAACTATTTGGTCGAATCAGATTTTTGTCAACAATTTACTTTGAAAATTACATTTGTCTTTGACAAAAATTTAATCTGATCAAGTAGTTATCAATATTCGATCAATGTAATTTTTTACAAGAATAAAATATTCAACGAGTCTTATATATTCAACATATCGAATTATTAAAACAAGACTCGTGATAGACTCTTATAAATCTAATAATACGCTCCAATTTGATCACAAACTAGATAGAAGCTAGGTTTCATAGTAAATAGTTTTTAAAAGTGGCGTTAAGCTCCTCTAGAGTAAGGCTCCTACAATGATCTCTTGCAATGAAAGACAAGAAGCCGACACGTGACCCACTTACCAAACCAAGGGTTGAGATTTAACTCACCAAAACAACGTCGTTTTGGTGAGTAAATTGAAAAAAAAAAAAAAAAAAAAAAAACAAACAAACAAACAAACAAAGTGAGAGAAAGAAGAGGATCCCCAAATCTTTGGCCAATCTTTGCCATGGTTGGGTTTTCATATTCAAGAAATTGAGTATAACCAAAACAAAAGCCCATTGTTGGCCACCTTTCCCACCAGTTTCGATGACTCTCAATCCCTCTGACGACCCTTCCCCAGTCGTTCTCCTCTTTCGGCAATCCTTCCCCGCTGCACCTCCTCTGTCTTCCTTTTCCTCTTCTTTTTTTTTCTTTCTTTTCCTTCTAAATCTAGACAAAACATAGAAATGATACATATATATATATATCAAAATATACAAACGATTTTACAAAAAAAAAAAAAAAAATCGAAACCACAAAAGTGAGCAAAAACAGAGTGAGAGAGAGAAGAAGATGTTACAGTCACTCTACATGTTTGATATAAAACAGGGTTAATTCAAAATTCAACAACAATATAAGCCTTACATTAATGTAAGAGAGAGTAACATCAGGCCTTACAATGCGTCTGATTGGAAAGAATGGTTGGATTGGGTTTGAGACTATTTTAGCCACAAAAAGACAAAATAGATTTTTCAGCCCAATAAGATAAAATATCACATCCAATTCATAATCATTACATTTTTTCTTTCATAAAAAGTTAAAAAAGTCAAAAAACTCTTTCCAATCGAAACTTTTTGACCCCAAACTAAAATAGTCAAAAAATAATAAAGTCAAAAAATCAATTCACTTTCCAAACAAACCCAATGTAAGAGAGAGCAACATCAGGATTAATGGTAGAATCATCATTGTTTTGATAAGAGCAAGTCTCACCTTTTTCAAGCACAGTCTCTTCCATCTCTGCACCATCATCATACACGAGCCTTAACCCCTTCCTTCCATTCCTACTCCTCACAGAAATCATACAAAAATACAAGTTTGTTGAAAAAAATTAATTTTGACGAAATTTGACCTAAATTGATAGATTTTGAAACCTCAAGATCTTATATCATCTTATTCGATCTCTGAAGATCAAATCGATGAGCAAAGAGAGAGAGGGGAGTAGAAAACGAAAGATTTTTTTTTTTTTTACTAAAATAATCTCAACCTTTAATTTTATTAGTAGAGCACGTATCAAGCCTTAAAAGATCATTTTAGAGGATGACTTCATCGGATTACTCCACAGAAACCTTACGCCTAAAGTACGTTGATTAATAACGTCCCTGCCAACTGGTACTGGTCAACACCACCACATGGTGGTTGCATGTAATTATTAGTGTGTAGGTACACTTGGAATGAATGAGTCACTAAAGTTTCGCAAGTGACGGTCGTTTTCAGCGGATTTAAAGTTGCAGGTACGTAGTAGAATTATAAGTAGGCAAGGTTAATTGAAAAAATTATCAATAAGTCTAGGCTACAGGAAAAAAAAAAAAAAAAGGAAAAAAGGAGTAGGAAAGGAGGAGAAGGAGGGGAGGAGGAAGAGGAGGAGGAGGAGGATCGTCGCAGCCTCCGCCGTCGCCCGCCGTCGGTCGTCTGCCCAGCCCCGCCGTCACCCAGGCCCCCCCTCCACCTCTGCCCAGCCCCGCCTCCGCCTCCGCCCATTTTTATGGCCCCCTCCAGTTCCTCCTCCTCCTCCTCCTCCTCCGCCTCCCCCCCTCCTCCTCCTCCTCTTCTTCCATTTTTCCTGACATTTTTCCTGTTTTTTTTTCCTGCCATGTAGCAGTTCTGAAAAATTATTAGTGTTGATTTGGTACGTTTTAAATAAGTATTTTTTTTTTATTTTTTATAAAAAAAAAATAAATAAAAAAATAGAGAGGAGATATTGATAGATATTGATTAATATAATCTAAATAAATATATATATATACAAAAAATATACTTTTTTAATACCTATCAAATACCTACTTAGTGTAGTGAAATGGTATTAAAGAGGTAAAATAAAATATATTTATTTATTATTAATGTGGTGGTATTAATTAGTTGAGATTAAATATATTAAACTACATAAAAAAAAAATCTTTATTGTATAGAAAATGAATTTATTATTTTTATACACTACTACAAAAACAGATAAAGATTACACTTTTTTTGTGTGATGTATGTTATTTAATCACACATTTTAAGTTTTATTAAAGTGTGATCTTTGAGAGTGTGATTAAAAGATGTCATTTTTAATCACATTTTTTAAGTGTGATTAATAACATTTAGATCTCACCTTTTAAGTGTGATTAAAAATATTTAGATCACATCTTTTTAACATTTAGATCACACCTTTTAAGTGTCATTAAAAATATTTATATCACATCTTTTAAGTGTGATTAATAACATTTAAATCACACTTATGAAGTGTGATTAAAAATATTTAGATCACATCTTTTAAGTGTGATTAATAACATTTAGATCACACATTTTAAGTGTGATTAATAACATTTAGATCACACCTTTTAAGTATGATTAATAACTAATAAAATCTGTGATAAAAAAAGGGGTTCGACATATTTGAAAAATGATCAATATTATTTTTGTATGCACATTTGAAGAATGTAATACACATTATATACTATACTTTCAATCATAATCACATATTGAATGGAATAACGTCATATATTTTATAAATGAAAATTAAATGTTCAAAAGTATATACAAAGGAATTAAATAAAAAAAATTAACTTTACTTACATATATTAAAAAATGAAAAAACTTAAAAAACTAATTTCTTTAATTCTTTGACCATATTTTACATTTCTCCAAGAAATTTCTGACCTGAAAAATGAAAACACAAATTAATTCAAAAACCGCAGGAACATATGAATAAACTAACTATTTATGGAGACTATTCTAGTCTTACAAAAGATGCAGTCCGATAATTTTTCCAATGTGCAACCTAACACATCTCCCCTACCATCCCAAAATCGGCCACCCATCACCACCACTCCCCATTCGCCACACCCACCACACTCCAAGGCCACCCCCCTTTAACATAACATGCTTATTGGCTATACGTATTGGCTAAATGTATTGATTTGCATTTAAACATATTGAATCATTACATACGTATAATGAAGCGTAGGATACTAAAATATTACATAACATAACAACAAACAATAAGATGGTAAACAAGAAAGGAGAGGCAAGTAACTACAATACAGACCTTGATATTATAATCATCCCTTTCAGCCACCTGCTGCAACAAATGTTGGTTCTGTGTATGCATATCTTCATATGCTTGACCAATAGTCTGCAAATAAAGTAAATGAGTGTAAGAAAAAAAAACAGAATGGTGAGAAGAAATAAAGGCAGGATCAAGGCACAAAAAACATCACCACAATGAACAAGAAAAATTTTACATGGTTATCTGAGGACTTAAACATAATCATCAAACCTCAATTTCAGAAATATAAGCCTCGGATTCACCATCTTTAATTTTAACAGCCTCCTTCAGCTCTAAAACATCCTTGCAGATGAAGTGACAGCAAACACCGTCACAAACTTAATAGAAAATTTATCTAGTGAATTTCTATAGGAAAAGGGGAAAGGGATAGGAAAAAAACAAATTGATCCAGTGGTAACAGGGGAGCATTTTTAATTCACCATGTTAACAATATGGTAGCATTTTTATCACTATATAAAGTTACTCTGTTATCACTATGATGCTACTGGATGTTACTATATTAATTACAAATTCTGAATACCATATGAAACATCTAGGGACTGGAAGGCAAAGTTGGTTATAAGCAATTACTTCTCTTTTTCAGAGTAAGAGAATTCTAATTTTTGACAATTAAAATAAGAATATCGATGTTATTGTTTACATGAAACTACTTCCAGGAGAATTTGAAAATTAATATAGTAACATCCAGTAGCATCATAAAGATTATTAAAAAAGAAAAAAAAAATGATGAGGATTAATATGATACCACCACAAAAATGGTCAACCCAATGCATGAACTCCTACTATAGCAAGGCCTGAGAAGGGTCAGATGTACCCAGCTTTACCACCACGTATGGATAGGTAATTTTCGTGTTTTGAACCTGGGACACCTAGGTCACAACGGAGCAGCCTTACCATTGTGCTAAGGCCAAAATTAGCATGCTATATTTGCCTACCACATGTTTGAATAAATCCTCATAAAGGTGATGCAACATCAAGATGTTTTGTGATTAATTTTAGCATCTGGAACTTTAGTTATATTTGTCTATATGATCTATTGTTTCTTTATGCAACTGATAATAATTATTATCTAAATAACATGCAGGGTCTGTGAAAGATTCAGTCGTAGGTGAAGAACGTATTTTAATTTTGCTCCTTTTTGGTTATGATTTTAAGGATATGATTTTGCTCCTTTTTGTTCGCTAAGTTGAATTTAGTTAAGCAGACATCTCATTGATATGAGCTCTATCAAACTAGTGAATCATGGAAAGTGAAAATAACCATGAAATTTCATCTACACTATGCAATACTTCATTTATTAGCAGCCATTTGTCAAAGTCTGTTAACAAACTTGGTTAGATTCACATTTGCAAACCTCAGTGCAGCAAACCACATCATCTAAAACTCTTCCAAAACACCGACTTTAACAATTAGACTCAGAAAGCCAATATATTCTAAACCTTCTTACATTATTATCACATACTGGCTGTCTAGTGTATTATAAAATGCGAGAAAATTAAAATCTGAACCTCACGAAAATACTTGGCTTCAAGCTCAGTTCAGTGGATGTGAAGAAGAGATCGTTTTCCAACATTTTCTCGGCAACCAAACACAATAATATCACAAGAAAGCTAAATAATGTAAAGAAAAAGAACGAAAGAGACGCACCTGAAGCTGTGAATCCCTCACATTTTTTGCACACTGCGAAGCTTGTGATCCAAAGGAGAGCTTCGACCAGTGATCAGAGGATTTGCCAAAACAAAGAGAACAAATACCTACACACACACACACACACACACACACAGAGTAAAGTTCGAAAATAAGATTCAAAAAGAAAAATTCATTACTTAAAAAGAAAATTCAAAAATCCATGTCGGGTATAACAATAATAAGGGGCTAGAAAATAAGATTCAAAACCCATCAGTTAGTAAGTAGTTACTCTATCATATTGCCTAACATGTGATGCTTCATACGAATAGAAGAAGGCAGAGAGAGAGAGAGAGAGAGAGAGATCGTGTAGTTAACACTACACTAAGATCAATCATGAGTTCAACAACATGCACAGGATGACAACACTGTAATCCTGAAAATTAATGAAAAACTTCATCGAATCTTCAAATATATTATATATGACTTACAGAATAATAGATGGATATCCAGTGGGTTGGATACTGAAGACGGGATGAGGTGGCATCTACAGCCAAAATAATATACATATTCCACAGAAAGAAAAGCCAACTTACTGGAAACACCAATGTTTACGTTGATAATTACTGGCTTGCTCTTGTGGCAAAGGAGTTTAGTTTTGAAATCCTTGCAATCAATTTCACCTGAGACCAAAGTGTCAACCTTTTCACATTCCATCTTGTACATTCATGTAGGTTTGAAAATAGAATAATGTGATTCACATGAGCCATACAGAATGCCATCTGGAAACACTTCCCTCCTGCAGAATCAGTACAATCTTCTTAAACTTTGACAAGATACACGATAGGTCAAAACATCATAAAAATAAAAGGTCACAAAAATGAAGCATGTTGATACTAACCCAACTAATATACCATGAAGATTGCCTTCTGTTCCACAATTTGTAATGCAACCCCAATATTTGTTCTTCTCAAGTTCCCATAGGCGGCTAAACCAATCCAATACACCCACTTCAAACTGCTCGGAATGGACTATATAGTTGCTCTCTATAAATGGATCACCAAGATTGTTAATAGAGAAATGTTGTAACTATCCCAGAGCACCATAATCAAAATCAAGATTATAGGGGTACCCTATTGCAAAACATAGATCTCTATATGAGATACAACAATGCAGTAAATTTTAATGATGCAAAATAAAAAAAATTAAAACTTCGATTGATAAAAATACCTGAATACAACTTTAAAAACAATTAAGCATGAATTTTATCAAAAACTAATTAAAATTATATCACAATTGTTTTTGTGAGAGAGAGAGAGAGAGAGAGAGAGTTTCATCAAATTTTCAAATTCTCTCCCCAACCTCTCAAATGCTTGTATCCCACTGTATTTCCACATTTGAGAGACTGAGATGGCCCATGTTCACATAGTGGAAGAAACACATCAAAACTGAAATCTCATAGTACTTTTTCTTCTAAGACTAAGAGAAATAACAAGAAGTACCAAGTAACATGATCAAAAAAAATCTGTTCAAAGAGTTAATAACAACCAATTCAAAAATAGATGAAAAGAAATAACATCTGAGAATAACACAAATAGAACACACAAGAGCAACACCATGTTCACCTATTTCACAAAGTTGGTGACACTATAATTTATGCCAGATTGTTTAGATTTAGGCAAAAACCATATCAATGCATCCTCTTTTGCTTTTTAACCATGATGCTAGGTCTACAAGATCCCTATTCTTGGTTGATCAACATTTATGTTACTTTTCATGAAATAATGCTATGGCTTATACTCTCAATGAGAGCAGATAAAATATTATTGAAAGTTTGCACACTAACTATCTTATATTATAGAGACAACACTAAACATTTTTCATTTATATGGGCAAAAAATCAGTGTAACATGTTTAAAAAATTCAGGGTACTAGAAATGAAAATGTTGAGATGATGAGTGGCAAGCAAATATGAAACAAATGCATGAAGTTAGAAGTGGCACCAATTGAAGATAAAATGAGGAAAAATATCAGATGCAACATAAAACAAATAATGCACTTGTAAGGAGTGATTTGATTCATATTAACGGTCGTAAAAAATTTTTGAAGAATGTTGAGCAGAACATGAATTGAGACAAAAGAAATGTCTGAGACATACATATATATATAGAGAGAGAGAGAGGATAGACCGTTGACGCAGACAACATCGAAGGGTTGAACACGGTGGTAATCAAAGAGAGGTTCGATTTGTTCATCGGTTGATTTGGCCTATAAAACAGAGAAATCGAAAATCAAGTTCAAAAACCCTATAAAACAAAAACAGTGCTTGGAAGATTAGGGGGCTAGAACTTGAAGTTTCACACCATTAGGGTAGAAGAAATTGGGGCCAAAGTCACAGTAATCGTCGAGGGAGAAGTAAAGGTCGGAGTTGGGATTGTGTAGGGTTTGAAGGAAATGGTTCTGATTGAAGAGTTGTTGGGAGGGTTTGAGAGTGTTGGGGTAGCGCAGTGATTGGAGTAGGAGGGGGTCGAGGTTAAGAATGGGAGAAGGAGAAGAAGGGCATTGGAGGGAGTGGCGGAAGAGGGATTTTGGCGGAAGACGATAGTGGAAATTGAAAGGGCAAGGGCAGAGAGCGGTGGCGGTGGTAGGGAGGAGAGTGGAAATGGAGTGGAGCGTGGTTTCAGAGAGGTGGATAAGGTGTTTTGAGTGTTGATAGAACGGTTGGGAGATCGAGAGGCTGCGGTAGAGACGGAGGTGGCAGTGCTGAAGTGATTGAGTTGGTGGTGGTGGTGGTGGAAGAGGGATGGTGGTGGAGATAAATATAAGAAGTTAGGGTTAGGGTTAGGGAGTAAAGGAAGAAAGGTGAGGTATGGTGATGGAGATGAAGGATTCATTATCTCTTCTTTTCTTCGTCGCCCTCCTCACTGCCCAGAAAATGCTTTGAGTTTTTATTTATTTATTTATTTTTAAGATTGATGTTGGGGCTGAAAAGTTGAGACTTTTGATTTTTTTTTTTTTTTTTAGTGTTTGGCACTCAAAATTTTTATTTTAGCGCTACTTTTTTTTTTTTTGGTCGTCTATTCCACGACAACAATTGGACGTTGTGGAAAGTGTAATATTTTAAACGACTAGCTTTTTGTGCATCGTGGAAAGTACAATTTTTAACGGCTGACTTTTGTGCGTCGTGAAATATTCAATATTTTTAACAGCTGGTGTATGCATGTCGTGTATAATTGATGTATTTACAGCATGCCAAATGCACGCCATAAAAAATTTTATTATTTACGGCTAACATTGCAAGCCGTAAAAAAATCATTGTTATTAGCATTCACAACCTACGCAATAGACGCGTCATGGTTGTGAAATCATTTACGACATGCAAAAAAAACAAGTCGTAAAAATGAGAAACCACGGCTTGTATTTATTGTATGTCATTGATGTGAAGCCGTAGAAATCCAATTTTGTTGTAGTGCCTTTTGATTAGAAGTAGCCAAAGAGTTAAATGTATTTTGAATTTTTTTTTTTTTTTTTTTTTTTTAAAGTTTGTGTTTTGGTGTTGGGGCTTTTTTAAAAAAAAATTGGGAATTTTATATTTTATATAAAAATTAAATTGGAATATTTTATATAATCACACTTATTTAAAAAGTGTGATTAAAAAATAATAATGTATATATAATCACACTTTAATTAGAATGTGTGATTAAAATATATATATATAATCACACTCATTTAAAAAGTGTGATTAAAAAGTAGTAGTGTATATATAATCACACTTTAATTAAAAGCTGTGAGTAAAAAATATATAAATAATCACACTTTAATTAGAATGTGTGATAAAAAAATATATATACAATCACACTTATTTAAAAAGTGTGATTAAAAAGTAGTACTATATATATAATCACACTTTAATTAGAAGATGTGATTAAAAATATATATATATATATAATTACACTTAATTGAAAAGTGACATAAAAAATAAATATTATCACACTCAATCAAATTAAATGTGATCAAAATATCAATCTAATTTTTTTTTTATCACACTTCCAATAAAAGTGAGATATTTTTTTTGTCAAAATATAATCTTTAACTATTTTTGTAGTAGTGATAGCGTGAGTTGAATTATCTTTTCACATTTAATTTCATGTGATTGGATTAGTGATCACATTCCTTCTATAGAAATATTAATCCCACCATGCGGAGGGATTTATAGTCCCATAGGAGTTAGGCCTAGTTTGGTAAATGGTGATTTTAGTCAAAAAGTTAAAAAGTTATTAAAAAAAATTAAAAAGCTAACAATTTATACCACAAAATCAAATATTTTATTTTCTCTCTACTTTTTGTATATCTTTTTGTAAAAAATCAAAAAATCATTCTAAATATACTAATTGTTTTTTATCATATTTTAGTCAAAAAGTCAAAAAATTACTAAAAAAACCTATTCCCAAACGAGTTCTTAGTCTTATTCTATTTGGGTCAACCAAACATGAGGTACTTAGGATTCATAATATTGCTAATTCAATCTCATCAAAATAGTCAAATTTTTAATTAAATTTTAATTAAAAGTCTATTTTTTATTTTAACTAACTACCTTTTCAGACACAATCTCCAACAAACTCTCTATTATTTATTTAATTTGTTGAGTATTCTTTCCCTAACTATGGGATGTTTTGGGAAGTTGGTAAAAAATTAGTTTTTGACTTTTTACCAAGCTTTTTAGCTTTTTGGAAAGTAAGTTGGAAAGTTGGTAAAAAGCTGACTTTTGACTTTTTAGTTTAATATTTGTTTATGGTGTCAAATTAAATTAAAATGACCAAAATACCCTTACCCAACATAAGAAATTTATTTTTTATTTTTTTGTCATAGGCCCCAATTTGTAATTTTACACTTACGTTTTTTATAACTTCCCAAACCAATTTTGTTGCGTTTTTGGCCACTTGCGTTTTTGGACCTTGGATAAAAAACGTGACTTTTTTCGAAAGTTCCCAAAACGGCACTATATGTAATTAATGGTTTAATATTTAACTAAAGTAGCTAACCAATGATTGAGTTTGATGGAGCGTGTTTCTATGATTTTATGCTATAAAACAATCAAGAAAAGGGTCTAATAAACTTTGATAATAATGCTTTATGGAGCCAAACAAACATTCTCTAAAGGTATATAACTTGCTATTCAGAGCTTTCACATCAGGCTGACTATAATAATTTTTGGGTTATGTTAGCAAAGCAAGCTTCAAAAGCACTCATCCATCAGCCTCGTTACATCAAAATTAAATTTGGCGTTGCTACAGTATATCGTTACATACAGCGATACATTGTTCACAAGTTGTATAATATTTTATCATTTATTCGTAAGAATAATCGAACATTTTGTTGGTCATCTGGTTGGATATTTTGCTAGACGACTGGTTGCTACTTTTAAAAAAAATAATAATAAAATACAATGCGTACTGAACATTCTGTCAGTCATTTGGCCGAACATCCTGTTGGATGACCGGTTGGTACACTATCATTTTTTTTTTATAATAAAATTGTATATATATATAAACGATACAAATCTTTGGATATTACTACTGATAGCACAAATATTTTTCTTTTTAAGGAATATGAAACTATATAATAACAACACAAAATTAGCAACTTCTCCTATACTACTTTGACTACTTTTTAACAATACAAAATGAATATTTTATAAATTTTAATTTTAAAATAAAGAATCTGATATAGTGTGTACATACAAAAATATTAACTAAAATAAAAAATTAATTTTTAATTATAATTTGACTCAAAATTTATTAAGACTAATGAAGGTGCTCTGGCATCCCCAAAAATGCATGCATTCTTCATCATCAATCAAGAGAGATTTGTTAAAATCTCACATCACATCGATTAACATAAAATTTGATTATATGTGTATATAAGTCTTTAGATACACTTCTTACAAGTCGATTTAAAAAAAAAAAAATGTTTTTAGAGCTTTAGAGCAAGAGCTCTGGAGCTGCTTTAATTAATGACGTGGTAATTGTGTGGGTCTCATTCATTTTGGAATCCGGATCCTCGGCCGCCCTCCCTAGCCGCCCTCCCAGCAGGCCTCCAAAACGACATCGTTTTGGAGGGTTTTTTTTTTTTTTTTTTTTTTTTTTTTTACTTCTTTGATTCGATAACAGAGGGGAGGGGAAGAAGAGAGAGAGGAAAGGAGTGGAGCGAGGATTTGGGCGAGAAATCAGAGAGAAGCAAAGTAATCTGGACAAAACTTTGCTTCTAATGCTCTCTCAATCTTGATTTTGGCCCCCCTCCGTCCTCTTTCTCTCCTTCATTCTTCCCCCTTTTTCCTTCCTTCCTTCCTCTTCTCTGGTTCTGTTTGTCTTTTTTTTTTTTTTTTTTTTTGAAATTTTCCCCCAACAGCCCTCTGAGATCGTTTCTTCATCGAAAGCGGAGAGTGAAACTGAAAATGATCTCTTGAAGAAGCCTAAGTGTGCTTCATCCAATGCTCTCTCAATCTTGATTTTGGCCCCCCTCCGTCCTCTCTCTCTCCTTTCTTCTTCCCCCTTTTTCCTTCCTTCCTTCCTCTTCTCTGGTTCTGTTTGTCTTTTTTTTTTTTTTTTTTGAAATTTTCCCCCAACAGCCCTCTGAGATCGTTTCTTTTTTCGAAGCGGAGAGTGAAACTGAAAATGATCTCTTGAAGAAGCCTAAGTGTGCTTCATCCAATGAATCTGAGTCCAAAGTTGTTGAAAAAAGGCAAGAAACTGAAGAAGAACAAGAACAAGTTGATCGTTTCAATTTATATATATATATATATATATAAGAACAAAAATTTGAGAAGAAGAGAAGAGAACAATTTTGAAGAAAAAATTGAACATTTATATATATCTCAGATTTTGATTTCTGAGAAACCAATTTTGAACATATATATGTATATATATATATCCAGATTTTGAGAAAATCCAATTTAACATTTATATATATATATTTAATGGTCTATTTCTCAGATTTTGAATATTTATATATATATATATCCAGATTTTTGAACATCCAAATGATAAATCAAAATCTCACATTTATATATATATATCTCAGATTTATATATATATACAAAAATCCAGATTTCCCAGATTTTCTCAGATAAATCAAAATTGAACATCCAGATTTTTTTCTTCAATATTTTCTCAGATTTCTCAGATTTTTGTATATATACATATATATATATATCTCAGTTCTTCAAGAGACCATTTTCAGTTGCCGATCTTGACTCCATCACCTCGAGATTTTGCTTCTGAGTTTTCTCTCAAACCCTCGCAGATTTTGATTTTTGATTCTTTAGATTTTGGGTATCTCAGAATTGTATTGATTTCGTGGATCTGTTTCTGTACATAACTCCACCATTTCTCTCCTCTTCTTCTCCCTTCCTCTCTCTCTTCTTCCCCTCCCCTCCCCTCTGTTATCGAATCAAAGAAGAAGAGGAAAAAAAAAAAAAAACCCTCCAAAACGACGTCGTTTTGGAGGGCTGCTGGGAGGGCGGTCGGGGAGGGCGGCCGAGGATCCGGATTCCTCATTTTGATGTGATATTTTTAACTTAATAATAATGATACATCCCTCTAAATCAAAGAGCTCTAATGACATGAAAAGTCAGAAAAAAAAAAAACAAGACACAAACATCATTATCACAGTGGAACCCACACTCCATTAGAGCTATTAAAGCTTCAAAACATTTTTGTTTGACTTAATTTTTTTTTTTTTAAAGCTGCCAGCTCAATAGAACTCTACTTTTAGAGCTACCAATCCCTGCTGGTTTTAAAAATAAGTTCCCTGAGTCCAAAATCAATCAAGTATAAGATCATGTGAATTCTACTTTAGTTACTAGCTACGATGTTAATATTGATCTGTAGATTAAGCTTGGATAACAAGAATTTGGGATAAAGAATTGGAGTGTAATTTTGAGTCTTTATGTTTTTATGCTGTGTTTGGTTGATTGATGAATTTGGATGGAGAAGTGAAAAGGAAAAAAAAAAAATATATATATATATATATAAGTGAAATGTGAATAAAATATAATTATATTTTATTTATATTTTACATACCTTTTTCCTTTCTCATTTCAAATCGATTATCAAATTTATGAACCAAACACGGCTTTAGTAATTGGAATAGTTTGAAATAAGAAAGTGATACTTGATTATTTATTTCAACATTAATCATATTACTAAAGTAAGAATTTGAATCTCACACTTCTTCATGAGATCACAAGTAAAAAATAATAATTGGACTCACAATATTTAAATTAAAAAAAAAAAATCATTTTCCCAATGAGAATTTCTAACGAAACCAAATGTTTGAATAATATTGACCTATGATTTTTTTTAACTAATAATGTAATTCATACTCTCTCAAGATTCATGTCATCCAAACATAATCTAAATTCTCTTTATATATTTTTCTGGCAACTAGACAAGGAGGGGACTATACTCTTTTAACTCCAAATTTAATAGGCTAGAAATTAGAATTTCATGTGAGAGGCTGGGTGCTATACCACCAATTGGAAAACAAAAACAAAAACAAAAAAACAAATTGATCTCTAATTTGTGGATTTTTTTGATCTCAACTTTCAAGCACAATTATAATATATTGCAAGAATGATATGTTCCAAATGGGTATCTAGTTATTTTTTCAAAAAAAAAAAAAAAAAAAAATGTACATGTTTTCATTTGTATGAGAATTGAGATAGTCCAAACCATTACAACAAACTGGATTTGAATCATCAGTTGGAGAATGCATAATCTATTTTGGGCTGGCCATAACAGTATATGGGGTTATATTTCAGATTTAGCCCAACATTTGGACTTTTTGGGCCAATTGATGAGCCTGAAAGAGCCCAGCCCACTAATATTTGTGATTGGTTTTAGCGCCATAATAAGTGGTGGAGGTGGCGAGTGTTGTTGGTTAGGGTTTGGGTTGGTGAACGCACTACCCGCCAAATAATCGCCACTTCAACTGAGTTCACAAAAGGCGCGAATCGCCGATTCGAACCTATTTACTTTATTTATTTATTACCCTATATATATATATATATATATATATCATATTATTGAAAAAAAAATTTTCCAATAAAAAAAGAAAAATAATTTTTTATTTTTATATAATATAAAGAATTTTATTAAATCATCTCACAACTAATTATAAACTCATAATTTTATATCCTTGAATAAATAATTTTTTTGTAATATGTATGACTAAAATTTAAAACTCTTCAGCATCATTTGTAAAACATTTTTTTTTTTAATCTCGATGGTTTATGTTTTATTTTTATAATAATAATACACATGATTTCATTACATATTCATCTTGATTTGTCTTTTTTATTTACCATAAAATTAAATAATGAGTGATAGTCTTTGTTGAAAGTTTAATTTTTATTTCAAACACTTAAAAATGAAAAATAGAAGAATAGGGTAGACATATTCATTGTTTTTATTTTCTAAGAAATTCAAATTTTTTTGATAAAATTTCAACTTCTTACTTCCTTAAACAAAAAATGAAAATGAAAAAAAAATAAAAAATAAAAAATAATACTAAATAAATATAGTTTTTGTAATTTTCATACTTCCTATATAATTGTTTTGTTTTTTGGTAAATAAATAAATTTTTTATGATAATTAAATTATTTTTATTTATTATATATATTATTGATTGTATACACAAGTGCTTCCCTCCACATCTATATCCGAACCAAATTCCCTCCTTGGTTTCTTCCCTCGTTTTCCACTTTCTCTCTCTTCCCGCTTTTTTAATCCTTTCTCTCTTCTTCTCCATCTCCTTCCCAAATCCAAATCCAGATCTCACCCTCCGATTCAATTCCTCCCTTTTCAATTTCTTCAATTGCTCAGATTCTCAAATTCCCAATTTCTCTCCCTCCCAAATCCCCCCAAAAAAGAGGGCTTGATCGATCTCTCTGTCCTTCAACAGATTGTTAGTTTCTGAGTTCACTCAATTTCGATGTCGACTTCGCAAGCTAATCATCCGACGGAGCAGATCGTGCCACAACAGCAACATCAACATCAACTGCCTTTGAAGCGCCAACTGCCATTCTCCTCCATGAAGCCGCCATTTGGGGACTATCACCGGTTTTCCTCACCGGCCCTCGATCTCAGGTTGAAGGAACCCGAGGCTATTGTGGTCAAATCTCCGGTGAGTTTGTTGTATATATATATATATATATGCATGAGACTGTGTTTCAGTTCTGATTTTGAAGTGGGTTTGTGTAATTGATGAATTTTATTGCTTGGTTTTGTCATTAGAGTTAGTATTTTGTGGATTCGTTACTGGGTTTGATGTAATAATTGTTTTGTTGATGCTTCATTGTTGGAACCTTGATTTATGTATATATGCATGACACTGTGTTTGAGTTCTGATTTTGAAGTGGGTTTGTGGAATTGAAGAATTTGCTTGCTTGCTTGGTTTTGTCATTAGAGTTAGTATTTTTCGGATTCCTTACTGGGTCTGATGTAATAATCGTTTTGTTGATGCTTCATTGTTGATTTATGTGATCTAAATGCTGTTCCAACTTATATTTATGACTCATTTCTTAGGATTCACAATTTTTTCTTTATAAAGACTGTTCCTTTATTTGCTGATAAGGTCCTCAGTATTGTTCAGTCCTTATAGGTTTGCTAGAAAGACAAATATGCCATCGGAAGATATATTTGTGCCACTCAGAAGTTTTCTGCAGGTCGCTTTAAGCTATTGAATACTACTACCAACTGAAAGATAACAATTATTTTAAGGAAATTATGAAATATCACTAAGATTATCTCTAAAATTCACAGCTGGTTTTAATGGATTTTGGAAACTATGCAAGTTGTGTTAAGGCGAAAGTCAGCCTTGTCAGACATCATGTTGAGCAACGAAAAAATAACATATTTGCAGAATGAGTATAGTTGAGATGAGAATGCTTAGATAGATGTGTGGTAAGACAATGAAAGATAGATATAGAAATGTCCATAGTATGAGTTCCCATGTTTAATAGAGGTGTGCTGCTAGTTAGTTTCATTTAAAAATTTTAATATTTGATTGAGTTACATGGTGTTTTGGAGTGCTCTTTCTTTGTCGGCTTTGGTCCTAGTTCTTACCGGTGGCTTGTGGTTTTTATTCTGTTAGGACAAAAGCTTAGTTATGTTAGTGGGATTTCCTGGTTCTACATTGTTATGCTGATTTTATAGTTAGGGCTTCACATATCCAGCATGAAACCTAGGCTTTTGGGGCTGGTTTTAATTGAGTTTTCTAACTGAAACAATAGTAAGAAACCTAGGCTTTTATGTGTTTCATAGTCAAGCCTCGTTAATATTATGTCTTATTAAAATTATGATGATTGTGCTGTTTATGTTTTCAAAGCCAATCAATATTTATGAACATTGTGATAATATTATCCTTGGATCAAATGTCAATTGATTTTTCCATATAATTGTATTGTTAAATTTGCAAACATATTGCTGATATTAAATTGTAAAAACTAAACGAGTGTCTTTTAGCCATTAAAGAGGAAGAGTGAAACAGCAGATTTAGTAGCCGAGTCCAGTGATTGGAACCCTAGTACTGGATATGTAGAAGCTGTTGGCAGCCCTCTTCAAACACCTGTATCAGGGAAAGGGGGAAAGGCACAAAAGGCACCAAGGATGGCAAAGTCCAATAGATCTGGATCTCAAACTCCTGTGTCAAATGTTGGTGAGTATTACCATCTGAACTTTTATTTTGGGCCTCAATACCTATAATTTTGCAAAATATCTATGTGAAGGATTATTAATCGTCACAAAAATATTTTTTTTGCGATTGATATTTTCATAATTTGCTATGTCTCTTGTTTATAACTTTTCATTGAACTACATTTTTGTATTTTCAGGTTCTCCTTCAGGCAATAATCTTACTCCAATTGGTCCTTGTCGTTATGATAGCTCCCTCGGTAATTTTTGCTTAAGCCTTTATTTCTTGATTTTTGATTTTCATATTTTTCTTTTAATTGTAATTTAAAATTTTCTTTTTGGTTGCAAGTGTAGCTTGATTTTTTTTTTTGGACTCTATTTCATATTCCTCGTCAAGTAGAGCAAGAACATGCTGTAAAGTGACTAGTGACAATGTATTGTAATTTTTATTTAGGTCTACTAACAAAAAAGTTCATCAATCTGATCAAACATGCTGAAGATGGTATTCTTGATCTAAATAAAGCTGCTGAAACATTAGAGGTAACTATACTATTCACCAATCTGTGCATCATTTGTTGTGATGTTTTATTCAATTGAAGGGTTTCTGTTGTGACAGGTACAGAAGAGGCGTATATATGATATAACAAATGTCCTTGAAGGAATTGGTCTCATCGAAAAGAAGCTCAAGAATAGAATTCAATGGAAGTACGGTTGTATCCCTAAATTTTCATGAACTCGAGTTGTTTTATATTTCATTCTTTCATAATTTTATTAATTCTAGTAATCATCTCAACCACACAAGAAGCTAATTACTAGATAATTGATTAATCAGGGGAGTTGACGTGTCAAGGCCAGGGGAGACTGATGAGAATGCTGTTACCATACAGGTATGTGGAAACTGTAAATATATAAGCTTGTTGGCATGCAGAACTTTTAGTGGCTTAGAGATAGATGATGAACAACTTTTGAAAATGTGCATGCATGTGTTTTACTTTGTTTCCACTCTCTCTCTCTCTCTCTCTCTCTCTCCGTGTCAGATAAAACAATCATTTTTTTCACCCATGAAAACATCCTAGACATGTCCTTAATGTGTACTACCACTTTTTAATTTAAGGTGAGATCATATGCATAGGTGCATAGCAACACCAATCTAACACCCACTTCTTAATATACTGAAAAAATATTATTCTTAAGTAAAAATTATGAGGGATTAGTAACAGTTGTATTTTGTTGAGACTCGTCTTCCATTACATGAGAGACACAGCGATACATAAAATCCAAAAGAAGTTTATCTTATGGAATGTGTATATGCTTATTTTATGTGTTTATACATTAATGAGACATGTATATTATTGTCTACCCATGTCTGTTTTCTACTTTTTTTGGATGTGTTAGTGTGGTCATCACTAGTGTCTAATCAGGTGAAGCAGGTTTGGATAACATGCCAGCCAGCTTATAAACTTTAGTTAAACATATATGAATATAGTCCAGAAAATGATAATTCTTATTAAAAATTATATATATATATATATGAACATAGTCCAGAAAATGAATTAAGGTAGAGATTTTAGTAACGGACCCCAAAATACCTCTATTGGGGCTGCTTCCATTTGAGTTGTATGGAGCATCATATTCTGTTAAGCAAATGGTGCATCATCACAGTCCATGTTACCCAGGTCCAGTGTTAACAGAAAATGCTTATGGAAATGCGATGTTATGTAAATAGCGTAATCTATATAAGTTTATCCCTGTTGTACCATGTGACGTACCACATTCTAATCACTGTTCTACGTACCGGAATGATCCATGTTCTAGGTAACATAGCCCAAGTCAAAAGGCAAAAAATATATCATGTTCTTTTTCTTTGGAGGTGCTTTGGGTTTGTCCTCATGGACTTTTTTCCTCTGCAGGCAGAAGTTGAAAACCTTTCCCTTGAGGAGCGCAGATTAGATGAACAAATAAGGTCACATAATGATGCCTGTGGCAAGACAATCATATCCATCTTCTTTTTTGCAACCTTGGATTATGCTGATGCTTCTATACTTTGATTTCTTGTAGAGAAATGCAGGAAAGGTTGAGGGAGCTGAGTGAAAATGAGAATAATCAAAAGTAATATCTTCTTCTGCCTCCACCTTCATGGAAAGTTATTAAGCTGTATATACTTAGTATGATAGGAAGACTTCCCTGAACTGCGGTTTTTCAGTTTATTTAACACAATTCTCTCGTCTTATTCCTTCTTTTCTAGGTGGCTATTTGTCACTGAAGATGACATCAAAGGCTTACCGTGCTTCCAGGTCAATTTGTTTCCTGTCCCATTTAATTCTTATAATTGTTGATTTATTAGTTTTTTGGTGTTTTGGCTATTTTTGTTCTGAAGTCCTAAATTTCTTTGGCTGACAATTATTCATTGCTTATGTCAGAATGAAACCCTGATAGCAATTAAAGCTCCACATGGCACCACGCTAGAAGTCCCAGATCCTGATGAGGTAAAGTTGAGATCTTATAATAGATTCAGTAATAACCGGCACATGCGTATTTCTAAAATTTTTCTTATTTACCAGGCTGTTGACTATCCTCAGAGGAGATACAGAGTAGTGCTCAGGAGCACCATGGGTCCGGTAGATGTTTACCTTGTCAGGTACTTCTGCTTCTCTTGGATACAAAACATAGTTTGTGTGAATTACCTCTGTTTCGATCTTTCTATGTTTTTAACGGAAATAAAGACGAGAGTTCATCTCTTGCAGGCTGTTTTTGCAAGTGTTGTATATATATGTATATCTATTTTCTTTTTGTTTCCTTTTTTTTTCTTCTCTTTTCCTAAATGTAATTTGTTTCAGTCAATTTGAGGAGAAGTTTGAGGAGATTAATAATGGTGTTGGGGCATCCCCAAGCATTCCTTCAACATCAGGGCTCAATGAAAACACATCTGCACCATTGCTAACTGAAGAAAGCAACCAAAATGAGATTGAAATGCAGGGGCAAGAAGAAGCCCATAGAATATGCTCAGATATAAATGCCACACCGGACTTTGCGAGTGGGATCATGAAGATTGTTCCAGAAGTTGAAGTGAGTCAAGACTTCTTGAATTTACATATAATTATCAGTTATCCTAGTTTGGAGTTACAAATTGCCAGGATCAACTCAAATCAAACAGATGGCATTCTTTAAATAACTCCATACCATCTGCCAAGAGCAACTTACGTCAATGTTGTTTTCAAAATAGTGATAAATAATTCAAAGTGCACATAATCTGATAGATTCGATACAACCCTCTCACATAGGGTGGGACCCATTAAATGTGTGGGTCCTACTCCATGTGGGGGAGTTGTGTTTGGTTTTAGAATTGGATTCTGTGCACATTAAAGAGTAATTATTGCCTTTTTGTGGCTTTTCCAACAATCCGTAGCCAGTTTTACTACTAGTGGTGATCCAAGTCAATGGAAAGCCAGCAAGTTTTATTGCCCCTCGGTTAACAAGTCTAAATAAAGCAAGGAATGTGGTTTTGACATTTTTTTTGGGTTCTTAAATGTTTCCTATGGTCTTTGCAGAGTGATGCAGATTACTGGCTTTTACCAGATGCTGATGTTAGCATTACAGACTTGTGGGGGACAGAGTGTATCCTCTTATTTGGCTCTCTTTCTTTTTCTTTGCTTACCTTTCTTCCAGTCATAATATTCTTAACAATGAATATTGAAATCCCTGACTCTCGAGCACAGCTGTTGTCGAATGGAATGAGTTGGGTACACTTCATGATGACTTCGAAATGGCTAATGTCATCACACCTCATCCCCAAACTCCGCCTTCAAGTACAACAGAAGTGCCTCCTGCTGCAAACACTACAGGCAGATAAATGGGATTTGATGATGAACCCAATCACAGAAACTTGGGCTTGACATTGGTTGGGAGCCATTAGATCGAATCATCTCTCTGTTATGCGCATTCAAAGCTTGGAGGGAATGGTGGAAGGCTCCAACAGGTTTGCCCTCTCAATGTTCCTAGAAGTCCTTGCACAAAGCTCGGTTGAGATAGGGAAGATCAATGCAACTGGCTCATTGTACAGTATATTAAGAGACATGCAACTCCATTAGGTTACTCGCTGTGATAATAACGAATAAATCGGTCTGTATATTATTAAATTTCTTGGCTTCTCATGACATGCAACTTATTAGGCTGGCTTTACAAAGTAATCACATTCATATTTTGTGTTATGTGATATGATGAATTGAATTATTATTATTATTATTATTATTATTTTTTTAAACTTTTGTATGCTATGGTGTTCATTTGAGTAGGCACTTTCTCCATAGGCATGAATAGTTTATGAATTTTAATGGATCCTGGTTTTAATATTCTTGACCTTATATTGCAATATCTGATGCTTAATGAACTTTAATTTGTTGGAAATGTCTACTTCTCAATGAACTTTAATTTATTGGAAATGTCTACTTCAAATTACAGATGTTCTTTCTGTAAATGCTTTGTTGGACATCCTAGTGTACGAAGCTCTGTTAAAGTGGTCTTTGAAAAGACTGACCTTTTTTAATAGGTGATTTTAGTGACTCGAATCTGATTACTAAAATTCTAATAGCAAGCTTTTATTATTGAGCTAGGCTGTCTTAAAAAAAATTTATCCCCTTAATCCATCACTAAATTGATGTAGAAGATAAATAATAAATGAACTTGAATGCCAATTTAGGTGGTCTTCTTGGAAATTATTCATGGCACAAGATCTTTTATTTTTAATTTTGTCTCTACATTCACAATTATTGGATATCTTCAGATTTTCCAATGATCTAATAATTATTAGTGTATTGGGTTCGAAGTGCATCTCCTTGGTTATCATATATTCTCTCTATTCTCTTCATGTGCAAAACAAGATTGTACATGAAAGGCAACGTTAACTTGATATAAATTATTGGACGACATTTTGTAAGAGCTTAAACTTGTGACACAATTAGTGATTAGTGTTTCAATGGCCTTTACTCCAACAGGAAGATGTTATGCTGCTTGTTTACATTGGCACAAAATGGGAGTTGCAGGAGAAAAATATATCATGTAATAACTATGGTTAAAATTCTTTGCAAATTAAAACAAAATACTAAAATAGTTCACATTACAATATACATACTTGTACAAAAAGAAGTCATGTCTCTTTATCAACTTTCTTCCCAATCCAACCAGCAACAATGGGGGTGAGAGCGACAGTAGGTGGAAACCTTATGGGAGATGCAGCCTTGTGTGCAGCATATGCCAATGCAAAAGTCCCAACTTTCTCCCCGGTCTCATTAGTCACGATTCCCACCTGCAAACAATAGAAACAACTTAGAAATTGAAACTACGATTTGCAATTTATATTGTTAATTGATTTGATTTGATTCATAGTTACCTTTTGCAGTAAAGATTGGACATCGACGCCAGCGCTGATGAGCACGTAGCAGAGTGCGAAGGAGATCAAGGAGAGAGTGATGGAAGTGGCCAGGTATGCTCCTCCATATTTTGCCAAGAGCTCCTTGGCTTGATCGCCCTTTGATTTGTTTCCCTTGCCTTCTTTTCCTTCATCTTTTGAACTGAATATCTGCAAAATTTCGACCAAAAGTTAATGGATCAGAGACAAGATCAGTATAACTCCATCATCTCAAAAGTTCTCCCTCTCTTGCTCGCAGAAATTTGAATATCTTTCCTTCAAAGAATGAATTGCTTAAACAAATCTTCACTCTCCCCCTCATTTTTTTTGGATAAATTACACTTAGCACTCCTACACTTTATACCGAATCTCATTTTGGCCCTTACACATGAAATCATGACAGTCGACACTTTGCACTTATAGTCAAATCTCACTTTGATCCCTAGACATGAAATCGTGACAGTCAACCCTTTGCATTTTTGGTCAAATCCCACTTTGGTCTCTAGACAAGTATCAATACCCCTCTTCTGTTACTCCATTATTTAAATCTTGAACAAAATCCTATTATATGACAAGAATGTGACTACGAAATAAGGGTACGAGAGGAAAATCATCCCTATTTTCCATCAACACATATTTTGTCCTATGTGATAAGCACATGAGAGTTATATAATACAATATACATATGTTTGTATGTTAAAAATTGGGACAAATATGGCTTTTGAATTCAAAAAAGGCAGCAAAGAAATCAAAAAGTTACCCTTACACTTTTCTGTCTGTAAATAAGAGGAATAGAAAGAAAAGTGAGTTACTTTGGAAAACAAAATTACGTGATTCCAATTGATGCAAACCCTAATTCATCTTCTTAATCATTCACAATATGCGCTTTGTTTAACCTAATACAGTCATAATTTGATGTAAATTTTGAGACAAAGTGTATATTGATGGAAAATGGAGATGATTTTTCTCTCTTATCCTTTTTTCGTAGTTACATTCTAGTCATATAACTGCATTCTATTAAAAATTTAAATAATAGAGTAACGGAAGGGGTACATTGACACTTGTATATGGATCAAAATGAGATTTGACCAAGAGTGTAAGGAGTGACTGTCACGATTTCATATGTAAGGACTAAAATGAGATTTGATCAGAAATGCAAGGAGTTGACTGTTATGATTTCATGTGTAAGGATCAAAATGAAATTTGGTATAAAGTGCAAGAGTGCAAAGTATAATTTACCCTTTTTTGAAAAAAAAAAAGCTATACTCTAATGACATTATCAGCAACCCTCTTTTTTGCAGAGCAATTTGTTAACATAAAAACTCAAAATAAAAAAATAAAATAAAATAAAATCACTTTTTCTTTTTTTTAGCCAATTGCTCTTTCAAGCACACAGCCAAGAGTGATGGTTTTACATCTCCAAACACATGAAGACAAAATTTCCTCCACTTCCCTTCGTTCTCTCTCTTCCTTTTGTTCCTCTCTTTCTTACCACATGTTTAAGCTACCCAAGAACATCCCCAGGGAGGGGAAAACACACATACACATACAATAGCTTCATCTTCTTCACAGAGCTGGAAATTCTTTCAAAATTACTTGTTATTTGTCATCTTTTTGGGGCTCAGTTTCTTCTCCTTTTCAAGGGTTTCCTTTCTTCTTGATTTTTAGAGATTGGAAGACAGTATGTGATGCGTAGCTTGAGGCATTGCTACTTTCGTGATTTTTAAATATATATATATATATATATATATTTTTTCAGGTCTCTTGTAATCTTCTTTTCATTAATAATACTTTTATTTTTATGTTGTTGCCAATCAAAAAAAAGCAAACCGAGGGTTAAAGGTGGCCCAACAGTAAAGATTATATTATTATCTATAGTGGCACGGCTTTGAGTCACGAAACTAGCCTCTCTGTGTGTATATGGGGTAACGTTGTGTTCATGTTACTCTCCCCAAAAATTATCATAATGTAATTCAAGAATCAAATTACCAAACCCAAGAACCAAATCAAGAGATAAAAACAAACAGTAGAATTTATTAATTCGCAATTCTTTATCTTCTCCTCCAACAATTAAACACTAATTTTCTTTCTGGCATCAAATAAAATTAAGAGATGGAAAAGAAGAGAAACAGAGGATTAACCATAACAGTCATTCCAAAAAAAAAAAAAAAGAACAAAATGAAACAGAGAGTAAAGAAGAAGAAAAGACAAGAGATGGGTAGTACCTTCCAGAGACCAACTTCTAGGCCATATTTCTCTGTGATTTCCTCTGGTGAAGAAGGAGAATTTGAAGAAGAAGAAGATGGGTTCTTAATTTCCTCTGTTTTCTCTTTGATTGCTCTGACCCTGAAGCGATTCAAATTGGATTTGGAGGTAGGGTAATTGCACAAGTGGTTGAATTTGCGACTACCCAAGAAAGTAGAAGCAGAGAAGAGAGTATTGTTGTTCAAGTGGTGGTGGGAAGGGGCTAGTAGCAGACTTGTGGCCATTTCCTATAGCTATTCCAGGAGATTTTCTCTCTATCCAAACATACTCCCAAACTTCAGAGAGAGAGAGAGAGAGAGAGAGAGAGGAGGAAAATCAAGAAAATATTTCATCGGCATTTTCTAACCAGCCTAATAGAGAATCTAACTTAAATTACCCTTTTGACCCTGTCTTTTATTTTAATCTCTACTGGCACTTTTTATTGGGCTTGAAATAATGGGCCTTCTGAAGGAATCCACAGTGGAGACGCGGGAAGGATCATGAAGAAGATTATTTTAAGTTTTTTTTTTAGGCTCAATTTGTTTAGAATGAAATAGGTAGAAAGTGAAAGAAAGAAAAAAAAAAAAAAATAAATAAATT
Source organism: Camellia japonica (assembly GCA_030407325.1). Taxonomy (NCBI): domain Eukaryota; kingdom Viridiplantae; phylum Streptophyta; class Magnoliopsida; order Ericales; family Theaceae; genus Camellia; species Camellia japonica. The sequence goes on from JAPPVO010000024.1 coordinate 63,275,650, forward strand.
TTGTGAGTTTGTTTAGTTTGAAAATAGTGGAAAGTATAAGAAAATTAATTTTCTTGTACAACCTATATTAGCATTGTAACTAATTTTTTATTTCTTGCAAAAAAATAAGAAAACACAAGAAATATTGAATGTGTAAGTTATCTATATCTAAACTTTTAAATTTTTCTATCTTTTTCTTACAAAATTTTCATCTTAATCAAATGTTTACAAGAAAATATATTTTATTTTCTATTTCTTTTTTTTCACTTCATTTTCTTTTACTTTCACTTTCTACCAAATTTTCTTTCTAATCAAATGAAACCTAGGAATTTTGACGTTTTTGGAATTTTATCAGGCTCGTGCTAAATACGAAATTTGAAAAGAATGTCATTTGAAATAGAGAAATTTTAAATTGAAAGCTCAAAAATGCAAAATTGAAGAACATTAATGTAATTAAAATGACAAAATTATTTTATTGTGTCTATTATTTTGACAATTTCAATCGAGTTTCTCTTCTATTCCATAAATGAACTGGACCATCGAGTCCATCCATATGAGCTGTCGTGGCCTAATTTGATGATCATTTTTACTCATTTATCTAAAATTTTTTTTTAATAAAAATCAAAATAGACTAATTTAATAGTCGTAACTTTATGGTTTCATCATATTTGTCAAACAATTAAATGATAAGTATATGATTTTGAATTTAAACTACAAAAACAAATATGAAATCAAACTAATTTTTTTTTATTTATAATTTATATATAATTTTAGAAAATAAATCATTTTAATCATCAAAATCAGACACTTAGCGAGCTGGACTGTTTAGTCCATAGCCTGCACTTGAGAAAGGGAGTGTTTGGTGGGAATTTTTTCACCCAACTTATAGCTTCTCTCTTTTAAAAAATTAAATTTGACTGTTTGTTGCAAATTCTTCAAAACAACTTGAGCTTATAATAGCTTTTTTCTGGCAAAAAAATCTGATTTTGAGAATCAGCCCACTAGCAGCTTTTGATTCACCGCTTATGCGGTGACACGTCCCGCATGGTAAAACTTTCTCCTATTTTCACTTTGGCCCAAAACTGATTAAAATTCTAATTACATCTCTTTTGATGGTTATCCAAATATTTCACAATAATAATTTTTTTTTATTTTTTTTGTTTTGCTTTGTGCTCTTAAAATGAGTTAAAAGTTTACATGATACAAATGTTTCTTGAAAAACTAATATAAAATTTATTAATTTTATCATTTCTATAATCTAAAAATAAATTTATTATATTAATATATTGTTGGAATGATTTCTTTATGTGGTAATTAATAACAAAAAGTACAGTTAACAAGGGTAAAAGAGACTTTTACACATTAAAAAGTTATTTCATAACTTATTTATTAAATATTATTCAGCAACTTAAATTTATAATTCAGCAAATATACCAAACAGATTAATAATTCTAATTAAAATTATAATGTATAATTAGTTTTAGTGGTGTTTTGAGAAGT